>CM042480.1:55019040-55619040 GCA_023621385.1 Quercus gilva | reverse complement strand
GTCATTTATGCAAGCGTGACATCATCTGATGGTTTATTATTTTATATTTTCTTATACTGATTAGAAAGCAGACTCACACACTTATATAAGTGACATCATTTCATTAGTTGGGAAGACCATTTCAACAATCCTTCCGATAAACTTAATAATTTCTCCAATCCCAGGTCATTCAATAATATTTTCCATAAAAAAATAACAAGGGCAGAAATGAAAATAAAAGTAATAGCTAGGAAGCGTTGAAAATCTTCCAATAAACTTAATAATTTCTCCAATCTCATGTCATCCATTAATATTTTCCATAAAAAAAAACAAGGGCAGAAATGAAAATAAAGGTAATAGCTAGGGGGCGTTGAATAGGGACCCCGACAGAGAGCATCAAATGAGTTCATGGGATTCAGCACATGTAGGGTAGTGTAGGAGTGTGCAGACAGTGACTCACACACTCTTTTTTTCTCCTTCGACTCCCAATAAGCTTTCATTCGATTACACCCCTCCCGCGCATAGAATGGCCGCTCGTGCCATATGTCTGCGTCTCCAGTCTTTACCACTAGGTGTCACTGTCACTACTGCCATTGTCAGCACCTCCTTCTCTCATTAGCTCTACTCTCTCATTCATTCAATCACGCCCACACACTCCGGTTTGCCATTCAACGTACAGCACAGCACCATCTACGATGCAGTGAATACCGTGTCTCATTATTTTTATTTTATTTTTATTTGTTTTCGTTTTCCTACTTCCACCTCCACCCCTAGTATTTTGGAGTTCCACCTAGTGTTGCTTTTATTCGTATTCACCTACTCCAAAGAAGGAATAAATAACAGC
Organism: Quercus gilva; assembly: GCA_023621385.1. Taxonomy (NCBI): domain Eukaryota; kingdom Viridiplantae; phylum Streptophyta; class Magnoliopsida; order Fagales; family Fagaceae; genus Quercus; species Quercus gilva. The sequence goes on along the minus strand of CM042480.1, from coordinate 55,618,217 downwards.
TAGTGGGTAATTATTTAGAGTGGTTTGTCTTGTCCCTATGATATCGAAGGCAAGAATGTGGCTCATCGAGTAATGTTTGTAAGGACTATAGAGTACAAGGTTGATGTACCTAGAAAAAGAGTACATAGGTTGATCTATCGTAACTTTCATATTGGTTCAGGGGATAATAAATTTAATTAGGGTCACAAAAAAATTTTAATTATCAAGATGGTGAGTTATTTTCAACATGTCAAAAAGTAATTTTAGGGGTAAAACTTAAATGACAACTAATAAAAGATAATTTATTTAATTATTGTGAAAAATATTAAGTGTTATCTATCAATTCAAGGAAATAAAATTGAGAATCCAAGGTAGATGGACCAAAAATTGTAACTATTAGTTTTTTTTTTTTTTTTTTAACAAATCTTTATCTAAAAAACAGAATGAATGAAATAATAAGAACTTTCTCATAAGTTATACTAGGATTGAACATCAATTGGTATGGTTAGATATTGGGAGAAATCTTGGCCAAATTGTTACAATTGTTGTGGCTAGAACTGATATTGATCAGCCCTGTTCCAGATTGGTATTCCAATCTTGGTCAATCAAGATTTTGGCGTTTAGTTTGGCCAGTAGGATCGATCTGAGGAGATATAAAGTAAAAACTCACAAACAATGACTTATCCTTGCAAATTAGTGGTAAATCGATGAAAGATTGGTGATAGAGTTAGGGTTTGGAGTCTTAAAGTGTCTCAACTGTTGAGACCAATCGAGAGAGAGAGAGAGAGAGAGAGAGAGAGAGAGAGAGAGAGAGAGAGAGAGAGAGAGAGAGAGAGAGAGAGAGAGAGAGTTCTAAATCAAATGATAGAAGATGAGTGTTATTTAGGGTTACATTATAGACAAAATGACATTATTTAGATCAACATTAAACAGTCTGCTTAAGTTTTGTCGAAATTCAAGAATTACTATCAACAAATTGGCCAACTGAAATCAACTAGCACCCCAAGTATTGTCACGAACCTCCTTTAGCTATTCAATCAATGCAAAATCCAATCAGCTAGTCGTCGTCGAATTGGGCGAAAGAAATTATAAATAAACCGATTTTTATTATTTTATAATGTAATCATGAAGCTATAATAAGATCTCTTTTTCTTCTACTTTTTTTTTTTTCTTTTTCTTGGGGATTAAAAAGAACATTATAGAACTATAATATATTTTTAACATGGAGAACAGCTTCATGTGATTATATGTTGTTGAAATTACATTAAAAAGTGATAACAGCACAGGACAAGAGTCCCTTTGCTACGCTGAAATAATGGAAATCACTTTGGCTTCAAGGTACTTCCTCCACAATCCGGGAAGAAGGGAAGAAGAAAGGGACTTGAACTGAAAGCAAGCTGTGGTGCGTAAGTGTTAACTGTGACCGAATGAATGATATCATCACCGGCAGCAAGTGCAACCGTGCTTTAAGAGTTTATGGACACCCGTGGGTGTGCGTGCTGCGCATGCACGTGCGCTTGCGCGTGAGCTAATTGCTTACGTGGGAGCTCGCAACGTGGGGACAAAATCCAACGGTGTCTGACGTGCTCTTATTTATTTCAGTAACCAAATGAAATTTGACCTAATTTTATTATCCTCATCAAGTCAAACCCAAATTAATACCACTTGTATTACATTATTTCATTCAATTATTATGTTCCAAATCCAACCTTGCCTAATAAGTTTATTTTTTTGGTCAAATTTAATTTATTTATTTTTCAAATTTTGGTTTAACGACTTTAAACTCCTAGTGATTTTTATTTAATTGTTGAATTTTGTTAATGGATATCCCATTTGTTAAAGAAAAATTTTAGGAAAATTTTTATATCATTCTTATAAAAATTATAAAAAAAATTAATTTCTTTTTTCTTTTTTTATGAAAAATTAAAAAAAAAAAATTAAACAAATATCCTTAAAACAACCATTATCTTTTCGCTTAACTATTTACATTATTTTTGGCTTTCCTTTTTATGAAACAAAGATAAAGTGTGAAATTTATAAAATCAATGTAAACTAAAATAGATAGGAAGAAGTTTTAATCAAACACGAAAATACCAACTTCCAAAGAACAGAGAGGGAGAGAGCCATCCAATCCCATCAATAACGAGAGAGAGAGAGAGAGAGAGAGAGAGAGAGCCATCCCCATCCAATCCCATCAATATATAGCTCGAAATGGTAGACTTCCCACAAGACCAAACACATTGATAGAATTGGTGCATTGATACAAAGTTTCGCCAATGAGCTGGAATTAAGAGCCAGACAAACATATCGGAGGCATTAATGTAGTTATCAATTTGCAGATATGGATTGATGAAAGTCTCTGTGATTGTGAAGTACCATGCACACAGTTCGTACTTAACCGAAATGTCTTGTGTAAGAAATTACAAGTTGAAGACAGCCTTGACAAGTGTTCTACTTCTAGCTCTAAAAAAAGCCTATTAGGTTTGACCATCCAAGATAATATTTCTAAATTTTCGTACCATTTCCAGCTAATTCTTCATATAGGTTAAGATCAGCCTAAAGTTTTCTTTTTCCCTCGAAGAAGGAAATGTCATACTAGCTGACTTTATTTATTTGCCAAAAAAGGAAATTTCCTCCGTTTTTTCTATAAGACTATAACATTGATTTAGCCAGGCGTATCATTTAGAAGACAATAAAAATGTAGAATAGCATATGAAACATCTTTTGTTTTCATTTTTGTTAGAGTATGATGTTTGTATTTTTTTTTTTTTTTTTTTTTTTCATTAGGTAAAATTGTTGAGTGGATTTGAGTACCTCTTGGGCATTATCCTCTATTGTCTTCTATAAAGAAAGTACTAATTTTTCTCTCCCTTATGTGTGTTTGTTTTTTTTTTTTTTTTTTTTTTTTTTTTTTTTAAGTCTTAAACGGCAATGTTGAAAAAAATATTGGGGTAAACAATGAAAGAAGTGATGAAAATTTTAAATAAATAACAATGACTTAGAGGCACGAATTGATGTTGTTTTTAGAAAATATTTTCCTATATACAATTGTTGCTACAGAGTTATAGCAAATTTGTCTCCATGATACATTTAAGCGAAGAAATCTAAAAGTACCAACTTTGGAGAATTGATGTGAATTTATATCATGTTGGAAAAGTTTGTTTAAAAACCTAAATATAGGAGCAATATTTATAGATAATGGGGTATGACACTTTGATAGGCATCTTTGAAGAGTCATCTTAGTTGGATCAAGTATGAAAGATTGTTTCAAGACTCTTACTAGCCGTTTGAAAAGTTTTCTCAAATCTCTACTTATTTTTTGCGGAAATTGATTTTGCCTAGAGCTCTCCCTAGTAGGAATGTCAACGGGTCGGGTTCGGGTTCGGGTTGGGTTTTTCCATACCCGAACCCGACCCACCCGAACCCGACCCGCGGGGCAAGACCCGTAACCCAGTCCCGACCCATTTAGGGTACCGGGTTTTTTTTCGGGGCCCGAACCCGCCCCAACTGGGCCCTATTTAGGATTGGGCCCAATTCGTGGCCCAATCACACAAAAAAAAAAAAAAAAATTAAGCCCAAAATTTTTTTGCCTACATTAAGCTTGCATATTACCTAGCTAAAATAACCAAATTAGTCCAAATCATTAAACCTGCATTAAGCCTATAATTCATTAAGGCTGAAGCTAAATAGCTGATCCTCTCCGATTTGGTCAAGCCGGTTTTCACTTTCTCAAACCTGAAGAAAAACGGCGATAGCTCGACAGGAAGAATCAACGGCGTGAGCTGAGGGAGAGGGACTAAGGGTCGGAGTGAGAATGGGGTTTGTGAACCTTGAGTTTGGGTTTGTGGGAATTTTCTGTGTATGTGAATCGGGGTGCGTGGATTTAGTGGTTTGGGCGTGGGTTTGGTTTGGCCGTGGGTTTTTTAATTGGTTTGATTTGGGTGGCTGTGACTATAAATATGTGGTGGTTGGGCTCCTATTTATGGTTTTGGTTTGTGGTGGTGGTCTTTGTGACGATGGTGGTGAGGCGGTGGTTTTGGTATCTCAACGAATGGATTTGTGGGTTGTGGTGGTTTTTTTTTTCTTTTGGGTATGTTCGGACTTGTCGTGAATTGGCGGCGTATGTGGGTTGTGAACCTGTGGTGTTGTGATTTGGTGGTTGGGTGTCTCGCTGTCTGAGTTTTGGTGGTGTTCACGGTGGTGGTTTGAGATAGAGTAAGGGTGAGAGAGTGTGGGACTGAGGGAGAGAGACTGTCGGATTGAGAGGGAGGGAGGTCGCTGAAGAGTGAAGGGTGAAGAAATGGGGGATTAGGGTTAGATTTTAGGTATATTTATATATATAGGGTATTTTAGTAATTTCAGGGTACTAGGTTTCGGGTCGGGTCTCGGATTTTTTTTTTTATAAAACCCGAACCCGCTTTAGGTTTTTTTTTTAAACCCATACCCGACCCTATTCCTAATCGGACCGGGTAAAACCCGGCCCATTAGGGTCGGGCTGGGCCGGGTATCCGTAGGTCGGGCAAAAACTGTCATCCCCACTCCCTAGTAGGCTTTAATGAGCCGCTTGAGTGGGCCTTCAAGCTTGCCTCTAGCGGGATCCTATTTGCCTATGCTTGACCACACTTGTTGTTTGCTTGAGTAGACTTGGCTCCACTCGACCATCTGCTCAACTAGCCTCGAGCAAGCTTGTGTTGCTTGACACTTCACTCAACTTTGCTTGAGCAGGCGAGTCCCCTCATGAATCAAATGTTGAAATGCACTTCTTGTTTCCTAATCAGCACTTCTCGAAGTGTTGCCAAATTTGAACCCCACAAGGCCCACTCAAACAAACCACTAAAAAAATAGAATTTTATTATTAGAAATTCTCTCCAGCATTTTACTTATTCAAAGCAAGATTAATTACATATATTACAACCTACGTTTGTGTATACACACACATATATATATAGACAGACACACAACAAACAATGCCAATTTATTCATTTATAATAAATTTTATACCAAATAAAATTTAATTTACACACACAAATGACACAATATAATATAAACATTCTTGATTTTGAAGTTGATAGACGAGATTGAATCAACAATAGGATGGTTAAGAACTATCTTATTTATAAAAAGTTCAAACGTAAATTGTAAGTATCTAATCAGATAAAATAATATGAGATTAACATAAAATGTATGGTTATGTTGAGTATAAAGTAATATCTAACCCTACAATAAATTTTCAAAATTTTAAATCGATTTGTAGTATTATTTTGTATCATAAGGTGAAAAAGAAATCATATGACGTAAATCAAATCTAGGGCTGCAAATAAATTTATTTTATTTAGAAACAATTTAAGTCTACCATATTTTATGAACAATATAATATAAGGTGTTAAAAAGAAAAAGAAATCATTTGGATGCAACTCACAATTATGGTTGTAAATGAACAAAGTTGTTTACAAGTAACTTGGGTTCAACTTTAAAAAAGAAGAAGATTATACTCATTTATATATCAAATGAGCCAAGTTTAGGCTCAACTATAAATGAGCCAAATTAATACATATTAATGTGTTTGTAAATAATTGAATAAAAAGCAATAAATCAAATGAATGTAACTCAAGTTTAGACTTGTGAATGAACCAATTTGTTCACAAATATTTTTAATTCAGCTAAAAAAACCTTTTTTTTATGTTAATCTTTTTTAGCAAACGAGCCAACCCAAGCTTAAGTTTAGTCTCAACTATCAAATGAGCCACTTTCAAATATAGTAATGTATTCATGAATTAGCAATCATGAGTGAGTAGGAGACTTGTTTTGGGTATAAATATGTTTATTGCATGGTTTCATGAATACATGTATAAAAATATATTTATATAGAATTAAGGTTGGACTTTATAAGATTATGAATACGTTTATAAGATATCAAAAATATAAGTAGTTCATTTTGTAGCAAAAATTATATATAATTTTAAGAATACAAGGTTTCCATCTAATTAACATAAACAATATAATTTTAATCATAATTTATTTATTATTAGTTTAAATTTATGAAGGAGTAAAAAAAAAAATAGTCATGATAGAATATATATGGAAAAATGATAAGTTACTCTAATAATGCATGAACAAGTTTGAACTTGTTTAATTATAAAATGAAGCAAACTTGAACATTTAATTTGGCTTATGAGTTTGAAATAAAATTAAATAATTGATTCTAGTAAAAAATTTTGTTTTAATTTTTTTTTTAAATGATTCTAAATTTTTGGTATGTGGGTGAAATGGAAAATGGAACGATGAAGGGATTTTAACGTGCATATAGACTGGAAGACCAAAGATTTACTGTCTAGAAGTCCCACAAGAAGAATGTGACATACTCACTAGGTCAAAGACAAATCAGTGGTACTGGCTGAAAGTACCCTAACGAACAAGTTAGTAAAGAAGAGCACAATAAATGCTTGAGGAAAATGACAGAGTTAGGAGAGAATGAGTGGAACTAGACATCACTCATCCCCTCATGTCTTTTGAGGCCATTTTCCCCATTGTTCTAGCCTTCTAGGGAAAAATTTTGTTGTGTTGCTTTAAATGTAAACTGCGGTTAGTGAATCATAATTAATGTGGGGTGTGAATAGAAATGAGATCGGCCACTAGTCTTTGTTTAGGCTTTCTTAGGCCATGTCCATTCTAATTTAGCTTAAATTGGGGGACTTGATTGTTTTACAGTGTAGTTTTGTCAGGTTCAATCTTTTCAATTAAAGAGTCACAAAGTGTTCATTAGTTGGCCAAAGATTGTAGTTTCGAGCCTCTCCCTTTGAGGTGTATCAATAGGACTTGACATACTATGATTGAACCATTTAACCAATTTCTTTGGCCTACTTATCTTTTTTATCCTAGATAAGTTGAAATTTCATTGAACAAGAAGCTAAAGAAGAATAATTTGTCTTACAAGCATCAACTATGACACAGGGAAGACTATACTAATTAAAAACAATTAAGAGACCTATGAACTCTAACAGCATATTTTGTAAATACATAAAATTTTATAGTTATTTTGAAATCGAATGACTCTCTTTTTTGGAAAATGTTAACCAGCATCGGCTAGTGTTGGTTAAAGATAGAAAAGACAAAAAAAAATGTCAGAAAAAGTTTAAAAAAATTCTGAATAATATCGGTAAAACTGAAAAAATGACATGAATAGCAAAAAAAACAAAAATTATATCAGACAAAATAAAGAATATTTATATAACACAACTCAAAGACAGTAAAAGAACATTAACTTTTCTTTTTCCTTATTTTTTATCTTTAATAAGAAAAGATGGTAAAAAGAATATTAACGCGTGATGCTTCCACCTTATTTAGTGATAAGATAGGATGGGTTCATAGGAAGAAGAAGCAGGGTAGAGACACGTCTCAAAATCAGCAAATTAGTGGACCCACATTCTTAACATCAACATCAGAGAGAGAGCGAGAGAGAGAGAGAGAGAGAGCTATTGGTTTCCTGAAAACGAGGGTCGCCCTCAATACACGCCCTGACTCTCCTGACCCGCATTGTTTGTTGGGTGGGCCAACTCCAATTTCCCATGACCCACATGCGCCTCTCTTTATGAATGCCCTTAGTCTTTCTGTCAAATTACGAGCTGCCACTTTTCTGACTCTGCAGCTAACATTGCAGTAGGAAGTAACTAGTAACGGACCTGGCAATGCTGTAAGTCAGTAACTTCCTCATAGCAAAAATACAAAAGCACGACAAACTCTTCCACTTCCACTTTCAGTTTCATCTTTTTCTTCTTTTTGTCCTCCACAAAACCTAATTTTACAGCCTCTTAACACTCTTTTTCCTTTTCTTCTTATGGAAAAAAAAAACTTGTCTTGGAAATGGAAGAATTACATTTGCATTGCTTTTTTTTTTTTTTTTTTTAATGAAAAAGGGGTCTCTAATGTATAGTTATCGATATCACCTAATGGGTAATATGAGATGTATAACTAGAATCTTGATTAAATTATCATTGTGAGCGCAATAAATTTGTTGAAGTATCAGTACTTGAACCGCTTTTGTATTATATTTGCCACTGCTTTCTATAACCCGTCAATAGGAAAATTTAATATTCTTTGGCTACAGTGACTATGTGATTCAGTTTTTACAACATATAACTGTTTGACATAAAAATCAGGTAAAAATTCTGGTCCCTCCGTGGATATACAAAAGTTAATTAAGAAAGAATATATATTACTACTAAACAGTGGTTTTCTTCAGTTAAATAGCAAATGAGGCTTTGGATTGGAGCCTGACTTTTATGGAGATGCTCAACTGCACAAATTTTAAATGTAAAGCATGAAAAGCTTCTAAAAATAAATAGATCGATATTAATAGTGTTCAGAAATGTCAGAATGAGTTAAAAAAGTTCTGAATATTTTATTGGGTCATGCTAACGAGTGTCTTAAGGGCACTCATTAATAATCCATTTTAAGAAAGTTTTGATACTATTTTTATGAGATATGAAAAAAACTGTCAAAATATTAATTTTTTTTTTTTTTCATTTTTCATAAAAACTTTCTTTAAATGAATTATCAACCAGTGCCTTAAAAACACTTTAGCATTTCCCTATTTTATTTGCATAGACATATTTTTACACTGTCATCAAATGTGTGAAACAATTATGGTTTGGACGATGAAACACTAAAAGCAAGACAAATCTATTTTAAGACAATGATCAGAAGATTAATGGGCTTGTCTTTGTTCCTCTAAATTAAACAAATTTATTGAGGTTATTACAGTAGAAAGTTTTTTTAGCAAGTTTGTTTAATATGCAATACTTTCTGGAACCAGAAGCAGTCATTTTCAAGACAAGGGATTTTTATGGGAGGAAAATGAGATCAAGTGTGAGGAAATTAAAGACTAAAGAGTGAGGTTTTGAGCAAGCAAATGAATGGACATGTACATGTAAGAGAGAGAGAGAGAGAGAGAGAGAGAACATGGTATGTTGGGGCCCCCAAAGGGAGAGAGAAAGGAAGGTTAGGTGGGGCCCACCCCACCGCCCATGCGCACGCTGTCTTACCAGAACCAAACCCATCATCGATCCGATTCCTTAGACCTAACCCTAACCCAACACCCATACACTATTACCCAAAAGGCTAAGACCAAAAAAAAAAAAACCCACCCCACCCCACCCCACCCCACTCCACTCCAAACCCAAGCACACTAACACTCTAATAACTCTCTTCTTACCCTTTTACTAGTTCTTCATTTTTCTCTCCCCAAACCCTTAACCAACTTCTTTAAGCTTCATTCATAGAATAGACTTTGAAAACCACCTATGAGAAACGAAACCTCAAACAAGGGGTATTATAAAGAGAAGAAAGATGGCTAATTATTCAGCTGAAAATTTGGTGGGTATATATGCCAAAAAGCCTTTCCTTTTATTCTTTTCTGGTGAAGGTTAGTAGCTTTGATTCATCAAAACACCAAAAAAAAAAGCAAGAAAGGCAGTAAATAGAGAAAGCCCAGAATACAACCTCTCTTTCTCTCTCAATTTGGAAACTTGATAGCTAATTAGGGTTTGAGGCAAAAAAAAAAGCTAATGGATCCTGTAACAGCACATGGTCGTCCTCTTCCTCCACCTTTCCTTTCAAGAGATCTTCACCTACACCCTCATCATCAATTCCAACACCACCAACAACAGCAAAATTCTGAAGAAGAACAAAGCGGCAACGGAGGCCTAAACCGCGGTCAGAAAAGAGATCGCGACGAAAACAACATCAACAACGCTACAGATTCTGAAGGCAAAGAAATAGGTTCAGCCGGCGGAGGAGAAGGAGAGATGACAAGAAGGCCTCGTGGAAGACCCGCCGGGTCGAAAAACAAGCCGAAACCCCCTATCATAATCACCAGGGATAGCGCAAACGCTCTCCGTTCCCATGTCATTGAAGTCTCCAACAGTTGTGATATCATGGAGAGCATTTCCACTTTCGCTAGGCGGAGACAAAGAGGGGTTTGCATTTTGAGTGGAAGTGGCACTGTCACTAATGTGACACTAAGGCAACCAGCTTCACCTGGTGCGGTTGTGACTTTACATGGAAGATTTGAGATTTTATCATTGTCTGGTTCATTTCTACCACCACCAGCACCACCAGCAGCATCAGGATTAACCATTTACTTAGCCGGCGGTCAAGGCCAAGTAGTAGGTGGGAGTGTAGTTGGTCCACTTTTGGCTTCTGGGCCAGTGGTAATAATGGCAGCTTCATTTGGTAATGCAGCTTATGAAAGGCTTCCTTTAGAGGAAGAAGAGCCACAGGTTCCAATTCAAGGAAGTGGGTCTCTTGGATCCCCAGGAATGGTTGGTCAACAACAACCACCACAGCAGCAACAACAGCAAAATCAACAACAGCAGCAACTATTGCCAGATCCTAATACAACTCTTTTTCATGGGATGCCACAAAATCTTCTAAATTCATGCCAATTACCAACCGAAGCCTTCTGGGGTGGCTCGGCGGGTCGATCTCCTTATTGATAAACAAAAACAAAAATAAAAAACCAAAACTTGTTGTTTTTAATTTTAATTTTAATTTCTCTCCTTTTTTTTTTTTTTTTGGTTACTAGTTTTCAATCATCCAACTTTGATTCTTCTTTTTATAAATTAGTTATGTTTAATTAAGATTTTAATTATGGTTGAAGAAGGATGTACAAATTCGTGAATTGTTCGTGGGTTGATTTTTATCAGAGTTGTTCCTCTAGCTAGCTAGTACTCCTCCAAGTAAAGGTAGCTTAAAGATGAAGTAGCGGTAGTACTATAGTGGAAGATGGCAATACATTTCTCTCTCTCTCTCTAGTCTTTATTCATTCCCTTGTTGCAGTTCTGGTAACTTGTCTGATAATCTATTCAGTCACTCTTTGGCCTTTGCAGAAGAAAAAGAAAGCCTTCTATATTTTTCTCGAGTGTGTGTGTTTTTCATTTCTTTTGTCTGTAAGACTGTAAGTTTTAGATTCGGTTACTCGATCCAAACCCTTTAAAAATAACTTAAGGAAAATTTTAAAAAATGAACCGTAATTTTTTGGATCTATATATATTGTTTCATTTTATATTCTCTAAAAAATTATTATCAATATCTTACTATTTTTTTTTTTTTTGGAGGAACAATTTCTTACTACTTGGTTCTAAAAACACACGGTTATGATCCTTTTTTTCTTTTTTTTCCCTCAAAAACCATCATTACACTTGACCTTCTTTTTCACTTCCCATACTCCCACAAACTTTATTGTTGTTGTTATTATTATTTTTGAGATAATGGTAGGTTTATTTGAGTTAGTGAATGTTTTTAAGGTGGAGGGAGGTTTTGGGTTTAGGTGTCTCTCTTTTTGTGGGTGTGTGTCTGACAAATTAGGGTTCATGATGGGTTCATGATCCTCATTATGAAGGCAGACAGATGAAACATTGGATATGGGGTCACACGTGCGCTGCTCTGCAAAAATGCTCCTTTTCGAGGCAACAACCAGAACAAACAGACCTCAAGCAAGCGTTAAAGTTACTCTCCCTCCACTTCTCTCTCTCTCTGTCTATCTGTCATTGGCACCAGAGAAATGGAGAAGAGTGGGAGTGATTCAACAAGTGACATAGGTAAGAATAAATAAAAAAGTATAGTTTTTTTGTCTTGATTATGAATTTATGGCATGGATGCTATCTCCTTGAAACCCTAGCCCACCTCTGGTTCTCTGCACCGGAAAGAAGGAACTACCCTGTTCCAAATTAGCATCTTTCTTTTCATCACCAGAGAACATTTCTATATTGATTTCATGTCCAATAAAAACTAAATAGATAAATAGAATTATTTTTTGTTAGGGTTAGCAAAGATTTGGTATTTCGCTTATTTTGTTAGATCTTCTTCACTACTTGCCTTTTACTTGTTATTGTTACATCTTCCTCTTCTTTTTATGAAATATGTTATTGTTAGATCTTCTTCATCATTTGCCAGGTTCTTTTGTTCTTCTTGGTGTGAATTCTAGGAATTAAGCCCTATTATCTTGATTGGATGTTCCTTTCTACTCAAAATATTGCATCCCACCTTTCTTTGTTGAATTTCATGCAGAACCAAATTTCCTAGTTAGTTCATTTCCCTTCTTCTTCTTCTCAAATTTCTTGCTTGGGAGTTGGGAAGCCAAGTTTATTTGCTTGCTTGTCTAGTTGAAGTGTTCCTCAATGTATGGTTATTTGAGATGCAAATTTGACTGGCATCTGCCTTTAATTTGCTACCATAAATGAAAATATGTAGGTACATATATATATATGGCTTTAAATAGTAGCATATTGTACAACTTGGGGGTTATCATTGTGTGGACCATGTCCAGCAGTACTGTGCTTGAGATTTTTATAGATATAATGATGATGATCACCAATTAGGTTCTTTGAACTACACTTCAATGATTAAAAGTACATGGACATGTTAGGACTTCATTCCTATTATTATCCACTTTTAATCTATTTCTTTATTCTGTAATATCTTTTCTACAAAGGTGGCATCTTGTCTCTTGAAAGCTAGTAAGTAATCGCTTCCATCTGTGGCCCTGCAGCAATTCTATCCTTTTCCCCCCCATATTTTGCTTAGTTGTTAAATTTCACCTTTGTCCGACAATTTCCAGAGATTAGACTTTTTACTATTTCCCTTAGATGGATAGTGTTATTGTGTTGCTTCAAACTTCCCAATGCATTCATGCTGCATTGTGCATTGGCCTATTATTTTCTAGACTCAGAGATTAATCATATTAGCTTTTGTCTTTTTACATTTTTCTTCCTGCTAATTTGGGGTCTTTCCCACTCTAGGTGGTCTGGTGTGATTCATTTAATTGAATTCTTTAATTGTTTCACATCAAATAATATATCCACTCTTTCACGTCATATGTGAAATATGGACATCTGATATGAAAATGTGGATATTGTGTGAAACATTGCATATCCGACTGTGCGACACGTTAATTTCCCTTGAGGCAAATAGTTATTGACTACAAAAGGCTGAGAGAGAGAGAGAGAGAGAGAGAGAGAGAGAGAGAGAGAGAGAGAGAGAGAGAGAGAGAGAGAGAGAGAGAGAGAGAGAGAGAGAGAGAGAGGTTTTGAACCTAGAACCCACAATTTTTGTATTTAATTCATATTATCTTAAACATCCCCCTATCTTAAAACTGACTTAGTGCTATATTATCTCTATATTCTGCCCGGAATATCATTCTTATGCATATAAAATTGATATGTGATTGTACTATATCCATGATTTTTTTTTTTTTAAAGAAATACTATATCCAAGACTTTAGGGTTAAATTGATTTTAATAACTGGGTGTAAATGTTTATGGATGGGGTTGTGAATGTGTTTGCAATGTAGCTAGCTAAAATATGTCATTGAAGAATCCACAAAACATGAGATGAATAAGCTGTTATTAATTTTCCTAGTTCTAGCATTTTTTTTTCCTTGAAAATGACGTGCAAAAATGGAACCAATTTTTTTTTTTTTAAGACTTTCCATCATCTTAAATTCTATCTTTTAAACAATGACAATAATGTAGGGCTTGTGATATTTTTGGAAGAACTTATATGTTTCAAAGACCAAATGGAGTCTCTCATGTCTCAGGAAGACAAGGAAAAGTGTTTCTTTAACCTAGCTAGCTTATCGAAGTGTATGTATATGTTGTTCTTAGAATATTTTCTCGTTATAGACTACTTTGCATCGTTATTGAGTGTCGGTAGCTGTCAAAATTAAGACAAAAGACCGTCGATAAATATCACAAATTTGTCAAAATACATCATGCATGAGACTTTTATCAACAATCACATAATCCTAGATAAAAGTAAAATGGTTTTTTTATGGGTTAACAAAACATCTTGTTTTTTTTAAGACTTTTGTAACTCAATGATATTATCCAATTTTCCTATGAAGAAGAAATTGCATTTGAATACCTTTCTCACTTGTTGCAAGGAAAAAAATCCTCTTATTTTGATTTTTGATATGTTGAGTAGACACCGTACCGGTGCTTTCTGTGCTTAAGTTTTTCTTGTTTCAATTTTCTAATTCTAATGTTCAAAGTGTTTAAAACTTAAAATCTTCAAGAATGAACTTAAATTTCATCTCACGTACCTCGAGAATTTAATTATATATAAAACAATGATGTACTAAGTTGTCTTAGAAAAAAATTTACAAAAAAATTGAAAATATTAATAATAACTAAATAATTATAGTCATTTTGAATCATGGGTTTCAGATCTGTTTCTTGAGTAATTGGAATAATCTATTAAGCCATAAATTTTACTAAAAATATTTTTCATTCTAAAGACAACTATAATTAGATTCATATGAAACATTTGTACCTAGTTTAATAATAGCTATATCCATTTTAGAATTTTTGTCAACTCATACAAAAAAATTGTAAGGATTCTCATTAATTTGGTAGAATGTACAAATTTTTAATTCTAGATTACTTTATTTTATTAAGAAAGATAAGGGAATTATTTATATACTTTTATTTTGTGACATAATTTCTGTTTAGATGTTTATCATATTCCTTGAAGAAAGAAAAATTCGGTTATTATATATATTGAGTAAATTCAGTCATTATATAAATCAACTGATCAGTCAGCAGCCAAGAAGTTTAAATAAACTACTATCAACAAATGTTAGAACCTAAGAGAATTTGGATTACCTTGAGATGGATTTGAAATAATTTTAAATTGGTTAGTCCAGAATTAAACTGGAGTAAATTTGAGATGTAATTTAGTACTTTTAGCACAAAATTAGAAATTTTTATCTTACTCTTTTGTTGAGCTTCCTGTTTAATTATTTGGTATAAATAATCTAACCTCATACCACATGGCGTGCTCCTTTAACAATAATGCCTGACACAACTCCAATAAATTTTACAATTGCTAAGTTGGTAGGTTATTATAAATTCTCATATCTACTATCCATCATTAACAAATTGCAACATCGAATTTTATAACAAATTGAACAGTTATCGAGTCATGCAACTGACAATTAAATTATAGTGGAAATGCTAATAGGATCCGATACCGTTGTAGTAATTTACCTTCATTTGAGATGTGCGAATCTAGCAACAAATTTTAGTACCTAACACATGGAATCAAGAATAAAAATTTAAAGAAAAAGATTGTGAGTATAATTTACTCCAAATAATTAAATAAGTGTGAATATCCTAAATAATATGTTTTCATTTCTAATATATTATTCTCAAAAATTGTGAGACTTTATTTATTTATTTTTTTTCTCTTAATGACATGTAATATAATTAAACCAAACCTCTGAAGCTTATTATTATTATTTATCATAATATGAGTATTGCACATGAACCATATAGAAAATTTCCAACAAATTGACTGGTAATGAAATTATGACATACCAGCACATCATGCGGAACATCACTTGTAGATTTCCTCTTGATTGTTCCTTGTAACCCTACATCAACTGGTATAGATTTCTCTTGATAGTTCCTTTTGATCCTACAAGTTTGTGGTCTAGGACATTACGTCTTAGTTAGTTTGATGATGCTGAAATCGTCAGTCTAAATAATCATCCAAAAGGAAAGCTGACTTAGGTTGTTTAGAGCCCTGCAAGAATGTAAAACAAAAGGACACCGGTGTAGTCTGGCCACAGAACCTCCGATAGTAAAGTCAGGTAACCATAAGAGAAAAGAAGATTCAATGCCAAAGTATGAGGGTATATTAGTTAGAGTTTTCAGTACCTCTCCCAAGGTCCTGAGGTATGTATATATACGTATCTGCCTCTTCGTCATAGCCGTTGGTGCTGTTTGATGGCAGTCTTTAATGCAATGTCTGTAAAGCCTCTGAGGGGTTTGAATGAGAGGATCTTGCTTCTCCCAACGGCATGAATACTTATTGTTGGCATGTAACGCTTTCCTCATTGATTGGGGTTTAATGTCTTTCCCTCGTCTAGTGCTGGCCATTATGGACGAGTTCTCTATCTGAGGAAAATATGTTGGGCTTATCATAGTTAATTAACATGAAGTAGGAGTACTGTTGGACCTTGAGAAAATCAATCAGTTTGTTGAGTTTGCATAGCATTTGAATAAATTGCGTGCTCTCTTAATTTGCAGTTCCTGGTAAACATAATTAATTAATCTTGTAATAACCTTCTTAATGTGAGAACTTAACCCTGGACTTCCAATCCAACTAGTTCTTACCTCCATTTTACTAAGCGAATAGGTCATTGGTTTTCCCCTTCACTAACTTTTTTTATGATGAGGCCCGAGAATATATCAGGGACATTGGAATCGTCACAAACAACACAACTATCAACTATCACTGAGAAACTAGAACCCAACGAAGCAACCAGCCTTGTTAAACCAGAAAGCAGAAGCAAAAGCACTCAAGAGGCGTCAATGTTTAATGACAGCGCGAGGGATATCCTGATCTTTAAGGACAAAAGAAAAATAAGCCTTAAAAATCTAAGAGCACTTGTTAACAGCACCCAAAATCAATTTTGAAGCACGCATCCAGGCCAAGTTTTTGCTGCCTTGACCGACCTAAGAATTAATGTTTGTGTAATAAGTAGTAAGCACCGCTGGTGATGGACATAAGAGCTTGCTTTTGTATCTAGGATCGATGAACTTTGAGCAGCCCAAGCAATGGTAAATAACTACATCATGAATAGCTTGAAGAACGTTGAGAGCATCTCCTGGTTAACCGCTTTAACATACCTCATTATTGCTAGTCTTGCAGCCGGGGCTTCAAGTGGTGACCACTGATGATGCCTGGTCCAACGACAAATACTTGCTCCTATGTAGATTGATTGAGGCTAACATTTTCAGTTCATACCCTCTTAAAACCCAACACATATTGGTGCCGTCAAAGGATGAGTTATTGTGGGGGCTAAAAAAAAATTGACATAAATTAATGACGGGCTGAAAATTTGGCCGAAGTGATAAATAGAAGTCAAAAAGTTAGTTTCATTGACTCTACACCTTATAAAACCGTTCAAAAATCTGACATAAAATAATTTCTTAACTAGTACCTTACGTTGTCTGTAAATATTATCTTATATAATTATTAAAATAAAAAAACATCATAATGAGTTGGCCAAGGAGCTTACAATGATTAGGTCACTAAACCAATAGGAGAAGAAGAGAGATGAAATTAGTGGTAGCAATACCCCTAATTGCATACCTTACTCATCAAGTAAGGTTGGTGTCAAAAAGGTCAACAACAACTCTTTTTTAAGATTACTAAATTGATAGGTACACTTACATGGACAACCTAAGTAAATGTTGATTAGACTGATATAATTGATTTTATACATGTTTTTTTATCTTGTCCGGAATGACACCCGCACAATAGTCCCTCTCATTTTTCACTTTCTTGAACCTAAACCCTAAGAAGATTGGTGTTAAAAGGGTTAACAACTTTTTTTTAGGATTACTAAATTGACCGATACACTTACATGTTCAACTCAAGTAGATGTTAATTGGATCAATGTAATTGATTTAATATACTTTTTTTAATCTTGTCACGAATGACACATCACGATAGTCCCTCTCATTTTTCACTTGCCCAAATCTGAACTTGGAGAAGTAAAAAATGAAGTTTTGCCTTACTAAGGTTCCAAGAACTAATCTAAAACTAGAAGAGTAGCGCGAGTGATGAGGCTGAGACAAGAAGACAGGTCAAGGTGGCTGCTGAGGCCAAAAGAATTGAGGCCATTGGGCTTGACCTAGTATCTTCTGAGGTGAATCGGAGCCTCTGAGATTTCTGATGTGATATCACTCAAACTGACATGCTGACCTAGAAGTCAACCATGCAACTTTTACACACTATCAGTTGCATGTAGCTTTCAACCTTTATGCAGATCAACCCACTTCGCAAATATTTCCGACCATTACTCTCTTATCAGTTGCTGCGGGGACCTTATAAATAGCCCAATTTCATCACCTTTTACCTTCACACACAGTTATTCGGTCCTCCGTTCCTTTTGGAATAAAATTATGGCTGCTGCTGCACAACTGTTGACCGGTAACAGAATTATTACAAGGCAACTCATCTAGCGTTGGTGACATTGTGTGAAA
The DNA here is from genome assembly GCA_023621385.1 of Quercus gilva. Taxonomy (NCBI): domain Eukaryota; kingdom Viridiplantae; phylum Streptophyta; class Magnoliopsida; order Fagales; family Fagaceae; genus Quercus; species Quercus gilva. The sequence goes on along the minus strand of CM042480.1, from coordinate 55,600,185 downwards.
CATTTCCACTTTAAAATGTTATTAGAATTTGATAATTTTGCCCATCAATTATCGGAATTTAAAAGTGAAGACAATCTTTGACAGGTTTTTGAAAGTACAGAAGTTGTAAAACTTTCAAATTTTTTTAGCCTCTCAAGCATTTTGGGGTCCGCAGACAATGGAGCTACGAAAAATTGCCATTCAAATTTCTCAACCTTTATACTACATAAAGAATGATGATTTTGTTGCTCGTACAAATCAAATTATACAACATTCATATTGAAACAGAGGAGCTGGACATTGAATCAGTCCCACTTCTGAAGACTGATGATGAAACGAATTTGACTCATTCAGCAGCAAAATTTTTCTTCTTTTCATTTTCTTTTCCGCTAGGCTACAATCATGGATGGTCAGTGAAGAAGCTATAATCATGGCTTACAAGCCCAGCCTACACTTTACAAAATTTGCGAGTGGAGAATCAGCTGCCGAATGCGCCCTCATGTAGCATGGGTAAGATCTCCTCCAACCAAGCCTATGCAGCACATTTTTAGCAGTTTCTGCACATCATCAGCTAGATGTGAGAGTAACAATTCAGACAAGCCCATCATCAGTACTCTATCCGCAACCGCCGCATTTCTGATTTAAAGGTAGGGCTGGAATTTAATGTCCGGCGGGCAAGACTCCTTATGTCCTCTCTGGAGCAATCCCGTGAGATACGAACTAGCTCCCAGAGGGCACCTCCACTAATCATGTCCTTCGCATTTACTTCTGCAATTTGAAAGCCCAGACTTTTAGAGGAATAAATCTCAGATATGTAAGTTAGTCAATAAGAAGTGGAAAGTCCACATACCATGCTGTGCCAAGTGGCAGAGTGCAAGCTCAATATGACGCCTGATTGGTGCAGCTTCATTATTAGCATTTTGTACAATCCATGGAAGTGCACCATCTTCTATCAAAAGAGATCTGCCACTTTTTATCCCTATAACAAAGGCACTATATTACACGACACAATAGAAAGTCTACGACATTATTAATCGCGTCCATTTGATGTGAATGCAGTGTTCTATAATAGATAACATAATGTGATCTATTTTAACATCTTAAAAAAAATATTGTTACTGCAAATCCAAAAGTGCCGTCTAAACATGATTATCAGAATTGTGTCTGCAGCATTGAAATTGCTTTTACTGGAATTGGGTCACTGGAGCATCAAACAACCCAAAATAAGGGTTGAAAAAACCTAAATTATTTCAAATGAGTTATCATTTTTGGACAACCAATAGTAACATGATAAATTGCATAACCACAAATTGCTTAACATCAATCCATTTAATAGTCATCAAATTCATTTATCACAACTTACAGGCGACAGGAAGACACCAACTCTAGATGCATAAAAAATAATGGACAAAGCAATGACTTGTGTTGGATAAATGAGGCATCATACTTGCCAAAATAAATAAATAAATTAAGGCTCATACCTTGAGTAGAACCTCGGGACTCACATTTTGCAAAGTTAGCAATTCCACGTGCAACTTGGGATAGAACATCAGGATGCCCACATCTCACAATTCCTAACAAAGCCTTGATTCCGCCTTCAGACCTCAGCTTCATCTGTAACTTATCTACGGATTGAAGGGGTAGGGAAACAAGAAAGAAAAAAGGGAAAATAAATATCAGCAAAGCATGATTTAAACTTTAAAAAATAAAAAATAAAAAATAAAAAAACAAGCTTCATAGAAAGTGTGAGGACAAAAGGTTCAAATAACTAAAATACTGAAGGACGAAGATCTTCTAAAAAGCTTATATAACAGCAACGGGTATCTTCAAGATCAACCAACCCTCTCTCTCTGGACTTTTCAGATCACAATTGTTCTTAAGAAATTTCAGCAGAAAAATAAGTATAAGAAATTAAAATAATATTTTACATTTAAATATTTGAAAACCAACTTCAAAATTTTCTCTCATCCAATAGATTCTACTATTAGAAAGTAAATTAAATCACATAGAAATTAGTACTGCAGAGAGAATGTTATTTAAGGCAATCTTTCTTTATATTCTATTATCAAGAAAAGAAAATAAAAATAAGATCTTTAAAAAATTAGAAGATTATGATGATGCACTTTTTGTCATAAGCCAAAGGTATCTCTTCCTTAAAATGCAAGAGTTCTAGCCTAGATCTTCAGCCCAAAAAAAAAGTTCTAGACTAGATTAGATGTGCTTCCCAATTGTTGTCATGCCCAAGAATTCTTGCAAATTTCTCAACATATACTTTCTCAAAAGCTAAATGGCATGAATGAACAAAAACACAACAAAGAAGAATATGCAAATTCAGTATACCATTGCCACATAGATTAGCAATAGCTCCAGCAACCATGCGTAGGGTTTGAGGATCCTCAGCATCAGCTGCTGTTATTGATAAAAGACTAATTCCCCCTTCAAGCATTATAAGTTCTTGATTGGCTTCTGCAATTCCAGAAAGGAAGCAACTTAAAAAATGATGTATCCAAATGAACAAATCCTAATGCAATAGTGATTAAAGTCAAAATAAAGTACAAAAGCTCCTGAAGTCTCAAACATAAGGAAAAATATAAATGCAAATTTACCATTCATAGCAAGATTGGCAATTGCACCAGCTGCTACTCTGCGAACAGTTTCATCTTCAAAGCTTCTAAGAAGCATCAGTAAGGAAGTAAGGCCACCAGATTCAACAATTTTTTTCTGATTGGCTTCTGCTTTTTTCATGGCAAGCACGTATCATTAATCATTCTAAGAATAAATTCAAAGAAGGCAACAGCACGCATCTGAAGAAAAATAGTATGTGTGCTAAGATATCAAATCATTTTAGGAACTTAGAAAGTATTTGAGGGATTCTTAAATGATTCTTTTCTACTCACAGACAACCTTACTGGATCATAGCAAGTTAGCAACACAATCTAACAAGGATGTAACAGTTTTTGTAAATGCATGGTATCTTAACAACAATGTAACTACATATAGGATTATAACAAAGAAACACCTGGTGTAACTCTTTGTTAATGTTACACCACTTAATAACCTTTTATTGAGTTAATATTTTAAAAATCTTACAGTTGAATTACATATCTTCTTTGTTCTTGACACCAAATTTTATGTTAGTTGACAGTTTGATGTTATTTACTATTATTATATTGATATTTTACCAGCATGAAGGGTATAAGAAGACAATGGAATCTAACAGTGGATTTGTCAAAAATATACCCAATTGAAAGTTATTAAGTAATGTAACAATGACAAAACTTATACCAAGCGTAACTCGAACCGTGTGTGTGTGTACATTATGAAGTACAATAAGGGTGCAAGAGAAAATCGCATTAAAATGAAAGTCAGATGATAAGATCACTCCTGTCATCAGCCATAGATCACCTACTGGGGGTTCTAAGATTATTCCTTATTGGTTCATTTTAATGAAAGTATTTCAACTTTTGAAGAGAAAAATTTGGAATTCAGTTTTTAGTTTAAATGACTTGAATAAAGTAAGAAAAGTACAAATATATTTTATTAATGAAATTCATGGATGGATTTATGCATTATTAAGATGTGGGTTTGAAATAATTAGGTGTAAGATGTTATTTCAAATTCAAAACACAAGCGATTTTATTGAGCAAAATCCTTATTTGTTGTTACAAATCATATCAAGCAATCTATATAGCAATTATTCTTCAAAACCCTTTATTTGAAATCCACAAATCCAGGTGCAACCTATAAATTCTATGTATCATAATATACAATAGATACAGTGGAGATAATGTGTCATACAAGAAATATTCATATTTGGCTTCATTTATTTACTCCAAATACTATTATAAATAAACAAGTGGCTGAAACTTTATTTGCACGCATTACCCTTACTATTAAATGATAGTGATTAAGAAAAAATAATCTTAAAAAATAGATGACAACTTTAGTACCACACAAAAATAGGACTATGCCTTCACTTAATAGATCAATAACTACAAAAATAATATCTAGGGGCAAACATTCTCCTCCACTGAACCTCACACAGAATCTATTCTCCTTTTTTGTCACCAGCAAAAAAACCTAAACAAAGGGCAACTAGACTTTTCCACAACTAAACTAATTACCAGTTCACCACCACAAGACACCTTTAATTAAGTTCAACAACATGAAGTAAAGATCACAACAGAATAGACCACATCTTAAGTTAGTTCTACAAGAAAAACTTCATCAGAAACAAAACCAATCAGTGTTTAGGGACTAAGGCTTTGTTGTTGTTATTGTTGTAAACAGAACCATTCAATCTAGACTACGATAGTTACACAAAAGAAAACAGATGGTACACAGAAGCAAATATCTTATTAACAAAGCCAAAGAGAACTGAAGAAAAAAAAATTACCCACCTTCAGCTGCTAGGTTGGCCACCACTTTCACAGCATGAATCCGTACATTGGCATCTTCCGACTCAAGTAGTGCCAAGATCTTTTGCAATCCTACTGTAAAATTAATTGATGAAAAAAAAAACCATAAGAAATATGAAAATTGTGTAAGGTAAAATCATATTAATTTTATAAATTCTTCAACTACCTTGCTCAAAGAGTGTTGCAATTGATGCCTTCTGTCCATTCCCAGAGTCTTTGAATTGGGAATGCCTAAATGGAGACATGGAAGAATCTAGACCAGTATATGCATTTCCAGGCCCGCTTCTTTCAAGACATCTCCTCATCTATACAAATAAAACCAAAGGTAAGCATATTAAAATTTACAAAAATACGCATGCTAAAGAAAATGCTAAGGAGGGGCAAGAAAGCTTAACTCTTAAGAATTAAATAACTAATAACCAAAACCATTCACAGTTCTAAACAAGGGGGTTCTCAAACAAATAGGTACTTAGGGATGGGCCTTGGTGCAATTGCAAGTGTCTTCCACCATAAGCGACAAGTCACAGGTTCAAGTATAGCAATCAGCCTCTTTGAAAAATTGGGGTAAGACTGACTACCAATCACCTCTCTCAAACCTATCAAGAGTGGGAGCTTTGTGCACTGTGTACAATATATATATATATATATATTTTCTCAACCCCCCTCTGCCCCCTCCCCCCCCAACACACAAAAACAAAACGAATTTTAATTAAGCAAGCATCAAGCAGATATCCAGGCAACTCTAGTGAGCTCCTGTTATAGAACTCCTGGATTCATATAAACCATGAAACAATAGTGTTTTTTAGGATACGGACAGTTAAAATCTCAAATACCACAACAATGGAGTCACCAAAAAAATATTTGATGGCAATGTCAACTTCTAAGCACAAACAGAATCTAAATCAAGCCGAAAGAGTAAGCTTAAGTTCTACAATCAAATACCTGGTCAGCTTCAAAAGTTGATTGCAACAACTGACTCCGTAGTATTATTATTTCTTCTTCAAGTTTCTTCTTCTGATGAGCCTCATCTTCTATAATTTTAAGAAGCTTTAAAACCTCTGTATCTCCACCTGCCTAGTATACCAAAAAATCCCTTATATACCAGAAGTTGATCAAATACAGTGAATGCTAATACAAAAGAACTCTGTAATCCAGGTAAAAAACCATACCTCTAACTGTGAATGTTGCCCAATTTGACTTTTGAGATGTTCTACCTCCTCTTCAGCTGCTTTTCTTAGGTTAGTTTCCTTTTCAAGCAAGTTGTTTATCTCAGCAACAGAAAGCCTAGACCCCTGCATAATGAACAAAATAAAAATACAATATAAACATTTTAAGAAAGTCAACCAATTAGTGTTTAGAAAGTGAATGACTGCATCGACTAGGGCACTGATGCCAAATTATTTTCCATTACACCAAACCATCAAACTTCATTCTGGTGCAATGAGCCATTTGGCTCCATTAAAGCAAAGAAATATGCCTATAATTAGAGAGCAGATTGAACAGAGCTCATTCTAATCAGACCTTCCAATCAACTCATAGATGCACGCATTTAAACTCGTCTTCATGGAAAGCGTGTAAACTAGGTTAACCAAAAATAAAAGATAAAAAACCCAATGGATAGAACCTTAGAAAGATAAAACCAAAATTATGTTACTTAAGTCCGTTGAAGAAGCCAATCCAGACAGTAAAGGGATCAACTATGCATGGGGCGAGTATGGGATATGGCTAAGCCTAGCAGTTTCAATTTGGCGTTCGAATAATTATGCAGTAGGATTAGGATTTAAAAAAGTATCAGATGATATTTGCATTCCTTTTAGGTTGTATTCAGATTAGAGTTGGTTCCTATTGTTTAAGACTAGTTGCGGTGAGGTTATCTCATCTTCAAAAGGTTGGCTATTTATATATGTTTAAAAGATAAATAATAATCAAGCAGAAGAATAACCAATTTATCTCTCATTCTCAAGTTCTAGGAAGCTAATCACCTCTAATTCAATTAAAATTCCATTAAAACAACTTGTTAGAAATCTGGTTCATAACAAGTTATAAATACTGTACCAGAAATCATTTCAGATTGGCTTGGGAAACGCATGATGTATCTTTTAAGGTTTTACACATTTTTTTGAACATAGGTCTCCATCAGCTCTAACAATGGAGAAAATATTACTTTCCACATCACTCAAAATTTCCCAAAGTTTCTCCCTCTCTCTTGCCCTCTTGTTGAATCTCATGAGTCTTATTTGTGGTCATCATCGACTCAGTGGAGGGTAACATTTAACCTCCATCAACAGAGCGTAGCAAGCAGAGGAGCTCCATGGCATGGATTGTCAGGGTCTTAGGAAGCACAACACACATTTCTTGGCAGCATAGTCATAAGCTACAAGATTTTCTAGTGAAATTGGTGCAGTTCAAGTCCAGGTTTGTTGGGTTCACACTGGGTGGGGGTTGGATCTAGGCACAATCAAAGGTGGGTTGAAGGCAATACACTTGATTTGCTATTTTCAGACAGTTACTTTAATGTTCTTACAGTTGTTAATGGTCTATGAAATGTGGAAAATAAAGAGCTATCTAGGAAATAATTAAAGTTCTAAAACCAGGTGAATTTAAAAGTGCGACCTAACATTTCAATAAAAGCACTCAACCATTTACTGCTTCCATCTAGGTTGTCACTAAGAAAGCACAATTGGATGCTTTAAAGGAGGTCAATTTGTTTCCCTCTTTCTCTCTCTGCATCTTCTACAACGGTGCATGACCGTTTCATCAAAAATGCAACTCCCAGAGACCCAAGCCATGGAGCTCTTTCACTAGCCACACTTCAAAGGCAAATCTACAACACCGTTCAATAGTAAAGCTAACCCCCCAAATTGATGACAACCACAAACCCTAAATATTCCAAACTCTCTTAGTACATTTTCTTCTTCATAGTCACCTCCCCTAGAGACCTAAGCATATATCCTAAATACACACAGACCAAAATATGGCAGCAAAGAAGATGTTCTTGAAACTGTGAGGCGATCCAAAGGCATGATGTAGTTTGTTGTGAAAGCACCAGCAATACAACCGAAGGGAGAGAGAGAGAGAGAGAGCATGTTCCTGCCAAAATCTACTAAAAAGGCTGAAACAATCCAAAATTGCATAGCCGGTAAGATAAAAATTGGCCAATCTGATACAGTATTTATAACTTTGAGCTAAACACATCAACATAAATTGTTATGCCACTCTCCAAGCTATGACAAAAATTTCTTCTGAAATTCACAAATAAAGATTCTAGAGAACCACAGATGCAAAAGAAAGTCGAGATATACAAATGGGTTCAAATTAGTGTTGACAAATATCAGCATGCATCTTTGGGTCAAAAATCTCCAATGACCAACAATTGAGACAAGACTCCTCTTTCAAGATAATTACAACATATAACAAAAAAGTTTCCAGAAAGGAGTACCTGTCCATTACATAAACCATCAGTGAAGCCATCACAATCATGCTTTTGTTGATTCAACACCAACTTCTCCTCCAGTTGCTTGACTGATTCCATATAATCCATCTGGCATTTTAGCCTCTCCTTCTGAAAAACAAACATAAATGCAGAACAAGATACTTAAATGTGTGTTTCTCAACCCAAAAAAATAAAAGATACTTAAATGCATGGCTGAAAAGTATATAAGTAAAAAACTGATACAAATTCTTACAACTATAAATAAAAAGGGAAAGGATAACTCTCTAATATGACTTCCTTTTCACGAGCTTTTTTATGCCCTTTTTTTTTTTTTTTACTTTCTCTTGTTCTTTGGGAGATCCAAATGAAGAATAAACCCAGCATGACAAGAATTAACAAAGAAATAACACAAACACTTGAATTTCATCTACCAAGGCTGTGAGTCGATCCCCAAAATCCCAGTTAGGTTGGGCTGGCACCTTTCATTCTTCAATTCATTAGAAAAGTTATTAGAATTAAAACCCTCAACTATTATCCAGCCTGATGCATAAATATTATAACACATTTCATGATTTAACCCAAAAACACACTTACATGAGAAACAAAATAGATAAAATTTACGACAGATAAGTGTGATATTTAGATAAATAGTTACATAAACCTCTAATGCATCTGTGAAGCTTCTCTCAACCTCAGATATTCGATTTTGTGCTTCTACGTTTATTCTTTCAACTTCATCCTCAAAAGCTTTCTGCTGCCTCTCATTTTCCACAATGAGTTTGTCCACTTGTACTTCAAGCCTTCTAGACAAACTTTTATAATCAAACTCCTCCTTTATCTTCAACATATTCTCCACCTTCATAGCCTGTGATATATGACACATCTAATAATTACTCATGTACTTATTTAGTATGAACTACCAACAAAGATTTAATTTATATTAAAGATAACACTAGGCATGGTTAATAATAATGAACAACTGTAAAGAAAGATATGGGGAAAAATGAAAAAGAAAAGGTTTGAAAGGATCTATTGATCTAAACAATACATGACAACTAGATAATAACATATTAGCAGAAGTGCCTATCTAAAACAATCATAGCATAACGCGTAGATCTGCACGTAATAATTTATAAATGACCTTGAGTAGATGACAAATATTAGACATTTTGGAGCTAAAACTTTAAAGCCCTTTACAGAAAAATAGACAGCACTAACCCTTTGTCCAAACTGTATGGTACTCGCAGTCTCTCCTCGATGGCGTGGGGATGGGCCAATAGTCACAATTAATGACGTCCTTGCAGTGCCTGTGAAACAATAACCAATAACCAATCTGAAGAAAAACATATAGAAAAATACTATATACAAAACTATGACTAACTTCCATGTGTTGGAAAAACAAGTAGAAAGAACTACTTGGGAATGAACATAATGATTGGCATCTAAGTCAGAGATGGCTAGGAATATAATAACTACCCAAACCATAATGTACACTAAATCAGTATGATTGAACATGTACACATGCGAATCATGCTAGTTTGCCATCAACTTTGAACTGAGAAACCTGAGCACATGGCTATGATTGAACATGAACACATTTAGATGAAAGATGTCTCACCTCCAAATGAATCTCTAAGCAACCTTGTAAGCTTTGAATCACGAACTGGAACATGAGCACTATTCTCAGCTAGAGCATTTATGCACTTCCCTAATGCACTAAGAGAGAGATTGATAGACTTGGCTTCCTCTAACATATGTCCCTCACTTCCTGCCAGTAAAGGAAGAAAGATGTGTTAATATAACTGTGGAATCTAACTCACAAAAAAAAGCATTAAAATCAAAACAAATCAAATTCCTCAAAAGCCATGTAAATGTAAAGCATAACCCCCCTTTTGTGTGTGGTACACACATGCAAAACATGCCAAATATGGAGAAGCAATTGCTGATAAACTTAAAAGTTTTATAAACGTATAAATGTGAAGTGTACCAATGAAAGAGGTCATAAGTTGGGGTATATACCTGACTTATGGACACGCTCTGAACCAGCCAGATCTACTACAACGAGCTTGCTTTTTCGAACAAGTGGCTTAAAGGGTTTGGCCAAGTGAGAGGGATCTCCATTTTCACTGGAAATTATATCTTCTCTTCCCGTGACAGATCTTCTAACATGTACCTGCACTAAGGAACTTAAATATATCAAGATTTCTGTTATTTAATACAGAACAATGTGAAGAATTACCAACTAGACATTATGAAATGTTGATGCAAGAGCATAAAAAATATTTATGCTAATATTAAAATGATGATCATGTAATAGACAGCCAATTATTCACCATCAGAATAGCATGACTACGAGAAGACTCAGTATTCAACTTTGTGTTAGCAGCAATTCGATGAGCTTCCCCTATTCTTAGCAGCTCCACAAAACTCTGCTGGTCCCTGATTTCTACAAGAGTAGCCCCTGGTACTGAAACATCGCCAGTTTTTGGATCTTCCACAATAGGAATGTTATCATTTGCAGGATCAAGCAGGTCTTGCAGAGTCTCCATATAAAGCTACACAATTTTGTTGAGAATAACAATTTCAGACAATTTGTAAAGATTAAAATATCCCAGATGGAACCAGAAAAGACAAAGATTAAAGATTGAAATCTGAAAAAAAGTTTTTTATATGAACATCAATGGCAAATAAGAAGAATGCATGACCTGCAAATACGAGACTGATATAGAATCAGTCTCTGGAGAAATATCTGCAAAAATATCCTCCATTGAACGAACCATAATTCCACGGTCAGATGTATCTTCCTCTCCTATTCGTCCAAGAGTAAAAGTTTTGCCAGTTCCAGTCTGACCATAAGCCATCACAGTCCCATTGTAACCATCCAGAACACTCTACAAAAGCAAAGGGCAAATTTAGATTGCTGGATAGAATCTGAGATATGATAGTAGCGACATATGACAGGAGATTTGATTCATAAAACTTAACTTAAGAAACATAGTGAACAGTCTCTAGTAATAAAGTAATAGAACTACAAGATAAGGGGCACGTGAATCAGCCATTACTACCAAAATAAAAACAGCTTTAAGTAAGGAAGTCACTCTAAATAATCATACACCAAAAACAACATACCTCTACAACAGGCTTAGCAACAACTTCATAGACACGCTTCTGCGATGCAAATTCCGTAAGCACCTCATCAAATTCGTAAGTGTCTGAATCCCAATTGTTTTTCCGGAGTTTCAACCTTTTAAGCTGAGTTAGAGCAAAAACCAAAATGACCAATGGCACCACAACAACAACTAAGCTATAAAATACAACAGAGCTCACAAAAAATTAAAAAGGGGGATAAAAGTCACATTGTAGAATTTACAAATAGTAACTAGAATGACATTAGGAGCACCTCTGGCTGCAATTCAACACAATCAGCAAAATCTGCATCCGCCGCCAATTCCTCTGCATTTCGCGGTCTCAGTCTTACAGCCACTCGAACTCTTCCAGGTACTGTCGGAAACAACACAAAAACAAAACATAACAACAAAGTCCACCATGTATACATATCTACGTATGTCAATGTAGCTACATTTACACAATTACAACCTGAACCAAGGTCTAAGTGCAAGAATGCAGCTCAAAATTATTAAATGTTCTTCAATAAAAACTAAGAGCAAAAAAAGCCAAAGAGCCTTGTAGTAGCTCAGTGACATTGGCTTGAAAATGCACTCTACTCTAGAAAACATACACACACTCTCTAATCGGAGCTATATCCACAAACTAAGCCATAAACTAGGTTTAAATTATTTTTTTTGTCAGTCTCTTTAATTCAAAAACTTGCAGAGGCATACAAATTTTCACACATCCTAGCAAAACCAAAATCTCAAACGCTAAAAAAAGTCACAGAATCGCATTCACACAAAAATGCAAATACAGTTACGAATTATACTACAATAAACAATCGGAACAATAGAGAGAAAGTAAACGGAACCGAACTGACCTCCGTCGTCGAGGGCGGTCAGAGAGGCGGGGCTGCTACGTCGGAGAGCGGATCCCGTAGAAGTTCTGGATTTAAACGACGACGCTTTGAGGTTTGACGACGGTACCGGCCGATCCACCTTCATGCTACCACTACTACTCCCCCTGTAACCATTTCTATAACTCGAAGCCATTCCAAAACTCTCTCACGCTATTAACTTTTCCTCTACTCCGAAAAAAATGAAAAAATTTTCAATTGCTCTCTTCGTCCATTCAAAATATACCAGGCGTTGTCGGATTTGGGGGTGTTTGGCTGCGGTGGTTTCAAAGTGATACTGATTGGAGTGAAATTCAAACAAAATAAGAAAGAAGACTCATTCTAAAAAGAGAGAGAGAGTTGTGTTATTGTGTACTGAGGAAGAGACATGGGAAGACAGAGGTCACGGATCGATGGGTCCCACTGGGTTTGCAGTTTTGAGGGGCCCTCTGTCTAACTATAAATTTACCAAAATGTCCTTTTCATTGATTTTAATTCTCCCAATCTCTGTTGTAATAAAACAGTTTAATTGATTGATGTCTAACAATCTTTGTGCTGTTTTTCAAAAAAAAAAAAAAAAGGTGAAAATTACATTTTTGTCTCTACATTTTTACACGATTCCACTTTGGTCCCTTACTTTTTTTTCCACCGCCTTTTAGTCTCTGTCCTGAAAAATGCATTTCATTTTTGTCTCTACCATTACATCAGAGACGGAAAAGCAAACAACAGAATTAAAAAAATATTTAAAAAATGATTCCTTTAATTTTAAAATAAAATAAAATTTTACTTATCATTTAATTTTTTAAATAATAATTATTCTTCATGTTCTTCCCTCAAAGAACATGGTTGCCTAGAAAATTAAACTATAGATCCACATAAGAACACATGCCCAGATTTTCTACCATTTTCTTGCCCTTTCTTGTCAACCAAACACGAACACAAACTAATTTCTAGCAAGACCAAAAACACAAACACAACCCAGCAACAAATCTTCACAAAAGCAACAAATGCAAACCTAGTTAGAAGCAAACAACCAACCCCACCGGCCACCACCAAATATCACCACCAAAAATAGGCGAAATCTATTGGCACCGCCAAAGCCTAACCCTTCAACCACCAAACCCATTTGCACCACCAACCCCACCGGCGAAACCCACTCACACCACCGAACCAACCAATCATCGGCCAAACCCACTTGCACCACCGAACTCACCAATCACCGGCCAAACCCACAAAGTCAAGACCCAAAAATACAAAGAAATTTCACAACAAACCCACCATAAAACAAACCCATAACAAACCTTAGTTTCGTTCTCAAACTCAAAATCAACAGTGGAGAAACCAAGATTCGACGCCGTTCTTAGTGGTGGTGGTCAACGGCGATGGACTAAGACTGTGGTTTTGGCCTTGGATGCCTCACGGTGAAAAAAAAAAAAGAGGAGAGAGAGATAAAGCCAGTGATGCACAACATTGAACTCCAGAGATGGGGAATGGTGGTCTGAGGAAGGAGTAGCACAGCTTGAGTTTGTCCATGGAGGTTCAAGCCGTGAGAGAAAGAGAGAGAGATAGCAGAGTTAGTGTTTGTGGGTTTGTTCTTGTTGGGTTTGTGTTTGTGTTTGTGTTTTTGTGATTGGTTGACAAGAAAGGGCAAGAAAATGCTAAAAAATATGGGCATGTGTTCTTATGTGGATCTATAGTTTAATTTTATGGGCAACCATGTTCTTTGGGGGAAGAACATGAAGAATAATTATTATTTAAAAAATTAAATGATAAGTAAAATTTTATTTTATTTTAAAATGAAAGGAATCCTTTTTTTAATATTTTTTTAATTCTGCCGTTTGTCTTTCCGTCTCTAATGTAACGGTAGGGACAAAAATGAAATGTGTTTTTCAGGACAAGGACTAAAAGAAGTGGAAAAAAAAGTTAGGGACCAAAGTGGAAATCTCTTGAAAATGTAGAGACGAAAATGTGGTTTTCACCAAAAAAAAAAAATCTTTGTTCTGAGTTTGGTAGTGCTGCTTAATTAGTTTTATTAGTTCAAATTTTAGAGAGATCTTAGATTAGATCGTGAGAGTAAAGTGTGAAGTGAGAACCGAGAACCGCCTTCATAGCTCAGTGTCTGGGTGTTACCGCTTGTGCTATATTTGCGCTACTTTAGTGCCACCGTTTTTTTTTTTTTTTCCCTTAAAAAGAAAAAAAAATATTGATAATTTTTTTTAAAACTAAATCTTAAATTTCTGAAAATCCTCATTTAATTCTCAGGATATTTAAAAATACTTCATTTAAAACTTTTATCACTTTTTTTTAATTACGTAATACCACATTCTTAACAATTTTACTATATTTTCATAACAATTTCTAGTGAATTTAATAAAATTTTAAGTCGTGAGCTCATATTAGAACTACTAATAATAACTTGTTGTTTAGAATTTCTTGTAAAAATATTGTAAAATTGTTATGGACATAAAATAATTTGATCCGTTATATAAATTTTAATGAAACCTATCCAAAACATTAACATTTATTTGTATTTAAAAAAACAAATAAAATAATAAATAACCTATATGAAACTAAAAAGTTTAAATAAAATGCTTTTAGAAATTTTGAGGTTTAAATGAAAAAAATTTGGTATTGAAGAAATAAAACATTTTGAAATTTTAAGATTTACTCAAATATTCCCAAAACTCTATTGTTTAAAAAAAAAATTATCATTTCTTTAATTCTTTTTGTTTCCCATGTTTTGGATTGTTTAGATGTAGAGATTTCAACAAGACATTATTGTAAATTTGGAAGTCTTTGACTGTAAGTAATAAGGATTTTTGTTCGGTGAGGTGATATTAGAAAATAATATGTTTTTCTTGTTGGAGCCAACACCCAACACCCAACAACTAATTTTGTTTTGAAAATAGCATATTTGTAAATCCTATATTATACTTATTTGTTACTCATTATTAATTAATTTCTCTGGTTCGATTAACTTAAAAGTTAAAACTTTCTTTTCAGAATGTAAATCTTAAAATGGGTATCTATGGACCATATGATATGGTATGACCTCTTGATCAAGTAACAGCAACTGAAAAGGCTAGGTTCAACTTGTGTTTGTGTACTATTAGTGTTATTTAGGGGGTGTTTGATACATGCATTTAAAAATTGAAAACATATGCAGAAATACGTGTGGATCAAAAAGTGTGTGGAAATACATGTAATGTTGTTTAAAAACTAAAAACATGTGTTTAAGTGAGTGTACCAAACAGGACCTTACTTTCTAAAATATTTCCTCATGACAAGTTAAAATAGTAAAGATCATTTAGCAAAGACTTTGACTGTGGGATTTGTTCCTTGTACAAAAATAAGTTGGATTTTACCAACTTATTCAAACATTCATTGGCAAATTGAAAACTCTATGGATAAGTAATACTGGAAAAAATGAATTTTAGTTATAACGTAACATTTTATGGTTCAGCTTCTTCTATCTCTCTTTCTTTTTATGGCTCCTAGTACAAGGTTTGGTGGGAATGGATTTGCATAAAGGAACGGCCCTGGTTTTTTGTTTTTTGTTTTTTTAACAAAGTTATCAATTAAAATAAAGGAATCATAAGCATAAGCTCTAAACCTATCTCGGAAGAAATATTCGAGTATTTAGACGTATTTGGGTTAAGTATTTACTTTTTTTTAAAATGAAAATTAAGCATTTTTATAGTGAATATATTTAATGTTTCACAAATCTAAGGTCATGCATAAGCACACTATGTCTATATTAACTAGATTTATCTTGATTTTCAAAATGAGTTTAGATGTACAACACACTAATTTAGTAATTTTTAGTCAATATTAATTAAATAAGGGTTGTGTTAACAGTACCACAAGGTGTCCGTTAACAAATTTTTTGAAAATTTTATGACAATTTTTTTTTAATCTTTTTTACAACTTTATCTTATTTCTTCAGCTTTATAAGTATTGCTTGATGTCTTTTTTGACATTTTTTTGTCTTTTTTCCACCTTAACAAGCACCGGTCGTTGCTTGTTAACATTTCTCATTCAATAAAATAATTCATTGTACGATGAATTGTTAGTTGAATCTAGTACTATAAATTATGGTGCATGTGAAATATTGTTTCCTTTCCTACCTCAGTTCGCTATTGCAACATGCAAATGACAAATGCAAAACGTCTCTTAGTTATATCTTACAGACTTATAGACTTACAGAATATGATGGAAAAAGAAATCCAACACCTCTCTCTCCAAATAATTTTGATTTTTTTCATAATTTATCATTTAATTTTTGTTTCACGTTTTTCATAACTCAACTGGAGCTTGGTCAACTATGGTACCTAATGTCATAGTTATATAAACCAACTGGATAGTCCATTTTAATGTTTTAAATGGAAAGAATTCAAATTTTGTCATATATAAAAATAAATTTATTAAAAAAAAAATAAAAATAAAAAATAAACTATGGCACCTCAATCTTTCTCTGCGAAATTTGAAGCACTATCAATGGAGAGATGCAAAAAGACAACATTATTAGAAAATGCACTTGGGTACTGAACAAACCAGAGTCATTAAGGAAATATTTACATCAACATCACTGCGAAACTTCTCTATTAATACAGAGCTTTGCCATGATGGTTTCGACAACGCAAAAAGTAACTTTAGTTGTTTTTAATGCAAAAGCCAGCATGCCAATTAGCAAAAAGTGGCTGAAGTTTCGGGAACTTCCACAAAATTACAAACACGCAGAGGCGCCAAAACTCAAAAGCGAATTCGACTTCAAATCACAACTTAATGTACAATAACAACCTTCACATATATTAATTTCCCCGTTCGTCCCCGCTTAAGGGTTTTTTTTTTTTTTTTTTTTTTTAAATCTGCTATTTATACCCTCAAATACCAATGTTGTTGTTTATTCAAAAAAAAAAAAAAAAATACCAATGTTGTTGTTATTCGTTAGGAGACTGTTTGGAAATAGTTTATTTAATTGAAATTAAAATTTTTTTATTAAAAGTATTGTAAATTCAAGTAAAAACTAACTGAAATAGTACAGTAGAACCCATAAATAGTACCAAACAGTACAGTAAAACCCATGAATAATAACAAAAATAAGTTCAATAATAAAATAAACTGACTTCAAATTCTAATTCCAAATGCAACCTAGATTAGATTTTTATAAATTAATATGTAAAGCATCAACGGTTCTGTCGGGTAAGGGACAAAAAATACCCACACACAAAACCATAAATTGTTGTATGTGGCTGTGTCAGCCAAGGTTTTTCTTTTAGTACCTTGACATTGTTGTTGTAGCAATGTATGATATGCAATATGGATGATATGCAATATGCAAGGTTTCAAGTGTTTTTGTTCGCAATATGGATGATCTGGAAAAATAGAAACCATCATGTTTTCAAAGGTGGAGTGCAGAACCCGAATGTTGCTAAGGAGATATTGGCCCGTGCCATGGAATACAATCACTGTGCAAGCAGCCACACAGCAGTAAAAAGAATGGTTTTGAAAAGCATTAGATGGGAAAAACCTAGCCGCGGCTGGAAAAAGCTCAACACGGATGGCTTATCAGTTGATTCACTCGGGTTGGCTAGAGGTGGAGGCGTGGTTAGAGATGACCAGGGTAATTCGGTGATTGGTTATGCCAGAAAAATTGGTCCAGTGAATAGTTTCCTTGTCAAGTTGTGGTCCCTCAGAGATGGGCTTTTCCTTTATGTGCAAGCCCAGGTTCAAGCACTGATTGCAGATATGGATGCCAAAGCCTTGGTAGATGCTTTCCCAAACTAGACTAACTCTAATGTAATTATTTCTTCTCTTATGGAGGATTGCTAACATTTGGCTACTCAGATCTCCCAAGTAAGATTTAGACATGTCTACATAGAAGCAAATAGCTGGACAAACCAATTGGCAAAGCTTGGATCGTCCATGGAGATGGATTTTGCTGTCTTTTCTAGTCCTCATGTGGACATTCTCTCTGTTGTTGAGGCTAACTGCCGCGGGCTGTATGTAAACAGGCTGTGTCCTGTTCCTGTTTTTTCTGTTTAGTTTTTGCTACATTCCCTTTCTACCAAAAAAAAAAAAAAAAAAAGATATGCAATACGAATATTGTACAAAATATTTTGTATTATAAGGGGCGTATTGAAAATGCTAATAAACCGTACAATACAAATGTGTGTTTTGTATGCATCAAACGATACAATAATATATGGTTTAAATTGGGTTTTTTTGCTAAAATTTTGGGCTTTAGCTTGAGTCAAAATGCTTTTTTACTTGTTTTAAAATATAATCTTTGAGCTACAAGCCTACAACTACTTTAGTCCAATGAAAAAACCTGATGTGAGTTTTTCCTTCTCTCCCAAAATATCAAAATCATTCTTTTTCAGGTGTATAAACCCAAATTTTTAAAAATTTCATTATACAAGTTTTAATATTTTGAAATCGTTGTATGATAGCTTCATTATCAATACTTTCAATTAAGTATTTTTCAATGTATACAACCAAGCAATCATTAAACTATTGATCTCTCATTCAATTACTAACACCTTATCTAAATAAGTAACAATATCTAGTAATAATAAAAAGTAACAATGTAAACAATATGCATCATCCTTTTTTATGATCTGTTCTAATTTATTTATGTATTCTTTAAATTAATTAGGATTAAATTGACACAATACTCCACTTATTTATTTTTTAGGGAAATTATGGCCAAGAGGTTGACAAGAATCTCTTTGTAAATTTGCTCTTCTTATTTCATCGTGATCATTAAGATGAAACATTTATCCATAGCCTAGGATCTAAGAAAAGATTGTTAAAGTCAATACCAATTTACTTAGAAGATGAATCTTGCAATACAAGTGATTTCCTTATAAGAAATTTGTTCATAGTGCTAGCAAAAAAAAATAGAGGGTGAACTATAAGTTCATCCAATATATTCAACTTATGCATTCAATCTTTACATTAATCATGTTCAATAAAGTATTTAGGTATTACTTTAGTGCATATGCGTGTGTACAAAATGTATCAAATAAATTCAACAAATTCAACTAAAGATTAAAGCAAGCACTAACAAACTAACTATTTGAAAATGTGCATTTTTTAGAAGAAAATAATATATAACGATTTTAAAATACGCCTTTCGAAATTTTTTTTTTTTTTTTTTGATTTGGGCTTTTGGGCTAATTTGTATTTGTTTGGGCAATTTTTGAGAAGTGCGATGTCCACAATATTTTCACAACAAATTCTAAATGTAAGTTGTTATTGGTTATAATTTGAACCTACTACTGAAATTATATTTTTGTTCACTAGTAATAGCCAGTTTTGACCTGCCACTTAGGATTTATTTGTGAAAGTGTTGTGACCATTACATTTCTCACAATTTTTAGGTTTAATCTTCAATGGACCAAAAATTTGAAGAGATCAAATTTCATTTTCAATGGGCTCAGATTTTTATTTAGGGTGTTCAAGTTTTTTTTTAGGGTGGTCAATAGTTTTTTCTAGGCTAGTTAACAACCCATATTAATTTAAAATCTACTTTTTTTAAAAGGTATATATATATATATATAATTTCAAGTCAAGGTAGTCACGTGACCACCCTGATTAACAAATAGAGCTGCCCCTAAGTGGATTAGTTATATTGAAACATTAAGGGAACCTAAATACAAAATCTTTGTTAGTAATTTTGTATCTTAGAAAGCAAGAAAAAATAGATTTAAAATAAAAAAATTGATATAAAAACTAAAAGGTTAAATAAAAATTTATCAATTAAATATGATAATATGAGAAAAGGCTCCATATTACGTTGTCACCTTAGGCCTCACAATGTATTGAGCTGGTCTTGAATTGATTTAAACCATGATGATGAGCATGGCTAACAAGGTTTATTACTCGATGAGACCATTTTTTTCAGGACCTCATTTTTAAACAATTTTATTTTATTATTTTGTGGAAATATCATGGTTTTAAAAACCGAACCAGACATCAAACTGTTTTTTTTTTTTTAATTTTCGGTTCAACCTCGGTTTTTGCCTGGTTTTTGACCGATTGTTGACCGGTTTTGGGACGAAACTGGCTCTCGGTTCTTGGTTGAACCGGTCAGAACGGCCAGTCCGGTCTGTTTTTAAAACTGTGGGAAATATAAACTTTGAATTTATCTTATTAATATTTAAATCATTTTACTACTACTATTCACATCGTATGGACCTACCACAACATATAACAATAAAAATGTGTGAAAATCATGTTCCTATAGATTTATTGTTTGATTATTTTGTCATCAAATAAAAAGAACAAATAAAGAGAAAAGCTTACAACGAATTTCTAAAACTGCCAACATCATTTTTTGTCTAAAAAACTGATCATTTTTTATAATTCCATTATTGCAATTAAACAAAGAAGTCAAGGGGTTGAAAGCACAATTCATTTAAACCATGAGGATGAGCATGGTTAACGAGGTTTATCACTCGATGTCACCTTTTTTTTTTTCTAGGTCCTCATCTGTAAGCCATTTAATTATATTATTTTGTAGAAACATATAAACTTTGAATGTATATTATTAATATTTAAACCATTTAATAACTACTACTCTGGACCTATCACAACATAAAACAATAAGAGTGTGTGAAAATTATGTACCTACAGATTTATTTTTTTACTATTTTGTCATAAAATAAAAAGAACAAAGAAAGAGAAAGGCTTGCAACATATTTCTAAAACTTCCAACATCATTTTTTGTATAAAAAAACTGAATATTTGATATAATTACATTATTGCAACTAGACAAGAAAGTCAAGGGATTGAAAGTACAATTGATTTAAACCATGAGGATGAGCATGGTTAACAAGGTTTATTACTCGATGACACCATTTTTTCCCCAGATCCTCATTTGAAAACCATTTAATTTTATTATTTTGTGAAAACATAAACTATGGATGTATATTATTAGTATTTAAACCATTTAACTATTACTACTTACATAATTTGGACCTACTAAAACATAAAACAATAAATAAATAAAAAGTGTGAAAATTATGTGCTTATAGATTTATTGTTTGCCTATTTTTCATAAAATAAAAAGAACAAACAAAGATAAATGCTTATATTACAATGTTTTTTTTTTATCTAAGATAAAAATCCTAACCTTAAGAATTGAACCTTGGCCCTTATCTCACCTAAGAATTTGTGGAGTGACTATCACGTCAATGACGCACGTTTGTTTGTTGGCTAAGATATATGTGTGTGTGTGTATTTGCAGTTAAAATTTACTACAATTAATGTGTAATTTTTAGACAATACATGCAACTTCTTGGAGTGAACCTCGGCCCTTACCTCACCTAAGAATTTGTGGAGTGACTATCACGTCAATGACGCACATTTGTTTGTTGGCTAAGATATATATGTGTGTGTGTGTGTGTGTATTTGCAGTTAAAATTTACTGCAATTAATGTGTAATTTTTAAATGATACATGCAGCTTCATACAAGAAAAACGAAACACAATACTTAAATAAAACGACATAAAGGGTGAGTTTGGTTCAACTTTTTGATATCGTGCTTTTTTAAAAGTGGCGGTTTCAAAAAGTGCGGTATGAAACTAAGGTTTTTTAAAAAGCATAGCGTTTGGTAAAAGCTGTTAAAAAATGTTTTTTGAAAAATCTTAGTATTTGGCTAGCACTTATCAAATTTGCGGTTTGAAGTGTAAATTACCATAAATGACAAAATATATATGGCAATTATTTGTTTTAATTATCAAATTTGATTAAATCTACTCACACAACATTTTGTATAAAAATTTCACAACAAATTTTATATGACAAGCTGTTATTAAATAATAATAAAATGATGTATGATGAAGTTAAGATGAGAATCAATAAATTCTCATTTAGGCATTATTATGAAAATATTGTGTTAATAATAACAGAAATTTAATATATTTTTTATTTTTGTACATTGCCTTACATCATTACAACTGACACATGAAATCAATCCCACTATTTTTCTCATCCACTCAGTTCTTCCCATTCCCATAAAAATCTTCTCCTTTTCCTTCTCTTATTATTCTCCATAATCTTCTACCGCTCTTTTTTTGGTAATAAAAAAAAGAAAGGGTGCAACATGAGAACTTCCTTGGAGGTCACCCATCTTAGTACTACTTTCGCCTAAACACACTTAACTGCCGAGTTCTGATGGGATCTAGTGCATTAGTGTTGGTATGATTGTACCCTATCCACTCATTTCTTCACCCTCCCTCTCTTTCTTCCTATAACCCCAAAGCACCTCTAGAGGTTTATGGCTAATTAATATAAACACATCTCTCTCCGTAAACCCAAAACTAATTCCAATCCCTCTCCGTAACCCCAAAAATTCTAATTCCTAAACCCATGACCTAGATCATTGCAATTTGCTTATCTTTGTAGGAGTTTCTATAAGTATTTTGTGGTTAAATTATTGCAATTTGCTTATCTTCATATGATTTTCTGTGGCTATCACTATTTTGTGGTTAGATTATTGCAATTGCTAATCTCTGTATGATTTTCTTATAAATATTTTGTGGTGAGAGAGTGGGCTAAAATGGAGAGTTCATGAGAAAGCTGAGGGTATTTTAGAGATAAAAAGCAAAAATTCCAACAGTAATGTTATTGTAATTTCTACGATTTGCAATTGCAGCTCAGCTGGTGGAATACTTAGGGCCTATTTGGTAGCAAATTTCAAATATTGTTATACAAAATGTTATTAAAACTGTGGTCTAAAAGTGTTGTGAAAAGACATATTTAAAGTATTTATAATGCAAAAAATGTGTGTTGGTACCATGTTTCAAATAACGTATTTTAAAATATGAAAAAACATAATTGTGTGCTTGGTATGTGTATGTATTATTTAAAAGAAAAAAAAAAACTGATGAGTATAATAAAAATATTATTATTTTATTTGAAGAGAGAGAAAATTCTCTCAGGTGGGGCCTGGAATTTGTATATGTAGTAATATCAGGCGGGGCCTATAGTTTTTAACATATTTACAAAAGTTTTATTAAACAATGTTATTTGTAAACTGAAAACTGGTATGAATGAGTTCTCTAAATACAATGTTCAAACATCCTAAAATGAGAAACATAACTTAAACACTCTTAAATGAAATTTCCTACCAAACACGTTTTTTGTTTGTTTGTTTGTTTGTTTGTTTGTTTGTTTTTTTTTTTTTTTTTTTTGTCTACTTAAATACTGAAAATTGTGGTTTGAAATTCCTTACCAGACAAGTCCTAAAATTCATGTTTGTGTTGAGAAAAAAAACACATTTATGAAATTTTACCAAACACCTAAATTAAGCTAAATTCATGTTTAGAGGCTAAAAATGTGCTTCTTTTTTTTTTTTTTGAGCGGGCTCCCCTCCTGTTATAATATCTCCAGTTTTCTCATGTTTTTACACCAATGAAAAACACGTGGCAAGCAACAAATCCTAAGGATAGAAAAATCACATGTCAATACCACTTTTTTCTCTCAATTTTTTGTCTTTCCTTCTTCGCATCTTTCCCCAACATCCCCACCCTAAACGGATCTCACCTACCTGAGCATCAGATGCGTCCAGTTTGGCAGATTGGAACTTGATGGCAATGGGTTTGGACTAAAACTGTGGGTTTCACAGCTAAGATTGGCATAGCAAAACAAGAAACCATGGCTGTTTGGATTGACACGGTGGGTTTCATGGCTATGCCGCTATGAACATCGAGGCTCGTTCTGGTGGAGGCGTGTGAAATTGAGGTCCTCTGGTGAGCTTCGGGAAGTGAGACATTGGGTTTGATATGGATTTCTGACCGTGGGAATTCCGATGGGTTGTGGGTTTGGCATGAGACTTTTGAATATGCTTTGAAAGCTTCCTCTCCTTCTTCAAAGCTTTGAAAGCAGCCATGATGTTCTTCCCTAATCTTTTATTCTTTAATTTTTTATTCATTTATCCAATTAATTGGCTTTTCTCTTCACATTCAAATCACAATTTAATAAAACCCAAATCAAAGCCCCAATTCATTGTTCTGTTCTCCAACAAAAGTTGTTCCATCAAGCTTTGAAGCTCTTGAAAGAGTTCTTGAGCTCCCTAGATATGGGTCTAGAGTGGCTGATCATTTTGTGATAGTGGAAACCATCAAAATATGATTTTGAAATATCATTTTTCTTAACAGGTGATTGAAGCAAACCCAGAAATTTTTTATTGAAAACTGAAAAAGGTTAAAAGGGAGAGAAAATTATGTGGCTTATTTATAACCTTAGGATTTGTTGCTTGGCATGTGTCTTTCATTGGTGTAAAAACATGAGAAAACTGGAGATATTATAACGGAAGGGGAGCCCGCCCCTTTTTTTCCTTCCAAAAAGCTGAACCAAATGGATACAAGGTTTAATAAAATTGCACTAACATAGTCCTCTAATGTGAATGCTCTTATACGAGACTAGGCATCCTCAGTGCCTAACAATTCATGTGTGGAGTCAATTACAACATTCATATTTACATTGTGAAAAAAAAGCACGTTTATGAAATTTTACCAAACACCTAAATTAAGCTAAATTTACGTTTAGAGATTGAAAACGTGCTTTTTTTTTTCTTCCAAGAAGCTGAACCCAATGGACACAAAGTTTAATAAAACTTCCCTAACATAGTCCTCTGATGTGAATGCTTTTAAATGAGACTAGGCATCCTCGGTGCCTAACAATTTATGTGTGGAGTCAAATACAACATTCATGTTTGCATTGAGAAAAAAAGCACGTTTATGAAATTTTACCAAACACCTAAATTAAGCTAAATTTACATTTAGAGAATGCAAACGTGTTTTTTACTTTTTTTTTTTCCCTTCCAAAAAGCAAAATAAAATGGAGACAAAGTTTAATAAAACTTCCCTAATATAGTCCTCTTATGTGAATGCTCTTAAATGAGACTAGGTATCCTCTGTGCTTAACAATTCATATGTGGAGTCAAATACAACATTATCATCCCGTTGAATTTAATTCTTTTGAAACAGACAAATATTATTTAAATTTTATTAATCAATACAAATATTAAAAATATACAATAATTAAGTGTTTGGATTTGATTGAAACTAGATTTAGTGGGCATGTTTGGTTCTATCTATTCTACTCCTAGTTGTTTATTAAAAGAAAAATTTATACTCCTAGACTCCTAGGCTCTATTTGGTACGCGAGTTTAAACACATGTTTTCAATTTTTAAATAATATTACAAATATTTTCACACACTTTTTATTCACATGTATTTTCAAAAAAAATAAAAACGGTAGTTTAAACACATATAAAGGAGAAGGAACCCTACTGACTGACTATCATGTTCCAATCTATTGGTGATAAACTACATTTCCTAATACGTATAAACATCATAATCAATACACATCTGCTAAAAAGTGACGCGTCAGCACAGAAGCGGTCCAATTATTGACTTCACAGTCTCCTCTACACAACCCCGCCTCAAACTACAAAAAGGAGCTCTCTTTATTGTGAAAAACCCTGCCGCCTCTAAACTGAAAGCCACCGCTCATTGTTGTTTCTCCGCAACCACAATCAACCCTCCTCCTCCTCCGGCGACGGCGAAGCTAGGTTCCACCACGCTAGCCTCTTTTAACTCTCTCAACCAATCTCTCTTTGCCACCATTATCTTCTTCACCACTACCACTCCCACTTTTCCACATATTTTTTTTTCCTTCTTCTAATCTCATTTGAAATCTATTTCCCTCCTTTCTATTCGGGTCGAATCCGGGTTTCGATTAAATCTCACTTGCAAAGCAATGGCTGCTTTGAAGAGCGATAGCTTGTCTCTGAGGTGCCCTGCTCTCCAGTTTGCGCGTCCCAGCTGTCCCGATAACTATAAGAGGTTAATCTTATTCTTATTCTTATTATTATTTTATCAATTGCTCTGTCACTTTCTTACTTAGTTATTTAATTAATTAATAGTAAGTAATAACTCCATCATTATACATTTTTTTAAAAATCTGATCTGTGATCCGTTGTTGTTGTCGTGGTGTTTGTTTCTCGTCAATTTAAAAAGAAACAGAAATATGAAATTTTATATATATTAGCTATTAGGACGAAATTAGAATGTAGTATTTGTTCGTATCCTTAAAGCGCGTACACAAACACACACACACACACACATTTTTTGTGTTATGTTCGAGTTTCACAAACCTGTTTTCTGCATCCACATCTAATTGGATTTTTTTTGAGACTGTGGAATGTTGTGTCTAGGTTGTTGGTTGCGAAGCTAAAGTGGAACTCTCGGTTTTAGTAGAAAACACTCACAAACTGACGTGACAATGAATGTAAACTGACGTCTTTAGATTAAATCCCCCTTTTCCCGTTGTAACCATCAAATTATAAAATAAGATAAAAAGCTGTGTAGAATCAATCTTGTATTATATTAATCTGTTTATTGTTTTAATTAAGTAAATGAAGATTTTTGTGGTGATGATATCTGACGAAATGAGGTTGTTGAATAAA
The DNA here is from genome assembly GCA_023621385.1 of Quercus gilva. Classification (NCBI taxonomy): domain Eukaryota; kingdom Viridiplantae; phylum Streptophyta; class Magnoliopsida; order Fagales; family Fagaceae; genus Quercus; species Quercus gilva. The sequence continues at coordinate 55,573,867 of CM042480.1, read as the reverse complement.
AGTATTGTGACATGAAGACATGCTAATAGCTTCCTCTTTGTTACTTATTTTTGGTTGATTGCGCTTTCAAGCTGCGCAATTGGTAGTGTGTATATAATGTGTTTTTGGCAGATTTTTGAATTTTAAATTTGACAGAAATCCTAACGGTAGAGGGCAAAGTGCTTATTAACAATAACTCAGGGAAAAATTTCTCCTTTTGAAGTTTAGGATGGACATTATATCAATTTTGAAAGGCATAATATAGGTTCCTTTGCCATTGTTAATGCTTACTTCAGCTATTTTTTGTTAGTCCAGGATGCAGGAGAAATCTTGTGCAAAGCAACTGGAAAACATTTTAAATTAAAAACTAGAAAGTATTTGTTTGATAGACAAACTTTTAGGTGCTTAAAATTTTCATTTGAATTTAGAACATTTCTTTATTGACTTGCTTCAAGCCTTCAACTGCCTTTTTTTTTTTTTTTTTGAAAAACAGCTGTGTTAAACTTTTTTTTTGAGAATCAAATGAAATACAATTTCTGCTCAGCCACATTGTCTTGTGTACATTGGATTTATTTTTGCAATTAATTTCTCTGGTTTGTCACTATTTTACTTAGTCTTTTAGACATATAATTGATCTTTGTAGATTGATTTATATTTGTATGGAGGGCTGTCCTTTTGCTGAACTCTAATGCTAACAAGTGCTGGCATGAAACTTGAGAAAGGGGCCAAGTCTTCTTGCCAAAAACTCTGTTTTGCTAATTTCATTTTCTCTGTTGCTATGAGGTAGGAATGCAAAGTGGAGGTCTCCGCAAGCAGCTGTAATACCTAATTTCCATCTTCCAATGCGCAGTTTGGAAGTTAAAAATAGGTAAATTATCAAATGACATTTTCCATATAGGTGCATTTTTCATATCAAATATCTAGACTGTTGTGCCATCTGTAGTGCCTTATATTTAATGTTTTAAATGTCTGGGTGTGTGAATGTGTATTGTACTTATAATTTGTCAGAGAGCAGCTCTACTTTAATTAGGTTTTGAAAGAAAAGCTTATATATTCAATATTTCTTTCATACCATCTGCATTTATTGTCCCTAGACTGAAGATATATACACTCTTGTAATTTGAGAGGCTGATGTTGGTGCCTTCTCTGTATACCCTCTGTATACATGGAAGTTTTTTGCTTAAATAAAAATTGTTGCAATATATATATATATATATATGCTCTCCTCCTGAATTGTTCAAATGGAGATTCTAAGTTCAAATAACTGAGGCACCACATGAACAGTATCTAAATCTATGCCCAAATATCCATTGCTGGCTGGTGAGTGTGAGTGACAGAGTCATTTGTCTGGTATTGTGAATTGATCAAGTAAAATAAAATTTATTGGTTGTCTTGCTGACTGCTGGTAGTGTACTGGTCAGTCTCTACAAATTACATAATGTTGTGCATTTGTGCTGGTGTAAGTGTGGTTGTGTTTTAACAAATCTAACATTGTCAGTAAATAAAATGATGGAACCTTTTATTTTGTTTTTAAAGAAATAGTAGTACTGTAGCGGTTGTCCTTAGATATCCACTTTATTTTTGTTTTGTTTTTTGTAGTGAGAATTGTTGCCTTAGATTGTTAATGATGCTCTTATTATGTTTTCAGGACATCGACAGATGATATAAAGGCTCTTAGATTGATAACAGCCATCAAAACTCCATACCTACCTGATGGTAGATTTGATCTAGAAGCGTACGATGACCTCGTGAACATGCAGATTGTCAATGGTGCTGAAGGTATTATTGTTGGTGGCACAACTGGTGAAGGCCAATTGATGAGCTGGGATGAACATATAATGCTTATTGGCCACACAGTAAACTGTTTTGGTGGATCAATTAAGGTTATTGGAAACACTGGAAGCAATTCCACAAGGGAAGCAATTCATGCTACCGAACAGGGTTTTGCTGTTGGAATGCATGGTGCCCTTCACATTAACCCCTACTATGGAAAAACCTCCAAGGAGGGAATGGTTTCTCACTTTGAAAGTGTTCTATCCATGGGTCCGAGCATCATATACAATGTGCCTTCGCGGACTGGCCAAGATATTCCCCCACGTGTAATTCACACTATAGCCCGGAGTGCTTACTTGGCTGGTGTTAAGGAGTGTTTTGGAAATGATCGGGTCAAACAGTATACAGATAATGGTATAGTAGTGTGGAGTGGGAATGATGATGAGTGCCATGATTCTAGATGGAGCTATGGAGCGACTGGGGTGATATCTGTTGCTAGCAACCTGGTTCCCGGATTAATGAGGGAACTTATGTTTGGCGGAAAGAACCCTTCACTGAATGCAAAGCTCATGCCTCTGATTGAGTGGCTTTTTGAAGAGCCAAATCCCATTGGCTTAAGCACGGCTCTTGCTCAACTTGGAGTTGTGAGGCCAGTTTTCAGGCTCCCATATGTTCCTCTTCCTCTGGCAAAGAGGGTAGAGTTTGTTAATTTGGTGAAGGAAATTGGCCGGGAGAATTTTGTAGGAGAAAAAGATGTTCAGGTTCTCGATGATGATGACTTTATCTTAATTGGTCGGTATTAGTTTGTTTTCCTAGTTCTGGATATTTGGTTTGGGTTTTGGCTTTCTTACCCATTATAAATTCATAAATGAACTTCTTTAGATTTTCTTTTTCAAGTTTGAACTTATTAAGGCAATAAATCTGTAGTATCTTATCGTAGGTATCAGTATAATTTGTGTATATATAAAATAATAAAAAAGGTATCAATATAATTTCAATGGAACCTGTCCACTGATTTCCTTTTTGCAGGTGAGTCTTTTGTTGATTTGGTAGGCCCAAATGTTTTCAATTTGAGTTTTTTTGCTGCTTCTCATGATTATAGTACGGATTATCATAGATTTTGGTAAAATGCTGGAGCTTAGTCATTGAGTTAATTGCACTTGCTAGGTTAGATTGAAGGGACGTTTGAGTTATGGTGTCTGAATTCTAAACATAAGTTCTTCCTCAAGATGGCTGAATGTAACTTGGATGCAACTTTTTTTTTGCCTTAATTAAAAAAATAAAAGTGCCTTAGATAGATGGATGTGAGTGTGAGTTGGTTCAGATGATATGGTGCATAGGATATAGTATTGAATTTCCATTTTAGTATATTTCGATCATTGGATTCTAGGGGTGTCAAATGGGTGGCTTTGGGTGAGTTTGGGATGGACATAATTGGGTTGGGTATATAAAACCTATTCACCTATTAAAACTCATTTAACTAATTGCTTCTAACCCAAACTCAACCCAACCCAATTATAATAGGTAAATCTCAATCCACCAAATTATGTAATTATCAAAATGACCAAAATGCCCCGTAAAGTGAAAAGGACAAAAGTACCAAAATACTTTAGTTTGCATTTTTTAAATAAAACATCAACATTTTAATTTTTTCGTCACTTTCTCGTCGATTTTCCCACTTTGCTCCTCTTTGACTTTCTGATCTTGCTCATCCAATTTCGGCACCTTCACCTCCTTGCTCTTCTTCATCTCAGCCTTGGCGGTCGAGTCCGCGTGATCTTGTTCATTGATCATATCGTACTTTTTCTTTGGGGCAGCGACTCACCAGAGCTTGACCGCAACGTTGGCAATGGAGTGGTACTTCTGCATCTGGAGCATTGGGATCCAGTTCAGCCTCCGGCGATGTATTGCAGCGAACATTGTGTCATATTCTACTTCTTCTTTTTTTCTTTTTCTTTTTTTAAATTATTTTTTATTTGTGAGTAATATCCTGTTTGGTTGGGGAGAAAATTCTTGAAAAGAGAAAGAGAATTTGTATATTTGAGTTTCAAATGTTCTCTTAATTTTCTTAAATATTTGGACTCTATTTAGTTATCGAGAAAATCACAGGATGGTTAATTTTCATTTGTTTAATCCAGATTTTATTATTATTAAAAACTATGTTTTGTTCTTCTTCTTTCTTTCTCATTTTTATTTATTTATTTTTTATTTTTTTTATAAGAAGGACTGGGTTGAATTTGGGTATACTATTTTTGGGTTAAATGGGCTTCAATAGGTTTTTAGTTAAAACCCAATAATCACTGTGTCTAATTGGGTTGATGCTCATTTAACCCAACTAATAATTGGGTGAGTTTGAATTCAATTAGAGTGGATGAATTTTGATGGACAAATTAGTTTGGGTTTACTTTGGCGCCCTAGGATTCCTCTCCTGTTTCAAAAAATACCTTAAAAAAAGAATTACCTACAGGGGTGTCTGGCTTATTGGTAGGCTAAATGGGCCTGTAATTATGAAAGAGAAACTGTAGCTTGGGTGTCTGTTGAAAACCTGGCAAGGTTCTGGATTTATTTTATTTTTGTAAGATACTCACGCGCACTCTATATCCATTAGCGTTTGAGAGTTCTGTATTCTGTCAAGAGTATTGTGGTTACCGTTCGGTTCTCAAATGCAAAAGAAACTTAAATTCGAATCTCTCTCCGTAGTAAGTCTAGGAAGACTCAATCAATACAATCTTATTTGGTATTGTAGCATTTAGGCTTCATATGTTTTCTCAGCGCTCTCTAATTAGACACATATTCCAGTAATGTAAATCAATGTTTCCCACTTTTTTTCCTGTTACTTCTTGCTTCATGCTCCCCATAATATTTTATGGCTGAATTTCCTCATCCACTTGCCATTGCTTTTCCTAATATTGCTTCCCAAGTTAAGGGTTGTTAGGGCTTTGAGATTTTTGGGCTATTGTTGACTCTGAGAAAGTAGTAGTAGGAATGGTAAGTGTTGAATTTCCAGCAATGCTGACAAAAACTGCATATTCATGTGCCTGTACTTCTAAACTAATGAAAAACAGGTGCTAATGTTTTTCTAATGTAAATTTTATTATTAAAATAATCGTTGAGCCAATGCCAATTTGTCAGTTAATTTCATCATTCTCTGGTATTTCAAACTCTTAGGTTCTTGGAGGTTTACACCACTCACAAATAGATACACGTGCTCTTTATATCCTATGTGTTTTAACTTATTTTGGAGTGGATTTGAGACGTTCTGGGACTTTATTACCTCATCCTCCCAACAACAAAAAAAAAAAAAAAAAACTCTCTATGACTCTCTTTCTCTAAAAACTCAAAAACACAGGTTTATATATATATAATTACATGCATAGTTGTTGCGTTCTACATTAAATTCCATGTAATACTCATAGAAGGACTCATAGTTGTACTATGATACATTATAATCCATGCATGTATTACTCATAAAAAGGCTAATAACCCATTTTTCCTTAATTCATTCCCCACCCTAGCTAATTATTCAAAGAACTTAAGTTAACTCCGGAGTCCAGACAACCAAACAAAAAAGTAAAGAAAAGGAAAATAAAACAGAGGAGAGAGAAGAAATTGAGATGAGACTACCCCAAAAGATCAAAGAACAGAGGCCCCTATTCCTTCCTATTCTTCTAATTAGTTTCTGCAAAAAGCAGTATATATTCATATTAGTGATTGATGTTGCTGTTTCTGTTGTTGAGAGAGCTTTGTTTGGAGCTGAAATAACAGGGCCTGATTCTCTTGGTGAAGCAGCAAAGCTTTCTGTCTCAGCTTCTCGTTCTCTTCTATGATGCTTCGGTTTACCATGAACAATTTCAAGTTCTTCATTTCCATCTTCACTACTCTCACCCTTTTATTCTTCTTTGCTTCTTCTTTCAAAACTCTTCTTCTCCTGTTAGTTTACACAACTTTGTTGTCAGAGAGAGAGAGAGAGAGAGACAGATAGACAGAAAAGAGAGAGAAAGAGAGAGAGTTTACAAGGAAAGAACCTGTTAAGCCGGCGAACTCTAAGGTTGTGTCTCTTTGACAGCCTTGGATGTCGAAAACTAGAAGACAAGGGATTACATGGGATAAACGAAGTGTTAGTGACCATCTTGTTTTTTTCTCTGAAACTTCGTTTCTTGACTTGAGAAGAGGTACTTCGATTCTACAATAAAAAGAGAGGGAGAGAGTGAAAGCTATAAGAGAGAAAAAAGTGGTTTGTAAGAGAAGGGCTTCTTGGACTTTAAATAGGAGAGTCGTTATTAGTAAGAGTCATACAGCTCAGATATTGTGTTTGTATGGGCACATGGAGAGAGAGAGAGAGAGAGAGAGAGAGAGAGGCTTTTCATAGCAATGATGGCACAAAGACTCATGATTACAAAGGCCATCAATAGGTGTAGAATGCAGAGGAAGAAGAAGGTGAAGAAATAGGCTTCCCATTCTTTGGCCTTATCGATTACTTTAACTTAATTTCATATATAGTCCAACTATTTAACTTGGGGGTTTTTGGTTAGGGCACACAGAATAAGGACCATACCCCTTCCCAAATTGGACTGTTTGGGGTTACTTTTTTGGAATTATAGAATTTTCCCCTTCAGTTTCAAGGCCGTTTGGTCCTTATTGACAGCGTAAGGGTCTGCCTCAAAATGGAAGATACATGGAATTTTTGTCTATGTAATCATCACAGTGGAAAAACATATGACACAATTTTCAATCTAAGCACCTGCATTACTCCAGGGTAGTAAAATAAAAAATAATTTTTTTTTTTACTTTTAACACCAACAGTATACACATTTTGCACGCGTTGTTTGAAATGTGAACATTCTTAAAAATATAGATAATAGTATTCACATTTTATACATGGTGTGTGGACCTGTTAATTTGAAGAAATCATTATCCAATATAAAATGAGTCATCATGTAATTACTTGCAATTTCACTATAGTTTTGTGAAATCAGGGCAAAAAATGTGTCATAGAGTGGGGAAAAAGGTTCATCATGTAATTACGTGCAGTTTCACTATAGTTTTGTGAAATCAGGGGGGAAAAATGTGTCATAGAGTGGAGAAAAAGGTTTACGGTGCCTCGTGCCTATACATGCTTATCATGAATTTGTTTTTGTCTCTTAAGGCATAGAGTTAGGTAGGTACCACCACTCAATTGCTATTTGGCCATGGTATAGTCTTGTCGTAAGGACACGAGTCTCCTGTCTCCTCACCAAATTTTACTACTTTTATATATATATATATATATATATATATTTTTAAATTGGCCCTATAAAAATCTATTTAGAAAATTAGAATTAGACTTTGAGGGTGTTTGATAGAGTAGCTAGAGAATTATAGTTTGTCGTTTTTTGAAATATGTGTTGGTGAAAAAGTGTATGGAAATGTGTTTAATGTTGTTTAAAATGTAAAAATGTGAGTTTGAACTCACTCACCGAACAGGCCTTATTGAGGAATTCATGTGGTTACTACTTATTAGGCCTGATTTTTTTTTTTTACTTAATAAGGTTTGTAGCTAAGACCTAATTGAACCCATTCTACTTTTTAGCACCTTATTTATATATATATATATATATATAGCTTACAGGAAGGATATTCAAAGAGAATATTGATATGGATATAATTACATAGCTCAACTTGCAATAATCTAGTTAACAGTGAACTAATTAATTCCATAAAATTATGCCTTCCTATAATTCAGGAATACTTGATCTTTGACTTAAGCTTCAAGAAAAAGTTTAATACTACACACTTTCATACGCATTTTGTTAATTTGTTATAATTGTTCTATGTGCCCAACTGTAAGTAACAGAAATAAAATTATATGCCAATCACAATTTTTTACGTAGAACAATTGTGAAAAAGTGTGTGGGCACTAAACTTATTGGCTTAAGAGTGTTGGTGGTTAACACCACACGAGGACCAAAATTCTAAAGGAAAAATTTAACAAAGTCCCTGGAGAAAGGGCTGAAACAAAACAGTGGCCGACTAGGTTAGCATCAAGACCAAAGAATTAGGCTAAAAAGCCTCCTTAGAGAAAGGGATAGTTGGTCCAGGAGATTGGCCAAGTAAGTGGCTAAAGGGAACACAGAATTGATTAAAGTTCCAAGAAAGAAGACTAATCAAACTTTAGTATGGATCCAGGCCAACTCAGAGTAACATGAGCAAACTAGAGAATCAGCAAGAACTCAACCAATTTATTCTAGGCATCAAACAAGTAAGTCCCTAAGCATCAAACAATTTTGTACCTCCGAAACATGCGATTCCCTTTATTATACACACTTGACTCGGGAATGTGGGGGCAACTAAGAATTAAGATGGATATAATTACATTGCTCAACTTGCAATAATCCAATCAGCAATGAGCTAGCCACACTCCATAAATTATGCTTCGATAGTTACAAGCCATTACTTGCCATCTACCATGACATCAAGATTCAAGGAAATAGCTCTTCATCAATAACGTCTTGAAATGTTCTTAAAAGGAGGCAATCGATAAACAAGGTATGCATAAGAAATCTCCTAAAAAAGTATTGCTCTAATATTTTGGCAAAGAAAAGCTATATCTCTGACTCAAGTTTTGGAATGCCAGTGTCTGCAGACATCACACCGTTGCTCTAAATTCAACCCTTCTTTTTGTAAGATCGAAGGGCAAGTTGTGCATGCAACCAATTGCATCAACAAATACATATGATTATTTTTTCTATGCAAATTGAGAGAGGGTGGTTGGAACTTGGAACCCAAATATTGAACACCATAAAGGATGCTAGTATGTCTTCTTGAACGCCAAAAGGTAAATATTTGGTATTAGTAAATGTTGTCCTATTGGTTGGGTTTAATTCCAAATGGATACGTAAGTGTTGCCAATCAAAATCTAAGACCTCAAACACACTGAATGCTTCGCTGTAAACATTCTCTGCAAAACCTTTTTAGGTATTTAGTGTAAAACAAAATTTTTTAAACACAAATTACCAAAATGTATGTCTCCCAACTACCATAGCGGCAGTCTTACCTACCAAAGTGGCAGTCCAATAACAAAAAAAACATTTTAAGTTTGACCATATTTTACAATAAAATAAACACGATAAAATACGTAAATTTATGGCGAAACAAACTGAACTTAAATTTTTTTTTCTTCTTATAGCAATACTTGGGTATATGAGTACTTAATTTACGGGTAATTGATTGTCGAATGTGGAATAGATTTGGTTTATCGGTTTGGGTCATTTTTTTTTTTTTTTTGGATGGTGTTTGGGTCAATTTTCTCATCTACATAAAGACCAAGACATATAATCACTTGAGAATTTACACAGCATAAGGTCAAAAAGTTATGATTTGTTTCATTATTATATCATCGGTGAAAGTGAAGACTAATTCTTAACCGTTGTTTACGAGAAAGGTTGTGTTTGAAAGGTAGAAACCGCGTCCCCAACTTCTTGGTTTTACATAAGAAATTTACGTGCTATTTCCTCCGAGTTCAAACATTATAAGTCCAAAAGTTTGATCTTCGACCGTAATCATTTGCATTAGTTAGGAAAGATTAGTAAACCACAATTTTCTATTGTTCTTCTGGCAAGATTTCCATGCAAAATAGAATATTAGTTAATTTCTTACACACGTAACCACTTATGAATTAATCTAAAAAAGTAAAAGCACAACAAATAAATTTGAGCCACTTGCATAACATGTGTCACTTGTAATTTAGTTATATATAATTTAATTTCAAGATTTCTACCACTTTAATTTTTATTTTTTAAACAAAATTTAAATTCTTACATACTTTTTTTTTTTTTTTGAGAACAAATTCTTACATACTTTAAAGCCTTCACCTAAGACCTGGTCGGCAAAAGAAGGCATGTGAGGTTCACGTGCCAATCACGTTGGGCATTCAATTTGGGTCATTATAAGAAGCCAAGAGAAAATGAGTAAGGTATCGGAAGGAAAGGAAGGGGCACGAGGATGAAAGGAGTGAGTAGTCAATATAGTTAGGTCCTTCTTTTGTCCCTTTTCTTCAAGTAATTGAGTACCAAAGCCATGCTCATTTATTTGGAAAATGAACTCCCATTTTGGCTTCATCTTCTTCTTCATCATCATCATCACCACCATCCCTCTCTCTCTCTCTCTCTCTCTCCATCTCTCTCATCCACTTGATGTTATCATCATAATGATGATGATGGTGGCGGTGGTATTTTGTCCAACTTCTTCAGCTGAGCCACTTCACATGGTCTCTTAACTTGTTGCCCTGCATATATGGTTGGCAATTTAACTTGCTAGCCCACAATGGTTTGAGGACCAAAAAGTAATTATCTATGCAACTTTTTTTTTTTTTTTTTGGGTTTAATCACAATGCTTATCTCTTGGAATTAGAAGCTAAATCAATGAGGATGCAAGATTAACCAAGATTTTGCTTGCATTGCTGAGCAATAACATAAAACTAATTAAGCATAAAAATATATGGCCTATCAGATGGAATTACAATTTTTTTTTCTCTCTCTCTCTTTGAAAAAAGAAGATATATACCAGCAAGAAATAGCCTAATAAAGAAAAAAAAAAAGTGATCATGATTCATGACTTTTCATTTTATATTTAGATCCTCTATTTTTTTTCCCCCTCTTCTGGTGCCTACATGTGTATATATGCGCGTCAATATATATATGAATGCAGGTTTAAAATGGGGGACTCAAACCCTCATCATGCCTCTTTGAACATGGAAGGTAGAGCCATTTGATGAGGACGAGGACCACAAGTCCTCACTCATTTCTTGTATTACTAGTGATCACTACCACCAAATGCTATGCACTGCCATATTGGGGGGATGAGATGAAGGTAGTCAACTAAGAAATGAAACTCTACCCCCATATTTAAAATGATATAATTGCCCTATATTTTTGGATTGCACTTAGATTACCTGCAACTTTTTCAAAAACAAATATTTTCTAGTTATATCGAGTATATATGATACTGTTTATAGTATAAAGATGGGTCACCCCTCTTCACAAATTCTTATATTGCATCATTTTCTGTTTACCAGTTTATATAAAATGAAGTGGGGCTAAAATATGGCTTAGCTTTGCGTACTAGTACTCCACTCTTCCATCTAAGTACTTACCTTCCTAGACATGAGTTGTTTAAGCTTGGATTGCCTAAAAATAATATTATTAGACTTAGTCCGTTTGGAAATAACTTATTTAGCTGAAATTGAGCACTGTAGATAAAATTAAAAACTAGCTGAAATAATACAGTGAGTCTTATGAATAGTATCAAAAAGTGTAATAAGACTCATAAATAGTAGCAAAAATAAATTAAATAGTAAAAAAAAAAAACTTCATTTTTCAGCCAATGCCATATTAAGTCATAAAAGTAAGGGAAAACTACGTACTTGGTTCCTATCCTTTACACCATATTTCAATTTAGTCCATGACCTTTCGATTGTGTCAATTTGGTCCCTAATCTTTCAATACCGTGTCAATTTAATTCTTACTGTTATCTTTTAGATGAAAAAATTTGACGTATCAAACTGTTTAAATAAATAAATAAATAATTCCCACATTAACTGCCAACTGGACTAACTTGTTAGCATAATTTTAAATTAAAAAAAAAAAACAACAACAACAACAACAAAAAATAAGTGAAAGTGAGTAACTTTTGGGATCAAAATCCCTAACTCACGTCTATTAACAAAAAAAAAAAAAAAAAATCCCTTTCCTCCAAAAAAAAAAAAAAAATATATATATATATATATATATCCGTAAGTCACGAGTTCTTCATGTTTTGGTCCTTTGTAGAGAAAGGTGAGACACTACAAGGAGATGATTAAAAGTTTTTGGTAATCTAAGTTTGGTCTTTGTCGCGATTTGTCTATGGCAGAAATTATGGAGCTTTACCAGCTTTAACAGTTACCTGGGCCAAGATCAATACTCTTCTAAAATGCCTTCTAATTAGCCATAAATTCATAAAATCCCAAAAAGAATCATTTATCATCTCCTCGGTTGGGTTTCTACGGTTGGAAGACATATACATTGCCATTTTTTTTTTGGTCAACCCTTTATTAACAAAAAAATTATATTTTTGTTTTCCTTTTGGTTCACCATTAAGATTTCCTTTTAATTGTGCAGATTTTTGGGTAGAAGGAGATAGAGAGCCCCAGTTTTCATTCACCATATCTAGTTCTCCAATTTGACTTTTTTGTGAAAACTCAAGGTAACCTCTGATTCTTTTAGCCCTCACTTATTGAGTTTTTTTTTTTTTTTTTTTTTAAATTTTTTTTATATAGATTTGACAGGTGGTAGATGATGTGGCAAATTTTTTTAATATTATTTAGGCTGTTTGACACAGACTTTTCCATCCAATAGATAATGATAGAGACTAAATTAACACGACACTAAAAAGTTAGGAACCAAATTGACACAATTGAAAAGTCAGGGGTTAAATTAAAATATGATGTAAAATATAGATATCAAATATGTAGTTTACCCTAAAAGTAATTGTGAAAACGGTAAATTATTGCTTAAATAATGCACATGTGCTTGGGGTTGCCTAGTACCTAATGCCTAGTGCTTTGGTACATATGGTGCATTTGGGTGTGCATTAATTTGCAAATATCTAATTTCCACTCACTATAACAAAAGGGTTAAACCCTAAACCATTAATTAGAACAATAGAATAGGGGAGATTGTGTTTGGACTTTGGATTTTATTGTGGGATTAAAGAATCACTTTTCACGATAAGATTTTGGTCAGAAAATGAATTCGAGAGAGACCATTTTATGAAAGTCATTTTTTTTTTTTCCAGGTAAATAGTGTTTTATATAGATAGTAATAGCCTTTTTACAATATTAGGATATTAATGAATAAAGAAGTGGTGGGTTGGCAAGAATCTTGTGTAATTTGGTGGTATTGTCTAGTCTGTAGTCTCTTTTATGGGGAGAATTATGGTTAGAATCTCACACTTATTGTAACAATTAAAAATAAATATATAAATAATGGTAGGTTTTAGCAGGACCGTAGCAATGGTGTCCTGATTACATCTTCAAGAGGTGGTGATGGCAGGGAAGGAAGTGTAGTAAAACTTTGGTCGCATTGGTAGCAGTGATTGTTCGTGGTGGTGATTACTCTGGTAATTATGGCAATATCAGTATGGTACAATGTACATCCAACAAAAATATTGTGAAGGAGATGATGGTCGATCTAGGTATGGTGGCTGTCGAAATCCTTAAAATTTGTGAATGTCAGAAGAGAAAAGTTCTGTACTTTTCAAAATTATGATGAAAATCCAATATTAATTGATGAATTCATTTTCTGGGAATGAATTGACCATACATAACGAGTCATAAATTTTTCTTGAGAATACATTGATAAAAAAAATAGATTTTTTTGGAGAGAGAGAGGGGTTGGATTCGAATCACAGATTCAGAACATTATAAAAAGATGTTATTATTGCTAAGTTATCACTAAATCCATACAAATATAGTTATAATATTAAAAAACAAGCGGATTCGGTATTTGTGAACTTCTTAATAATGCATGTAAGCATTGGGCATTGCACTTTGAAAGTGAATACAAATTTTGTCTCAGTATGTGGTGCTCACTTTATCTTCACTAATCATACATTTTTTTTTTTTTTATCCCTTCTAAGACAACCAAAGTTTAAAAGATTGAAAGAAAAATAAGCATAGGACATTCTAAAGTTGGTGAAATATAAAGTGAAACACCTTTAAAAAGAGAGGATTTTTGTTACTTTGAAGACAGAGGTTGCAAATAAAAAGAATTAATTTGCATAACAATAGTCCAAAACATCTTTCTCAGGCCTAATAAGTAACATCATCGTCTAGGATATACTAAAATATTGAAAACCCTTTAAATAGTCCCCTAGTGAGTTTTGTTCGACATTTTTAAGGAGTGATTTGAATGTTGGTTTTTTAAAGTTCCTAAAGCTACCGTGGGAGTTAAGAGTACTCATCTACACATTTCCTTCTCCTTAATCAGAAGAACCCAAGAAGGTTAAAAAAACAAAAAATAAAATTGAGTTAAACATTAAAATGAATAAAAATAAATAACAAAAGAAGATAAGAAGAAGAAGAAGAAGAAAAAAAACCCTACACAAAAATTGAAAGCTAGTGAATAAGAGGGGAACATAGGATGTTAGTAGTTTCACATGCATTATGAATTATGTCTGTTCATGCACCACTCACCGTCAACCATGTGGTCCACATCACCATCACCATCGATCCTTTCTCCAAATTCAAAATAGAAATCCATGCTCTCTCTCTCTCTCTGTGCCACTTAATTGTCTCCTCCTGCAATCGATTGCGCTCGAGATTGTTATTCACCCTCGTTTTCTTTTTTTTCTTCTATAATCATCATAAGACTTTTACGTATACAATTATAGCTTATATGAATGTACGTTGTGGTAAACTGACTATCGGGACAAAAAAAAGTACTAAGAGAAGGCTATCCTACTACGCAATAGAAATATATGATTTTCCTCTTGGCCATTTGGATCAGAATCATGGTTTGTATGATATTCCATTTGCATATTTTTGAGAACATATCCTTCTTGTTGCTACTTTGAAGTGGGATCGATGTAAATTAAGACTTATGAAGGGAACCAAAGATTGGATATATGACTTTAATATGGTGTTTGGTATGTCAAAGAATCCGTTTAAGGGCCCTACCTTGACAAGGTTCTACGTCATAACAAAATATATAGATATATATAACCAATTATTATTGTTTTCAATTTAGTAAAAATTTTGGTGCAAAGAATGAAAGAACTTATTCTTAGATTTAGTATTTTTTATATATTTAAAACGAATGTTTTTAGGACAATTATTAAGGAGAATAAAATGCATCCCAACTAAATTGGAAAGTATCAAAAGTTTATAAAAAGTTGGACTATTTTACTGAAAAAAGGCTCAATTGTCTAGGAAAAGTAAATTAATTGTATTAAAATTTCTACCTAAATGATTGTCCCTAGGGCATTTGATAATAGGACCCATAAATAAAATCAAATGAAAAATGGTTTGGAATTATTTTAAATTTAGCTTGTATTATTATTATTATTATTATTATAGTTCAGCTTGTATTAAATTTAGACCAGTTTTATGATTTGACAAACACCCCCTAAAAATATATTCTCTTTCATATAAGTCACTTTCTTGCCTTTGGAAAATTTGTGCTTCGGAGAATGAAATAAGGGGTTTTGCCTTTTTATTAATTAGATAAGATTAGGTAGGATTTGCTTGGATTTCATGATCTTGTTATTTCTCTGTTTATCCTTTTGGTTAATGATTATTTGTTATTTTCCTCCTTATTTAGCTAAGTCTAGAGATTACTTGTAATATCTCTTGGCCTTCACTCTAGTTTGATAAATTCATAAAATTTCAGAATTTTTCTTTATCTTGTGGATCCAGGATTCTTTGCTGGGGATTCCAGAAACTGTTAGTGGATCTTGACTCTAGGTTTCGCGAGTAGTGTAGAAGTTGGCTACAGCCTTCTATTGCCTCTTTTTTTTTTTTGGCACTAATTTAAGTGATATAAGTGTATAACTTGTCCTCTTCTATACAAAATGGAGTAATTGTAAAAATATTATATAAAAATTACTCCTTCCAGGCCGATTTCTCAAAAAAAAAAAAAAAAAAAAAAAAATTTATTCATGTGAAGTGATGGAGACATAGAGTATGTATTGTTCACCCGAAATATTCTATAATTTTCCCACAAAAAGATAAGAGCAGTTATAGTCAAAGAATTAGGATCAATGTTTTATGTGATGTTTTTATTAATGTTACACAATTCAATTTACATGTGATGTTTTTATTAATGTTACGCAATTCAATAACTTTTTATTTGATTAGTAAAGTTTGCTTTAATGTTAAGACATATGTTAAATTTTGTGTAAATCAAATATTATTTATTATATTATCCATAAACTCATATTTTATGTATAATTTAAAAATACCAAATATATATATATATATTTATATTATAGATTATATAATTCTTAATCGCATATTATTTTAATATTTTACAAGTTTAGATGGTATGAGGAGACAATGTAATCTAACTGTAATTTGTCCACAAAAAACCAAAAAAAAAAAAAAATCCAATAAAAGTTATTAAATTGCACTTTTTTTTTTCTTTTACAAGTAAGGTGCCGTGAACCTATGTGTGTGAATGAGAATTAACAAATCAAAAGTCACTAGAGCCAAATGAAATTATGTGAAGAACCTTTTAAATTAGAAAGTTATCCAAATGAGTAATTAAAAATAGAGAGATGCTACGTCTACAACAATTTTACAACATTTTTACAACAAATTACAAGTGGTTAGTTGTTATTGGTTCAAATTTGAAACTAACACTAAGATTACTTTTTTGCCCCAACAATAACACCAATAACAACCTGCCACTTAAGAAATGTTGTAAAAATGTTGTAGAAATGTTGTAGACATAGCATTTCTCTTAAAAATAACGTCTATTTTGAAACTTATCCGACTTTTTATTGCTAGCTTCTTGAAAAATATTTTCCTTCCATCTTAAGAGTAAGATAGATATGAGATAACCTCTATGTCAAAGTACTCAATGCTCAATAGGCCAAACAATTTCCAATCCACTTGGTTTGACAAAGTGTCTGGGTCTGACTTTTGAGGCAATGTTGTAGATAAAACTTGCTCATATCAGCAGGCATTTGACTTTGGATTCCATTCAGTGTTACACTAGGAATTTCTTTCCACTATTCTATTGAAATTCTCTTAGTAATAATATCCTAAAAAATTTAATTGGAATAAACAATTTGGTCCTTTTTGAGCCTTCAGTTTTGGTTGGTGGATGTTTGGGTGTTGTGGCCATCAACGAGCTTGAAGAAAGATAGGAAAGTGGATTTGAGATTTAGAGACACATCCTCCACTAAAAAAAGAAAAAGAAAAAAGAAACAGAAGAGATCAATGGAAACATGTCAAAAATACTGGACACTTACAGGGGGGGAGCACAAGAAATCAACAGAGCACATTAATTACACTAAGACTTCAAGTATAAAGTGACATGCTGAGAAGACTTATCTGATACTGATATTGTTGAATTTATATTATAGTATTCAACTCATCAAATCAATAACAGAAAATGTAACGCGAGTAGAGAGCAACAAATAAAATATCAAGTCAAAGAATATGTAGAGAAGACCAAACATAAAGTTAACCAATGCAAGTTTCTTTAAAAAAAAACCAAATGTAATTTGATAAGAAATTGTATAATGTTGGAGTGTTTTAGTCGAATAGAACTTGTGATAGGTGGATTATAACTGATGTTAACTTGCTTTTATTTGTTATCTCTTTCTAATTCTTATCTTTATATTTCATAGTCAATGCACCACAGTTGTAATAGATCGTAAGATGGTATGATTCCACCTTATCTCAAATGATCCAAATTGCCCGAGAACTATGCTGACTAGATGTTTATTTTTTATATAAGGTTGGCCCAAAAACAACCCAATAGACTTTTAAAAAGAAAAAAAAAAAAAAAAAGTATTTTTTGAAGAAACAAACACACACACAAAAGAGAGAGAATAAGGTTATTTATTTACTTAAATTTTTAAGGGAAATAAGATTTTAACATAATGACACACCACAAATTTCACTCAAAAGCTATATTAACTTTTAAGGAATGATGGGGGCAAAAGAGGGTAAATTAATGTCATTCAAATTATGCTCAATGATCATTTTGCTAACTATAACTATCATCTGTAATATCAATATGACATATATTATGTATGAAGTATTATTATAGCATGTTATATGATGAGAATTAACAAGCATTAAAGGATCCATTACTTGTTTCAGTTGGACCCATTACAAGAGCAAGATCCAAGAAGATCAAAGAAGCACTTAATGAGCTGATTCAAGAGATTTGTGCTGATTCTAACACAAGGCATTCCAAGCTTGGCTCAAAGGAAGATGAAGGCGTAATAAATTTAATTCAAGCTATTGAGGGCTAATCTGGCATAATTGGGCGTGATTTATGGTGTGGATTAATGGCTGATTGATTTTCCAGCTCCATACCAATGAATAGATATTTTCATATTCTGGAGTTACTAATTTCAGACCAAATCCACCTTAATTTTAGCCTTCTATTATTTAGAACGTTTTTTTTTTTAAAAAAAAACTATTTTCCTATTTTGTAGCTGCTAATTTCAACCCAAATCAACTTTAATTTAGGCTTTTATTATTTAGTATGTTTTTTATAATTTCCTATATTCAGTTATATCATATAAATAGCATGCACTCATTGTAATGGAGTGATTATTGAATAAAAATCAGAAAAACATGAGGTTTGGCTTCTTCTTTTGGTTCTTCAAGAACTGTAAATTTATCAAGGATTCTTCCTTATGGCGTTCAAAATTTATATATTCGGTTCGTGATTTAGTTATAATCATTGGGTCGAGGTCTGCTACTTATACCTCTAGTTTGCGTTTCATTTATAAGCGTTATGTTGGGGGTTCTATTAAAATCTGAATTTTAGTTTTCTTGGGCAAATATTCCAATATTATTTGTTGGGTCTCAAAGCGTGTCGATTGAGGTTCGCATTATTATACATGAATGATTACTATTTAGTTGGCCATGGATATGGAAATATGATTCTTACATATTAATGCTTTTAAGCTCTTACTTAAAGAATATATACTAGCTTTTTTTATTAATAGTTGAGATACAAGACTCTTGGCATATATTAGCATTTAAAAAAAATCTACAAGCAAACATTTTATATATATATATACATATATATATATATATATAGTTTTTTTTTTGGACATAAAATTGACAAAATTTAGGTTTCTTTAATTTTTTCTTAAAAATGTTTTGTAAATTTTTTGGAACAACACAATTAGAAATGGAGTATTGGAGGAAATTAAAAATACAATATTTTAAAATCACAATTATAGGAGGTAAAGTTTGATAGGGAAGTCACAAAAGCATCTTTCTGAGTCTTTAGGGACATCTGCATGGATTCTGAGTGTTTAGGGATATCTTCATGGACATCACAGCAGTAACATGCACTACATACTACGATCCATCTCTAAGGATCAAAACATTTGGTGTATCATAATAAACATACCTACAAATCACTAGCAACTATGCATAAACATTAATTACATGTCTCAAGCTAATAGCCTTGTGGCTTAGTGACACTGCCCAATTTTCCCACAGAGAACCAAGTGCAAATCTCGGTACAATTTCTTAGATTGTACCTTGAAATTAAAGTACTGTAATTTTCTTGTTTTACATTCAAAATAAAATGTAATATCAGTCTTTTAAGAAAATAAATCTAAGCACCTGTTGCCAAGTTGCAACATCCATGTATTTTCACATTTTAAAATATGTTATTTGAAACATGGTACCATATACATTTTTTACATTACGAATACTTTAATTTTTAAACACATGTTTTCACAACACTCTTTAAACCAAAATTTTCATATTATTTTGAATAACAACACTTGAAATTTGCTACCAAATAGCTCCTAATCTCTTTGCTAATTTTATTGTCTTTGCCTATTTCCAAATCCATTCCCCCACACTTCTCACTTTCTTTCTTCATCTCATTGATGAACCCAACAATGGCTATGCTTTTTTTAATAGCATTGATAATTTAATAGCCCCTAAGAGCATTTGCATCAGCGTGCAAAAATTTGTGTCTATTTGGTACAAGTATTTACCCCACATTGTAATAATTGAAAGTTTTATTAATTTTATATTAAATGTGATACGACTTTGAATAAAAAAAAAATATTTTTGAATATAATAATTCTATAGCATATTGAAATTTTAGTTTTAAAATTTTTATTTGTTTTAAAACAGCTAAACAAATACTTCTGAGAGAAATATTCATCATTAGAGAAGACTTGTGTTGCTTGATATGAGAAATATTCATCATTAGAGAAGACTTGTGTTGCTTGATATGGGCTGTGCAAAAGTTAAGACACTTTTTGCTTTCTTCTCATACCTAGTTGATAGCTCGAATGGATCGGATCCTCTCAAGCATTGACGGAGCTGTTATTGGACTAGGGGGGGCAATGGCCTCCCCCCCCCCCCCCCCCCCCCTTCCTAAATTCTTTTTTAAAAAATATTACTATATTAATAGGTATTAACTTTAGCAATTTTGTTCAATAAAATTACACTTTGCCTCTCTTAATAATGTCATCAATTCTTTTAAAAGTAATATTATAGTCACAAACATTTTTACAATGTTTATACAAACAATTGAGGTAGCAAATTTTTATTGATTCGTACACTTGCATCACTTTTTACTTATCAATAACTATTCATCACATTAGTAATTTGTAAAAATTTTGCAGTTTTAGCATTTTTCACCTTTTAAAGGACATAAAAAAAATTAATAGATCAAATCTAAAACAAAATATACAAGCTCAAAAAAATTAGCCTAATAACAAAAATCACCAATAATAAAACTCAAAAAGTTAGGCTCAATCAATCTATTTTACCCAAAACAAGCAACTTGGTCATTTAAAAAAATTTAAACAAAAATCCTTAGTAATAAAGTAGTAGACTCAAAGACTGAAACTACCGTACACAGCTAGCAGCAGAGTCGCCCCCCAACTCCAAGTCCTGGTTTCATCCCTGCAGTCTCAAGTAAGCATGTCCAAGATGGAAAAACAACCAAGTGGGTATTGTTGCTATCCATTTTGAGGTCCGTGTGAACGTGGCCAGATGAGATTGGACACAAACACTTTTACATCGAGAAATTTTTTTTTTTGGTGGCTATTCAGATTATAAGTTAAGTTATTTGGACATATAATTTGGGCCTTTGGCTTTAATTGGGCTCTTTGAATGAGCTTTTGCCTTTTATGGACCTTTGATTTCTCCTTGGGCTTTTTTGCTTTAATTTGAAACCTTTTTTTTTTTAGAAACAAACCTAAAACGGGAGGAGGAAAAAGAATAGAATGAAAATCAACGAAAAAAATAATTTTAAAATATTTTTTCATTCCCTTGTTTAAGAGTTTTAATTTAGAGAATGAAAAATTCATTTTCTTGTTTGAGAGTTTAAGTGGGAGGAATGGAATAGATAAAGGGAAATACTCATTCCTCCCTATTCCCTCAAAATCTCAAGTTTTTATTCCTCCCAAAATTGGGAGAAATTAGAAGGAATAGAATTAGATTTAATGAATTTTTTACTAAAACTCCCAAAATACGTATATATATTTAGTCATTTATTTTAAAATATGGGTCTAATAATAATATTGTTATAAAATAATTCTGTTCATTTCCCTTTATATTACTTCCAAACAAGGCTATTTTCATTCATTTTCATTCCTTTGTTTTAAAACATCCAAATAAACTTACTTAATTTCATTCAATTCATTTCCTTTACTTAAATACATTTCATTCCATTCCATTCTTTTATGATCATTCAATTTCATTCTCCTATAAACTCTCAAACAAAGCCTAAAATTTAAGTGGTCACTTTCAGAACTACAAGATTTATTACACCCTTAAAATGTAAAGTTTAAATGAAAATTTTCTAATTTTAAGGGAAAAAAAAAAAAGAAAGAAAAGAAACCATTCAAGATCCGACTTTCATCGTTGTAGGGGAAAAATGGAATTGTATTACATGTCTCCATATTTGTTAACTTCTTCAGAATAAAGAGGGAAAATCTTATGGACAGGACAAATATATACCATGAGGGGATTCAAAAATTTAGAGGGGACTGTGCAAATAATGGAGACAAAAACTATATATTATGCATCATCATTAAAAGAGGCTTCAACCCCTTCTCTCTTATCTCTTATGTTCCTTGAGAGTCGCTTTGCCTTTCACCTCGTCCCTTGAAATCTCTCCTGTTCCTTGAGAGTTACTCTGCCCTTACCAGTGGTTAAAGATACTTGCATTGAATCATCAACGCAAATTGTAGTAGGGGACAAGGACTAATTCCCAACTGTAACTCCCTTTTGACTGAGCAAAGAAAATCGTTCAAAATCATAAAACGGAGACAGGTTAAAAAAAATATAATGTGAAATGAGAGAAATTAATGAAGCATTCTTACGTTCCTGCAATTTTTAGTCACCAGAAGTTCTTTCATTGTCCATATGACCCTATGCTTTCTATTCCTCCATTTGGTTGGTTATCATTCCTTATTTGGAGAAATAAAATTTCAAGTAATGTGGTACGAATACCATTCATATACACTTTTAGATTTATGAGAAGGTAAATCTTCACCTTGAAATGAACCGTCTCCATTTGCATTAAACTTGATAAGAAGAGGATCCTTTTCCATCACAATCACACACATCTTCATTTGCTGCTTTGCATTGCACAGAATCAAAAGTTGCTAACAGAATGTCATTCAAAGAAAAGGCAGGAAAAGCTATATACAGCATGTACATTATAATTAGGGACTAATATACATAAAAGCAAATTTCTAACAGAAAGGGGAAAGATAAATAAGAGGGTTATAACTTAGATCATTGGTATATACATCAGAAAAGAAAAATGAAGAAAACATGTGCACCTCTCAACAAAGCTATCCAAGAGAATCGTCTTGGGTAGCTTGATCATCCTCATCCATTGCATCATCCAGTTTGTGATCAATATCAGCTTGATCACTACCCTCAGTATCTGACACTGATCCACCTTTATCATCAACTTCATTATCATCGTCATTGTCAGTGCAACTCTCAGTATCTGAGTCGGAAGTAGAACCCCGCTTTTCTCTCCCTTGATCACAATCATCATCTATAGCACCACCGAACTGCTCCTTTAAGTCAGGAGCAACAATTCCAATCATTTCACCAAGTGCTTGACGTTCATGATTCCGTCTTTTGGCAACGGCCTCAGAAGAGGGGGCAATTTGACTCTCAGCCACCGGAACATTGGAATCATGTAGAGCCATAGCACCTTCCTCATCATTCTCTCTGCTTCTTGAATATTCAGGCCTTCTGGTGGCCATAGCCACAGGAGAGGGGGTACTTTGACTCTCAGCCACCTGCATGTTGGAATCACGTATAGCTACATCACCTTCTTCATCATTGTCTCTACTTCTTGGAGATTCATTCTCTCCATGGACAGAAGGAGCTGTGCTACAAGCCCAGCTACCTGCAACTTCAGACGCTAAAAGGTCTGTTGTTCTAATTGTGCCTCCAGCTTCTGTATCTTCCATAGACTTTAAATTTTCGAGGGGATTATTTGATTGAGAGTCATACCTAGCTTCTGGACAAAGTGTTTGACCATGCTCATCAGTTTCTTGCACATGGCTTTCATCATCAATCTGCATTGTATCCTCAGCTAAAGTACTGGACTTATTCAAATCAATATTTCGTTCACCATCAAATCCTGGGCTTTCAGTTTCAAGAACTCGCTCAGTGCCTATGGCATCTCCCTCCAAAACAGGTGCTGTGCCAACTCCATCAATTTCAGAACCAAAGGCGGCCTTGATGCCATGGTCTGCACTAGTAAAATCTGCCTCTTGGGTATTTTGACATTCTTCTTGGCTTCTGAAATCACAGTCATGCTTCTCAGTAACACTGGCTTCATCACTAGAAATTTCAACTTGATTTCTGTCAATACCCTGTGCTGAAGCAGCTGGGCCAGCTTTAGCAGTGCTGTTACCACAGTAACCTGTTGCATCTTTCTGTCTGCCTAAGGTTTCATTTATGACCCCGTACTGTACATTGAGATCGATGTCAATTGACGTGTTCTCATAATTCTCCTCATCTTCCAAAGTCCTCTGCATTGCCTTCAGTTGTTCCTGCTGCTTAGCAAACAGTGCTGAAATTTCCTCAGTAGTGGAATAAAATGCTCGAAGTTGTGTTTCCCTGCATGGACCATATGTCCAAAACCAATCAAATCGCCACTATTTAGGCTACTGCAAATTCAAGCATATTGAAAGACAAAATTTGGAAAAAAAATCCATCCCTAGATGAAAATGTATAAAGGCTACCTAGCTCCAAAATGTTAAATTTAAGCAATTGTAGATTAAGAAACTCTCTCTCTATTTATCTATCATTATCCATGTATTTATATCAAACGAAAAGCTGGCAGTAGCAATATACATGCTTAAACTGTGACATAAGTACAAAATGATCTAAAATTGGAATCAGAAAATAACAGACACGGCAGAACATTAGGAAGGTGTAGATCCCAAAAACACACACATGCACAGAGACAATTATTACAATGGGAAATTCAACGTAAGCCCAAAAAAGACAGTAAACAAGTAATTTCATTCTTACCAAACATTAGCTTCACATTGGAAAAAGAAAAGAAATAACAACAGGCAAAGAAGACAATGAAGTACACAACTTTAAAGTGAAGCAGAATGACAATGTGAAGCTACACAACTCAAGCTTAAAATAACACAAATGATGTTGTTTGCAAAGAATAGCAACAAGGATCATACTAGAGTTTAAGAAGTCCATGCAGACATCATTGACATTATCTTTCTAAACTTAAATATACCTCCCTCCCTCCCTCCCTCCCCCCCTCTCTCTCTCTCTCATTAAAGATGAAAATTTCAGCCGTTGAGGTCCTTGGATATCATATGGTACGAAGCCCATAAATTTTTTTCTTTTTCTTTTGATAGAGACTACTTAGTGAAAATAAGCATGAAGTAGCCTAAAGAATTACAAAGCCCATAAATAAAGCTGAAGAGATGTTTTCCCTTTTATTAATATTCTATTTCTAACTTAAGTCACAGATACATAACCCAAGGATATCATTTGATATCCAGCATGCACAGAAAGCACACGACCAGATATTTAGGTAGACTAGAAGCAAGTTCTGAGCCAGGAACTTGCTGAGACTCACACATCCAGAAATAATATAATTAGGAGTGTTAAATTCTAACACAAAATCATTTAAAAAAAAAAAAAAACCTCCTCATATACCAGCTGGATCAATACATTTACAGTTACCAGCTTCCTCCATGTCTCTCACAATGTTACTTTGAATTAAAAAGCAACATTTTGCATCTCTTTTGACAAAGGAATTAACAAAAACCAGTGCCTATCTACCAATACATATCTCAAGCGATACCAAAATAGGCTTCAGAGACAAGCAAATATTGTCAAAGGTGAGCCAAACACAAGATGAATGCCACAGCAGTAAAAAACAAGTTCATATGGATATATTACAGGCTACAGTTTTGGTTAGAACTTGTAATAAATTTTAAAATTCTCCAAGGCCTTTGCAAATCAATATTTCATCTTGAGATGTTCCCAATTTTCCACTGCTCCAAAAACAAATCAGATTGAAATTTAAACTGTATACCCCAAATCAGCCATCTTTTGGTTTCTCTATTACACAAAGGAACTGCCACAAATGTTCTAATTTAAAGGTGCTAAGAAATATTGGCACTTGTTTTGATTTAGAGCAAGTTAACGACACCAACAATGTCTGTCAGAATCAGTTCATAAAATCCATGCAATGGCCCTTCATCATTAGGCAATGGTACGTAGGAAGGTAAGATTCAAGACTATTCCTTTCACCACGCTGGCCAATTCAACCAGGGGAAAGAAAAATGAAGGAATGAAAGCAATAATGAAATAAGATATTTAACAAATTAGTTTATGGAAATTAGAAGTACAAGCTTGAGAAATACCACATAACTTATGGGGAAAATTTCATATTATCAGCAAGATTTAATAAAACTTGTGTCATGCACATAGAACAAAATGCTTTCCAATAGCTGATAATCACAGAGTATCTACAGCTTCAGATCTCTTACCGAAGCATTATCCGTTCTCTGGCACCTTTTAACCTTTGTCTCTCAAAATCAAGATCCCGGAGTGTGGCATTTATCTCTAGTTCAAGGGCAGAAACCTTAGCCCATGCTTCTTCTCGAGCTGACTGCTACCAACAGCAAGAAAAGACTCAGCTTATAATAAGAATAGTTTCACTAAGATGCCTAAAAAGAAACTTATGCTCAGCTTGCAACCAAAATCATATTTGAAGAATTCAACACAATGCTAAATCCTTCAAATCTAATATTCAAACATCTCACTGGAGTGGATTAGAAAGAAAGAAAGTAAACTGCAAGAGCCTTAAAAATCCAGCATCTATACACACACATGCCATATTATTTTTCATAGAAAGATTGAAGCACTTCATATTTGAGAAGTTAACTCTCCTTTTTTTTTTATAACATAGGGGTTTGAGAAATCAACTCTCACCCTATACCATCACATGCAATAAGCCACAAAAGGCATTAAACCTGGCATCTGTATGACTTCCCCTTATATGTAATCCACAGTCAGCAAAATTCATGTCATCAATATTAACACGTCATCTTAGTCGATGACATATTTAAAAAACATGGATATCTCATGTGCAAGGATTTAGGATGGGACAGTGAAAAAATCAAAGACACACCCTAACACTGAGGGTCAGAGCTGTATATATGACAATGCTGGTAACAAGGATTCACATTGAACCAATAGAATATTTTAATGAACAAAAAGAAGCTTCCGTTTCTACCTTTTCAATCTCTAGCTCTTTCCTCAATCTTTTCATTTCATGTTCAAGTGTTTCCACTCTCTGCTTCAACATCCAAACAAGCACAAGGAGCATTAGTTTCAACATCTTTTTTAGGTGAAAATAACCCAAAAAAAGGTAAGGCACCCACTAAATATAGTATTTAATTTTAACAAAAATTATTACTTTTCTTCCATTTGCAGAGGCTAGCTGCTCTTCACAAACTTTGGTTTCCAGCTGGCGAACGTTATTGTCAGAGATAACCAACTTTTGCCTAGTGTCTTCCTGCAGCAGTCAAGGCAACAAAGAAATAAACCTCTAAAGGTTGAAATAAACTACATGAAATGTGCATTAATGACAATAAGCTCTAGCTCAAATGGCATCTCCTTCCCTTGTAAAAGCAAGTTCAAGTGTTAGTTCATGGATACAAGACCCAACGGTGTGTTGTAATTACCAATAAAAAAAAGTGCATTAACTAAAAAAACAAAAAAACTACAACTATACCAGTTTGGACCTCAACGTTTCCACCAGCAAACACCTTTCTCTCTCTGATTCCTGAGAACACAAATGTGGATATATAATTCTGCTATTCTTTTTAAAAAAAATATACATATGGAACATCCAGCTTCTTAATTACTACTAAAAAGCATTCAGACCTGAAGTTTATTAATTACTTCTTGCTGCTCTCTTTCTCGTCTTAGGCCTGCATCAGACAATCGTTTTAATTCCTCTTGCGCCTCTGACTGTGCTCTCTGCACTGCTGCTTTTAAGTCTGCTGCAGCCTTTTCTCGTTCTCCTCTTCTCTGGTCACGCTCTTCAATTAATTGTGTCTTGAGCTCGGCTACAGATGCCTTTTGACTACAAGCAAGTAATCAGGCTATTCAGATGTTTTTTCCTTAGAATTTTCCGACCATTTTACTTTTAACCAAAGAGAATGGTTAAAACCATGGTTTTAAAACCCGGACCGCTCAAAGAACTGAAAAAGGGAGAGGTTCAACGTTTTTGAGGTTGGACTAAGGGCACGTTTGGTAGACTGTAATAGGTACTATAATGTAATAGTTATTTCTTTGGTTTAATTATTCAATAGTTTGCTTATGTTTTTATTACAAGAAATAGTTATTACTTATGAATAGCTATTCTTTAAAATGAGGAATAACTATTCTTCTCTAAAAGGGTTGTAATAGCTATTCCTTAGTATATATAATAATTTCTAACATTAATATATTTCCAAATAAATAAGCTTTCCATATCCACCTAACAATTATGGAAATAAAAAATCATCAAAAAATAACTCATCTCTCTAATATATTATTTTCTAGGAAATATAATTGTATAAATGAGATATTTCCTAAAATGGATCATAAGTTTCATTCTAATGTTACAACTTACAACCAAACTAATGAATAGGTTTAGTTATTCCATTACAATACATTTTATTCCTAGTAATAAAAATTATCATTCCTGTTGTAATTCACATTCAGTGTACCAAACGTACCTTAAGGTTCAACTACGGTCAAACCGTGACAAATTTAAAAAAAAAAAAATTCAATTACAAAAAATAAATATAATAGTTTGTGAAAGAAAGACACAACTAGCTAATTTGCCTTAATGGTTAGCGTGTCAGAAAACATTTAGAGCATGAGAGTGCTGGGTTCAAGTCCCCACACCTGCAACTTAAAAAAAAAATTCCAAAACAACATATTCATCTGAACTGGTTTAAAAAACCGGCCCGACCTCTAGTTTGTGGTTGAACCAGCCAGGCCAGTCTGGTTATGAAAACACCATTCTTCAAAGAGTCAAAACAAGCTCAAGTAACTTCATAAAATAGGAGCCTTTTTTTATAGTGAGAAATCTAACAATAAAATATACCAATTTTATTGTTTGATTGTTAAGCTAGTAACTTAATACTCAACCCCCACCTTCTACCTTAGCCTTACAATGGGAGGAATCACCGTTTGACCAAGAACTTATTGGCAATTGATACTTTTTTTTTTGGGAGGGGTTGGGGGGAAGAGAGAGAGAATTGAGGGGACTTTAAAAACCTTAAGACCTGTCTTTTAGGCCTGGGAAGGCTAAAAGAGTGGAGTGAGTTAGTTAGCTCGGCACCTTTGGACTTCACTTCTATTTGGTTAGATTACTTTAGCTAGGGAAAGTAGCTTTATAATGTTACCATGGAAACATCATATCTAATTTAAAGGAACTCAATATTTAAAGGAAGAGCTTATAATAGCAAAAAAGTGACCACAAAATGTGTCTTACCTCTCCATTATTGCATTTGCTTCTGTATATGACTGTATAGAAGCACTAAGCCTTCGGTTAAGGTCTTCTATAGAATGTTTTTGTTCAGAAGATATTTTATTGACTGAATCCAGCTCTATCTGTTTGACCTCCAACAATTGATTCAATCCATTGAGTTGATCCACGAATGATTTTGTAACAGAATCCTTGAGTTCTTTCATTTCCTTCATAATCAAATGACATTATGTGCTCAGTATTTTTAGAGTCAAGTTAGACATGGGAAAAAAAAGAGGTCAAGGTTGGCAGACATTTCCACTAATTAATTTCAATTACTTTTTTTTTTTTTTTTGGGGGGGGGGGGGGGGGTGTGTGGAGAGGGTTAATTCCATAGTTAGGGGAGGAGGAATTTGAATCCCAAACGACTCCATGGGAAATGTCAAGAGGTGTCAATTGAGCTCAAGGCTCTTGGCTTAAACTAAGGATTATTTGATAAACAATCATCTCCTATGATTCATGCCGTAAGAAAAAAACACAAGTTTTTTACTGGAAGAAATTAGCATGAGCACAAGCCTATGCACTCACTCACTTGTGACAACTGAACACATCCTAGCACACACATAAGAGAGAGAGTCTCAATCCACCAGCACCACTTACATTTTCATGAAGCTGAACAGAAGCACGATTCTCATTGCGCAATGTATCAATTGTAAGGCCCTGATTTTCCAACTGCTTCCTCAGTTCCTGCTCAATGGAATATTTGATGTGAATAAATTATGTGACAAAGACTTTTTATCTAACTCCATAACTGAAGTTATTTCCATAGTCAATCACAACAGCAACCCAAATAAAGTACCTTGTTTGAACGCTGGAGGCTTCGAAAATCATCAAGAGAGATTGGACCCTCAGGAGCACCAATGCCAATACCTTTAAATCTCTTGTTTTCAGAAACAAAATCCTCTGCACAGAAACAAAAAGAAATAAACGAACAAATCCTGTAAGTATCATTCAATATATCAAATTCTCTAAAATGTCCAAATTTCAAGCCATCAACTCAAAGTAAACATAAACAGGCAACAGCATACAGAAGACTTGCTTGATCTAATGGGAAAATGAGCATACAATAGCACCAAACTTACAAATTTTCCACCTAAGCCATGGTCATTTCTGACCATTCAACCTACTGATACTGATACTGGAACTGGAACTTAGTCGTCTTGATACAGTGATGTTAATGAAGCATCCACAACTTTTTTAAAATAAAATAAAAATAGTATTAAGGGAGTATCTACAACAGGAATGCAACAACAATCCAATACTTATTATTTATTAATAAAAGCCACTCACCACCTCTAAAATTTATCATTCTCACTTATCAAGGAATCGTATTTGGATTCATGTCACTTATGCATTTGCCTAGTTCCTTCTCTCCTCTTTGGTGGATAAGCATTGAGACCCTAATCTCCAACTTGGCCTTTCCAATGCCATGCTTTTGAAACCGTTCTCCAAATGTCTCATTATGCAGAAGTCTATCTTTGCCATCAGCATCTAACCTATCTATATGGTCTACCAATTTCCATTTGATCTAGGAATGAATTTCAAATGCATTAAAATGTCTGTGGAACTCATATCATGACCTGGGCAAATGCTTGATGTACACTTATAGCACTAGATGGGCTATGTAGTTCCATGATCATGAAAACTAGGTTATCTTTCAATATTTTCTAATGTTCACAACAATCAAGAAATTACTGCATACATGCAGCATCCAAGTTTATAACCCAATATAACCAATTGTAATTAGCACTCTGAACCTGAGGAGCAAACGTTCAAGAAAAGACCATTAGAATACCAGAGCTCATCCTCATCAACAGGGGCGGAACTACTCAATGTGTTGTGGGGGCCATGCCCCCCCCCCCCCCTCCCCCCCAAAAAAACTTTTCAATAATTAAAAAATTACCCTTATATTTATTTAAAATTTTCACATAACTCTCATGTAGTATTCTTAAATTGGATAAATTTTATTTTTGTTATTCCTTTGGCCACCTCACTCTTAAAATTCTAGTTCTGCCCCTGCTCACCAATAATATACCTGCTTTTCTTTTTGCAGCTGCACCATCTGTCACGGGTGTGGACGCCAGAACTTCTCGATACACGAATGCAAATGCAAGTTCTGTAATAAATTCAAAAAGACAAAATGGTCAATAGCTCTCTAGATTGTCAAACACAATTGCTTGCAAACCATAAGAATACAAATTCTAGTACGAACAAAATCCTGAAATTTACTTTGTCCAAGCAACCTACGGAATCAGGAATCAGAGACCAATCCTATAGTTTACAAAGATAATTTAAATTAGATCACATTGCCACGGCAAGTATGCCTCACAGGTTTGAGTAAGGTTGCGTATAAACCATGAAACCCCCTCTCCCAAACCTCGCAGAAGAGAGAAATATGTACACTTTGGTTTAAGTAGAATACAATTACCACATCAATAACACTAATCACATATAAGAATATTACCATGCTGAGGAGGAGCAGCAAATGAGATAATGTCTCCGTGACCAACTTTGGCTTCGGCACTATTCTTTTTCAGCTTCTCCCAATTGAGATACGTCCCATTTGTGCTGCAACCAAAACACAAAAAACACTTAATTAGTCAGTCAAAACAAACACACATTAAGCGTTAAAATAACGCAAAAATAAACCTTGTATCTTTGAGGAAGACCGAATAGTCGGAATCATCGGCAGTGGCGGAGGCTAAGGCGAGCTTCCTTCTATAAATCTTGCAATGATTGGCACTAACCGCATTGGACTCAATCTGGAAACGCGTATCTTCTACTAAACGACCGATGCAATGCTCATCCGCAGTCAATAGCATGTTTATGCTCTGTGATTTTACGAAATATTTTACTTACAGAATTGAAGTAATTAACGAAATTAAAAATGAAATTGGAATGAATAGGGTTAGAGAGAGAGAGAGAGAGAGAGACCTGGTGGCGTTTACGGGCATTGGTGGAAATAGCGGTGAGGACAGCCCAGACGTCGGGATCAGAGAATTGGACGGGTTGGGCGGCGATCTTGGAAGCCACGGAGAGAATGTGGTCCTTGGAGCTCGACGACGACGACGACGACGTGCCGTTTTTGTTTTTGTTGTTGTTGTTGTTAGGGTTTGGAGGAGAGGCGGAGGCTGAGGGTGAGCCTGACTTTGGAGCAGCAATTGGGGTGGCTTGATTGTTATCGTCCACAACGGCAACCATTTTGACTTTTTAAGTACAGTGACTGTGTGAGTGTGTGCGCGAGTGAAGGAAATTTTTGGCGGGGGATTTCAACAGCCCTAAAGGGCCTAAACTAATCAATCACCTGTTTTTGTTTTTGATTTTGATTTTCATGTTTGTGAGTGTGAGATAGGTGGAGGAGGTCGGAGTGGGCAGGGTTTTTTTGATTTTATGTTGAGCTTGCTTGGCTTTCTCCGGTTGTTTGGGTACAATGAGCGAAAGTAACAGCTTATACTATCGCCATGTCACTGTTTTAGCAAACTGCAAATTGGGTCTTATCCGCTTCCTCAGGTGGTCAATTCTGTTTGTGGGCCTCTAATTTTTTTGTGTAAAAGATTTTTTTTAAAAAAAATTTATTTGTCAACTATCTCTTCTTCTACATAATTATGACTTTTCTTTTTCTTTTTCTTTTTGTTATTATTATTTAACTTCTCTTCATGTTCTACCCATCTTTCATATCACTCTTTTTTTTTTTTTTTTTTTGAGAAATCATTTTTCATATCATTTTTTTTAAGAGTATCTTTCATTTCACTTAAAACGTCTAACTATTTATTAAATATAATATATAATCTATATTGTGGGGATAGGAACTAGGAAGTCCAAGCAGGTGTGTTAGATTATAGGCCATGTTCATTGGGCTATTATCCACTGTACTTAGTGGATTGAAGTTCAAGATCCAAGTCTTTAAGTATATCATTTCATATCATATACTATACAATAAAATATGGATCCTACCGATCGTGATTACAATAAGTGGCTATCTTCTCACTGCAACAAGTATTTACACTTTCATTAATTATTAAGATAGTTTACTTTATATTAAATTATGTTATTAGTGGGTTTTATTTAACTCAGCCATTGTCATTAAATTTAAAGATGGTTTTCTTAATTTCACTGTTTGCAATTCTTTTTTCTGTTGGATTAAAAAACTCATCATAGTTCACACAAATATTGTGCAATATTCCAGCCTATTCCTGCATATCTGATAATCAGATTGTGCAATAGACGAGGTAAACTCAATAGCAGTAAAATTGTTCCTGGACTGGGTTCCAAGCAGGCACACAAACTTTATGCCCAAATACAAACAAGATTGGCACTTGACGAACCCTATAGCAAAAGGTAATTACAAAAATATCAAATGGAAATACTAATAACAATTGAAGTAAAATGCCAGCTTCAAATATTACACTTCCGAAGTTATCCAAATGCTGCCCCACATAATCAGAGTATTTTATAATTCTCAAAATTCTCTTCGTCAGTTCATGTTCATTGCTGCGACTGATCATAAGTGTAACACTGCGATCATGAGTTCAAATCCTAAACTTGTTATAACACAATACTAACCAGCAAGTGGATTAGCATGCATTGTCACGCGATTGAGTCTGATCTCTGCCAGCGGTCGATCTCCTGGACCTGTTTGAGTCTACAGAAAACCAAATTCAAATCAGTAATAGTAATAGTAATATTACATTCAATTTTCTTTATTAGGAAATTCAAGAACAGAAAATTTCCTCTAAAGTTAATTACAAGCTACACCAGTATAGAATCAGATTGGGAAGCATGAGATAAGAATTGGTAAAAGAGAGGTAAAACATGAGATAAGGAAGTCACTATCCTTTAAACACAAATTAGAGCTCATAACTACTTGTCCAATCAAATCTCAGGAATTTCATAAGTAGCCTTTTGCCAAAGCCTTACATGCCAAAAGCAGTTTACTTCCAACCAAACGACAAAAAGGTATATTTTGTACTGAAGCACAATAATGTACCTTTTCCATGAGATCAAGGACTTCAAAACCATGAATCACCTTGCCAAATATAGTGTACAATCCGTTCAAATGTGGCTGCTTTGCATAACTTATGAAGAACTGGCTTCCATTAGTATTGGGGCCACTATTGGCCATTGAAAGTATCCCTCTTGCGTTGTGCTGAAAAATAGAGGAAAAGGGGAAATTTGCGGTACAAAGATCAGAATGAAGTATCTCAAAACCATTCTTACTCAATTAACTGATTAAGCATGTCCCCACCCAAGAGTGCGGATATCAAGAGATGGAAAGAACTATAAGGAATACAACTATTAGATTTTTCTTCATTGGTAATTATGCACACGGAGTGGCTCTTGAACACATAACCTACTGCCACTTTGCTCTCAGAACAACGTTTTTCTCCAAACTAGTTGGAGAGAAACTTTTCAAACTTCTCATATATTTCTTTTTTGGGTGTGAATTTTGAAAATCTAACCGTTCAATTTCGTGTTCCTTATTTTCTTAACATGTATATCAAATTTCGTTTAAATCGGATATTATTTACTATTCAATTATTAACTTCTTTTTTATACACAATTTTAGATCACAAAAACTTGAAATTTTAACATTTATTTGATGACATAGCAATTGATTTTCGATTTTCTTGAAATTTTGCAAGCATGAAGGATATAATAAGAACATGCAATAGAATCTACAAAAGAAATAAAAGGATACTGTGAAAAGCAGATATCAACTCATACAAAAAAGATCTCAAGAATAAAGATTATAGGCAGCTCAAGTGCTCACACCATTAAAAGTGTACATATTCCTCTCCAAATCATCTAGACAAGGAAAAGAGGAGCTGTATTCCAAATGAAACTACTATAAAGATGGCTTAATAATGTTGGAAGTTTTGGATTAGGTCATGATTATTCTAGGAGAGCTAAAATCTTGATAGGCAGTTTTTAGCTTGGGGCCTACAAAGATGAGAGAAACAAAGAGGACAAAAGATGAATACCCCAAAAGGCCCAGACCCAAAAGGTAAATTCATAGCCATTAAGAGCAACCCATACAGAACCAAATTCACCCTAGCCAAGTTATGGACTCCTTGTTCCACAAGAATCTCCTGGACATTTTGCAAGCCTACATAACAGCAAATGCATGTCAAAGAGTAGCATGGAAGCCAACCTCAATTCCTATTTGTGCACTCCCCCTTCCCTAAGTACAGGGCAGTTGCAATGTCCCCCATATCTTTTCATGATGAATACTTTACCCCCTCCGTCACTATTTTCCATCAAACTAATGGAAAATTTTAATCTTTTAAACAAAATGTGTTTGGACCCACTCGTTAGTGACCTCAATACCCTCTAATACAACACATCCCAAGGCAAAATGATGGTCCTTCAAACTATGCATGCCGAATGTGTTTGTGCATGCAATGTGTTTGTTATTGGAGGGTGTTAAGGTCATCAACATGTGGGTAGTGACAAATTTTTCAAAACAAAATAAAAAATTTCCATTAATTTGACAGAAAACTAACAGAGAGATAAAGTGCTCATTATGAAAAGATAAAGGGGGACATTGCAACTGCCGTATACATAAAGGGGAAAAGTACAATTTGCAATATATATATATATAAATGCAACTGCTTTTCCTTGGACTTGTTGGAAGTTGCTGCTGGTATGGGATGTGGTGAGCAGGATAGTCCGAGGGTCATAAAAGTTATAGTTAATATTGCATTGAATAAGTCTAAGAGTCAAGTTGCAGTCAAATAACTTGAAAGTCCCCAGCCTAGTTGAGATATAAAACCAAATGGTGGCTATTGCAATAGCACATCACAAGAATAGGTGCCAGCCATAGTTTACAGCATATGTAAAGATATGACAGTGACAAATGGCAAATTCTAATGGCCTAACTATTACTTATGTATTAGACTAAATTACCTTGAGAGACTCTCTTATCTCATCATTGAACTTCTTGCCCCATATACTTGTACCCCCCTTGCCTGTACCTGTTGGGTCTCCACCTTGAATCATAAAACCTTTTATATTACGGTGAAATACAGTCCCATCATAATAACCGCTTGCACATAGTGCCAAAAAATTCTGTATTCAAACAAAATCACTAGAATTAGTAAGAAGCAAATCACCACTAAAAACAAGGTTAGAAACATTAATTCATCAACACATATCATGGTGATTCCATTACACCGAACTCTAAATTGCCAATCCAAATGCAGTAAGGTAAACAATCAAAACAAATGCATTACCAAAAAAAGTAAATAAACAAACAATGCACTCAATGTGAATTGGAAGTGAGAGTGCCCAAGTTCTATTTTTCTTTTGGTAGGACCAACAAAATTATATAACATGTCATTCTACAAACAGTTTCTCCACTCTGCAAGCCAGATGTCCAGTCCACATATCAGAGCATCTCTTTCTTGGTTGGGTTTAGCATAATTGTAAGGCTGTTCGCTCTGTATTTTTTCAGTGCTACATGTATTGATTTGAAAAATGATCTTAAGACTTCAAATCATTCCTTTAAGTTGTGTGAGGAAAAAGAATTTGCCCTGCTTTAACTACTGTTCTACAAACTGCCAAACCTGCACACAAAAATACCTTTCCAATATGTACGAGAATTTGGTGGGAGAGGAGAGGAAATAGTTATTCTATCCTGCTGTTTTGATAAATAATAGGAGGGGAAGGAGCTTTCCTTTGTTTGGTTGAAGGGTGAAAATGAGAAGAAATGATATAATTGACAAGAAAGAGTTAAGTGAAAATGTTCCTTTTATTTTTATTAAAAAGTTTTAGTGCTATGAAGGATAAAAGGGAGAACACAATAACGATCAAACCTTAGTACCAAAATTTTGGGTCGGCTATGGATTCTCAACAGATTAATCATGGTCAGTAACATGTATTCTTTTCTACCATTCTATTATATCTGAAGTTGTACTCTCTATTACCTCCTTACTTGAAAAAAAAAAATAAATACATATCCCTTTCCTCCAAGTTCCTCTAATTTTAGTGATATGAAAAATGGACTCTGAAGTGTACTAAACCCCCTCAAATTGCTTCAAATCCTTTCTAGCTCTCCCAAAATATATATCCAAACAACAGAATGGATAACTAACTCCATCCAAACATACCCTTTCAGGTCAAAAGAGTAATAATATGAAAGTGATAATGGTAAAGGTGATAAGAAAATACACCATGATATACAACAATTCAACAACATGGTAAAACTGGAAATTATAGCATAACCGAACTAACCGAAAGCTTGGGACTGAGTGTGAATCGAAATAAGATTCAGTTAAATTTGCTTCAATTGTTTACTGGGGACAATTTTAAATTTAATTTTTCAGAAGTATAATATGTTGGGTCTTTTTTTCATTTTTTGCAAACAGAGGTTCAACCAAAACTTTCCCCCAAAACAAAAACCAGAAGAGAAAAGTATTTGTTTATGTGGGGCACTGACCTCGGCAGTCTTGGGGACCTCGTCGCAGAAGATCTCGCACTTTATGTCGCCGAGGTTTGTGTGCAGCGTTACCGACTGCAAAACCAAAAAAAAAAAAAAAAAAAAAGGTGAATTTATGAACTGAAGGTGTTCGATGAAATTACACAAAGAGAAAAACTTACCATTGTATTGCGTATCGTGCTTCTTTTCTTGCTTGCTTTGTTTCTTTAGTGCGTATTTCTGAAGCGTTTGAAACTTCGAGTCTTACAAATTTGGACGATTTTTATATTTTAGGCTAAAGAATAAGAAACCTTCTAGAATGTTAGGCTATGTCGGTTGTACTCTATTCTCAGCAAACAAAAGTTGTTCATAGGAAAATTTAAAAATCGTCCTCTTTTGTAAAATTAGACCCGCGCTAATCCTGAATTTCATAACTAATCTCTTAAACTCTTCCTTAATAATAATAATAACAATAATAATAACAACATAACTAATCTTTCGGTCTTTCTTAGATTTATAACAAGTTCTAGTTGCATATACACATAACCTCAAAAGGATTAGTCAAATTACAATTGGAGCTTCCACGCAATGCTTCTAAAATTTTGTCACCAAGAAATGTTTTAGACTTTTTTAAAAAAAAAAAATTTATACAAAATAGAAATTATATTGAAACATAATTTAAGTGTATGTATATGTGAAGCTTCTTTTAGGAAACTTGAACTCCGGCCCTTACTCCACATCCAACAAACACTTGTACTTAGACTTATAAAGATCACGTGATTTTAATTGCAAACTTTGAATTGAAGGATTATGTGTTTGATTTTAACTTGTGTACTCATGAGTCATGAGTTATGTAAGCGGTTATAATGAGCCCTTATTGCAACTAGGCTTGTCATTTTGGGGGTGTATCAGTGAGTTAGCAAACACTTTCATGAGTTTCATCAAGTTGTGACAAAATGGCATTGCAAATTGGTTGCATTGGATTATATTGTGTGTGTGTGTGTGTGTGTGTGTGTGTGGAGGAGTGGGGTGCAGCAGTCTATTAAGTTCCACATTAGATGAGTAGTTGCATGAACGTATGTTAAGTCCCAAATCAGGTACACTAGATCGAATTAGGCTATATGATCAATTCCAATGAGCTATAATCTCAATTTGATCAGCCCTTTTCTTCTGTCCCTTTGGGAGGACATCTTGGGTTATTGGTCCAAAGGCATCAAACTATTTATAAAAATTAAATTAAAAAAAAAATCTTTTATCAATTTCTTAATATGAATTAAAATTGTATTGGAGTAGAAACCTTATCTCAATAACAATCCTAACTCCCAAGTCTGCTTTTCTTTATCATCATTGTTCATATTGAAATGTGAAAACACTTTATCATATTGGTTAAATTATAAATATACATTTTTATCTATAAATAAATAAATTAAAATGCACATTCAGGGGATTTATCCTGGGTACCATCCATACTCATCTATATAAAAGGAGCTCCAAATGCTTCAAATGAGGTATAACCCTTCCCTTTGACAAAAGCTTGGCATGCCTTTTTTTTTTTTTTTTTTTTGTTATTATTTTTTTTATGAAAGTATGTTTATGGAGTTCTGTTAAGAATTAAAGAGTGACATATCATATCATATACTATATAATAAAATTAGTGTTTTATAACATAACATATCTTACAATATATTTTATTAGTAAACTTAAATAAGATTGCCTAAAGTAAAAGTCCTTTCCTTATGCTACATAGATAGTCCATTTGCTCTTTTTTTTTTTTTTTTACACACTTAAAATTGTTGTCATGTGACTCACTAAAAATATATTAAAATTATTAAAATAAATTGCTTACTAAAAATATATTAAAATTATCAAGATAGCTTGCTTTAGGTTAATCGACATTGCTAAAGTTTCAAAAGGTTCAAAATATTGCTCCAATTAAAATTTTGTTATAAAAATTTCAAATAATTTAAACAAAATTTAATGATTCATTGTAAATTATTTTAATTGGACCACATTTTGCTTAAACATAAGTTTTACATATCATACAATATGTTTTCACTATCTAGCTCACTAACCTTTAAGATAGTTACTTTAAGCGACTATTATAAAAGTTTTTTTTTAAAGTGTTCCAACTAAAATTTTACTACCAAAAGTTTTAAAAAATTTGGTGTAAGGACCAGATTTGAGTCCCTAACCCAAAAGGTGAATGAACTTAGGCCCAAAAAGCCTAAAACAATGAATTTGTAGAGAGTGGGTTGGAAAACTGGGTTTTAATGAATTAGACAACAAATAAGGTAGATCTTGATGATAAGAGAATAAAGATAGACAAGTTTTAACTAAAGAAAATCGTCATTGGGAAAGTCCGAGGAGATCAGTTCTTATATATTTCTCTCAATTTTGGTTACAAATGCAATTCTTGATTGCTACAGTCTTTTTCCCTTCCTTTCTCGATCCCTCATTTCTTAGGGGTTTCTTACATTATATATCTTCTTTTCAATGATCTTGGCCCTCTATTTGTTGATCATTCAGGCCACTCCTTGAGTACTTGTCCCATCGGACACTCCCTTTGGCCCTCTGTGAGTTGGGGCAGCCAAGGCAGCACTGTTTAGGAGTCTTCTCCACATAAATGCGGCTAGAAAGTTAGCTGCAGAGCATTCAATGCGGTGGTAACAGTTTTTCCTTAGATATTTCCTAGCTCCCATTCTTCTAGTACGTTCATAATGCACGTCTCTATCAGTGGAATTTCCTAGAAGGTCACTTTGAACGATAGAATATATATTTGATCCGTGCTTTGTTTATCCGAAGAGATACTGCTCCGTGGACCACCTTTCCCAACCTTCCCATTTGCATTTTACTTATGGGACTCTGAGCTTAACGCCATTTCTACTGTTTATTCGTCCTCGGACCAACCAACATTTTCAACCAAGGCCCAAGGCCAAATGTACAATTTTGGGCCCTTATCCCTACATTTGGTATTACCCATGTGTTTTTGTCATATAACTGAAGATATTTTGTTACATTTATTTTTTCTTCTTTTATTATTCAAGGGCAAATTACAATTTGCCCACTTATGGTTTTGCCGAAATTTAAGTTACCTACCTTTGATTTGAAATTTGACATTTTACCTACCTGAGGTTAACTCAGTTAAATTTATATAACCCACCTCTGTTTAAAAACAAAGCTAAATATGTAATTTTACTCCACTTTTATGTCTCTCTCCTCCAAAAATACAAAAAAAAATAAAAAAATAAAATAAAAATACAAAATCAAATAAGATCAAAAACTATCCATCAGAATACTTGTATTATGGAATTTCAAACCACAGGTAGGCAACTTAAATTTTGATTAAACCTCAGATGGGTAAAGTGTGAAATTTAAATCACAAGTAGACAGCTTAAATGTCAGTCAAATCATATGTGGATAAGTTGTAATTTGACCATTATTCAATTTCAATAATATTAATTAATACTTTTTTCCCCTAAAAAAAAAAAAGAATACTTTTTTAATTTTGCGCATAATTCCTATTTAGTCCATGCATGGAGGTTTTGCAGTTTACACTCAACAGTTGTTTCAATTTTCGAACATTTTGGATTGAGTTTAAGATTAAATGTCTTCAGAAGAAAAAGATGAAAAAAAAAAAAAAAAGGTCTAAGATTAAATGGTGCTAAACTATTAACAATGAGTGGTTGGGTGTTTAAAATGAGGAAAAAAAAAAGTTTGGCTCCAAACATATTTTGAGCTATTTTGCTCCAACATGCTATAACGCCATTAAAGAGATCATCCGGGTGTAGTTTTAGACTTTTAGTTACATGACTTTTTTAATGAATCGTGTGACTTGTTTAAATAATGTACATTGATAGTCTTATAATTCACCACGTAATAAATTGTAAAAGATAACTCCAAACATGTTTGAAGTCAAATTTGTCAACTTAAGCAGCTTATTTATTATGCAAGGGTCAACAGTTCGCATATGCCCTTCTGATTCATTTTATTACTCAAATCCAGTGCAGGAAGCTAAATCTGTCAAATACCGATTCATTTTACTCCGGATATATTCAACTGATTTAGAGGGTCACCTGGCCACTTCAAGTACCATATTTTATTAAATTTTGAATTCTGGATTGTGATACGAATTCCGATAAATGCAATGTGAATAAGCATGTTTTGTGGGTTATGCTTCCCTGTGCTCCTCATATCAATTCACTACGATTTTGCTTCCTTTTACAAGGTGTAGTGGCCCTCTTGGAGTGGGAAATAGTACCTTTTAGTCCTTGGGTGCTGGCAGTTGTAACCTTTGCTTCAATGGAGTTATTCCGTGTTGTGTTTTTGCCGACTTCACTTATGCGGACGGCTGCAATGGCTTTGGGGCAGTTATGGGATTGAATTCCTGTTATTTATAGCTGGGGTTGCGGCGGCCATGCGGCTGCCTTAATTCATTGGTTCTCGTTTCCTTACCAAAAATCAGGCACATTGATTTTGAATCAATTGCTGACCCAAGGATAGCTGAAAGAATATCAAAAGCAAGCTTCCACCAGAAAAGGCTGGTAAAGGAAATCGGTTACATCAATTTCAAGCTCTCATCATGATCAGAATTCCATTTACATGTTATATTCAATATGTGGTTTTCACTGCAGATGCTAAATATAATCCTTACTTATTGAGGTCATTGGCAGGGTGGCACTGGATTCTTTAAGAAAAAAGAACCAGCGGAAAGGATAAAAGAATTCTAACATGAAAATTTTCTTCCTGCAAACATATAAGCTGTTTTTGCATCTTCAACCACTTTACACAAAGAATGAGACAAGATTACACGTAATATAAGCTATATGTTATTCATCCTCAAGGATCTCCCTGTGTACGTGCATGCATGAGGTGCTGCAGTACTTGTAGTTATATCTATGAAAAGGAACTATACCAGCCAATGAAGTATTACAACAGGAGCAGTTAATGTCGCCAGCTAACCCACTTTTCGGTAGTGAAGTGCTCGGTACAATTGGGGCACTATTACCTTGACCATTGAGGGCTGCAGCTGCGGCTATTCTCCTCTCAGCAGCAGCTGCTCTCTTTTCCCTCTCAGTGGCCAGTGCCCTTTTCAGTTCCTCCTGATTCAGACACACCAAAAAAAAAAAGCAATCAAGATGGTTGTCATTGAGATTGAACAGTCAAAGATGGTGACTGTAGCAGGAGAAGGGAGAT
The DNA here is from genome assembly GCA_023621385.1 of Quercus gilva. Taxonomy (NCBI): domain Eukaryota; kingdom Viridiplantae; phylum Streptophyta; class Magnoliopsida; order Fagales; family Fagaceae; genus Quercus; species Quercus gilva. Next base: position 55,531,720 of record CM042480.1, on the reverse strand, counting down.
AAAGTTAGGTAATATTAGTTTCAAACAAAGAATGAACAGTGCACTGCCCCAGCAAGCCCTGCACCTATTAAAAAACCTTAGTAAAAAAGAAAGAAAAGCTGTTTTTTATATCATTGTAAATGCACTAGCATGAGTCCCTAAAATCAAACTCAAAATTATGCCTTTGAGAAACTTATATATGTATGTATATATATATATATATATATATATAAAAGAAAGGGCAATGGGAATTTTCTTTAACCAATATACTACTGATTTAGAATAAATTAATGTGAGATAGGGCCTGGTTAACTTGGCAAAAAATATGATGATAATAACAACCACCACAACAACAAAAACAGCAAAAACAATATGATCTATAATTCTAACCTCTTTTGAGATCTGTGAACCGCTAGGTTGGGAATTTTTGAGACTAGAAGTTGAAGTAGACCCTTGATTCTCTGCAGCTTTTGAAGTATTTTGACTTAGGGCAGCCTGAGCCTACATATTCACACCAGGATGACATTGAAGACACATGACAATGGAACTAGAGAGGGAAAAATTTATTAAGAAAAGGAAGAACATTACAACGTAGTTGTGGTGTGACACACAAATAACCTCAGTTAACAACATACTTAAGTAGTTTACTAATAAAAGTTTTCTCAACAATACCATTTTTAAAGGACTCGAGAAAAAAAGAAAAAAGAAAAAAAAAACCATTGTCCCAACAAACCTTATTAGAATATAGCACCAATCCTTTTTTTTTTTACAAATTTTGGTTGGTTCCAAAACATCTTATCCTCATTGTCTTGACAAACCTTAGTGAATATAGCTCTAAAAGAAAGCAAATCTAAGATTCTAATTCCCATGAAAGTATTGATTAGACCAGTCCTCTCTCTTTCTCCCACCATTTCTCCTCCTCCCCTTCTCTCTTGAATCAGAACCCTATCAAAAGCAATGTGAAAAGGACAGGATAATCATCTTTTAACAAAATATCACCACACCAAAGATCATGCCAAAACTGAATTCATGTGCCATCTCCCACCTACAAACCCAATAATTTGGAAAGAAGCCCCAAACCTTTTAATATTCTTCCAAAAACTAACACTAATAATCTAATTACTAACTCTATGTGCAATTGTAATTCAAACTATAATTTACAAATACTAAAATTTAGTTACTGGAAGTTGACTCCACACAGCCGCCTCCTTCTTTTTGCTAAAAACTACAATGAAATACAGTACAAAAAGCTACAGAAGAAAACCAAGTGGAATCACATCACTTCAAATTTTATACTATTTAATTCCACGTTAAACCTAGATTTAATTCTGCTAGGTATAAACAGGAGCATAAATGCTAAAGGCTAATAAATCCCCCATTATAATCTTTTCATAATATATCAGAACAAAAACTGCACACTATGCACCTGAACCTTCTTTTCTTTTGCTTTTCGTAATTTCTTTAATTCTTTTGCTCTTGCTTTCCTCTTTGCATCTTTTTCTGCCTGAAAAACCACAAAATAAGGAAAACCATCAATCTTTCAGGTTATGCATTAACTTGAATCATCATAAAGCTAGCTAAAGAAATCAAGGTATCACTATTGACAAAGACAGGTTAGTTGACCAAACCATTGAATACGCAATTGTGTCATGAATTAACACATTAACTTATTAGCAGTAAACATCACTGCTAATAAGTTAATGTGTTAATTCATCACACAATTACTTGAACCCCCGGAACCCTACTTTTTTTTTAATGATTTTTGACGTAGACCTAAGTTTGTTCTTCATCTATTTTAACACTGCACAAACTAACATAGAATATCTATGTTGCCAAATACAACAAGGAACAACCACCAAAATCCCAACTTTGTAGTCTTTTCCTCTGTTTCTATACAGTTCTCAAAAACTTTGGTTAGACAGATATGTGAATTTTTCAAAATAAATTTGAGAAATGGCACCCAAGAAATAACTTCAACAAATAACCATGACAATTGATGCATGTAGTGAGAAGTCATTTAAATCTCATTTTAAGCCACTGCACCGAAACATCACAGTTGACAGAATAAAAAAAATTGTGTACCTGCTTAGCAGCTTGAGATTCCTCCATTTCTTTTGTCAATGCACTAGGCACTTTAGCAACATCCCAATCCCACTTATCAAGGTTTGAGGCCATAAACCTTCTAAAAGCATTCCTGACTTCCTTCTCACTTGCCAGCATATATGGGGTGCGTCCTCTTTCATCCTTGCAGCAAGGATCAAGACCCTGTTCTAGGAGTTCCAAAACCTTATGAACATTGCCAGCTTGTGCTGCTTCATGCAGAGGAGTTGATCTACCCAGAAGTTCAATCTCACTCTCACTTGATCTAGATAGTTCATCAGATTTTTTGTAACTTGAACAAACATCAGCATTATCCCCAGTACCCAAGTTGTTACCCATGTCTTCTTTGCTGGAGCCTGGGCTGCCATTATTTATCATACTCATACTTGAACATGAGTCCTCTTTGATGTTTGGTTCCTTCTCATCTAATTCATTGACAACTTGTATCAATTGATTATATAAACGCTTGGCTTCCTTTAAGGTAGGCCTCCTAACAGTCAATGGAACATTTCGAACAACGCAATACTGATGGCTAAAATATGGGTTTGCCCCATTAAAGAGCAGTTGACGGTTGTTTGACGGAGCATAAATGAAAACGCAAGAGGAAGCATCAAAATAAGGCTTCCAAGCAGCAAGTAATTCTTGAATATCCTGGAATATACATGAAAGAAGAATTCATCAACCTTAGAAGAGATTAAAAAAAAAAAAAAAAAAAAAAAAAAAAACATATAATAGCCTAATCTCCTTTATTAATATTAGGAGAACCAGGGTACAAATCCCCCACCCATTGTTGTAACTATCCAATTATCCCAAAAAAAAAAAAAAAACATATAATAGATACAAACATGCATTCTAGCATATATGTGTCCATGGTTCCAACTTAAACTTCGATGCTTTACAGCTAAGGCAATAGAATTAAAGTTATCAAAAAGAATGATCATTGAAGTTTAAAGATATGTTAGAAGAGTAAATTCACCACAAAGTTTCACAAATTCGAGGTCAAAATAATATTGGGATCATAAAAAAACTATCACTAACATGGATAGAAAATGTATTCTTAAGAGATGTTTACATGCACAATGGAAACTTCTAGCAATGACTTGTTAGTGTCAAGCCGCTTCAACTGATAAATATAAATCAGAATACTACAATTCACTTCACTATTATGATAACATCAAAACTCAAACAATTAAAACACAGCTATAGCAACAAATTTAGAATTGAATACCTTCTTCAAAGCAAATTCGTTATGTCGACGAAGTGAAGCCCCAGCAGAATGCACACCCTTGCCGCTAGCATCTTTTGATGACTGTTTCTTTCCGGATTTGGCCCTTACAACATATCTACATGACAGCAGAGGGGGGAAAAAGCAACTATTATTCATCATTTTTTTTGGGGGGGGGGGGGGGGGTGAGGAGAGAGTGAGTGTGTAACAAGGGACTTTTACTGTTTTACAGTGTCTTGGAGTACCAATTTCTCCATGTACACATAAAATGTTTAAACAATTATAGACAACAACTATTGTGCAAGCCTTTTTTCCCCTGATTGGTAAGTTACACACACCTTCACCATCCACCCATTTGTACAGGAGGAGGTGCAATTTAAGCTAAAGCTCGTTGGGAACTAAATAACTTCATTTCTTATCTTAGAGCCTCATTAACTTATGCCAGACCAGAAAAAATGAGATAGATTATAAATTGTTATCCTCAATTTGCCAAGAAGTGTCCCACTTTGTTAGTTACCCAAAACAGATAGTAAACATATGCAGAAACAACTTACAGCTGTAAAGCCAAATTTTTCCTATAAATGAAAATTAATTGTAAGACAACCATATAATGAAAACCAAAATCTAGAGATAGTATTCTAGAAAAGCCTTGAGGCTTGCCTTGAGACCAGGAATGCCTGAAGAAGCCATTATAAGACTCATCCCATGTGTGCATAGAGGAAATAAGCTTCATACATGACTCTGATCTAAAGTTAATGTAACATGACACAGATTAAACAATGACAATATTTAGGAGGAAAAGCTTGTGTTAAAGAAAATTTTCCAAAAGGCATGTGGTGTTTAAATCTCAGAGCTTGCCTTGAAGTGTGACTAATGATGATGCCTCAAGAGTCAAAGCTAATTTGTAGAGTTCCTCCACAAAGCTTAGGGAACATTCAACTTATGCATGAGCCTCAGATGTCTCATGCACACACTCCATATAGTAAGGCAAGTCTGTCACTGAGAACAGTGTTTTATCCTCCATTTGTGGCAGGGGAGAAGCAAAAAAAGCAAAGATGAAAACATTTTTTTATTGGTAAGTTACACACGCGCAATAGGTGACATTGGTCTCTGCCCATTCTAATGGAAGAAGAAAGTGCCAACCCTTTGAGATAAAGGGCATTGGTGCAAAGATAAAAACATTAATGAAAATCTTTTTATTACCACTATTTAGTTCATTCAAAGAAGGAAATATTCTAACCTGTGGAATGTTTTGTGAGCAATGACCTTATTACCATCAAAGACGCAGCCAGCAAAGTGCCCACCGCTTGCAAGCAACACAATTCTCAAATGGGTATTATCCCTGGGTTCACAAATCAGACTTTTCAGTCTCTCCATCACTTCATTCTCTCTTAAGCATGGAATGTACCCTCCAAGATCTTCTCCTATATCATTTTCATAAGAAATATTTTCAGATTCATTCATGAGTAAACTCTTCCAAACCGAAACTCTCTCTCCCGTATTAAGCTGGATAAATAGCTTTTGCTTGTTTTCATTTGCTCCCTTGTGCAAATCACTGTTGGGGCCGACTCCCTTCTCAGCTTCATCCTCTGATCCGGATATACTTGATACATCATACTCTTTGAAAGAGTCAGATGTCAACTCATCAAAGTCTTCCTCCCTCACAATTTTCTTTCCAGCAACGCTAAGCTTCACCTATGGTCACATATAACCAAGTATATGCCTTGAATAAGCATTCCAAAAGAAAACAAAACAAAACAAAACTTTAATCAACGTATCCCCAATTCCACTGACCTAAAATACTAAGGTTGCATTTGGATTTGAGGATTTAAAATCAAGGAATTTGAAGAACAATTGTTACTATAAATTGCTTGATATAAATTTAACATGTGATGAAATGAGTTTTAGAAATTGCTCAAAGAAAAACACTAGTGATGTTATGGATTTAAACTGACATCTTACACCTAGTCATTTCAAATCCACATATTAATAAAAGCTCAATCTCCTCATAAATTTCATCAATAAAAAAAAATTTCTATCATTCCATACTTCATTCAAGTTATTAAAACCACATATTGAAATGCAAATCCTTTTCTTTCAATTCCTTAATCCAAAGGAACCATAGGTGTTTTTCTTTCTTCAAAAGCATATAAATCAAACATTTTTCTCTGATCATTAGCTGATTTTTTGACTTAGTTCAAAAAATAACAGTTATGAAAGATTATAAAGGTACTGTTTGTTCTAGCATTAAAAGCAAGTCCTTTTGGCTTCCAAAATCAATGAAAACTCTCTAGAGAAAACAATGGTTAAAAAAAATTGGGTTTTTTCACAAAATTGAGACTACACAATACTATATACAATCCAGAACATACCTGACCCAAACAATTAGTCCCAATTCAATTGAAGCGAACCAAAAAAAAAAAAAAAAAAGCAATTAAGCAATGAGAAATTTAAAAGCTGAGTAATTTAGATAGTTATTACATTGAATCTGTGAATGTCGGACTTGAAGTGTGAGCGCTGGTCTTGGAGGGACTCGAACTCAGCCTTGCAGATATTGCAGGTCAATCTAGGTTCTACTACGGCGACGTTTTGGGAGGCAGTCTCGTACTTTATGGGGTCGTCTAGGGTTTCGGCGGCGGAGATTTTGGTGTTATCGAGGGACTCGGAGATTGAAGCTATAGAAGAGTGTAGAGATGAGAGGACGTGGCAGGAATCGAAGAATTGTGGTGGGAGGTCGAAGATAGAACGGTGTCGTTTCTCTTGCTGATGGTTGTTCGTGTTCCTGTCAGTGGTGGCGGTGGAAAGAGGAACGGTCGCCATGGTCGTCGATTTTTTGGATTCTGTGAGTTTCGTTAAGTTTAGAGGATGTGTACTAAAACTAAAACCACATGACTCCTCTTCGTGGTAATACCGTAATAGTCTTTTTTTTTTTTTTTTTAATTGGTAGTCTGATTAACAATTTTCCAAAAAAAAAAAAATATATATATATATATATAAATAAATACTAAAAGATAGAATAAAATCACATGTAAACCTTAGATTCAATCTGTCTTGTACTCACACTTATCAGTGTTTTGACCTAATGATAAAAATTAATCATTCTATTCTTCAATCTGTGAATGGTATTTACTTTTTTACTAGCTTGCAAGGAGTATGATCCTAAAACTAGTAGACATCTTAACCTAATGATACAAAATAATTGGGCTATTCTTCGATCGATGAATAGGATTTATTATTTTACTAGCTTGTAAGATGTATGATATTACTCTATTTTTTTAAAAAAGAATTTAACAAATAAAGTCTTAAGAAGATATGTAATAGTTTTTATTTTATTTTTATTTTTTCTTACATAAAGTGAGTTCTCACGCATGTGATCATTGACCTGCCCTACTTAAACTTGCTATTGATGGCATGGAGCACCCTTGACCATGTTAGGGTTATCCGTGTCATGGCATAACATTTTTGCGAAGCACACGACTCGAACTCCGCAACTCCTGAACTCGCAAGTGTGACCAAGTCTGAGACTCCTACCAACACGCCACGCCCCAGGGCGCAAAACCACATAGCTTTTGATGTGCAAAGAATCAAATGTGCTGCATATTAGTGTCTATTTTATAATATTTGGTTAAATTTTCTGACTGTTTTTTTTTTTTTTTTTCCTAACCTTCAATAGTATTTCATTAAAAAAGATCAAAGCAGTGGGGGAAGTCTGCCTTACATGTTTCAAGTAGCTCTACTGGCAGACTATCCGTAAGAAAAGACATAAAGCACTGGGTCCTAAGAGCTAGCTTGGCAGCGCTGTGAGCTGCAGAATTACATACTCTTCTAACCCAAACAAAAGAAACAGTACAAAAGGCCCTACTTAAAGCAAGAATATCACAAACAAAGTTACTAATGACCCAACTAGGCTAGAGACCAGGATCAGAAAGTGCGTTAAAACACTCTTTCGCATCACCTTCAATCACGACCTTTGTCCACCCTTCAGCTAAAGCAAGATTGACAGCCCAGAGCACAGCTGCAGCTTCGGCTTGAGCAGGGAGGCACCTACAGTACGGCTTGATCCATGCTTTAATGGGAGTACCTATATGATCCCTTGCAACCACTGCAAGTGCAATTAAGGTGTTACTTACTGCTGCGTCAACATTGAGTTTTATGAAGCCTTCCGAGGGAGGTGACCAAGACAGAAGGTGTGGCAGAGGGGAGAGATGCTCTTCAACGGCTAAAGTTGAGAATTCCAGTGCCCTTCGATAGATGTGGTTACTGGATAATTGAATATCAACTTTGCCATCTTGGAAATTTACCTGATTCCTTAGGTACCAAATTTCATCTATAACGATGGCCATAGCAGAGGAGATGAACTCTTCATCTATGTCAGAAGCAAAAGGGTTGGGAGGGTCCAAGATCAACTTTATAATATCCGTATTGCTTCTGATATTGTGGTTAAGAGCTCTCAGTCCCCAGCAAGAGGAAAACCAGATTGCTTTAGCCACAGGGCAATGAAAGAAAAGATGGCTAATAGTTTCTTGGCCATCTTGACACAATATGCACTCTTGGTTGTCAAGCTCCACTCTTTGGCCTAAGACTTCTTTAACAGGAATGGTAAATGTGGCGATCCTCCATAGCAACATTCTGACTCTCTCTGGCACTCTGATTTTCCAAATATTTTTCCACATCTGGTCACTTAAGGAGCTTTGATTGGGGTGCGGGTTTGACACCTTATATGCAGATTTGGTTGAAAACTCACCTTTGGCATTAGGCACCCATATCAGCTTGTCTTTATGCCGATTAGCAGCTAAGGGGATGGATAGAATGGCTTTTGCAGATTCGACCTCAAAGAGATAGGATACTTGGTTCACATTCCAGCAGTGAGTCGTGTTATCTATAAGCATGGACACCATGATAGGAGTTTCAGCAAAGTCCGGTTGTGCAGGCTTTGGGATGAAACCTTCAATCCAAGGTACTCAAGGGTTAAGCCACACGTTGATAGAAGAGCCATCTCCAATGAGATAACACGCCCCTTTAACAATAATATCATTGACACCTTCAATGGCTTTCCACACAGGTGAGGCCACTTTGGTAGGTTCTCTTCTGAGCCAGTCATCCCTTACTTTATACTTAGCTCTAAGGATTGAGATGCAAAGGCTGTCTCTTTTAGATGCAACTAACCATGCAAGTTTTGCTAGGAGGGCATTGTTCATCATCTTTGCTCTTTTAAACCCCAAGCCTCCTTTGCATTTTGGTTTACATAAGTTATCCCAGGCCGTGAGGGCTAGGAATTGCCCCCTAGAGCTCTTTGGCTTCCACCAAAATCTGCGAGAGAGCAAGTGTAGCTTGTTGCAAATGTTGTTGGGGATACTGAATGCAGACATTGCATAGTTAGGGATGGTTTGTATGACGGAATTGATCAAGGTCGACCTCCCTGCCCAAGACAGACTCTTGCTTCTCCGCCCCACAAGTTTTGACTCAACCCTTTCGACAAGATATTTAAAATCTTTAGAACGGGCTTTAGTTAGGAAGAGAGGGGACCCCAAATTAATAGCATCCTTCTTTAGGCTTCTCATTTGTAGAACATGCTTTATCGCTCTTCGCTTGTTCCTATCTGTTTGCTTAGAGAAGAAAACCCTAGATTTCATATTATTCAGGCTCTGGCCAAACCAAAAACAGTATTTCTGGATGCAGCTCATAATGGCATTGGCATTACATCTTGTAGCATTGGAGAAAAGAAGGATGTCGTCCGCATACATCACATGGGTGATGGGTGGTGCACAGACACTGGCTTTAACTCCAGTAATGTTTTTTAGCTCGAACTCTTTCTCAATGAGTCTAGATAGCACTTCCTGCCCAATGATGAAGAGATAGGGCGATAGCAGATCGCCTTGTCTAAGCCCTCTAGATGGCTTGAACTGGTCTGATTTGCCCCTATTGACTAGCACCTCAAAGGAAACTGTGGAGACACAAGACATGATCCAGCCTATGAAAGTTCTATTAAAGCCCATCTTACAGAGAATAGCCTGAAGGAAATCCCAATTTACTCGATCATATGCTTTTTGGAGATCTATTTTAATTGCCATCTGCCCGGATTTTATCTTCCTTCTTTTGAAACTGTGTAGCAGTTCTTGGACAATCACTTGGTTCTCTGCAATCCAGCAGCCGGGGATAAAGGCTTATTGGGATGGGGAAATGAACCTCGGTAGGATAGGCCTAATTCTGAGCACCAAAATCTTGGAAATAATCTTATAAATGACGTTACATAAACTAATAGGCCTATAATTATTGAAAGTGGACGGATTTGGAACCTTTTGAATAAGGATGATGAGTGAGTTGTTTACCTCTTTTGGCATTGATCCGTCAGTGAAAAAGGAAGTTACAACTGCAATTACGTCCTCCCCCACAATAGGCCAGTAGCTCTTGTAAAACGCAACAAGGAAACCATCCGGCCCTGGTGCCTTCAGCTCCGGCATGTGAAATAAGGTTGACTTAATTTCCTCAGGGGTGGGAATCCTACACAAAGCTATGTTCTCCTCTTCTGAGATGACTGATGAAAACAGGTCCTCCATCTGGGCCGGGAAGTTAACAGCCTCAACAGTGAAGAGATTCTTGAACTTCTCCTGGAGGTGTTGTCTTATTGGGCAAGAGTCTGTAATCCAGTCTCCATCATCCCCTCTGATAGCATCAATGTTGTTATGGCGTCTTCTGATAATTGTAGAAAGGTGGAAAAAATGAGTATTCTTTTCCCCCTCCTTTAGCCAAAGTTCTCTAGACTTCTGTTGCCACAAAACCTCACTACGCAACAACCATTCTCTTAATTTTGCTTGGAGTGTTGCCTCAGTATTGCCATTCCAGTCCGATGGCTCAGCTCTTTGAGTCTCAGCAATCTTGTGAATGAGCAAATTGATTCTTGTTTAGCAAAGACCAAAAACTTCCTTATTCCACTTGCGAAGGGCTTTGTGGGTTGCCTCTTGCTTTTTGCACAACTTTGTGAAATATGACCCCCTGACTTCCTTATTCTAGGAACAGAATAGCAATTGGGGTCGCGGATCCATGCCGCTTCAAACCGAAAGGGTCTATGTGCGAATGTCTCCGTAGGACATGTATCAAGAATGAGTGGGGTGTGATCAGAGCAGAACGTACCGAGGTGCGAGATACAAGCCTTTGGGAAGGCCAATCTCCAGGCCATGCTAGCTATACCTCTATCTAGTCTCCTCTTTACTGCTGCACTACCCCATTTACCTTTTTCCCATGTAAATTTGTTTCTTGAGAACCCCAGATCAACGGCACTGAAGTCAAACATTAACTCTCTTAGATGGTTAGTTGCCGAGAGGGCACTAGAGCTCCCTCCTTTCCTGTCTTCTTGGTTCAAAGTGTAATTAAAATCGCCAAAACAGACCCATGGGCATTGAACAGACTCCAAAAAAGCTGACAGGTTCATCCAAGCTTTAGCTTTTTTGGAAGCATAAAAAGGACCATAGAAACCCACTAAAACCCAATCGCTCACCGGGTCTGAGACTTTGACAGCGATGAGGTTTTTATTGTACTCCAAAACATTGATGATGCGGTTAGACCTCCACATCATGGTTAAGCCACCAGCAGCTCCTTTTGCATCAAACACAACTCTATTCGAAAACCTTAATTTTTCCATAACAACTTTCATCCTGCTATTAGTTGCTTTAGTTTCACAAAGGAAAATGATATCGGGCCTTTCGCCTCTTATTTGAGCCTTTAAGGCTCAGACTGTCGAGGCGTTGCAGATGCCTCGACAGTTCCAACAAAGGGCCCTCATGGCGACGGTGGGGGCATGGTAAGGCCCGCCTCCTCAGTCGTAAAGTCAGGAAGATTGCTTGAGTTGCCCATATTAGAAACCGATACATCATTACAACTAATATTTTGAATCCGTGCTTTCACTTTCAGCGATTCTCCGCGCACCTTGGGGGAGAAAGATGACTGGGGTTTATAGCTTTCTTCTTCGATGAAACTCTGAATCTTGGAATGGGGGATGAGGGTTGATGTAATAGGGTCATGGAATACTGGTTTAGGAGTATTTAGGGTGTGCTTGAGTCTTTTGGTAAAGGATAATAACTCTTCTTTAGTAAGTTTTCTTTTGGCAGGGAAGGGGGTCGGTGATTGCAGAGAGACAGAGGTGGGTTGTTGAATATTTTTGGTGGAGAGGGTTGAGACAGAGGTTGGGATAAGTGGTAGGGTAGGAGAGTGATTTGGTGTATGGGAAAAGCAATGTGCCATAACGGGGCTAGGAGTGGGTTGGCTCATTTGTTGGGAAGAGACGTTAGATGGTAATTATGCTTGGTGGTTTGGACTTTTCAGCCCACACAAAGATGAAGGAGGGATTTGTATTGGGCTTATGGTTTGGGAGGTACACTCATTCGGCCCAGATGATGGGGTGGGCTCGGGAATAGTACATGGGGGGTTGGGTGAGGGGGTTAGAGACTGACCTTGAGTGGAGGGTACAGACCTTGGTGATGTGTCTGGATTTGAAGGCATTGGGAAGGTGTAGTGGTGCCATTCGCGTGAGGGCACAGCTCCACTACCATATGTCCTTTAAGGGAGTGCTCTGTGGGCAGTTCTTGGATGTATTCGGAGCACTCTTCCACTACCAATTGTCTTTGTGGAGGGTACTCTGAGGACTTTTCTTGGAAGTATTCGGGCGTGGATGAGTCAGTCGTATCCTGATTCAAATTGTCCTCATCCATCTGTCTCTGCGTCGGCTTTTCGTACACTCCGATCGGGCTATGGTCATTCTCTGGTCTAAGCCAAGAGCCGACAGCTTCAAACTGGACACCGAAGGGATTTTGGAGCTTGTACAAGTCTCTGCCACAATCTTTTTCATCGTGTCTTATGATACCGCAGATATAGCAAATTTGGGAGATCTTCTCATATTTCAGACTTACCCAAAGGTCATCTAGGTTCGGCCGTGGAAGGAAGACCCCAGGGAGCAAAGGCTGCTCAATATCAATGTTCACCTTGATTCTGGTGAACCTGCGCCATTGGGCACCTCATTCGCCGGATAAGTCTAGCTCCAGGACTTCGCCAACCATGGCGCCGATGGTTTTAAGATTCATTTCTGAAAGCCATAAGGAAGGTAGGCCATGAACTTGGACCAAAACAACTGATTTTGAAAAGTCTACTTCTTTCCAGGTAAGACTTGGATTCCATTCCTTCAAAATGAGGTGCCCACCACGGATAGACCATGGTCTTTTGAGGAGCGTTTTTTGAGCATCAGCTTCGTGTTGAAACTTAAATAGGAACACATTATTATCCAATTTGGAAACTTCCAGTGGGTAGGTGGGGCGCCACGCTTTAGTGACAACGTCTCTGATGATAGGTAAGCTAAGGCTTTTGGGTGATATCAATTTTCCTATAATGGCGTTTTCCAGTGGACTGTCTAGTGCTTGGTTTGGAGGGAGCTCTAGGCGGATATCTTGGAATGAGCATTGGTTGGTGCGTTTCACTAGTTCAATGACTTCCATGGTTACAAGAGGGAGTGGGAAGGGAGTGTATTTTTGGTGGGGTTGCTTTGGTTAAGGGGTCATGGGGATAGGAGTGATTTTTGGGGATTTTTGGACGAGGTAACGGCGAGGTCAATGTAGGAGTTTGGATGTCTGGAAGATGTGATAGAGGAAAGGGTAGAGACGAGCTCTAGGGAAAGGTAGAGACGAGCTCTAGGGTATATTTTTTGTACCTTCCATAAGAAGGGCTTTGATATGAGATTTTTTGTGCACTTTTTTGTCCAATGAGTCAATTGATGCAACTATCTAGTTGTTACTATTCAACTTCATGCTGTTGCGAGGAAATTACCAAAAAAAAAAAAAATGTGGATTCACTTGAACAATAAAATATAATCCTTTCGTGCTCGTTGTTGTCTAGATATTTCTTGTAGCCTTCTGGTTAACTTTCACCAAAACAAAATTTTCAAATTGGAGGAAAAAATAGTTCAATAGACATGCAATTAATTAAGTTACTGAATGGTATGTCATATGGGATATGAGAGTAGCTCATGCCCCCCGACCCATTCAAAACTTTCGCTATGGGATAGCTGCATCTTGCGGATTGTATTTTTCATGCTTGTCCAATAAATAAATAATTGATCCAACCACTCATCATTGGTTTTTTTTTTTTTTTTTTAAATCTCATTCACTATCAATTAAAAAGGTGTAGTCATGAGTAGGGGTGTTCGCAATGCGGTTTTGAGCCATTTTTAGCACCGTACTTTGCGGTGCGGTTTAGATAAAACCATAACTGCACCGCACCTTATTTTTGCAATCACATGTGCGGTGTGGTGCGGTTTAGAGTTTAGCCAAAATCATAACCGCACCGCACCTTATTTTTGCAATCACATGTGTGATACTATGTATAAGATGCGGTTTGAAGTCGGTATATTTTTCAAATTTTGGGCTTTTCCTACTTAGCCCCAAACTAATTTTTCCCTTCTTTTGGGCCAAGTTTTAAATTATTGAGCTAGTTTTTTTTATTTATTTTGGGTTGGCTTTTCTAGTCAACACTTGTTAGGGTTATTAATTTTTTTTTTTTTTTGAAAAGTAGGGTTATTAAACTATTGATAATATATTTAATATTAAAAATAAATAAATATATTAATATATAGAAAGGGTGCGGTGTGGTGCAGTTTGTGTGGTTTTCTTATTATAAAACCGCAAACCTCACTGCACCATGCGGTGTGGTGTGGTGCACTATTACTTGTGGTGTGGTGCACTAATTTTTCCCTTCTTTTGGGCCAAGTTTTAAATTATTGAGCTAGTTTTTTTATTTATTTTGGGTTGGCTTTTCTAGTCAACACTTGTTAGGGTTATTAAATTTTTTTTTTTTTTGAAAAGTAGGGTTATTAAACTATTGATAATATATTTAATATTAAAAATAAATAAATATATTAATATATAGAGAGGGTGCGGTGTGGTGCAGTTTGTGTGGTTTTCTTATTATAAAATTGCAAACCGCACTGCACCATGCGGTGTGGTGTGGTGCACTATTACTTGCAGTGTGGTGTGGTTATGCCATTTTGTGGGCAGTTTTGGTGCAGTTTTTGTGATTTGTGTGGTTTTGTAAACACCCCTAGTCATGAGTTTAAATTTGAGATCTTTTTTTGAAACCGTTTAAATTTGAGATCTTAAATTGAAAAAACAATAAATATATTGGCATGGCTTGCACACCAAAAAAAAAAAATTTGAGGGAAAAGACAAAAGAGGCTAAAATTTAGGATTTTGAAAATGATTGATTTATTTTGTTAACCCTATTTGTTGAAACGATTTCAAAAGTTTCATATAAGGGTATTTTGGGATAGTTGAAATGTCCATCCCCAACAAAAAAAACCTCTTAAATAATAGTATAGCCATAGGAAATGACCATGAAACTTGATGACCACAAAAATAACAGTCGTCCATAAAATAAGATGACGGTTACGAAATTAACTGAGCATTTAATTCCTTACTATGTTCGACTAATGCAAATAGATAAACCAACCATTGGAAAGGACTTAAATGGTCATAAAGTCAGAAGAAGCGTTATAATTGAAATAAAGGCAATCATGAATAAGATGATATTACAATATATTTTTTAAATATAATCATACCACTACCCACCCTTAGCGTGATAGTCAATCCACAATTTTAAGTATTTATGGAGTGTGGGGAGGGGGGAAGGGGGACAAGGGTTGGGGTTTAAGTCTTCAAGAGAGAATTTCACACACATATACACTTACATTAGTTTACTTTGTTGACTTTATTGTTGAAATGTTTACAAAAGTTGCATTTAACAGTATTTTGGGATGGTCTAAATGTTCATCCCAAACAGGATAAACCTCTAGCATAGTAGTACAGTCGTAGGCGATGACCATGGAACTTGATGAACACAAAAATAATGGTCGACCATAAAATAAGATAACAGTTGCAAAATTAATTAAGCATTCAATTCCTTATCATATTCGGCCAAAGCAAATAGATAAACCAACCGTTGGAAATGACTTAAATGATCATCAAGTCAGAAGAGGCATTATAATTGTCATAAAGACAGTCATAAATAAGATGATATTACTACATATTTTAAAAATATAGCACTGCCACCACATACCCTTACCGTCATGGTCACTCCACAAATGTACCATAGTCAATCAAAAAAAATAGATAAACCAATCGTTGGAAATGACTTAAATGGTCATCAAGTCAGAAAAGGCGTTATAATTGTTATAAAGGCAATCATAAATAAGATGATATTACTACAAATTTTAAAAATATAACCCTGCCACCACACACTCTTGGCGTGATGGTCACTACACAAATGTTAGGAACCCATGGACAGAACTCACCATTGAAAACCTATTGTTGAAACATTTTCAAAAGTTGCATTTAAGAGTATTTTGGGATAGTCAAAATGTTCATCCCAAACAGGATAAACCTCTAGAATAGTAGTATAGTTGTAGGAGATGACCATGGAACTTGATGACCACAAAAATAATGGTTGTCCATAAAATAAGACGACGGTTACAAAATTAACTGAGCATTCAATTACTTACCATATTCGACCAAATCAAATAGATAAATCAACCGTCAGAAATGACTTAAATAGTCATAAAGTCAGAAGAGGTGTTATAATTGCCATAAAGGCAATCATAAATAAGATGATATTACTACATATTTTAAAAATATAACCCTGCCACCATGCACCCTTAGCGTGATGGTCACTTTATAAATGTTAGGAATCCATAGGTAGAACTTACCTTTGAAAACCAGCTTACAAGAAGAGGGTGCCCAAGAGTTCATAAGCACATGTTTAAACTTATACTTAATCCATATGGAACCCTAAAATCATAACATATCATCACGCTCTGCAGGCGACATTCACGATGGCTCACTCTAGCAACATTGACCTAATGGTAGTCATTTATCTTTTTGGTGGCTCTATTCACTTATCAATTATTTTAATTTAGCCTTTAGGCCGCCCCCTCCGGGATCCGGCCACAAAGCCGTAACTCATTTAATCTCATACTCAATAAGCTACACCTGTTTAAGTGGTTGACTCTGATACCAAATGTTAGGAACTAATGGGTAGAACTCACCATTGAAAACCGGTTTGCGAGGGGAGGGTGCTCAGGAGTTTATAAACATATGTTTAAACTTATGTATAAGTGTTTGTGGGGTGGAGGGAGGGAGGGGGGGAAGGGCCAAGGTTTAAGTTTCTAAGAAGGAGTTTCACACACATATATACTTATATTAGGTTAGAGTATAATTTTTACTTGTATCTAAATATATATATATATATATAATCGTTGAATTGCATGTTCTTTATATTATTAACACTTATGTCAAATTTCGTATCAATAGGATGTTATTTACTATTTGATGCATAAATTTATTTTTTAACATGCCTATTCAACATTTCCTAAAAAAAAAACATGCATATTCAACAAATGTAAACAGATAAACCAATCGTTGGAAGGGACTTAAATGGTCATCAAGTTAGGAGAGGCATTATAATTTCCATAAAAGCAATCATAAATAAGATGTTATTATTACATATTTTAAAAATATAACTGTTGAATTACATGTTCTTTATATTCTTAACATGCATGTCAAATTTCGTGTTAATAGAATTTTTTTTTTTTTTAGGGAGATGTCAATAGAATGTTATTTGCTATTCGATGCATAAATTTATTTTTTAACATGCATATTCGACCAAAGCAAATAGATAAGCTAATTGGACTTAAATGGTCATCAAGTTAGGAGAGGCGTTATAATTGCCATAAAGGCAATCATAAATAAGATGATATTACAATATATTTTAAAAATATACTGGTTGAATTCCATGTAGATACAAATTATTTTATAATATTTTTATAAATTATTTTTCGTTAGAATACTAAGTATTTTTTAACACATACTGGGAGAGAGGAGAGGATTTTTTAAAGAAATTTATAGTGGTGTGACAAATTCTTAGATAAAAAGTATTTTTATAAACTATTGATGTGATAAATTTTTAGTGATTTTAATATAGGCTCACTACTAGCATCACTTGTAGCTGAATTGACACTTTCTCATGCACAAAGTGCTTAGGGGTCTAGGGGGGAAAGGGTTCGAGCTGCGGGTTAGCAGCATAATGTAATTATCTCTTTAAAAAAAAAAAAAAAAAAAGTGGCAATGGCTTACGGTCGTTTACGCGTTTTTGAATAAAACTAGATGTCGTTTTCCTGAGAGCATGAGAAATTAATGAGCTATAAGAACGAGCTCTTTCCTCTTATCAGGAGACTCGTTCGACTGGCCTTCACTCCCGCCGCCTCATATTCCTCAAGCTCTGCCATGGAAGACTACCAGAAACTCCTCAAAACCAAGGTCTGCATAATCGGAAGTGGCCCAGCGGCTCACACCGCCGCCATATATGCTGCACGAGCAGAGCTCAAGCCTATTCTCTTCGAAGGTTGGATGGCCAATGGAATCGCGCCAGGTGGCCAGCTCACCACCACCTCCGAAGTCGAGAATTTCCCTGGCTTCCCTGACGGAATCAATGGGATCGAGCTCATGGACCGTTGCCGAGCCCAGTCTCACCGTTTCGGCACGGAGATTTTCACCGAAACCGTCAACACCGTCGACTTCTCCACCACTCCTTTCAAGGTCTTAGCCGAATCTAGAACCGTCATCGCCGATTCCGTCATCGTCGCCACCGGCGCCGTTGCCAAGCGTCTGGAATTCACCGGCTCCGGCGAAGGCGCCAACGGGTTCTGGAACCGCGGAATTTCAGCTTGCGCTGTTTGCGACGGAGCCGCACCGATTTTCCGTAACAAACCCCTGGCCGTGATCGGCGGCGGAGACTCGGCGATGGAAGAGGCAACTTTCCTCACAAAGTACGGTTCCATGGTGTATATAATCCACCGGAGGGACTCGTTTAGGGCTTCGAAGATTATGCAGCAGAGAGCGCTGGATAACCCTAAGATCAAGGTGCTGTGGAACTCGGTGGTGGAAGAAGCCTACGCGGACGAGACTAATGGCAGAGTTTTGGGGGGGTTGAAGGTGAGGAATGTGGTGACTGGGGAGGTTTCGAATTTAAAGGCGTCGGGATTGTTCTTTGCGATAGGCCACGAGCCGGCCACGAAGTTTTTGGGTGGGCAGCTGGAGCTGGATTCCGATGGTTACGTTGTGACGAAGCCGGGCACGACTCAGACTAGTGTGCGCGGAGTTTTTGCTGCTGGTGATGTTCAGGACAAGAAGTATAGGCAGGCTGTTACTGCAGCTGGCACTGGTTTGTCACACACTCTATCTCATTTGTTTTTTTTTTGCTTGTTTAAAATAATGCAATCTAGTCATTTCATATGGGTTTAAGAGCTTCATATAATAGGTAATCTAAGAATTCTAAAGGATGTTAATCAATTGAAAATGCTCACAGTTTTTAAGGTCTTTTTGGTTGAATAAATCAATTAAAATTCATAACGGTGCCTCTAACTAAGTTGAATAAAATCATTATTAGAGTTTTGAGCTGTTGCATTATGGTACTACTCTTATGCAGCGGATATAGAGAATGTAGTAGCTGTTTTATTGGTGAAATTGACATTAAACAAGAGGCAATTCTAAGATTCCTCACCCCAAATAGAGATAATTAAGATGTTCTGTTGTGCACATAGAGGATTCAAGAAAATTACATTTTGCAACATGAGGATTCAAGAATCTGAATCTTGCGAACTTGATTTTGTCTCGCCCATTTTTTTTGAGCCCTTGAATTAAGATAGAAAGGCTTGTTAGACCAGGCTTTGGCTGGGATCCGGCTTGTCTTAGTGCTTGGTGACCTGAAATTGATTGGTCTTGTATGTTTAATTTCTGCACTAGTCTAAAATTAAGTTTGAAGACGACCTTAATTTCACAAGTTGATTGTACTGTGAAATACTTAGCTAGGCTTGGATTCTTATGTGAAATGCATAAAATTTGATAGAAGCTTTAGTTCACCATAAGGATAAAGATAATTTGAAATTTTTGGTAGCACAATCAGGCTTTGCTTTACTGATTCTGAGCTGAGTGATTCAACCACCTGTCTTTGTAAAATGTTTTAAGTACACCAAGACGGGGAGAGAAGACTGCTCCTTGTTTTCTGTTTCATTCTCTTTTATTGGCCATCATATAGAAATCATGTTATATTGAACTATTTTAGACATGGCAATGGCACTGGCACCTCCCATTGTTGCAATACCATGTTTCTGTTACCAATATATGGGTTTTTTTAACCCTGGAAGTTATCTTCTAAATTTTAAATAAAAGGGAAATGCTAATAAGTGCCCTTAGGACACTGGTTAAGAATTCAGTTAAAGAAAGTTTTTACGAGGGAAAAAAAAAAAATTAATGTTTTAACAGTTTTTTTCATTTCCCATAAAAGTGATGTTAAAACTTTCTTAAAATGGATTCTTAACTAATCTCCTAAGGACACTCGTTAGCATGACCCTAAATAAAAACACTTGTTTCGTTTAAGTCTTGTATGGTTGTATTATTCACACTTTCATAGTAAAACGGGTATTAAGGTCTTCTCTATCTGACTGGGTTTCTTTAATGATGCAGGTTGCATGGCAGCTTTGGATGCAGAACATTACTTGCAAGAGATTGGATCGCAGGAGGGTAAAAGGGATTGACTACCTAGGGTGTGCTGCGGATTTGAAAGCCAATCAGTTAGAAGCAATATTTAATCAAGGATATAGAATTGTCTTTGAAACATTTATATTTTAGTATTGGACTATTGGATGCATTGATAGATTTGATTGGCTTGATAATCTAGAAATCCTATGTTTAACTTTGGCATTTGTTTATGGTTTTAATTCAAACTGGTTGTAGCTTTGACTCCTGGTTTATTGAGATGTCTTGCTTAAGCTGCAGGTTTGATGAGCTAAGTCAAATGTAAAATGTTTCCTTGCACTTTGGTCGTGTGGTAGCATGTCCTATTGGTAATTATTCTTCTCCTTACATGGAGGCCATGCCATTATGAACAAATGCACATTTTTTTACTAGGTTTGTTGAGCACTAGAGTTTTATCGGATTTTGAAATATCCTACTGGTTATTTATTAACCTTTTTGTGAGAGGGCATGCCAATAAACTTCTTGATAATGTCTTGAATTTCTCAAAATTTAACATCTTTGGACAAATGGCTTTGTTAGTGAGAGATATGATGCAAAATAAGGCTTCTTGATATGGTTGGAAAAAAATTTATCATATCATAGAACCTGTGTTTATCCAAAAAAAAGAAAAAAAAGAAAAACTGTGTTAGAATTAAGATGGAACAATATCAGATTGTTGCTTCAATTTGTGTCCAAGAATAACTACAGTTTGGAAACTTGTAAATTTTAAACTTATTTTGAATTGTGGGTCACAAAATATTACACCAGGTTAAGTCACTTGGTGCATGTTTAGTGAACTTCCTTAAGAAGACTGGAAGAGGGGATGGTAGGAGTAGCACAAAATGGTTACACGTTTGTCATGCCCAACCACCAAAAATTGCTCACAAAGATGAGTGCACATACATCATCCACTCCTCTTTGCTTATTAGTGAAGGACTTGGTTTAGGTTCAGTGCATCTAGTGCACTAGACCCGGTCAAATGATAACATGTGTTCAAAAATAGATACATGTCATCATCTCAACGAGTTCTATTAGACACTAGACCTAAGCCTGACTCATTATTGAAAGATTATATGCATGCCAATACTACATGGCTAGCATGCGATCAAATAGAAACTTACGTGTCAACCTTTTATGCTATTTCAAAAAGAAAAAAAATAGTGCAATTGGAAATTTCTGTTGTCAATTGTCATAGTTCTTGAGTCTTGATATTGAAATTAAATCATGCCTTCACAATCTGTCAAAAAAAGCCAACTAATTCTTTGGTTTAGTCTCCCTCTCTCTCTCGGTTCTGGTGAGAGTTTGAAACGATTGAACATTGCTCGACAATGCGGCGCTTAAAATAATTCAAATGGCCTCTACACTAGGACTAGGGTTCTTTTTTTTTTTTTTTTTTTGAGGTTCCCTACATTTCCAAATTTCTCAGTCAATGGCCCGCAAGACCAACATCCAAAAGGACAGCACATTTTTGGTGCTGGGTTTTTGAACTGGTCATTGTCTAGCGTAAAATTTGAGGTTCCTACAAAATTTCACGGAATAATTACATTTTAAGTCTTATAATTTAGTAGTGTGTTGGATAACATATTTTGAAATTTCCTATTTGCCAACTGAAATGACAGTTAAGCGTGCTAATAGAGGAGATAATGACAGTTATTAAACTTCGAATAACGCATGAAATATTTCATGGTCATCAAAGTGAAAGGAAAGGATGCCAAAGAAATTGTCAATAACTGCTACTAATTATTGATAACTGTTAGAGAACTAAGTATAAATAGAAGACTTAATTTATCAAAATAAGACACACAACTCTCTTATCAAAAGAGATTTTTTTTTCTCTCTTATTATAGTATTTTTGCTTTCTAATTTGGAATCTTTGTAAGCGGTTAATGCAAGTAAGTAATTTGCTTATTTATACTACTATTTATGAGATTTTTATTGTTTAGATTCTTCATTTTTTAGTTCAAAAATGCTCTTACACTTTTATGTTTAAGGAGAGAAAAAATTAAAAGACAATCTGGTAAAAATGCAATTCTAATTCACACTAAAACATTGTCTAAAAAATAGGACTGCTCTCTTGTTAATTTTTAAATTTCTTTATTTACTTATAAATAAATTAAATTCTCAAAATAAAAATTATATATATATAAAATAAAAACACAGAATTTTTTTGTTAAAAAAAAGCCTCGTTGCATGCGCGAAGTGTGTGTGACGAGGCTAGTAATCATTTACTCCTACGTGTCTATGAAGTTCTATTAGATTCCTTGCAAGTTCACAGCCATTCCTCTAGGATTTCCCACTTTGAGCGACCAGGAAAAATTGTAATACACACAAAAAAAACTGGCTAAAGTATGTCCTTGAAAATGTGAGCTTTAAAAAAAAAACTGTACATAAATTAGATAAGCTAAAAGCTAAATGAAAAAACTCGTGGTTATGTGTTGGCAAAAAGCTATTATTTATTAGTATTTTGTTTCTTGTCTTAGCGTCCATTTCAATTTCAGTATTTCTTTATAAAAAAAATAAATAAATAAAAAGAAGCTTTTTTTTTCAAATTCCCCAAAAATTAACTTTTTAGAAAATTAAGGTTTTTTTATTATTTATTTTTAGAAAGACAATGCAACTGCTTTTAGATGGTAACTGTTGAGTGACAATTTTTTTCACATGTCACATGTTCTAGTTCTAGTCTTGTTGAATCTCACTTACACACTCATCTAAAAAAATACCCAAATGACCTCCAAAAGTTATTTTAGATCTTTACAATTATTTCATATTTCATTACAAAATTGGACCACTAGAAGAACTCATTCATACAACAGTCCAAAATATCATACGCATTAGGCATGGATTTTTTTTTTTTTTTTGGGGGGGTGTTTTTTTTTTCCAAATGTGGTTTTAAAAAAAATATATTGATATGGCAAGGTGTTTTGACGAATTGCAAACTTGTAAATTTTAAACTTATTTCGAATTGTGGGGCAAAATATTACACTTAGATAAGTCACTTGATTTATGTTTCTGGTTAGTAAGCAGCAACTAAAACCAGTTATCAATGTTTTAGCAAAAAAAAACAAAAAAAAACAGTTATCAATGGGTTATAGATCAAACAGCACATCCTACCAAATATTAACTCATTTTGATCAGCTTGTTTTGTTTATTTATTAGGTACGATTTTTAAAAGGCTAAAATGTAAATATAATTTTGGTCCCATAAGTTTGTATACCGTGCATATTTGATCCTATAAGTTTGGAGTGAGCACTATTAATTCCTGAAGTTTAAAAAATGAGTGTTGTTGGTCTTTCTATTAACTTTTGTTAAATACTTGTTTATGTGTCTAATGGAAGATTGACATGGCACTTATTTTTTTTCCCTGTGGCAACTTTTTTTATTAATTAAAAAAATCACATATGTGATTAAAATTCAAACTCGCTTCTCGTCCCCAATTTAAACTCAAACCCGGAAGAACTTGGTAGTTGACTACTTTCTCAAAATTAAATCATACTCAATTGAGATAGAATGCACACCGGAGCAGCAACGTGCTGTCACATGCACAAAGGTTTCAGTGGATGTGCTTTCTTTGAATTTATTTAGATTAGAATTTGACTTAACTGTTTTTCACTTCCAAGTCGTAAATTCCATTTGGTATTCATTTGGTATTTGTTTTTCAACAAGGGCTATAAAACTACCAAATGGTTTTTCTCTCTTAGATTGATTTCAAAATTTTTTTTTTGATGTTCCCGTTTACAAGCATTGGGCATAAATTATAATATAGTTATTAATTAAGAGTTTCCAATGTATGATACTAGATAGGGGTGTGCAAAAAACCGAAGAACCAAACAAACCGACTGAACCGTTACCAAATTTCTGGTTTGGTTTCGGTTTCATTTTTTAAAAACCGAAATTTTCGGTTTTGGTTTCGGTGTTGGATTTTTTCACTCAAAACTGAACCGAACCAACCGAATATATATATTTATGTAACTCTATTACATCACTGATCAGTGGCTTTGTGGTATGCTACTTTGTGTTTTAGCTAGTTGATCCCAGGTTCAAGCCTTCGCGTGGGTGGGGGCGTGTGTTTTTGCTATTTAATTTTTTAAAATCCTAGAGCATGAGATAAATACGGAAATACCCCTCCCCTCTTTTATTCTTCCATTTTCTTTTTTTCAGTTCAGCCGCCCCCTTTCCCAACTTTTTCTCTCAATTTTTTTTCTGTCTTTTAAAGAGTTTAGCCCTCAGCCCCTCCTCTTCTCTCACCGCTCCACGCCTCCACATGCCGCCTCCACACGCTAGCCTTCCTACGCCGGCCTCCACACGCTGGGCTCCTTATGCCGGCTAATCTTTTCATTTTCACGGAGTCACAGTGACCCTCTCTCTCTCTTTAATTTCTCCATAGTTTCCTCTCTCTTTTTTATATTCTGGGTTTGTTTAATATTGAATCAATGCTATTTTTTCAATTTTTATGTGCAAATAAAGTTAGGGTTTTGAAAAAACCCATGTGCTTGGTTGTTTATTTTTTCAATTTCTTCTCTTTTTTTTATATTCTGGGTTTGTTTATTTTTTTTTCTTTGTTTGCTTTCGTAGAAAATTTCTAGGTTTGTTTATTTTTTTTTTCTTTGTTTGCTTTCTTAGAAAATTTATGGGTTTGTTTATTTTTTTTTCTTTGTTTGCTAGGAACCGAAACTGACCAAAAAACCAACCGAAACGGAAACAAACTGAAACCGACGATTTTTCAACTATTTTGGTCGATTTCGGTTGAGATTTTTAAAAACCGAAAATTTCGATTTCGGTTGGCCGAATAAAAAAAACCCAACTGAACCAAACCGATTACAGCCCTAATACTAGATCAGACTAAAGGATTGTGAATTGTTTGAATAATATGTGGTTTGAAATTGATGAATAGTAAAACCATTATAAAATTGATTACATGGATAAATTTTCTGAGGAACATAAGAGAGATTTGGATAAAAACAATACGCCAAGACATTGCCAAGCTTCCTAAGACCGGTGAATAATTAGGATGCAAATTGGAACGGGTCAAATTTATGAGTATAATTTTGTTTTTGTTTTATTTTTTCTTTAAACAAAATAAGTTGTCACATGGAAAAAATAAGTGTCATGTCATTGTTCTGTTAGACATATAAGCAAGAATTCAACAGAAGTTAATGAAGGGACCAACAATGCTTATTTTTTAAACTTCAGGGGCCAATAATGCTTACTTGAAACTTAAGGGACCAAAAACGCACAATAGACAAACTTCAAGGACCAACATTGTATTTTCGCCATTTTTAAAACTTTAAATTTTAGATGTAACTATATATTTGTAGGAATTATACTTAAAAAGTAATAATTCAAGAGAAACAAATATAATACATCTATCGATTAACAATTATATCATGTGCATATGTAATAAAAATCAACAATAAGATGTGAGAAATTTACATTCTAAATTATATTATTCAAGGGCCTCACAAGCAATTAGGATGCTCTCCCCAGCTAGTCAGGATTAATAAGAGCTTTCTTTCCTCTTCTCACACCCCTTGCAAGTGTGGCCTTGACAATATATATAATATTCAGAAATGATATGACCAACTATAAAATCCTTTATATTGTAATAATAATTCATGTAACAAATATGTTACATTCATTAATAAACAACTTTATTAATGAATAAATTCATTAACATGTCATTACTTTTGAAACTTCATACTAACACATGGATTCATCTATCGTTCATATCCAGAATTACTATAATGACAACATTTCTTATAGGAGGCCAAGTTACTGGCAATGACAAGATAGATTTATTAAGGCCAACACTCAATGTGCATGAATCTCATTATGGAAGGACTTCCGAGATTATTATGCACTAACCATCGAAAGACTAGCCCTTATTGTCTTCCATAGTTTGAGCAATTTTAACTTGCACCTCATTTCCACCATGGTCCAACAATGTACCTATCAAAATAGGCTACATCATGATCGATATGATCAAGTCAAGGACTATAATGAAATGATTCATAATCTTAGTCTACAATATCAAGTAGACATATTTCAATATTCCAATATTTTACATGATAAAAATATTGCAAAATTTCACAAGAAATTTTGAATAATTAATTATTGATAATAAAATATCATGTTGGGCCACATTATTCTAACAATTTTTACAGAATAAATAAATTAAGTTGATGGAAATGTGCTCATCGAAACAAATACTTGGAGGATAAAATTACACCATATGCATTTGTAAGTTATCATTAATGAAAAAAAAAAAAAAAAAACCAGTTGTGTTTGTTCAAAGAATTTCATTTTTATAAAAGCACACCAATGCTTCATTCAATCAAGAAAAACTAACGAATCTTGAACTGAATTCAAATGATGCTTCAATATAATAGGAAATTGTTTTATGGTTTTGCTTAATTAAGGGGCTAAAGAGTGGACTTTTGAATATGAGAAGCCAAGACTGTTTGGAGCTTGAATTGCCAATCAGTGCTCTTGAAGTTCCTTAAGACGACTGGAAGACTTATGGTAGAACAAAAAGGTTACACATTTGTCATGCCTAAAACCACCAAAAATTGCATATAAAGATGGACAAGATTTCTCTCCAAACTAGCTTAAAGAGAAACCTTTCAAATTCCTTCTATATCTTTGTATTAGATGTGAATTTTGAAAATCTAATCGTTAGATTGTATGTTTTTATTATATTCTCAATATTTGCAAAATTTTAAGAAGATTAAAGATCAATAGTTATGCATTTAATAAAATATTTAAATTTCAAGTTTTTGGATCTAAAATTATGCATACTAAATAAGTTTATTGATCGAATAATAGTTAATATCTGATTTAAATGAAATTTGACATGCGTATTAAGAATATTTTTTAAAATTCACATTTAATAAAACAATATATTAAGAGTAGTTTGAAGAGTTTCTTTGTACACGTCATTCACTCCTTCCCCTCGCTTAGTGAAAGATTATATGCATGCAATGCTACATACTAGCCTGTGGTCAAATAGAAACTTACCAGTCAACCTTCTCCGCAACTTCAAAAAAAAGTGCAATTGGAAATTTCTGTTCATAGAGTTTTTGACATTGGAATGAAATCATTTCTTCCCAATCTGGCCAAAAACATCATACTAATAATTCCTTGGTTCAGTCTCTCTCTCCTGATCTTGATAGAGTTAGAAAATGATTGAACATTGCTTGACATTGTCAGAAGATACGGCAACTGTGGTGCTTAAAAATGTAAAATGACCTTTACACTAGGGCTTTTTTTTTTTTTTTTTTGTTTTGGTGGGGGTGGGTTCTTGAAATGGCATACTCCCTTACATTTCCACCTCTCTCTCATAAGGGTGATGGCCCGCAATGCCAACATTTACGAGGACAGCATATTTCTGGTTGGTGGGTTTATGAGCTGGAGATCTTTGAAATTCGTGGCTCCTACCAAATTTTATGGGAAATTATAATTTTAATTCTTATAATTTAGGAGTTTTTTAGATAAAATATTATAAAATCTCTTATTTTCCAGTTGGACACAAGTAGCGATACAGGGGAGCAACAAATGTAAAGGACAAAGCTCAATTACATTTTCAACATGTGGAATCGAGTACAAGTGAAAGGAAAGGATGCCAAGTGAAGAGAAGAATCGTCAATAACTTTTTAGTAACTATCAATAACAAGGCACAAAATTTTCTCATCACAAAGTACTCGAGAGATTTTTCTCTTGTTATTGTATTTTTTAGGGTATTTGTAAAGCGTTAATGCAAGTAAATAGAATGCTTATCATCAGTTACTCCTTTATATTCAAGAAGTTCTATTAGATTCATTTCAAGTTCACAATTGTTAGCTTAGTAGGTTTTTAAATTCCTTAGTTCAATTGCCATTTACCATTCTTTAACGATATAGCTTGGTAGTATCGTAGTTTTTTTTTTTTTAATATGTGAATCCTTTAAACTCCTTAGTAAAATTGTATTTTCATTAATCTCTTTGATGGTAATTTTCTCTTTATCGATAGTTATTACTCAACAATTTCCTTGATAATTGATGTACTGTAGTTAATGACATTAGAATTGACAGATTAAAGTCAATGTTTTGTTTTTTATTTTTTATTTTGGTTGATAATTTAATAGTTGCAACAATGGGAGAGAGAGATTTGAATCGTAATTCTCCCTATAAATGAGTGCAAACCATACCATTGTGTTACAATGCTATTAGCAAATAAAATAGAAGTCCTCCTAATTGAGGCAATTCTAAACCACATCATTTTCAATAAGAAGTCAAATCATAAAATTAAGATTTTAGTAAAGGTCATCAACGCACCTAAGAAAGCTTATAGATTCATTGGCAGTAGCATTGATATGCCTGCAATCACATCGATACGCATGTAATTTCAAAAATAACGAATTACATCCTATGGTTTTAAACAATAATAAATTAAAGATTATAATTTCAAAAGTAAAAAAGAAGAAGAAGAAGAGATCCTTAGCCTATATTAATTATAAACACAATGTTATTTTACTTAAATGTTTTAAGTTTTAATTTGTTAATTTTTTAAGCATTAAGGATTAATTTGTTATTTTTGAAACTTTAATGTTTAATTTATTATTTTTTAAGACCTTACTATTTAATTGCTTTACTCTTTAAACTATACAGTTAAAATGTAATGTTCCCAAATGTTAGTGACAATTTACATTTGTGTCTTACTGTTAGAGATGATTCTAAAATATTTACCTGATTAGCTCGAATATTATTCCTCATACGCTACTAAATATTGATTTATAATGGCATACATATATTCCCAACATTTCTAAAAGATTTACATTAAGCAAACTTCTCTTCTCCAACTGTCACATATGTCTCCTAAATGATTTCATCCATTCATTATGTATTTTCTAAACTTCTTTGTCTAATAAAAATAATGTTTAGAGTCTCAAGTTACCTTTCTAGCTAAATAATCTTTAGTGAATGATGTTTTAGCCCATCAACTTTGTCGGTGAGAATGATCCCTCATGAATTCATCTAACAAAATGAAAAACTCAGTAATAATTTTAAATATTTGAAATGGAAGGTTTAGAGTTCAAGGCTAAGTAGAGGTTACTACTTTCTTTCAGGTGATTCACTCATTTCTTTGTGTAGAGGCTAAGCAAAGTGTACTTACTAATATCACCTTTGAGCTTATGTTAGTTACTATACGACCTCCTTAATGTGCTCCCTCACCTGACAATTATGACAACCGGAGTGCCATTCAAATGCCCACATTAATATAGAGCACCAAACGTATTGAGATGAATTGTCATTTGGTACAATATCATTTGGAACAAGGCATGCTTCATCAATTATCCAAGCTGTTTTCGATTTTTTCGTACTCCTGTCACTAAACTCAAGCTAATATATAACTTCCCACATTAAGTTTGCGGGAGTATTTTAGAATATTAATTGGTGAATTGTAGGCCCAAACCTGTTCTTAATTCTTGCTCATTTTGTAATGTCTAGACAATGTCATTACTCTTGAGTGACGCGGATGTTGCCAAATCTATGTCGATTGCCAAGCTCTCTCTCATCTTATTTAGACTTATTATAAGACGGATTAAGATCTTTAATCTTTTTAACATTTTTTTTTTCATCCCAAAAAAAAAAAAAGATCTTTAATCTTTTGAGTTTTCAAGGATAACTCTATAGGCACCCTATCAAAAAGAAAAAGATAACTCTATACAATTTTAATTTTTTTTTTTTTTTGAGAAGGAACTCTATACAAATTAAGATTTTAGAATGGAGTAAATAAAATCTTAGCTATTTAATTTGAAATGATAAAATATCATTTTCGTCCCTAAACGTTCACAAAAGTTCGTTTTTCATCCCTAAACTTTTAAAAGTTTATTTTTCATCCCTGAACTTTGTAAAATGTTCTACTTTTTATCCTTTCGTTAATGTCTGTTAGTTTATGTCCTATGTGGCCTAATGGAGTATTGACGTGGTAACTGACTTGGATTAAACCATTTTATTTAAAAAAATATGGACACGTGGCTCACAATGATATGTACATATGGATTAAATACTTTAGTGAGACAAATTTACCCCTTTTAATGATTCTTTCTTGCAAGTTCTCATGACCAACTGCACCTAGCTTCTCTCAGAAGAGATCTTGGCGCCAGCAACAAAAACAAAATACAGTGGTACTAACTCATACCCCCAAGCCCAAAGAAATCTTGAGTCCTTGGTTGACAAAAATCCTTTCAAGTATTTGCTCAGAGATTTGTGTTAGGACATATGCGGATATTGTTAGAGACTTATGTTATGTAAATTGGCTAATCATTTGACAAAACGCACTTTACTTGTAATTGGGCAGGTCTAGGATGGGTTTAATACCTCAAGGAACAAGAGTTCAAGTTTAGTATTGAAGCTATGCAAATTTGTCCAAGAAACAAGTGAAGAAGTGATGTTTGTCAAAGCTCGATAGATAGCCCAACAGATTCATATCCATCGAGGTTTTATGCTGATGCTCGACAGCAGCTTGACAAAAACTATATCTGTCGAGAATTACGAAATTCAGATTTCCAGATCTGATTTCATGCATATCCATGTGTATTTGTATAGGGTTTCTTTTCTCACAACCCTAGACATATATAAGGATTATTTTAAGAGCCGTCAAAGGTGATGCAAAGTGATGCAACTCAATGCAATTTGATTGTGCATGCAAATTGTGACTAGAGACAGAATTTGCCCTAGTTCATCATATTCCTTGTAGAAGCTGCTATATCTTTGTGCTAAGGGTTTTGTAACTAAGGAACTTCTTGATCTTCTTCGTTGGATGAACTGAAGAACTTTGCAGCCAACATCTTCCTTAAGTTGATGTGTTAGTCACATACTTGGATCCATGCATCAATTGGTTAGTCACGTCTTCCTCAAGTTGATGTGTTAGTCACATACTTGGATCCATGTATCAATTGGTTAGTCACGTACTGAAAGCCGCGTATTAAAAGGAGAGACTGTTACTACATTACAAGTCCAATTGGGTATTGGGATAATGATTCAACTATAGGTTGGTATTAGGTACTGGGATTTCTTTTACTTGTAATCATTTGTTTTGATAATAGTAAATTTTCGGGAGTAGTGACCTTAAATTCATCCGGTGGGATTTTGCCTCAGTGATTTTCCCCATTCGTAAACAAATCACTTATGTCAAATTTATTTTCCGCTGCATTTAACTTAGTTGGTGATTTTTTTGTGCTACCACGTTTATTGCATATAATTGAATCTAATTAATTTCACTTGGCTAAATTAATTGATTAAGTTACCAAATGGGTCAATACATTCTTAACCTATATTTGAAAAGAAAAGATAACTTGGAGCCCACTACCTTGATTAGTTGATAACTTTTGATATGCATAAACAACAATTTCTTGAATGGAGAGAAAAATTAAATTATTTTATAGTTTGGGACTCAAAACTTTTGCCTGATTTGGAGCTATATGTGTGCGGCAATACTTCTTGTGAAATGGGTTTGTAGTTGAAGCGGTAGCCCTGGAGTGGATTAAAATTAAATGAAGCTATAAGCGCTCTCTCTCTAAGCTTTGAATTTAGAATCTTTTCTTCTCTTCTATAAGGTGAGCTTCTGGGAGGGGAGAAATTATAGGGTCCTCTGGTGGACCACGTCACTTGTCCACCATTCCACTAAAAAACTTCTATTTGTTTAAAATTGCTGAGTCAGTAATTAATTTCTGTTTAAAAATTTTTTATAACTAACAATTTTAAACAAGTGACAGTTTTTTTGTGGAATGGTGGATCACATCACTTGTCCACCATGTGAATCTTATAATTTCTCCTGAGAGGGGTTGGGCGTTGGGTTTTTAGTTTTTACGTTTGGGCGATGGGGTTTCCAATTTGGGGATTTTCTATCAAGATTAACGCACGACTACGGCTAGTGTGAAGGATAGATTTGTCTCACTAAAATATTTAATCCACGTGCATGAATTATTGTAAGCCACATGTCCATATTTTTTTAAATAAAATGGTTTAGTCCAAGTTAATTATCACGTCAGTACTCTGTTATGCCACATAGGACATAAACTAACAGATATTAATGAAAGAATGAAAAGTAGAATGTTTTGTAAAGTTAAGGGATGAAGAATAAACTTTTGAAAGTTTAGGGACCAAAAACAAACTTTTGTGAAAATTTAGGGACAAAAATGATATTTTACCTAATTTGAAATAGCTGAAATGAATTTAATAGATGAATTTAGATTTGACTATATCATTAAAATTTACGAAAAAAAAAAGTTGACAGTCACATATTTATTATTTTCATATTTTTTAGTATCAATTTTTGAATTATTGTTAATTTGATAAAATTTATTTTTAAAAACAAAATAATTGGATTTTACTCCCTCTGTCCCAAATTGATTGGCCTGTATTCCATTTTGGGATGTCCCAAAATTATGTCTGGTTTAAAAAGTCAAACATCATTAATTTATTAACATTTCATGTATGCCCTTAATTTATTTGTGGGGGCATTTTTTTTTTAATTAAAAGCCTAAATTTTGAAATCCACTAAAGCTATTATTTTGTCACCAGTAGAGTTTCTAACCTACTGTATTAAAATTTGATTTAAAGATAAAGATTGAATTTGGATTAGGCTTGGTGGCTATAGAAATTTTTTTTTTTTTTTTTTTTTTTGAGAAACCAGACAAAATGCTTGGGACATTATTGAAACATAAACGAACTCAATGAACATCTAACAGGACCAAGGGATAAATGTCTTCAGGAAGGCCTTCCAACCAAAGCCGAACCCCCAACAAATCTTTAGCCTTTTTGGCAAGAATATCAGCCACCACATTACAGACTCTTTTAACAAGACTGAATTCACAAAATTGGAAATCAACAGCTAGAATGAGGATGTCATCAATGACATTCCCATATGAAGAAAGATAGCTAGGCCCTTGTGAAAGGCGTTGATCACCACCGATGAATCGCCTTCAAAAGTAACTTTCTGAAGTCCAAGTTCTTTGGCAAACTGAACTACTTTGCGACAAGCTATTGCCTCCACTTCATTCACTAATTGTGTAAGAGAAATAGGCATGGAAAAAGCTCCAATAACGGCACCACGCCAATCACGAGCAATAACGCCAATGCCTGCCAAATTCAATAAGTTGAATACCGTTGCATCGAAGTTCAACTTGAAATGATCAACTTCTAGAGGACACCATTGCTGCAACGTGGGAGGAAGGGGAAGGGTTGGTTCAAACTCCAGGGCAACTAGGAATTCTTGCAATAAGCTTCCTGCCATGGAGTAGAGATTTCTGAGAGGGTGAACTGGTCGGCCAAA
This sequence comes from Quercus gilva, assembly GCA_023621385.1. Taxonomy (NCBI): domain Eukaryota; kingdom Viridiplantae; phylum Streptophyta; class Magnoliopsida; order Fagales; family Fagaceae; genus Quercus; species Quercus gilva. The sequence continues at coordinate 55,498,501 of CM042480.1, read as the reverse complement.
ATGCTGTGCGTTTCTCTGGTTCCAAATCAGCTACACTGTGACAGAGAAAATTTCAAAGCTGAAGTCATCTTGTACCTACAAAAATTTGGAAAACAAGTTAGTGAAATCTATTGGGGGGGGGGGGGGGGGGAGGAGACCACTTGATGGAACCATGTGAACAAGTTCCAAATGCAGGCAATCTCCCTGCAAGACCAAGTAGCATGCAGCGTGTCCTCCTCACGACTCTTGCACAATTCACACACTGTTGGATCGGTAATTTGGCGGCGACGAAGATTGGTCATGGTAGGTAACGCATTGTGACATACTCTTGATAACGCATTAAAATGCATACTTGTTATATATTTATATGGGCGTTATCTCATTATTACTATACTTAATTTGTATAATTAAGACATGAATTGCATTAGTCCCTATTATTTATCTTTACATAATTTCTTGAATAAGATGTCGTTCATTGCATGTAATTTTCTACTTTCAGGAAATCAAGTGAAAAATATGAGTTTACAAGAGTTTGTGAGAGAATGGAGGCCAAACTAGAATTAAAGAGGAGCTAAAGGACCATGCTTAAATGTATAAGGAGGTGCAGTTGGAGTATTTTGGGCATATCTCTCTCCTCAAAAGTCCAATAGACACAAGGCCAGATGGGTTAGAACCGTGACTTAAATATCTACAACTTTCCAGTTTTGAGTTTTTCGAAATTCTCAATTTTTGAAGGTTGAAATTATCTCACAAATTATTGCTGTAAACTTGGACGAAAATTAAAATAGTAAAAAATTTATTTTCTTTGGACACTTTGACGTGAGGGTTTTGGATGGAGGTTCTGGAGAACGAATTTTGGGGAGAAGAATCTTGTATTTTCCTTTCTCTAATGGCAGCCTAAACTCTTTGCTAGGGCTAGGCGTTATGTTTTTTCTATACGGTGTGAATATTCAATGTGATTCTTTCTAAGATTTTATCAACGATATATTTGATTGTTCAATTAGATTTCTTTTGACGTATTAGTTTTTCCATACTTTCAATAATTTCAATAAGTTCAATCATGTTTTTCTTATTATTTAGATGAATTTCTAATAGTTTCAAATATAAATCAGGTTTTAAAGTGAATGAGTTTTTCTGAAAACTTTTCTAACCGCATTATTAATCTAGGTTATCACGTGTTCTTGAATTGACTCAGTTCAACTGAATTATGTGTATTTAATTGTATAAGAACAATCAATTATGAAATATATAATTTCTTAGATCACAAAGAATTTCATATCGATATAGGGAAACACCTTAACGCCCTAGTATTTACATTACTGACTTAAATCAGTTATCACTGTTATTCTTGTTTACAATTACCAGGCAAAAATATCATCACCAAAAGCTTTTTTTTTTTTTAATTACATTGTCTTTGAATTTACCCCGCTTCTTGTGGCTCAACCTCGGTACTCCGAGAATTATATTGCAACGATCTCCTGCACTTGGGAGTGAGCAAGCAGCTCTCCAGATGAAGTGCTAAATTTTTTTTGGCACTCGTTGCTGCCAAATACCTCTCCAAAACTTCTTGGTTGGGGCCGGGTTGGAGCTACTTGCAAGCTCATTCGACACACATGAAGCAAGCATTTTGTAAGCATTGCTTGTAGAGAATAGACCTGATGGAGTGAGTGACCAAATGATTCAGTCAGGAGGGGCTCTATTACTGATAGGGATGCCCAGAATAGCTGCAACTTCATGTGATAGTAAGCTTGATTGAACAACCTCCTTCTTCCATTCCCCACTTTCAGGATTGATGAGAGCACTAACCTTAGCATCTTAGGGCAAGTCTAGGAGAGCTGAAATGGGGGTTCTGCTAGATTGATTTGGCAACCACTTATCTTGTTTAATCCTCACTGAATGCCCATTGCCAATATGCCAAACTATACCCTTCCGAATTACATACGAGCACTAAGTATGCTCTTCAAAGCATAAGAGCCACAGATAGAGTCCTTTGCCCCAAGGATTGAACTTTCTAGAAAAAATCTAGCTTTGAACACCCTATGGCAGAAGGAGTATGGATTATTGATCATATGCCACACTTGTTTGGCAAGCAAAGCGTTGTTGAATTTTTCAATTTCCTTGAAACCCAAGCCCCCCACCTCCTTAGCCTCACAAAGTTTATCCCATTTAACCGAATGCACCTTTCTACTATCTCCACCATACCCCCACCAAAATTTACGTATAAGAATCTCCAATTTTTTAATCAACCATTTTGGAAGTTTAAAGCAACTTATGATATAAGTCGGAATAGCTTGAATGACGAACTTGATTAACACATCCCTCCCACCAAAATAAAGGATTGTTTTTTGGCTCGACCTACCAGAGCTGGCAACCCCAAATATTTCTCATACTGACAAATAGCCGAAACTCCTAATAGCTGTTGGATACTAGTCTGAACATGAGGGGAAGTGTTAGAGCTAAAAAATATATTTGTCTTGTCCCTATTTATTTTTTTCCCCAAACCACGCTCATAGATAGCTAAAATATCAAGAATCTTCTAACATCCCACTTCTATAGCCCGGCAAAACAAAACACTGTCAATTGCAAAAATAAAAGATGAGAAATCTTGGGTCCATTTTGGCATATGGCTGCACCTTTTATAGAACCGTTCACCTCAGCATTTTGTAACAAACATTGCAAACCCATGACACATAATAAAAATAAATAAGGAGATAAGGGATCACTATGGCGAAGCCCTCAACTTGGTTTGATACTCACTACAGGTTGTCCATTAAGAAGTACAGAATAGGAGATAGATTGAACACAAGACACAATAATTTTAACCAACCTCTCCTCAAGGCCCAGTTGCTGCATAACTTTCTCCAAGAAAGCCCATTCCATGCGGTTATAGGCTTTACTCATATCTAACTTGAGTGTCATAGGGCCTAACTTCCCTTGTGTCTTTCTCTTAAGATAGTGAAGGGTTTCAAAGGCCACCAATACATTATCAGTAATGAGCCTACCAGATAGGAAGGCACTTTGGGAATTAAGGATAGTATGAGCTAAAAACTTCTTCAATCAATTAACCACAACCGTAGCAATCAATTTGTAAGTCACATTACAGAGGCTAATTGACCTAAAATTTGAAACTTTCTTCGGATTTTTAATTTTAGGTACAAGGCATATAAAGGTGGTATTGATAGATCCAGGGTTAATACATGTGTTTAAAGCATTAAGAACAACAGCAGTCACATCCTCACCCACAATATTCTAGAAAGTTTTATAAAAGATAGACAACATACCATCTGGGCCTGGTGCTGTGAGAAGGGCCATTTGCTTGAGGTTGGTGTGAACTTCCTCAGCCTGAAAGTCATGGTCTAGCCTCAACGAAGAAACATCCATAGTGGTAGGTTGCATTCCATCCAGGATATCATCAAACCCAGAAGGATTTGAATTAGTAAAAATACTTTCAAAATAACCTTCCACCACTCTACCCATTTGACCTTCATCTTCCACCCAATTACCAAACTTATCCTCCAAACCCAATATAAGATTGCAGCGATTTCTCTGATTTGCTCTACAATGGAAATATCTAATGTTACTGTCACCCTTCTTCAACCACGCATTGCGAGATCTTTGCTTCCACATTACTTCCTCTTTCGACTTGAGTTTCTAAATCTCATCCCTTAAAACATAGATTCAGCTTGGGTTGTTTCTATAGCAATTTGATTCTTTTGCATTATGCAACTCCCTAAGCTTCTTGGTAAGAGTATTGCGGACATGCCCAAAAGCGGTATGGTTCCAAATCTTTAGATTTTCCTGACAAGTGGAGAGTTTGCTAGAAAAATCCCAAACTAAAGATGAAGCTGGACCCATCCCCCAAGAATCTTTAATAATCCCCTCACATGAATCATCCTTAAGCCACATGGCTTCGAACCAAAATGAACGCCCTTTTTTATAGAAACGTTTGAGCTCAGAGTCAGTGCATAATAATATGGGCTTATGGTCTGAATAGAAAGCTTCCAAATGATGAATTCAAGATGAAGGGAATTTTAAAATCCACTCCATCAATGCCACTCCCCTATCAAGATGAATCCATACATTTTGAACCCCTGGTCATCTATTACACCAAGTAAACAGATACCCATTGAAGCCAATGTCCTTCAACCTGCAGAAATCCAAGGCATCCCTGAAACCTTGCATTTGTCTTTTTGGATGGTCCAGCCAGCCCTGTTTCTCATCAGCTAGTAAAAATTCATTAAAGTCACCTATACACCACCACGACAGATTTAGTCGATTATGAAGAGTTCTAAGCAGGGACAAGGAGTTTTCTCGACTGGTAGTATCAAGGTCACTATAGAACCCGTGAACTGCTAGGCGTCATCAACTCCATGGTCAATAATAGCATCAATATGACAATTAGAATAAGACTACACATCCACATTAAAGTCAATTTTCCAAAACAAAGCCAGACCACCATCTGTATTCTGACACGGGACAACAAATAAATTAGAATATTGAATCTTTCTACCAATACATTCCAAAATACATTTTTCAACCTTGGCTTCCATTAAAAAAACCAGCATGGGATCTTTGTTGCTGACTTGGGCAACGAGCTCATCTTCTGTCTGTGGGTTCCCAAGCCCACGTCAGTTCCAGCTAAGGCAACTCATGAGGACCGGTGGTGTTGGAAACCAACTACCACCTCAAAGTTTTCTTAGTCGTTTGAACTACAGAATACCAAGCGCTGTTTTTTGTTACCACTCAGGTCAATCAAGTCTAAAGTAGGGCGACGATCACCCAGAACATTTGAGGTAGCCGTGGTAGTTGGCTCAGCCTCACGTTCCACTCTTTTCCATTTTTTTGTAATAGGAGAAAGGGCGAAATCAAGATTACCTCTGTTGGTGATATCAGTAAGGGGAGTGGAGAAGGGCCCGAATGCATCCTTACGTGGAGAATTAACCACACCATCTACTATCTTTAAGTTTACTACCTCTGCTTCCAATCCACGTGCATGTTCCCGCTCTCCCCTACGATTTACAGTCTACTGCCTACTACTGTCATGATTCAAATCAAATTGGTTGGCATAGTGCATAAGAGGCTGCCTCACATTTGAGCTGTCAACATAAACCAAGTTTTCATCTAATTCCATAGTTGTTGCTGACCCCGACCCATTCTCGTCGTGAGGTTGTACAGGGGCTATATATCCAGCTTGGTTACTAGGCTTCTTCATCGGACCATTCTGCTTCCTCCACCATGGTGCTTGACTCCGAGATGCACTCGAAATTACAGCTCCTGATTTTCAGATGTGTCTAACCGAATCCGCTCATAACCATTCCCCATATTGCTAATCTTCTTTCCTCAGTTTTCCCTTACCTTGAAGCCACATTGCACATCCTCTCTCCCCTTGAGATACATGTCCACACTAATAACAGAAATTTGGTAGCTGGTCATACTTGATTCCCACCTAACCAATTTACTTGCCATCAGCCCAAAGTTTATTGCACCAAGTTAGGGGTTTTGTAATATCCACGGTAACCCAGACTAGAAGAAATTCACTGCCAAAACCATCATCTTCAAGGTCTGCCACTTGTACCACAGTCCCTAGCGACTTGCCAATCGCTTTCCCAGTTTCCTGAGTCAAAGATTTTTTTGGCATGTTGTGTAATTGAACCCAGAAAGTTGCATGAGAGAATTCTAGGGAGGGGGTGAATTTAGCATCGTGATCCTGCTGAAAAATCACCAAGTTTTTGTCATAGGACCATGGTTCTAACTCCAGTACACATTCGAGGTCTAGGTTATCTTCAAATTCAAATAGAAGGATATTCTCACCAATATCTCAAATCTTAAGTTCCCCGATTGGTTTCCAATGTGGTTTGAAGGTTCGAGCCACCGCATCAACGCTCAAAACTCTCTTTGTGAAGAAATGGCCAGCGAGACACTAAAAAACTGGACCACAACTCATCTAAACTAGCCATAAGAAAGTGCCAAAGCTCGAATGCCCCAAACAAAAAATCGACTACTAAGGAAGCTAACACACCGTCGTATCAGATCCCAAAAGGTTGAAGGGAAAAGAAAACTAAACACGTTAGGTACAGAATTCTACAAGCGGCTAGGGTTTTGGGAGAGAAAAACCTAGACGGCCAGAGAAACTGGATGAAAAGTTAGAAAAAAAAAAAAAAAAGTTTTTGGTGGCTATAAAATTTGAATTTGAATTTGAAAAGTTAGAAAAAAAAAAAAAAAAAGTTTTTGGTGGCTATAGAATTTGAATTTGAATATAGGTTTGCAAATTGTAAGAGTAGTACACTAATAGAATTTGAAATCAACAATAACTTTGAAAATTACTTAGCTTACTATAAATGTCTTTTTTTCCTTAAATAATTTTTTGATAAATTTGTTTAAAGATAATTTAAGAAATTTCTAACTTTTTTTTTTTTAAGAAATAAGGCAGTTTAATGATGTTTTCTTAAATAATTGAGTTTTTCTAACTAAGCCAAACAATTTGAAAAGAAAGAGTAAGATTTAGTTCCCCTAATCCAATCTTTGCAATGATCGAACCTGTGCAGAACAGAACAGAACAGAACAGAACAATACAGAACAGTCCACCCATTCGCCGCACGAAAATATAATCCGTGTGCTCTGGAAAAGATTGATGCAACCCTCATCCGACAACGATCACCAAAAACAAAAACATTTCGAAAAGTGGTCCCTTCGAATACAAATACAAAAATATAATACTGAAACTATAGTAGACCCCACTACCACTCTCTCTCCACGTGGGCTCCCACTCCATTATCACAAACACCAAGAATATATATCTCCATTTTTACTAATTTACAGTGCAAAACACCCGATTAATAACCATACCACAATTTCAAAAAAACATTTTAAAAAAAGAGCTGGCAAAGGCATTAAAATATGAACCACCCAAAATGACACACACTGTGACACTGCTGCTAAAATGCGCAGCTAAGCTTAAATCCAAAAAAAAAAAAACAAAACTACTAACAGAATAATAATAACTCAAAAAATTAAATTAAAAAAAAAGCAACAGTTTTAAAAAGACCTATGAAATTACTATTCAGGACAGGACAAGCGAGGAAATAACAGTGGCACAGCCAGTGAGAACAACCGCCATCACTGCAGAACCCTTCACGTGATGCGCTCCGTTCGCCGTCTTACTGCTCTCAGACTCCGCCAACGGAGAGTTCGCCGGAGAATTCGTAGGAGTCTCTGCTGGAGGTGCAGGCGGCGAAGCTTTCGCCGGAGCCGGCGCCTTAGACGCCGGAGTTGGAGCCAAAACAGGCGCTGGACTTGGAGTCGTCACCGGCCCCGGAGCGGGCGCAGGCGAGGGAGACTTTCCGAACAGCTCTTCCGGAAGAAGCACATTGTCGACGGTGAAGATAGCCAGAGGCGTGGCGTCGAGCACCGTGTCGGCGATTCTCGACGAGTCCACTCCGGTGTGAAGCGTGACCTCGTCTCCGGCCGTCGTGACTTTCAGATCGTACTTTCCGGCACCGTTAGTCGCCAAAGTGTTGATCGGATCCTTTGTGGTTTTCAAAGTTCCCTTGGGAGTGTAGCCAGCGCGTGCGTGATAGAGTAAGAGCGAGACTCTATCAGCGTTGGAGAGCTTGTTTAGATCAGGTACTCCAGCAGCTTTAAACGCCTCGTCGTTCGGTGCAAAAACGGTCAAACCCTTATCAGCCGTTGACTGAAAAGTTTTAATCACGCCGTTAGAGGTAATCAACGACGCGAACGTTTTGCACCCAGCCTTCTCAAGCGCGGCCGTTATGTTAACGTCGGAAGCCGTCGGAGCCGGAGCCGTCAAAAGTCCCGGCGCGATGATCGGCGCGCTGATCTCGATCACCGAAATGTTGTAAGGGATTTGCTTGACCGCTTTGGTGTAGCTCGAGTCGAGTTTCGAGCCGGGAACCGCCGAGCCGAAGCCGACTTTGCCGCCCTGGAGGTCGGTGATATTGACAAAGCCTAGATTTCCAGGGGCATTTCCGGTAGTTTGGTAAAGAGTGGTGCTGAGAGTGGAGCCCTTTGGGATTTGGTGGAGCTTGGTCGGGTCGTAGTAGTCGAGGATGACGTGGAGGCTGAGCGCGTTTTTAATGACGGAGATGGGGTGTTTGGCTGTGAGGGCGGACAAGGCGCCGTTGTTCAGGACAAGGACAGTGATTGTTTGGCGACTGTTGATCTCGTCGTCGAGTTTCGTTTGGGTGAGGTATTTGTTGAAGTCTGAGTACTCTGGGAAGCCTGAGAGAATGTCGGTGATGTTGTGGGCTGAGATGGTTGTTGTGGTTAGCAGCACTACTGTTGTGAGAGTGAGAAAGAAGAGGATTTTGTGACCCATGTTGGAAAGTTTTGGAGCTTGAAAAGAAAGTGAGAGTGTGAAGTGGGAATTAAAGAGAGTTAAAAAGAAAAGAGATAGAGAGAGATGGGTTAACTAGAGTTAAGGGGTTCGGTTAACCATGGTTGTTGTTTAGGGGGGTTTAACTAGGGTTAAAGGGATTTGGGGGTCCACGTGAGGAGGCAGAAGGGGCTTGGTTCACAGCTGGAAATGAAAAGGCGTTTGTGTAGGCATTTGTTCTCTGCTACAAAACTCTTTTGAGTGGAATTACAGATATGGGTGGGTCTTTGTCATTTTCCTTTTTGTTTAGGACGTTTGAGATAATAGAACAAAGTGATTTATGGGTGGGTGTTATCATGAATAAGATGGTTCTGTGAGTAACGGTTCTAAACAAAAGTTGGTGGCTTTGGGTTCTTTTGCTAATCAGGGGAAATGGTCGGGTTAGTTTTGTTTTTTCCCTTTCTAACGGTTGTAAACAAACCCAATGAAAAGGTTGGGGGAACCTTGAGTTGAGTTGGTGGTCATTGGTTTAGACTGTAGTGAGTGCTTCAAAGATATGGTCAATGCAGGCAGTATATAAATTTGGTCACAACTTATAAGCGTTATCTAACTTTTAAGACCTATTCTAACTCTAGCTACTGTAACTACACACCGTGTGATTAAAACTTAGGGTACAATGCTCTATAGCAAAAGTTCAGCATAATAATAGTTTTGTATTAAGAAAATAATTGGGAAAACTGAATTTATTATAAAATGCTTATAAATCAGTATGACAATGAATCTGATTGGTGTCAAAACAGTAACATAATTAATAAATTTTGAATTATATATTTATTTTGGGTATAAAAGTGTCCACCTTAATTTGTAAGACTTGTAGTGCAATTTGCTGTAATTAATTAATTGTACCATCACTCAAATTGTTACACAACATGGCAGTGATTATTCATTAATTGACATGATGATGATATGTTATGAGTCTAACTTATCCTTTTTCTTTTTTTTCTTTTTTTTTTTTAAATTTATATAGAGAGGAAGTCTAACTTATCTTGATTAGTATAAATAACGATAGGGATGTGTTTTATTGATTCAAATAAATTAATTTGTAGGAGGAATTTTTGAAAAGAGTTTGTGGTAGGATCAGTTAGGATATTATAATTATGGTTATTTTTATTGATAGACTATGGGAAGTTGGTATTTTTCTTTGTTTGAGAAAAACACACGCATACAAAGGATTAGTTACAAATTGTTAGTAAATCTAACTTTGAAGTTTGAATTCTTTTGCAATAATCCCTTTATTAATTTTGAAAGCCATGATTCTCTGAATCAACCAATAAAAAAATTTGCATGTTATGTAATAATCTTGGAATTTATTGGGCTAGATGGTTCCACTTGTTCCACTCAATACTTATACGGTCATTTCACAGTCAAAACCTTTCAATAAATATAAATACGGAATAAACATGTTTTCCTTCTATGTATAATGTAATACATATGATTTTTTTTTATCAGATATGAAATACATACGAGTAAGTTACCCTTTCATTCTTTATAAGATTATTCCTTCCTCCATTTTAAAACTTATAAGGTTGAGCAATCCATTTTAAAATTCAAAATGGACTATTAATTTATATTACAAAGATTATTTACTGAAAAAGAAATAAAACGAATATATATATATATATATATATATAATTTTTTAAGAGTTGGGTTTAAGTTACACCTGGTGTAACTCTAAGCAATGTTACACCACTCAATATTTTTTAATTGGATGCAAATTTTGACAAATCTACCGTTAGATTACATTATCTTCGTATATTCTCTATGCTTGCAAAATTTCAAGGTGATCAAAGATTAATAGCCATGTCATCAATTAATTTTTTAAATTCAAGTTTTTGTAGTTTAAAATAATGCATAAATGATAAGTTTATAGATCAAATGGTAAATAACATCCAGTTGACTTGAAAATTGGCATGATTGTTAAGAACATATAGAACATGTAATTCAACGGTGAGATTTTTAAAATATGAATTTTATAACAAGTTATTCGGTGGAGTTACACCAGGTGTAACTTGAACCCAACTCATTTTTTAAAAATGGTGGCTAAGTGGCTTTAATTTGATGATACAGCTCAAACGATTTTAATTTGATGAGAGATGATTTTAATAAGACCGAATAGAAGACCTTTAGTGAATCTCTTAATCGGAATGTACTATTGATCTTCTTAATAACACAGCAAAATATATATATATATATGTAGGGAAGATAGGCTCAGAAGTACCTATCTGTAAAGTATATTGGGGCAAGGGCCCAATTTGAGGACATTAAGTAGTCTGAGAACGGGTAAACACCTTTATAAGAGTCTATATTTGTAAGCGAATAGTTGAAGTTTGATCATGATCAACTAAGAAGACGGTCCGAGGATGGATACTTTGTTGGCTGAGCAAGGCTGAGGTCAGAAGGTATGTTCTGACACTAAGAGTAACATTCTGAACGATTCCACTGATGCGGATAAGTATCCAGAAGGAACAGGACAAAAGGAGGCCATGAAATATCTCAAGGGAAAGCTGCTACCACTGCATTAAATGCTCTGCAGCCAACTTTCAGGTCACATTAATGTGGAAGTAATACCTGAACAGTGGTTTTCAGCCTTACAGCTACTACACAAAGACTTCAGGAAGGTGCTGATGGGACAAGTATCAACACCAACCACCTGCTCTGCACGTGGAGGGTAGAGATGAAAGAGGAAGATAGTATAAAGGAAGAAGAGGGCAATGAGAGAAGGGGATCGAGAATTAGAGAGAAAAAAAGCATTATAACAATCGAGAACAAAACTTGTAATCAAACTTGAGGATCAATATATAAGAACAGATCTACTCGAACTTTGCCGATGATGATTTTCTTTAGTTTAAACTTGTCTATCTTCATTCTTTTGTCATTGAGATCTACCTTATTTGTTGTCTGATTCACTAAAACTCAATTTTTCAACCTGCTTTCTACAAATTCATTGTTTTGGGCTTTTTGGACTTAAGTCCATCCATCTTTTAGGCTAAGGACTCAAATCTGGTCCTTACAATATATATATATATATATAATTAAGATTGATAATTAGGAGATTAGAAGGTAGGGTGGTGAGGACAACGGTGTTGCAATTGTCGGGGTGGATTTTGTGATTTTTGGTGGCTTGGAGAGATGAGATGATACTGGTGAAATAATGTTTTAGGCCACTCCCTCTACTCCCTTTACTCTCCTCTACTCTCACTCCCTCCCCTTCAATCCAAATGAATAATATAACTAAACATTTGTAATATGATTTTATTGATATAATTTTGGATTCACTAGTTTTTTTTTTTTTTTTTTTTTTTTTTGGGGGATGTTTATGCAATTATATATAGAGGTTAATTTACAACAAATTGCAATAATTGAAATTCAAAATCAGGTGAAAAGAGTAGATTTGAATTTGCAATTTGCAATTTCTATCTTGTGTGATTATTGTCTATACTCCATTGCTATTGATGAGATGGTAACAATTGGAGTGATTGCCGGTGTATTGATAATTAACGTGGTTATTAGTTTATTACCACTGTATTGACAACCGGCCCAAATGATAATTATGATATGATTAACATTTAAGTAACATTAAACGTTCGGAACATAGTTATGTTGCGATGAACTGTAATTTGCTTTCAACTTTTAAAAAGAAGAAAGCGCTACGCCGAAAAAAAAAAAAAAAAAAAAACCGACAGGCCCGAATTAAAGAAGTAAAAGCATTAATGGGCTGGCAATTATAAGCATCTTGTGTGCCTCAATCTGAAGCAAGAATATGCCTTTAACTCTCATTGGTGGTTGTCAAAATATATCTTTCAAACATTTTGATTTATTAGTGAAAATCAGAATGGGGTAGCTTGCTCCAATCCTTGTCAATTTTATGATATTAAAAACTTGGTGTAAATGCATTTTTAGTCCCGACATTTTGCACTTTTTTCATTTTGTTCATATATTTTATTTTTACCACTTTTAGTTCCTAAATCAATTAATGCGGGACATTTAAGTCCTTGAAGCACCATTCCGTCAGCCAACTAACGGGAAAACTGACGTGGGCATTAAAATATTATTAAAAAAATTATTTGCATTTTTTAAATGCCAAAATTAAAAAAAAAAAATTTAATTACTCAATTTTTTACAAGTTCTTCCCAAATTTGAGAAATAAATCCAGCACCCAAACCAATATATGACAAACCCCGAATCTAAATCCAGCAACCAAATCGTTTTCAAAAAAAAATCCAGCAACCAAATCTAATCTCTATCAAATCCAGAAAAACAAGAAACAAATCAAAGAAACCAATAGTGCATGTCGAAGAGAACAAGAGCAAACCCAGAATCAAACTTCACCTTCTCACAATCAAACCTAGAACAAGAGCAACAATACCTAGCAAACTTCATGTTCTCACAATCAAACCCACCACCACCATCGATTAAGAGCAAGTCAAACCCAACCAAACAAACCCATCTCTTAGCAACCAAACACAGCAACAAGGAACAAAAAACTCAAACAAAAATTCTATGGTTTTTGGGTTTGGAGCAGATCTGAGTTTTTGGGTTTGGAGTAGATCCAACAGCATCATTTATGCCTTCTCAAATCCAACGAAATCGTTTCACACCACTAACTTTAACTCCACCAAAACGATGCCGTCAAACCCCACTGTTTCTACCTCCTCGGCCACTCCGTCCACGCGTCGCCCGAACTCACTGCCAATACCATATTCGAGACTCTCGAGAAGTAAAGTGAATCGGACTCCGAGGTAGGGATTGGATCGGGTGGGGCCGAGGCGGAGGAGGAGGAGGAGTTAGGTTTGAAGATCAGGCGCTAAGAGCCAGGGTCGAGCTCGTCCTCGAACTTGTGAGGTGAGTGGGACTTAGAGTCGAACTCGTCCAACTCGGACGAGTCATGGGGAGTGGTGGGGTCGAGGGGCGAGTCATCATCGGAGGATGAAGTGGCGTCTTTGAGATCACCTTGAGAGAGAATGAAGACGAAAGGGCGAGCGGTGAGTGAGAGAGGGTAGAGAGAGAGAATTAGGAGAGAGAGTATGAGGTTGATCTTCATGTTCTTAAAATTGAGTAATTAATTTTTTTTATTTTTAATTTTGGTATTTAAAAAATGCAAATAATTTTTTTAATAATATTTTAATGCCCACGTTAGTGCTTCGTTAGTTGGTTGACGAAATGGTACTTCAAGAACTTAAAATGTCCCGCGTTAATTGATTTAGGGACTAAAAGTGATAAAAATAAAATATAGGAACAAAAATGGAAAAAGTGCAAAATGTAGGGATTAAAAGTGCATTTACGCTTAAAAACTTTGTAGCTCAAATTGACAACTTCTAGTATTTTTTACGAAAACGTTTTTAATTTTCATTTTAATTCTCCTCTCTCATTGGTGGGTTGCAAAATATATCTTTCAAACATTGTTGGATTAGTGAAAACGAGAGTAGGGTAACTTTCTCTAATCATTCTCATTATTTTGCCCAAACTATTTCAAATGAAAAAACAAATTTCATGGCCTTATCCTAAATTTGTTTAGACCGGAAAGGTTAATAAATTTGTTAAATATTGGAACTTTTACTATTTTAAAAGCTTATGAATGGATTAAATAAGAAAAAAAAAACATATTTTTTCTTAAATTGACTCGAAACCAAAATAATAACCCCAATTACCACTTCCACATAATCGTGAGATGAACTACTGGATTTATTCTTTATTAAAAACCAAATTTTCTTTTTCTTTTATCTTTTCTATTGAGATACAAAACGGCAAATCGCATACCAAGCTATAAGTTCATTAAATGTCATTGTATTAGTGAAAGATAAAATATTTAAATGTAAAAATTTGGTATTGCTAGAATTGCTAGAGTTGGTATTGGGAAAAAAATTGTTTATACTGGTTTATTTAACAAATGAGTCATGCTCAAGCCTAAAATAAATATATATATTTGACTATTAAACAAGCCAACTCAAATATAAAAATGTGCATGCGAACGAGCTTGTAAGTATGAGACTTGCGTAAAGTATATATAATATTATATATCTATATGTATAAACATTTAAAATAAACTTATATAGATTTTTTTTTAAAAACAAACACACGCACATGCAATTAAGAGAAAATAAGGTTCTAATGTACAAAGGCATATCAGCTCAAAAAAAAAAAAAAAAATGTACAAAGGCATGCGACAAACAATATAAACTTGATATTAAATTATGTAAATTTATAAATACATTCATAAGATATCAAATTAATACTTGTAATTTAATGAGCATATAAATAGTCTCTTTTTATTGGTTAATAAAATTATATATACTTTTTAACAAAAACAAGATTGGTTAATCTAATTTTTATAATAAACAAAAATCATTCTATTTAATTAATTTAAATAATATAATTTCATTTAGTTATTAATTATTAGCATAAAGTTGTGAAATGGTAAAAAAAATTTAGTCATTGTGCTTACTATATATATATATATATATATAAAGTATATCAAGTAGCTTGTGAATTAATTCAAGTTTGTTTGATAAGAAAATAAATTGAGCTTTAATATATAGTTTAATTTAATAATGACTTAAAAATTGGCTTGTGTTTGAAATAAATTTTTTTTTTTTTTATAGATAATATAGACATAAGACATAAGGTACGGGGAAGGAGATAGTGGAAAGACAAAAAATAAACAAATTTAAATGAACAATTCTGAACTATTATATTATTAATACCATTTAGTATTTAGTATTTACACCACTCGATAAAAGCATTACGGAGGGGGTTTGATGGCTTAATGGTTGTTACGCAAACTATATATTGTCGGCAACAACCTAACATCTCATGCAGGTTAAAATTATTAAAATTAGAATAATTTTAATTATTTGTATTGGATGTCATGTGACGATGTTGTGCCCCATTAACATCTGAATATGATAGATGGTCCACATGCTTTTTTGCCTCTATTAACGATAGTGAGAACTGAGAACTCAATATTCAGCATGAAAAATGAGTTTTGGGTTTAAAAAAAAAAAAAAACCCGAAATGTTACAAATTAAAAGCAATTTCTACATTGTTTTGTTTTTCCCTTCAATCTCTTTTTTAAATTTTAACTATTAACTACAATATCTCGCATATTTAGAAAAACTAATAGATGTGTTGATAAGCTTGCTAAAATGGGAGTGGTCTAGCTTACTGACTTCCTTATTTTGTATGAATTACCGCCAATGGTGGATAATTTGTTAACTTTCGATAAAGTTAAGCTCTTTTGTAATAGATTGGTTGTTGCTTAGTTTTTATATATTCAGATTGTTAAAAAAAAAAAAAAAAACTATTAACTATGTTATCAGTTAATTAAAAAGAACTTATTTCTTTTTGTTAGATGAAATCAAGTTCATGTCTAGAGAGAGAATTGGAAGATTGAACACAAGCTCACCCTGTTGCCTGTTGGATCTCTACAAGAAAGAATTGATTTATTGTATCAAAAGGCTCTTGACAATAAATAATTGATTTATTGTATCAAAAGGCTCTTGACAATAAATAATTGATTTATTATATCAAACTCCAAACCTCAAGGAATTTGTGTTATGAATTTACAATGATTTTTCCGTTTAGGTTTATAAATTAGAGTCTCTTAATAAATTTTGTTTCAATTAGATTAAACCAATAACAATATTGAAAGATAACTCACAAGATACTCACTCATACTATATTATAAAAGAAAACTTATTTAGTAGATTTTTTTTAGAAGAATCACTAGGAACTTTATTTAAAAAAAAAAAAAAAAAAAAAAAAAACAACAACAACAACAACAACAACAACAACAACAAAACTAGTCATAGTTGGCCGAAAGAACATCATAAAAATAGGAAATAATATACTTCAATTATACCAATAAACCTCTAATATGTCTTGCACTTAGTAAGGTTGTGAGTTACAGTCTATAGAATTGCCTAGTCTACATGTATGAGAAAAACAAATACTATTAAAGTCATCTATTGTGGGTTTCACCGAGCCAGGAAGATGACCAAAGGAAGCCAAAAATTGTCTTTCCCTTTACAAAGCGATGATAATCAATTCAGAGTCACCCTCAAGAATAAGGGAAGAGAGACCAAGTTCCTGGGAAAAGAGGATTGCTCGGACAGCTGCCAAAGCTTCGACACTGTTGTTCTTTATAAAGAAGATTGCATTTTTTATATAGCAAAAGAGAAATGCAAGATAAAGAGCAAAAGAAAAAACAGATAGAATAAAGTAGTGCATGATGGAATATAGAAATAAAAGAAGGATAAAAACGTTTGGATCTTCCAACATTTCGAGAAATCCTAAAAATTAATTTGTACCAATTGTTACCTAGGTACCGTGGGTTAGTTCATTAGGTGTCCTGATATGAAACCTGAAGTAGCTTCTATTTTGTTGTCATGTGCTATGAGACTATGAGTCTATGACTCTATGAGCTAGCAGCCTAGCAGTAGCACATTGATTTGAACTTTGAAGTTTGAAGTATTAATACATTTTATTTGGGCTGAATAAAGTTTTTAACTTTTAATACATTAAGTCAGGGCCTTATATTTTTTATGATGTTTTTTTCCTTCTTTTTATTTTGGACCTTGTAGCCCGTTATTAGGCGAGCTGGCATGCTCTGGATGCGAATAAAGATAATGGGACTTCTACTTCCAATTCCAGCCCAATTTTTCATAAACAAAACAGCAAGTTTTTATGATGGGCCTTACACTTTTTTTGGATAGTATGGGCCTTATACATGATTTTGAACTTAAGCAAATATTGGGCCAGACTATCTCAAAATACTTTATTACTTTGTAATCCAACCTTAGAAAATGAATTCAACATTGAATTTCTAAAAAAATATATATTTTATTATTTAAGGACTTGTTTGGTAGAGAAGTTTTTGTTTTTGTTTTCAAAACAATTTGAAAATAGTTTTCAAAAAATTGTATGTGAAAAACTATTTTTCAAATAATAATTTTTACATTATACATATTTAGCTCTAATTTTTAAGAACATTTTTCAAAATGGTGAAAAAAAAATATGATGCTTTTGGGAGACCATTTTCTACTTTTGAGAAAAAGTTAATTATTTAACAAAAAGTAATGTGTAGATTACATGTATTTTTTTTTTTTTTTGGATAATGAATAAGCTCCAAAAGAATCAAAACTAAATCATGGAAAAAAAAAAGCTCATGTATTTTTATTATTATTATTTTTTTATAATGATAAATTTCAAAATTGAAGTGTGAGAATTTTTGTGATAAAGATAAATGTAAGGACACAATTTGCTCCCAAAGCCCAAATGGATGGTCAATGGCCCAAATAGCCCAAAACAATGAAGTTATAGAGAGTAGGCTTGAAACTAAACTTTCAATGAGTTAGGTGGATAATGATCACAGTAGGTTAGTTGTTATTGGAAAAACAAACAATTTTGAACAAGAAAAGTTCTCCTCGGTCAAGTCCGAGGAAGGTTTGTTCTTATATATTTCTCTTAGACTTATTTAAAATTACAGTTCTTGAGTATACAGTGGTTTTCCTTAGATTTTCTGATCATCCCTCTTTTGTAATGGGGTTTTTCTCCTTTATATTCCCCTTCCTTCCTTCATCTTAGCCCTCTAAGTGTAGATCAGATTGCTGGCTTTGATATTTGTCCCGTTAGCACATTTCTGAAGTCTTTGTGGGTGGCTGTAAGACTGAATATTACTGTTCAAGTATCACCTCCATATTAACGCAGCCAGGGGGTTAGCTACAGAGCATTCAATGCGGTGGTAGCAGCTTTCTTTTCAGATATTTTTCTACTCTCTTTTGTCTTATCCTTGTTTGATGTTTATCCTTACCAGCATGATTGCCTGTTGCCTTGTTCTTGATGAAAGGTCGGACCTTTGACCATTACTCTGTTTAGCTGAGGAGGTACTTTTCCTCGGACAACATTTCCAACTCCTTATGACCAGACTTCTTCCACGGCCCATTAACCTGTATGCCTTCATTAGTATTTACCTATTCTCAGATTATTTGATGTCCTCAGCACGGCCCACGACCCAATACCTATATTTGGGCCCTCCACCCCTGCAATAGCCCCTCGAAATTCCACTCTTTTGCTCCTCAGGAAAATGGGGGATTTCGATTTTTTGGCAATTACCCTTCCTACTCTCATGTCACTTTTTTCTGTGCAGGTGTCTTTTCAACTACAAAGAGGCACACTCTTGACGCTTCGGCATCCGGGATGCTTCAGCATTTATTTCATACAACGCCCTATCCCCCACGTTCTATGGTATGACCAAGATCCTACGGTGGAGAAATTTTATGGGGATTTAGGCGGGAACTCTCTCGTTTACTTTTCCCATTCTTATATATATATATATATATATTGCTCAAAGACTCTGGCTGTTCCACTTTTTGCATCTTTAACTCTCAAGAATCAGTCCGAGGAGCCCTTTTATACTTTCATAAGTTATCTTTAGTGTTTCTTCTTAATTTTAGGACCTTTTCTTCCTCGGCCTTTTTAATTTAAACCTCGTCACCCTAACACCTTCACTTACCTTTCAAATGGGTAGATTCGCTAACTTAGTAGACACTTCAGAGGGTATAGAGAGTTTTAAAGCTCGTTATCGCATTCCAACTGGGGTTTCAATCTGGTATTGCTGCCAAGGGGAATGACATGCCATGAGACAAGAAGGGGAGGTAGTAATCCCTATGATCGCCTTTATAGAGGGAGGGATGAGAATCCCCATGGGTAGAGTGACTAAGGACTACCTAATTAACCACAGACTTTGTCCTACACAGTGCGCCTCTAATGTGTTTAGGATTCTAGGTAGCGTAAACGAAAAGATGGGAGTAAACCTCACCCATCACGACGTTAACTGGATTAACAATTGTCAACACCTCAAAGGCCAGGGATATTATCTGAAAACTAGGGTCCCTATAGTCAGGCTTATATCGTGTCTCCCTGATACTAACAAAGATACTTAAGGTCGAGATTTTTGTCCACACCGACGGACAACTAAGAGTGACCTACATCATCCTCAACTACGATCCTATCTCCTTCAGCTTCCAAGCCCCTAAGTATGTGATAAAGGCAAAAGTCCCTCGGTTGCAACAGATCAACATCGCAGTACCAGGCTTCCTCGCTAGTCCTCCTCTAGAAGGCATACAATTGGTGGAATTACCTTCCTAGTGCACTGTCGAGGAAGAAGCGACCTCTTTCCATCCAGTTCCTAAAGTAACGGCCAAGGTAGAGGAGATTTTGGATTCCGAGGAAGATTTTAAGGTTTGTAACCAACTTCAATCTCCAAAACCTTCAGGCGCTGACTTCAGCCACCTTCTCTCTGCACAAGTTAGCAACATTCAAGAAGCCCCCAGTATTCTCGACGCAATGGTGCTACAACGCAAGTTTAAAACAAGCCTTCTTGAGCTTCTTGAGTCTCATGCAAAAGGTATAGTGCCCGAGGTGGCCATCTAAACCAGGCCTTCTACTCCTTTTCTCGCCCAAACTTCCCAGCCTGATCCTGCGGATAAGAAGAGGAAGTGGGACTGAAAAGGCAAAGACGTAGTTGAGGAGAGAGAGGTCATCCCCTCTAAAGAGCCTGAGCCCCAGAATGGGGCCAAAATAGTAAAGAGAGCCTAAACGAGGTCCTCAAGTGAAGGGGCCATTGTAGAGAGGGGGCATGATTGTCCATAGGGTCCAAACTTGGAACCCTCCTCTGGTGCTGAATGAGACCCCTCTTCCTCTGGACTCCTTTATTCGAGACTTCCAAAAGGGGAAGGCGGGTTACATGGTCGATGCTTTGGAGCAGCCACTGTTACTACCTCAAGACATGGTAGACTTGAGTACAATGAAGAAACACGAAGTGTTTCTAACCCTGAAGAGGGACCTGGCGTTGGTAAGTTTTTTTTCCTTTTTGTTTTTTACTAAGTGTTCCAATCACTTCATCTCATTCTTTTTTTTTTTCCTTTTTTTTTTTTTAAAGGCAATTCAAGTTGCGCACATGGCCGAGGAACTAGTAAGCGCCTCCCACAAACAGATGGAAGAGGAGGAGGGACGGTGCATAGCTGTCATGGAGGCCTTCACCTTGGCCGAGCAGAGGATCAAGGACCTCAATACTAAGCTAGCCAAGGCCAACAGGGAGAGAAAGAGTGCCGAGACTGCTATGGAGGGAGCCGAGAGGCAAGCAGAGAGCTAGCGCCAGCAGTTGCGCCAAACTGAAGATCAGCTCATTATAACCAAAGAGCATATCGTGGCTTTGAAGAAAAAGCTGGAAGAGGCAGAAGAGGCTGCAAACAAAGTTGAGTAAGCTAGGTATGAGGTCAGGGTAGCAGAGACAGAGGAACACTTGAGGGCTCAATTCACTGAGGTGTGTAGAGGCTACTGCCTCAAAGTGTGGAATGAAGCATTAAACTAAGCCGGGGTGGATGCTTCTTCCTCACTTAGGAGGGCAGAAAATGCCTTCTATCCCCTAGCCCTTTGCATAACAAGTCCTTTAAGCTCCCATACTGAGGCCGTTCCCAAAGCCCTAGAGTCTAGCTAGGTTGCCCCTGCTGATGCTGCTTTCTCCTCCACCGTTCCCCTCAAGGAGGCTGAGTCAGCTGGTGCTGTGGAGAAAGAAAAAGAGCTAGCCAAAGAGACAGCCCCTGAGCCAACAAAGCTTCCACCTGCACCCAAAGATTCCTCCAAAGAGAAGGGAGTCTCTCAGAGCCAGGAACTGGTATTGGTCACCCTCCCCTTCACTGCTAAGAGGATCCAAAGGGCAAGTGTTTTATTGATATAAGCATAACTTATAGCGTTTTTTGACTAAGATATATCTTCATTCTTAACTTTGATAGACGTTTATGCAAGTTGCAATCTGACTATTACATTTCATGTAATTGGTAGCGTAATAGACTAACTTTTCCAAGCCCATAACACTTAATAACTAGTAATTTAACTTAAAAACATACTTTGTGTACATAAGATAAGTAGCTCAAAAGATTATGTGTACTTCAAGATTCCATTTTATCTTCAAATAAAGGAGAAGCACCTATCCATCTAAGGCACATGATTCGAGGAGACTAGCATATCCAAGACTTCACTTAACAACACTCCACTTAGTAGTAGGCTCGGTATGATGTCCAAGAAACGCAGACATAACCAAGATTTTGTTTAACATTTAGGTGAATAGTTGAAAGTATTAATTTACCATAGGTATGTGGTCCTAAGAGCCAAGCATGACTGAGGTTTTTTTTAATACTTAGAAAAATATGTGATGTTAATTTACCCAAGGTATGTGGTTTGAGGAATTAGGTATGACCAATGTTCTATTTAACACTTAGATAAATAGGTAATGTTAATTTACCCAAGGTATGTGGTCCGAGGAACCGAACATGACCAAGATTTTGTTTAACACTTAGATAAATGATGAGAAGTATTAATTTATCCAAGGTATGTGGTTTGAGACGTTAGGCATGACTAAGGTTCTGTTTAGGGGTGTGCATGGGTCGGATTAAGGGGATTTTTTGACCCAACCCACTATGGTGGGTTAAAAAAAATTCAACCCAACCCAACCCATTACATAAATCCAACCTAACTCACATGAGTCGTGTTGGGTCGAGTTGAACCTATGGGTTGGACAAATTTATTATTATTATTATTATTATTATTATTATTATTATTATTAAATTGAGTAAAAAAAATATAAATATAAATATATTAAAAAAAATCCTAAAATTAGTATTAATGTAACTCCTTAAAGGCAAACAACACTAATGACTAAATAACAATAGTAATTTACTAGGGTTTGTGTAAACTAATTGACTTTTATATAAGATAGGAAGAGCTGGTTATTTTAAAAATTTTATTAATTATATAATATATTTTAAATATATATATATTAAATATATGGGTGGGTTAGGTCGGATTTAGCGGGATTGAAATTTTATGACCCAAACCCAACACAACCCACTATTAAAAATTTTTTTATAACCCAACCTAACCCACCAAGCCCTAAAAATTAACACAACCCGACGGGTTGGGTTGGGTCGGGTCTGTTTTAGCAGGTTGGTCGCACACCCCTAGTTCTGTTTAATACTTACCTAAATAACTAAAAACATTAATTTACCCAAGATATGTGGTCTAAGGAACCAGCTATGACCGAGATTCTGTTTGATACTTAAAGGAATATAATACACAACATATAATATTATAAACAAAAATGTGGCAGAGTCGCCTTTCATTAATAGTAATACCTTCGTAGGTTATTTACATTCTAAGGGTGTGGTACATCTAAATCTTTTAAAAAGTAAGCACCTATACCAACTATCGAGGTAATGCGGTATGGCCCCTCCCAATTGGGCCTCAGCTTTCCCCATGATGGGTTTTTGGCAGTACCTACAACTTTTCTCATTACCAAGTCACTAGGTGCTAATGACCTTGCCCTTATATCATACTCCTATTTGAGTTTCTGTTGATAATATGCTAGTTGAACCATTGCAGCTTCTTTTCGTTCCTCCACCAAATCTAGACTTTTCTCTAATAGCCTGTCATTGTTGTCTGGAGTGAACAAGCTTGTTCTCAGTGTTGGAAATCCAATCTTTAAAGGGATCACCGTCTCGGACCCATAAGTTATTGAAAATGGTGTTTCCCTAGTTGACTGACGAGAAGTAGTCCGATATGTCTAGAGAACATGTGGTAATTCTTCCACGTATTTGCCTTTTGCCTCATCCAGTCTCTTCTTAAGTCTATTCACTATAACTTTGTTGACTACCTCAGCCTGCCCATTTCCTTGTGGATAAGTTGGAGTTGAATATTTGTTTCTAATGCCCAATTTACAACAGTACCTCCTGAATGCTTTGCTGTCAAACTAGAGCCCATTATCCGAGATAAGGGTGTGAGGGATCCCAAACCGAGTGACAATGTTCTTCCATACAAACTTATTTGCATTTAGATCTCTAATATTAGACAATGGCTTAACTTCCACCCACTTTATGAAATAATAAGTTCGGACCAGAAGCCCTCTTCTGTTTCTTACAGCTTTAGGAAATGGTCATATATTGTCTATAACCCATTGAACAAATGGCCATGGACTAGACAGAGGATTGAGAACACCTCCTGGCTGATGAATGTTCGGAGTAAATCTCTAGCACTGATCACACTTCTTCACATACTCTTGTGTTTCTTTTTGCATACTTGACCACCAATACCCTTGGGTGAGGGCCCTATGGGATAGTGACCTACCCCCTGTATGACTTCCATAGATCCCCTCATGCAACTCCTCTAGAAGTAGCTCCACTGCTTTGGGATGGACATAGAGCAAGTATAGTCTAGAAGAGGAACGTCTGTACAACTTTTGCTCATCGGACAACCTGAAACGAGGAGCTTTCCTCCGTACCTTATCTGCCTCTCCTCTCTTATTAGGCAAAGTACCTTCCTTGAGAAACAAGACCAAATGATCCATCCAGCTAGGACCGACCATGATCTAGTGAACTTGGACCTTCCTCTTCTTCTCTTCGGTAGGCTTATACAGAACTTCAATGAGTATAACTCAAAGTAAGCCTTGTCCAGAAGAGGTTGCCAAAGTAGCCAAAGAATCAGCATGTGTATTTCTGCTTCTTGGAATTTGTTGTAAAGTGAAAAACTCTAAACTTGATTGCAAGTGCCTAGCTTGATTCAAATATCCTTGCATTCTCAAATCCCTAGCATCCAACTCTCCCTTCACTTGGCTTACCACCAACCTTGAGTCTGAGAACACTTCCACTACCTTTCCTTCCATTTTCTGAACCATGGCCATCCCTACCAACAAAGTTTCGTACTCGACTTCATTGTTCGTGGTCGAGAAACCCAACCTTAAAGATTTCTCAATAGTGATCTTGTCTCAGGATACGATAACTAGCCCCACTCCAGATCCTCTCTAATTAGCTGCACCATCAACATACAATATCCAAGATGAGGGTCCTTGTAAAGAAATTGTATCAACTGGTTTTTCTCCCAAGTTTTGCTCATCGTCCTCCATTTCTATTAGAGATTCTGTAAATTCTGCCACCAAATTTGCAAGAACTTGGCCTTTAATCCCCACATGGCAATTCTCATTTTATAATCAGCCTTTCGGAGCAATGATTGAAGTGGAAGTTGGGTTAAAACCATAACTATGTGAGCTTGGAAATGATGAGGGAGTTTCTGTATAGCATGTACCACAACCAAAATAGCCTTCTCCAGAGGCAAGTAACGAACCTCTACTTCGTGTAGTGACTTGCTTACATAATAGACTGGCCGTTGTACTCCATTGTCCATCCTTACCAGTACTAGACTAACTGCATAGGAAGCCACATGGCAATTCTCATTTTATAATCAGCCTTTCGGAGTAATGATTGAAGTGGAAGTTAGGTTAAAACCATAACTGTGTGAGTCTGGAAATGATGAGGGAGTTTCTGTATAGCATGTACCACAGCCAAAATAGCCTTCTCCAGAGGCAAGTAACGAACCTCTGCTTCGTGTAGTGACTTGCTTACATAATAGACTAGCCGTTGTACTCCATTGTCCATCCTTACCAGTATTAGACTAACTGCATGGGAAGCCACAACAATATAGGTGAAAAGAATCTCTTCCTCCTTAGGCCTGGACATAATAGGTAGTTGAGAAAGATAATTCTTCAATTGCAGAAAGGCCAAAACACATTCTTCTATCCACTCAAATCTTTTCCATTTGTGCAACAATTGGAAGAAAGGCCTACATCTATTTGCAGACTGTGAGATGAATCAGTTCAGGGCTGCAATCATTCTTATCAACTTCTGGACTTCCTTGAGATTCCGAGGAGGTTGTAAATTATTGATTGCCTTAATTTGATTAGGATTAACTTCAATTCCACGATGAGTGACCATATAACCCAAAAATTTGCCTGAATTGACGCCAAAAGAACACTCAGAAGCATTAAGGCGTAGTCTGTGCTTTCTCAACACTTCAAAAATACTTCCGAGGTCATTCACATGCTCGGACTCTACCTTACTTTTCACCATCATATCATCTATGTAGACTTCAATATTCTTGCCAAGTTGAGGTTCAAACATCCTAGTCATCGTCATTTGATAAGTGGATTCTGCATTCTTCAGTCTAAAGGGCATTACTTTATAATGATAATTTCCAGTGGGTGTAACAAAAACAGTCTTCTTCTGATCATCCAAAACCAATGGTATTTGATGGTACCCCTAAAAGGCATCCAAAAAGCTCATTTGAGGATGACCAATTGTTGCATCCACCAATTGGTCTATCCGAGGTATCGGGAAGGGATCTTTGGGGCAAGCTTTGTTTAGATCTGTAAAATCCACACATACTCGCCATTTCCCATTCTTTTTCTTTATCACTACCATGTTGGCCAACCACTCAGGGTAAAACACTTCTTTTATTGCTCATGCCCGCTTAAGTTTGATCACTTCCTCTTTAACAGCATCAGAATGTTCCTTGGAAGAGCGCCGATGTGGTTGCTTTTTAGGAGTGATAGATGGATTAACGTTTAAATGATGACAGATGAAATTTAGATCCACCCTGGGAGCTTCATAAGCACTCCACGCGAACACATAAATATTCTTCTTAAGGAAAACAACCAGCTCTTCCTTCTCTTGAGGGGGCAACTAAACTCCCACTTGGAAAAACTTCTCCTCATCATTATCAATGATGATTTTTTTTTAACTCTTCATACTTTGCCCCTTCTACCACAACATCCAAGGACATGACTATTTTCCTTGATTGCTATAGATCCCTCTCTGTAGAGGCTGAGTATTCACCTCTAGATTAATGTCTAATTACAGCCACCGAACATTGTCTGGCCATAGATTGACTTCCGATCAACTCCTCAACTTGATCCCCTGAAAGATACTTCACTTTTAAGTGTAAGGTGAAAGAAATAGCTCCCATGGCATGAAGCCAAGGTCTCGCCATAATAGCAGTGTAGGGGGAATATGCATTTACCACAGTAAAGTCTACTTCCACGACCTCCAACCCTGCCTGAACAGGTAATCTGATTTGGCCCATTGGGATGACTGTCTTCCTATCAAACCCTACCAAAGGAGAATCATAGCAAGCTAGGTCCTCAGGCTTTAACTTGAGCCCCTTGTATAGGTTAGGGTACATGATCTACCAAAACCCTCTTCACATCATACCCTCAAATCCTGAGGGTAATCACCAGGGCATCATCATGTAGCTGTAGGGTTCCCACCTTATCCTCATTAGAAAAGCTTAGAGTTGGTCGGACATCCATGCTACCTCTTTTAGAATCAGGGGTCAAGTCCTCAACACGTGGCCGGGTTATAGACATCACCCTGGATAAATAGGAACCAGTCTTACCTGGGGCCGCAAGAATAACACTGATCATCCCCAAGGGTGGTCTCGAAGAAGCATCCCTATGATGTGTTGATCCTGCTTGACTCCCCTGTCCATTGGGCTGATATAAGAATTGCTTTAGTTTCCCAATTTTGACCAGCTGCTCTAGGTGATCCCGTAAAGTCCTACACTTTTCTGTAGTGTGTCCTTTGTCTTGATGGTACTGGCAATGAAGACTTTGATTGCGCTTCGTGTGGTCTCCTCTTATCTTATTTGGCCATTTGAAGTATGACTCACTCTTTATTTTCTCCAAGATTTGAGGCATAGGCTCCCTAAACACAATACTAACTACTTGGGTAGTAACAGGTCCAATATGCCTAGCAAAATCTCTCCTGGGCTGATTGTTGTTGTACCTCTATGATTTGAAATCCCTTTGGTCTTCGGGAACTACTTTAGCCTTCTTTTTTCCTTGTTGTTAATCCTCCTCGACCTGTTTATACTCATCAATTCGATCCATGAGCGGACGTACGCTTCTGGCAAGTTTTCTGATCAAAGACTTCCTTAAATTGTGCTCAGCAGGCAAGTCGACCTTGAAAGTCCTTATTGCTACATCATCCAAATTTTCATCTATTTCATTAAACATCTCCTAGTACCTGTCTGAATACGTCTTGAGGGTCTCTCCCTCTCGCATGGCCATAGACAATAGGGAATCCAAGGAACGAGGAACCCTACTACAAGTAACAAAATGGGCTCCAAAAGCCCTAGTAAGCTCCTGAAAGGAGTTGATTGATCCTTCCCCTAATCCATCAAACCATCTCATCGCTACTAGCCCCAAGCTAGATAGGAACACTTTACACATTAAGGCTTCATTCTTTGATTGAAATGACTAACATGCTCCACAAGATCCGTCCTACTATTATACGTGGTGAATGTTGGCTGAGTAAACCGCCGAGGAAGCTTTCTCCCTTCAATCTTCCATGTAAACGGTAATTTAGAAATTTGGTGCAAGACCTTACTTATAGCATTATTGCCCAGACTTTTGCAAGATGGGCTTCTGCTTCTCCGCCGATAACGGCGATCCTCATCACAAGAAAAAGATTCACTGGGAGGAGTCTTTGATCTGTGCTTATAACTATCATCACCATCGCCAGAAGGAGACTTTGAGCTTGAAGGAGTCCCTCTCCGTTGCTTACGGCGTAACTTCCTTTATAAATGGTCTATCTTCAATTGCATGTTTCTGGTGTTTTCTCCATGGGACACATGACTCCCACTTCTAGAATGACTCCTACTTGTATGAGTGGTGTGTACGCTAACTTCACGGTCTCTCATTCGTTTAAGATTAAGAAATTGATCTTAACGTTGGGATCCCACAGATTCTTTACAGTTTGGCCCTAAACCTACCATGGTTGGATGAACTCAAGAATGTTTAAATTCCCCACAAACGGCGCCAATTGTAAGAACACGATTTGCTCCCAAGCTCAAATGGATGGTTAATGGCCCAAAACAATGAATTTATATTGAGTGGGTTTGAAACTGAACTTTCAATGAGTTAGGTGGACAATGATCACAGTAGGTTAGTTGTTATTGGAAAGCATAAAACAAACAGTTTTGAATAAGAAAAGTTCTCCTCGGTCAAGTCCGAGGAAGGTTTGTTCTTATATATTTCTCTTAGACTTATTTAAAATTACATTTCTTAAGTATACAGTGATTTTCCTTAGATTTTTTGATCATCCCCCTTTTGTAATGGGGTTTTTCTCCTTTATAGTCCCATTCCTTCCTTCATCTTAGCCCTTCACATGTAGATGAGATTGTTGGCTTTGATATTTGTCCCATCAACACCTTCTTGAAGTCTTTGTGGGTAGCTGTAAGGCTGAATGTTACTGTTCAAGTATCAGTTCCACATTAATGCAGTCAGGGAGTTAGCTGCAAAGCATTCAATGCAGTGATAGCAGCTTTCTTCTCAAATATTTCCCTACTCTCTTTTGTCTTATCCCTCTCTGATGTTTATCCTTGCCAGCATGATTACCTATTGCCTTGTTCTTGATGAAGGGTCGGACCTTTAACCTCTACTTTGTTTAGCTAAGGAGGCATTTCTCATTGGACAACATTTCTAGCTCTTTATGACCAGACTTCTTCCACGGCCCATTAACCTGTATGCCTTCATTAGTATTTACTTGTCATCGGACTATTTGATGTCCTCGGCATGGCCCACGGCCTAATAACTATATCTGGGCTCTCCATCTCTACAATAAACTTCTAAATTTAAGAGATAGAACATTTTAGGCAAATGAGTGGGATCTATTGTTCACTATTTATTTATAATTATGTCATTAAAACATTTTCTATATCTTGAAAACATCACTCAACTGTTTTATAATCATGTTTAGTAAAAATAGAAAATAGTTTATTAAAAAATGTATTAAAAAACATCACCCAATCAATAAATTCAAGTGTATTTAAATCCACTTACCAGTCTATATTCTCTATCTTTTTTTTTTGGGAACAATTCCATCTTGTCATCTTGTGTTACTTTCTTAACACTCACATTAATATTGTCAATCTGTCACCTTTGTATATCAAACAAATATATAATCCAAGCAAATGATCATCATCATATTTATAAACGTATCCATAATATGTGTAAATTTTGTCTTATTAGGTTTCATTGGGTTTCTCAAAAAAAAAAGAAAAAAAAAAAAGGTTTCATTGGATTTGACAATGCAACAGAGGTAAACAACAAGTCCAGCCCATATTGATGATCCTACCTAATCTGACCCAACCCAATCTTAAAAAAAAAAAAACCTAATCTGAAAAGAAACAAACGAACAAACAATACGATACAAGAGGAAGAGGAGGACACTCCACAGCCACTGCAAAGGCCCACTTGTCACTGAGAGCACCCACACATGGGCCCCACCAACCCTTCCTTCCTGACCCACGTAACGGAAAACCCAATGACGTGTCTCCCTCTCCCTTAACGTTATTGCCAGACAGACAACCACCTGACAAGGCGCGTGTACCCCGTTCAACACAAAGTCACAAACCCCATCGTACCCGCCCAGCAAATATCTCCGTGTCCCTCACGCGTTTCTCAGTACGCTGAAACTACACATATATATCATCCCCGCTTGAATTTATTCCCAACACTGTCAATACAATTGTACTATACATTTTTTTTATTATTTTTTATTTATATATATTTTTGGCACTGAAGAGAGCTTCAGAGAAAAATAAAAAAGAAAGCTGCGAAATTGTCAGAAATCTGACACACTGACAACGCTTTAATCTCACTTTCTCTCTCACACACCACATTTACACTCACACACCATTTGTTGTGAGTGATGGTGTGTGAGTGCAAGAGGCTTTTTTTCGGTTTTGCTTTTGGGGTTTTGATTTTTTTTTTTTTTTGGGCTATTGAAATACGCTTTTTAATTAATATGTCAAGGACCTGCACTGCACCTGTAGTAGTGTTTGTTGATACTTGCTGTCCTGTCACGTTCGCAGTTGTTTCAGGTTTTGCTTTTGGCGTTAGAAATTTACTCTCATCACATTGTCTCTCCATCTTTATCTTTATCTTTCTTCACTTTCCCTCAAATCCCAATTTTGGGTTTTGGTTTGTTCTGTCTCTTAAAAACTTGAAGTTCATGTGAAAATGGAGGCTCTACTACCTCATCAAAGTCTGGTTCTCTCTCTCTCTCTCTCTCTCTCTCTCTATGCCTCTTTTAACTCTTTTTTTTGCTTATTTGGTTTTTTGGGTCAATACAGATTTCTGCTTTTTTTTGTTTTTATTTAGGTGGTGGAGGTGGACCCCAGAAGTTGTTTGGAAAGGCATCGACGGTGAAGGTTGAAGCTGTAAAGGAAATTGCACAAGAAGAAGCAAAACAACCGTGGATCAAGCTTGGTCTTGGGATTGGTGCTAGTTGTAGTAGCTCTTCTGATGAAGCACAAAACCCCGTGACTATTGCTATTGGTAGTAGTAGTAGCCGCTCTTGTGAAGATACACAGAGACACGAAAAGCCTGTGTTATTGACACCAACTCAGCTGCATGAGCTTCAACAACAGGCTCTCATCTACAAGCACTTGGCTGCTGCCCTCCCTGTTCCTCTTCACCTTGTCATTCCCATTTGGAAGAGCGTGGCTAGCTGTTTTGGTCCCGCTATTTATGACCGATATCCTAGCTGTTAAGTCTCTTTAGTCTTTCAACTTTTCTTGCTTTCAATAGGGTCCTCTTTTAACTTTTTTTTTTTTTTTTTTGGTTATTAAGAAAATTGCTGTCTTTTTCATCTTTTAGAATTCTTTGAATTGGAATTGAGGTGGGTTTTCAATTGTGAGGTTATCTTGACTTTAATTGATTAGAAATTTGATGGGTTTCTTGATTGGTTACCTTTTTTTTGTTCCAGTAGATTTGTAAGTGAAACTTTATTGGGATTATTGATTATATATGTGTATATATGTGGTGTGCGTGTGTTTGGGGTGGGTTTAAGCTTGCAAGACTTGATATAGGATTATGTTAATCAGATAGATCAGCTATTTTGTTTTTATGGATTTTTCATAGAATTTTGATCTTACATTTGTTTTATAAGATGGTATGTGTTTATTAGGCTTGAAATTTGAGATTGGATCAGCCTAATCAAATTAATTTTCTCTTGGTTTGGGAAATATATTTTTTAAAATTTTGTATTGGTTTGTTTATCTGAAATAGTGTTGGTCATCATGGCTAAATTTGGAATTTGGGATTAGGCTAATGTCAAATCAAATGATTGCCTTTTGTTTTCTGAGAACTTTGCTGAGAAATATTGATTTTTGAAACGGAGTCATGTTTAGTCAGTTGAAATTGGTTTATGTTTATGAGACATGAATTTTGGGATTGGTTTTCATTAATCAAATATTGCAATTACCTATTAAAATTTCAGTTGAAGGTTGTGATCTGGGTTTTGTTTCTTTTTGTTGATCCCGTTCAGTTATAGGTTATTTTAGCCCCAAGGGATTTGACTATAGGACCATGATGGATCCTGAACCAGGAAGGTGTCGAAGAACTGATGGGAAGAAATGGAGGTGTGGTAAGAATGTGGTTCCAGATCAGAAATACTGTGAGCGGCACATGCACAGAGGCCGTCAGCGTTCAAGAAAGCCTGTGGAAGCTTTTAAAATTGCCTCTCCTTCAGAGTCAACACCATCCAACAAGTTAACTGACAAATTAGCGGAGTTGAAAACCAAGCATGCTAATTCACCTGCTGTAGGCCTTCAACTCATGACTCCATCTTGTACTAACAGTGCCAACAGCCATAGTACCTCCACCACCACTAACACCAACACGCCCAGTAGCAATATTGGAAGCAAGAAAAATGAAATTTGTGATGCTGTTACCACCAGAACCCCGATATCTGTGACTACCATACCTGCCACTGTTACCGCAAGCATCACAACTACCCCTGCTACTGCACCCACTCTCACTGCTAATTCCAACAACAAAATTGACCACAATACTGAGAGGAAAGATATGAGTGGCAACTATGCCTGTTACAATGCCACCATGAAAAGCAGCAGAAAAAGGGTTAACAACATAAATATTGGCATGTCAACGGGATTGGACTTCTCACCGAAGAGTGTTCTTCAAGGTAATATTTGTAATATTGAAACCCTTTTGTCATCTGAAAACTGTTATAAATGATGACATTTTTGTAACAGGGATTTCACCTTTTCTTTTCCCTCACAAAGAGACTGCTTTCTTGTTATTGTTTGCTGGTATAAATAGATGGACTTCTCCATTGGCCCCCTTAATCCTTGAAGGCTATTGATTTTCTTATGTAGATTGTTTTATCTTTTCAGTATGTGTCTCTTTTGTTTGTTCTTCAGGATATATATATATATATATATATTTATTTATATTTATTCCATTTCTTTATACTAATGCTTTCTCATAAAGATTGTTAGGTAAACTAGGATTTAGTCTTGATGTGTTTGATAAATTTATGCTTTTGGCACAGTCTTATAGAAATCCTCTTTCTTTTGATTCATTGGTAATAAAACTTTGATGCATTTATTTCTGAAAATTTCTTTCATCTACTGCTATTAGCAATTTGAGTTGTAAGTTAAGATCAAATCAATTTTGATGAAATGGTTTATAAGTAAGGTTTATGTGTCTGATTTTGTTGGAACTTGGTCACTTGATTTTGATAAATATTGTGTGATACCAAAGTTAGAATAGGACTGAGATGCTGATGCTTTGTCATAGAAAATAAACTATTGAGGTATGATGTTATATAATTTACTGCTTTAAGTGGGTGTATGTGTAATCTCATTGTGCCTTGTTGAAAATTTTGAGTGATCATATTTTAGTACATTGCTTTCTTTCGGAATTGTGAAATGAGATTTACCTTCTTTTCATCTACTTTTTTCAGTTCAAGGTTGCAGTGGTTCATGCTTTGGAGACCGAAATGGGAATGAACTTGAACCAGGGAGGTGTAGAAGAACAGATGGAAAGAA
This sequence comes from Quercus gilva, assembly GCA_023621385.1. Lineage (NCBI taxonomy): Eukaryota > Viridiplantae > Streptophyta > Magnoliopsida > Fagales > Fagaceae > Quercus > Quercus gilva. The sequence continues at coordinate 55,465,392 of CM042480.1, read as the reverse complement.
GTGGCGGTGCAGCAGGGATGTGGTTCCTGATCAGAAGTATTGTGAGCAGCACATGCACAGAGGTGCCAAAAAGCGTGTGGCAGCCTCCCAAACAATATCTGTTCCCCCTGTTTCCACTGCTGCAAGTCATAGAGCTCCACCATATTTGTCTACAAATATACCCAACAAAGCAGCTTGTGCAATCCCAAACACAAATCTCTCCATTTCAATCCAAGCAAGTCCTCAATTAATACACAATGATGAAAAGAGTACCAGCAGTAGCAGTGACACCACAATTACGGACACCAGCATCGCTGCCAATGAATATGGTTATCTTTCTTCTTAAAGATGCTGTCTACAAGACTAACCTTTTAATCTTTTAAGTGCTTTCATACAATTGCAAGTGGTTGAGAAATCAGTTTTGAGGCATTGTTGCATGCAGAGGTAACGGTGATTTTATTTGTGTTGTGTAAGGAGGAGATATATAACCGATGAACTTCTTGTTCTGTATCTTGTAACTATCGAGAGGCCTATTTTGTTAAAATGGAAGCCTTGTTTGTAACTATACAAAGCCTTTTTTTCTTACGAAGATTATGTTTCGTTTGCTGCCATCTAAGATGGGAAAATATACAACTGCAGAAACCAATCCATTTGGCAAAACTACCTGATGTTCATTGGTAGAATATTGTTTGGTTTCCTAAAGCTGTCTCAAATCATGCTTTTATGTTTTATTGGCTATTATAAGCAAGCTATTGACAAGTAATAGATTAGCTTAATGGGGTTGCACAGGAGATTTCTTATGTGTTTTTTTTTTTGGAGAAGCATGATTAAATATAGAAAGCATTATTCTTCTGATTGCTCTTTTACAAAGAAATTGTGGCAAGCAGTATATAGAAAAAGTTAGGATGTCATTTTGATCAATGGCTTGCGCTGCAGCTATTTACCTATTGTAATTAGAGGAAAGTGAGTTCGTGGTGATGGAATCAATAATAGAAAGCTGTTGATACTGATTGTGGCAGATTTTACAGAAACTGTCAGTAGTGTCCACTGTCTAGCAAGAAACCCTTATCCACAAGGACAAATCCAACATAAATAAGGGGCAAAATGGTCAAATATCACTATTTTGCAATATACTACTGTTAGTGAAATATTTTGTAATTTATAACTTTTTTGAAAGTTAAGTTCTTTGAAAAAATAACCTTTAAGTTTGCTGTGCTATTTTTTATGGGACTCAAATTCTTGAAACTCGAGCTACATCAAAAAATGGTGGCTATTTTCCATGAAACTCGAATTACACAGAAAATTTGAGTTTCATAAGCTCGAGTTTAAAAAAAATAGTAAATCCTTAATTATTTTACAAATAATGGTAAATTCATTCATATTTTGTCAAATAGTGGTACTTAGGCCATTTTAGCCCTTAAAACAATAGTAACCAAGGATCTCATCTCACAATGGGCTAAAAGAAAGCCTAAAACTAAGATTAGCCTAGGCGCAGAAATGTGTGTTGTCCTCTATCTCTATCCATCTACACATGTAAATGATAAATCCCCTTCCAGCAGGTTCAATTCCCCTACAATATAAAACTAAAATAGGAAGAGAGTACCCAAAACTCAACAAGGCAGTACTTCCCTAATTCTTAAAGTAATCATTCCCTACCAGCCTTTATAATCTCAAAATTTTATTTCACAAAATCATGTTTCCTTACCATCTTACTATTGGAAGGTTCCATTGCGTCTGAGCTTTCCAATGGGTACCAGCCACTGATTCAAAAATTCAAGAGAAATGAACAACCATTAGAAGCACACATGGTAACTCATATTCTTCCTTATTTTATCAATTGACCATGACTTTTGTTCCCATCTCATTACTCACGAGATGCCTAAAAAAATGTAATATAATTATTTTATAAGATTATAATAAATTTTTTTTAGATTAAATAGTGCATGTGTTATTTAAAAGTATTTTCTATTTTCTATAAGTTTTATGTAATGGAACATATAATGTATTTTGCATTCAACAGAAATACGTAGTGAGGTATATATGCGACACACACACACACACATATATATATATAAACTTAATTTAATCAAAATATTTAAATTGCATAATTATAATATTGTTTAATATAGTGAAGAAGATGTTATTAAAAGGATTTTTTTTAATAAAAAAATATACCACAATCGGTTGATTAATTTGAACATATCCAAGAATATTAAAAATATATATATATATATATATATACACCTTCATTTCATGGAACACATGTAACATGTTATATTTTTTTGATTTTGCTTTGCTTGCTCTGGTTGTGTAGGGCCTGTAGGCAACGGCATGTAACATGTTATATTAAGTTTAAATTATTATATAAGTTTAGAATTCTAACATTTTTTTTTTCAAATATATGTATAATACCTATATTATTGAAAACTGAATTTTTAAGATAATCTTTTGAATATTTATGATATTTATTGTTTTTTAGGCCCATATTCTAATGCTTATTTTGTTTGTATTGTTTAGTCAAAAATTAAAAAGTTTGGCTCAAATAGAATAAAATTTCCTACTTTTCAACCCAAAAGTTAAGAAAAAAAAAGAAAAAGAAAAAGAAAATTTGAACCCAAAACTGAAAAGACAAACTACAAAAAGAACCAACTTAAGGGTCAATTAAACCAAAGTGGACCAAGTGGATTGAAATGATTCAAATTGAAAAAAAAAAATAGTTTCTAGGAGATGTCAACCTGTTAACAATAGGGGTGTGCATGGATTATGTAAGATACTTATATGGTTTTTTTTAACCTAACCCGACCTCGGATTGAGAAATTCCCAACCCAACTCATCACATGAATAAAAACCAATGAGTTGGTAGGTTGCGCATACATGTTTAATGACTTGTCAAAATTTGGGTTTTTATCAATTGTTTAAACATTTTTTTTTCAATAAATTATTACAATTAATATTATATACTTAAATTGTATTAAATTTTTTTAAATTTATCAAAACTAATTCTTAAAATAACAAAATCATTCAAACTTAATAATAACTAGTCGCAAACCCATGCTACGCACGGGAATTTACTTGTTTGTGTGGTAAACTAAAATAATTATATAAAATCTTAAATTGATTATGAAACTATACCATTTCATGAATTTCTCCTGTTTCACTTCAATTTTTGTTACGATTTGATAAAGAAGTTATTGCTTGAACATGCAATATCTTGCGAAAAATCTACCAATTGGTTTTAGATATTAAAATTTTCGAAAGGCCAAAAAATATTAAAGAATCAGAAGATTCATTGCCTAGAAATTTTTGAAAAAAAAAAAAATATATATATATATGACTACACAATAGAAAAATATAAGAGAAAAATAGGTTATCTTCAAAAATATATATAATTCATGATATAACCATTGAAATTTGCTAAACATGTTCAGATATTGCAATAACTAAAACAAAAATGTAGATATTAAAACTTTTTTAATGCCAATAAATAAAACTAAAGAATCAAATGATTCAGAGCCTATAAATTATTGAAACAATACATATATATATATATAGTAGAAAATTATATTATTTAAAAAAATTAAATGATAGAATTAGAGTCCCAAATAAATTTATGAGTTTGAATAGCACAGGACATAATGGTTTGTGTGGGTGTGGCATATGGTGATATATATTTAATTTTTTGTTGTATCTAATATATAATAGCAAAAAATAAATTAATGTATAATCAAAAGTGTAAGGACCAGATTTGAGTTCCTAGCCTACTATGTATATGGACCTAGGCTCAAAAAGCCCATAACAATGAATTTGTAGAGAATGAGTTGGAAAATTGGCTTTAGTTGATCGAATTAACACTGGAATAGGTTCAAATGACGATAGAATGCAAAAAGATAGAGTTTGTACTAGAGAAAAAGAGTCCTCGGCAGTATTTGAGGTGATCTGATTATGTATATTATCTTCAAATTAAGTTACAAATTTGATTCTTTAATGTTACAAATCCTCTCTCTCCTCTCTCCCAATCCCCTATCTTTATGAAGGGTTTCCTTTCTTATATAGTTCATTATGAAGCATCTTGATTCTACACTTGTTGATCAATTGGGCCATCACTTGAGTACCTATCCTATCAAATACCATTACTGACCTTATTTCCATTGGGGCAGCCAACATTACATTGTTTAGATGTCTTCTCCACATTAATGTAGCCAGGAAAGTAGCTGCTCAACATTTAATGCGGTGGTTGCAGCCTTTCCTTAAGATATTTTAGGATGTTTGCCCGCTTGCCATCTTACTAGAGATTATCAATATTCTCGAGACCTCTTGGAGCGTCAGCCTGGTCGTCGGCCATTCTCTTCAGGCAGGGACGGACCCAAGATTTCAAGCTGGGGGGGGGGGGGGCCGGAGATAAGCGAAAATTTTTTTTCAAATACGTATCTATATAGTATTAATAAACTATCAACCAAGACACCCAAAAATCATTGTTTCTTAATATATTAAGATACAATCATCTACCAACAAAAACAAAAGACACGAAACACTATTATTTCTTAATACAATCATCTATGAAAAATGAACTTGACGCTCTTTCAAATCTTCAAAATCATCTACAATTAAATCTAAACTAAATGTCGAAACTATATCATTTTCAATGAATAACATCAAAGAGTTCATCGAATTTCATCACGTTGATTAACATGCTATTCTCATATTTGTTTGCGTGTTCCGAGATCATAATCCAAAGAATCAAGATCAACTCTTTGAAATTGTGTTTGAGAGATTGGAACAACGACCTTTTCCAAAATTGGGGAATGCACATTTTCTAGAATTGGAACATCCACATTTTCTAGAATTGGAATAGCAACATTAGTTGTTGGCAATCCCATGTTAACTTTGGAAGAATTTGAATCTTTTCTTTTGAAAAAATCATGCATTATAGTTAATTTTTTCATGATCTACAAATAAAATAAGAATCATATATATTAAATTTGTGTGACAATTTTCTATATTATATAATTTATTTTTTTGTTTTTGTTTTTGGTCTGCCTTTATTTATCTTTGTCTCTGACATTGACCCACTCACCCAATCCCACTAAGGCACACTGACACTACAAATTTATTCTGCACACAGCACTACTAACAAAAACTTTTCTTTTCTTTACTTTCTTCTTCTTTTTTTTTTTTTTTTTTTTTTTTTTTTTTCTAGTTACAGTGTCACTTGTCCCTATTATGCCCAAGCACCCGTCAACAAAGATGAAAGCACAAACAAACAGTCAAAGTAATCTCTATAAACTCTACTCTCTCTATCTCTCTTATCTACAGAGAGAGAATCACAAACACACACAGAGTGACAGAGAGTCACAAAGCCAAAAAGCCCAAAAAAAAAAAAAAAAAAAAACCACAGGCCGCAACAGTCAGCACATACTCAATTCACAGAATCACAATCACCAACATCAGTAATCAGTTCATCTTCATTGCTCATCATCAGTTCAATAAAAACACAAACACTCCACAAGCAAGCACAAACATTTTATTTATTTTTAAGGAAACTAGGAAAGGATCATAGATTAAATACCTGTGAAGGCTCGAGCAACCGGCAGCGACGGCAGCTGAGCGTGATAATGGCAGCGTCAGCGTGGGGCAGTCCGTACTGGGTCTGGGTAGACTCTCGCCGTCTCGCGTCAGCGTCGGCATGGCATGGGTAGTCTCGCCTCTCTATCGCTCTCACTCTCTGTCTCGCCTCACTATCTCTGTTTCCTTTCTTTTTATTTTTCCTTCTTCCTTCTAGTTTTTCCGTTAGGTTTACTACTGAGTTTTTTTTTTTTTTTTTTTTTTTTTTTTTTTTTTTTTTTTTAACATGGGTCATGGGCTCTTGCCTCTTGGGCTGGCTGGCTGGGCTTGGAATTCAGGAAGGGGGGCCTGAGCTGAAAACCAAGGGGGGCCCAAGCCTATATATTCTTTTTTTTTTTGAAAATTTTAACTTGTTAAAAAAAAAATTTTGGACCCAGGGGGGGCCCGGGCCCCCTTAGCCCCCTACCTGGGTCCGTCCCTGTCTTTAGGTCTAGGTGTTCATCAGCCGAGGACGTGCTTATTCTCGGAATTCTTCTTTGAGATAGTGTGATTACAATTGACTTCTAGCGCCATATGGTCCTTTACAATATCGACTTCTTCTCCTTGGATGATCCTTTATCCTCGGATTGGGCCGCAGGCCCAATGATACAAAACTATGATGGACTTCCAAGCCCAACACCTATACAAAAAGATTTTGAAAAAAAATTATATTCTATAACGTAGAGTTCAAGAAGTTTGGTTGTAGGGTTTTTAAAAAATTAATTAACTTTGTTTTTGGGTTTGTTGCAATAAACTCGATACTTATCCTTTTATTGCAATTTTTTTTTAAATAATCATCTTTAGATTAAATTCAGCTTAAAATATTAGGTTTTATCCAAAAAAAAGAAGATAAGTGTTGGGATTTGGAGAAAAAAATAGTGTTTTTTATTTTATTTTTTTTATTTTTAAATATTGTGTTGTGTTGACGTGGAAAATTGTGGTGCCAACAGAGGTTTCAGTTTTATATATATATATAGAGTCATAGACTAGCAGTCAAATTTCCACATCACTAAACTATCAAATTTAATGCACCATACCAAAAGAAAAAAAGAAAAAGCACCATACTAAGTGTGTGTTTGGGAAAAATTAAAAAACTAGCTTATTTTATTATTTAACTTATTTTTTCTATTATTCATGGGTCCTATTGTATTTTTTGGTACTATTTATGGGTCCCATTATACTATTTATATTAATTTTTACCTTTATTTATAGTATTTTTAGCAAAAAATTTTCAATTTCAGTAAAATAAGCGAATTTCAAACAAATCCCAAATTTCATCCAGCAAAACAAAAACCCAAATCAAAATTTGATTTGTTGGCATCTTATTCATTCCTTAAGAATTGGGCCTGTATTCATTTGGCCCAATTAATATTTTTTTTCTTTGTCGGTCCGCAACTATGTATTATACTATTATGTATACTTTTGATAATAATATATAATAATCGAAAGTTATGTATCACACAGAATGACCATTAACCCATTAATTAGTCACTGAAGTGAAAACTAATACTGTTTATCTGTTATTATACAGTTGCTTGGAATAAAATTGCAATATTTCCTTTAAAAAAAAAACACTTGGAAATAGTTGGAATATCAAATATGTCTCTTTCTTTTTTTTTTTTTTTGGTTCTTTTTTTTTTAAATAAAGAATAATAAGGATTATATATATATATATATACATATATAAAGTAGTTTTAGAACTACACATTTATTCTATAACTAATCGATGTAGTAAATTGTGATTAGCTACTTGTAACTTTTACATGCACTCATTATTTATTTTTATTGCTCATAGCTTGCTATATGAGCATTAGCATCCGGTTTCTACAAAATATTCAATTTTACTATCTTAAAAGCTACTTTATCTATTATATTATACAATTTTACAACAAACTCAATATCCCAACTTCTATATTCCTATACAACACATTAACATAATACATCTATACAATAAAATATATAACCCAAAACAATAAAAAACAGTATTTTAATTTTTAGCGAGTCAGGGAGAAAGAGAAAGAGGAAGATGCTTTCGAGGTGAATGAATAAAAAACACTATTTTAATTTTGCAAGTGAACTATAGTATTAGTACCATCATAAATTTAGGATAGTACTATAGTACAATTGCGAATCTTTTTCCAATTGCAAGACTGAGTAATGGGCTATTGTTGTACTTTGTTGCTGAAATATGGCATATTATAGCATACACAAGAATTATAGTAAAATTGTAGCACAAAAGATGTGGTCATATATTTTTTTCATATATAAAATGAAATGGTGTCCTAATAACTAAACCATTTCACTCTCAGACACCTGAAAACCCTGAAACATGGGGTAGAATATCAGATTGTTCTCGTATACGATACTAGTAAAGAAACCATTTTTAGTGCGGTTTTCAACAAGCAAGCTGGAACTCTCAAAGAATTTAGGTACCATCTTTGATCTTTCCTTCACAGATAAATTGTATAGTAGTAGTTACTAGCAAGTTACAATTATCACCATAATATATTGCTTAATTTGGTGGAGTTCGAGTAATTATTCTGATGGCTTTTTCTGACATAAAATCCAAATTGATCACAACCAACACGTTCTCATCTTTACGTTCAAAAAAAATTGTAGCTGTTGGGGCAACTAAAAACAGCCTGTTCATGCCACATTGTTCTATAATTTTGAGTTCAAAGTTTACTAGGTATAGTGTGGTTCCTGTTGTGGGTTTGGTTGGAGTTGGAAGGTTGCAACATAATATTAATCATACACATTGTTTTCTTCACACCACAAAGAGATTTTGCCATGCAAAAACAGAGCCGAAGTCACTAAATTGGTCAATGCGCGTACAAAGATTGATGGGATTTTGTGGGAGAATATGTGGCTTTAGTTTGGTGTTTGGTGCTATGTTTGTTATTGCTATTTGTGGTGCAAGAATACAAAGTGTCCCATACTCAGGAAGGTTCCATCTTTCTCTCATTGAAATGTTGGATGATCTGTTAAGAGATATTGGGTGGCGGAAGTTTGAGGAGGAACACAAAGGGAAATTACTCCCTCTATCAGACTGGCAATGAATAGCGGGTTAAGGGCTGGAGACGAGTTCACGGTCAATGGCCATTTATATGCTAGTAGATATTTTGCAGATAAAGGGTCGTTGTTGGTCATTTTTTTTTTCTTCTTCATAGATAATCAATTAGTTATTCAAATAATGCCGCTCATTAACGACCTTGTACTGAGAAAGTTTCTCAAATACTCCTATGATCTTTCCATTATTATTTCTGAAGGAGCCCTTGGTCAATAATGGCCAGGGCTTTCCTCATTGTGTTGATGAGTATTAACAAAGCAGATTGGGAGGAAAGGAGAATGCTATATTAGTGTCACTAGCAGACACTGTTTGGTATATTCATATCCAAAGATTCTAATCCCAGTTGTTATCTACAAGTTGAAAGGGGCTGCTTCCTTAGGCGTTAATTACTTGAGATTGCATATGGATTTGTGAATCCAAAGAAAGGATTTCAATTCACTTGAATAAGCGTTAAAAGCTAAGATATTTTTTTCTTTTTCTTTTTTGTTTTAAAAAAGATCTATTTGGATTTTCAAATGAATTGGAACCTTCTTACGCTGTGGACTTGTGATAATTATTATATGGAATTCCTTATTTCTTTTTCTTTATTATTGTTCAAACAAAACCTAAATGCATGTGCTTGAAATTTCTTTCTTGGTGTCCATAATTGATATTGTTGTGAAATTCTAAATTCTGTTAACTTGAATTTTCTTCACAGTAATTTGTAGTTAAAAGTAGGGATAATTATTTGTCATGTCAAATTGTAATAATGTTACATTTGATTTCCTTCACAGGAGGGAAGAGGAAGCATATTATATTGGATTAATGTTAATGGCATCTGCTGGATATAACCCTAAAGTGGCACCCAGTATATAAAAGAGAAACCCGAGGAATCTTGGCGGTGAAGGCGGTATCAATTCAACTCACCCATCTTGTATTAAGAGGGCTGAACTGCTAAATAAAGCAGAAGTAATGAACAAAGCGTTGGCTGTGTACAAGGAAGTGAAAGCTGGTGAGGGGGGTGAGAAGCTTTGTCTAGGATGCTTTTGTAATAGAAATCATAATGCTTTGCTTGCTTAAGAAAACGAATGGGAGATGCACTATTCAAGAAGATATACGGTCGCATGGAGATCTCATGTAATACCATAAGAACAGAGGTGGAATAGAGGTTGGCTGCTCAATGATCAGTTCCCTGAAATGACCACCAAGGGGTGTACTTTCCATTTCGTGATCGGTTTAGATTATTGGGTTTGCATTTCTTGTTTGTCTGCTTCTACCATCTTTGTTGTTAATGTGTAATTGTAGCATGCATCGCATAGTCTATGCCTGTGAATCATCGAATATAGAATCCCTATCCTTGTTCATTTGATGGTAGAGAGAGATAGGTCTTGGAAAGGAGAAGCTCTGGTTCCATTAATAGGAGTATGAATAGGAAGTACTGGATTAGGAAATGAGGAGGGAATTATTATTATTATTTTTGATAAGGAGGAGGGAATTATTCTGAACATCCATGGAAAATGACATTCATGTTGGGTTTTGTTTGTCCTCTTGGGCAATAAAAGTTCCTCACGATTATCTTCTTCTATATGTTACATTAATTGTGAGACTTTGAATAGTCTGCTAAAGATTCATAGCCAATTCCAAAATTATGAGACTAAGGCTTGATTGTTATTGTTGCTATCTGCATGTAAAACCCTGCTGCCCCATATGTACCACTATACTAGTACTCGCGGGGGGGGGGGGGCCCAAACTTTCAAAATTTTTTACATATAATATAGTACATTGGTATATTTTAGAATATGAAGTGGATGAAGTGGTAATCTAGTAGAGGAGAAAAGTAAAAAGTGAAGATAGAGACAGAGAGAAGGGAAATAATGCGTGTGTGGAGGAGAAAAAAAAGAGGAAAAATGATAAAGAAATGTGTGGATGAAAAAAAAAAGAGACAAGGGAAAAATAATATAAAGAATAAGAAATTAAAATTAAGAAATGCTACAACAATATTTTCACAATATTTTTACAATAAATCTTAAGTGTAGAGTTGTAACTGGCTAATATTAGTGAAAAAAAAATAATTTAAGTGGTGTGTTCAAATTAAAATCAATAACAGCTTATTGCACATGATTTGTGGTGAAAGTATTGTACAAATGTTGAGAACGTGACACTTCATATTAACATTAGACGATTCTACAAGTCATTATATTATTGCCATAAGTGCTCAACTAGATTTGTTAAAAAAATACTAGTGAAAAAAAATAATTTAAGTGATGTGTTCAAATTAAAATCAATAACAACTTACTACACATGATTTGTTGTAAAAGTATTGTACAAATGTTGGGAACGTGGCACTTCATATTAACATTAGATGATTCTACAAGTCATTATATTATTGCCACAAGTGCTCCACTAGATTTGTTAAAAAAATATCTTCACTAGTCTTTTTTCCGATTCTTTTATTGTCTCGGTTTTTTAAAACCATGATTTTATGTTAGATTCTATATGGTAATTACATTAGCATATAGTTGTTTATTTATTTCGTTATTAATATTGATAAATTTTTGTAGATTCAATTTTTTACTTTTAATCTTGTCCCTTCTGACCTAAATTCCTAACTCCGCCACTGTTAGTACTCAGGACCTCACCCCATTTTGACCAAGAAAAAGTTGTAATGCATCAAGTGAACTGTGAGAATATTTTTGAAAGATATGTCCAATATCATGGATACCATTTTCTTTCCCATGATTATATTTCGGTGTTTGCAATGACCTAACGAAGATACTTACCTCTCTCTCTCTCTCTCTCTAATAAAAAGAAAGCTAAGGTTAAAATGCAAATTGCACTATTTAATTTTGACTGAAATTTATTTGAGTCTTTTAACTTTATTTTTGTTCAATTAAGTCTTTTAAGTTTTAAGTTTATTAGTTTAAGCTTTTTGTCAATTTAATTAAAAAATTGTCAATGCAAAAATATTTTTCTCACATGAAAAAAATCTATAAAGTTAATAAAAATATTTGGCGAAAATATAAATTGCACCTTTTAAGTTTGACTGAAATTTGTTTCAATTCTCTAATTTTATTTTCATTAAATTGAGTTTTTTAAGTTTCAAATTTATACAATTCAAGAGTCCAATTTTGCTAAAAAGTTGTCATTAAGATATTATTTTCTAACATGAAAAAATTTATAAAATTAATAAAAAAAATCTATAGATTTTTTATGTGAGAATTTATTTTCAAAAACTCTTTTTTTTATTAGTTAATTCCATATCCAACGACAATTTTTAATGGAATTGGAAGGATATCCTGAATTGAATAAATTTGAAAAATGATTTAACTGAATGAAAGTAAAATTCGTGAAGTGAAATGAATTTTAGTTAAACTTAGAAAATGTAATTTGCATTTTAGCCAAAATATTTTATATATTTTTTATGTGAGCAATAATTAATTTTGGTTAAATTTAGAAAATGTAATCTGCATTTTAGCCAAAATATTTTATATGTTTTATGTGAGCAATTTTTTTTCATTACTTAATTGTATATTTAACAAAAATATTTTTAATAGAATTGGATGAAAGGTCTAAATGAAATAAATTTGAAATTTAAATGACTTAATTGAATAAAAGTAAGGTTAGAAGAATTAAATAAATTTTAGTTAAACTTAGACGGTACAATTTGCATTTTAACCAAAAACTAATAAAATTTTTTTGGATCATTTGCTATATTTTTCAGGCAAAGGCATTTACTCCGCCAACGAATGAGGGGGAGTTGAGAATGTCTATTATGTGAAATGTTTGTTATAAATCTTATGGGATGGAATTGGCTTTTCTTGAAGCCTTTTACCAGCCATGGAATTATGTCTATTATGTGAAATGTTTGTTATAAATCTTATGGGATGGAATTGGCTTTTCTTGAAGCCTTTTACCAGCCATTGTAATTCCATGAACACTGCCATGCTCAGGGAACCACTAAAAATTGAATGGACTATAATTTCCTCATAAATATGTTTAAAGTTTTATAATCCGGCTTCGGCTCCAAAGTATTGTTTCATATATACATCAATAGGTTGAGGATGGGATGGGTTGGAGCCTTGGAGGTATTTTGTGGCTTCAACGATAATAAGGTAGAAATGAAAGAGAAATGGAATTGTGCCATCAACCTTAATAAAGTAGAGATGAAAGTGATAGAGAATGGGCAGTGGCATGTCTGTGCTCTAAAAGAGAAAGAAAACAAGTGTTTTAAGGAAATTAATAAAAATATGTATAAAAAAAAATGTTTAATTACCATGTTAGTTCTTAATGCTTGTCCCGTGTCAAAATGGTCTTTAACATCTTAACTGTGTCAATTTAGTATTTAAACTTTTGTTATTGTGTCAAAATAGTTAACATTATTAAAAAGGGTTTAAGTCTTGACATTTTAGTTAAAGTGCTCATGATCGACATTTGAAAAAAATACTATTTAGCTAGTTTTAAAATAGAAATTAAAAAAAAGAAAAGCCAAATGCCAATTTTTTTTGCATTATCATTTTTTTAAGAAGATAAAGTTATTACCAATTATACTATAAAATCCTTATAAACTGAATATAATTGGTGTCATGTCAACAAAGTAAATAATTTTTTTTTCTATTTTATGTTTAAAAATTGATACATCCATTTAATATGCATCTATTTAAAATTACTTGATGTTCATGAAATCACAGTCCGATGTGGCCCTTTTAGCTGACTAATACAAACATATTCTTACTATTTTTCAATATAAAAAAAACTACAAATTTCTCAGCCAAAAAAAAGAGAGGAAAAAAAAAAAAAAAAAAAAAAAACCTATTAGACTAACCTTGGATTAGTAAACTTCCCATAATAGATAATATAAGACATACAAAATAAGTTAATATAAAAAATGTACGACATGAGAAGTTAAATCTATGTAAGGAAATCCTCAATTGAATAAGTTTATTGAAGTCAATTTAGTAGTCTGATAATGTTAAAAAATTATGTTTCCCCTTTTAGTGGAACTTATGTAAGTTACCTAGTTTTAAATGAATAACCTCAGATTGAAGTTAAATATATACCACCTTATCTTAGAGCAACGGACATTTAGATTTTCGCACAATGATAGAAAAACTCACATTGATTACCGCCAAAAAAAGAGAGTAAATTAATTCAAAATCTCTGAAATTAGCAGTTATGTATTAGTTTATACTCATAACATGATCAAGGACTATAATACCTAGAGTATCACAACTGATAAAAATAAATACAAACTAATAAGAATTTCATGCTTTTACAGATATTTAAAGAATCACATATCCTAGACACAAACAACAACATTCGAATTGCAAACCCGGCATATATGTTGTTGAACATATTCACTTTTTCTTCATCTGAAAAAAACTCCTCAATATAAAAAGAAAATTATTGGTCATTCCCAGCACCCAAGGACCCACTGTACAGGAAGAGTCAAGTACAGCTCTACTTTCCGCCCTACCCCCCAAACCACCCCCCCCCACCCCCCAAAAAAAAAAAAAAAAAAAAACAAAGAAGTCTGGCTCTACTCGGGAATTACTGATCAACGTCAACCCCTAACTCTGAAGTTCAGCACTATATTCCTTCTTGAATTTGCAACAAAAAGTGTGAATGAGAGAGACAGGCACACACACAAATAGAGAGAGATATGTGTATGTGTCACTTTACTTATAGAATAGAGTCAGCATCATAGAATTTTTTGTAGCAAATTAAATGCCCTTGATGCACTAGTTGAATTCCCAACTAAATCAATAAGCAATCCATCGAGTTTGGGAATCTCAATGATAAATAATATTTACCACTGACTTGCTGCTTTATTCTGTAGGCATTTCCATTTCAGCTTTTCCACTTTCTGCATTTGAAAATTCTAGCTATTAAGAATAAACCCCAAAGACAACCAATGAAATTGGAAATTAAGTTCTTAATATCAGATTTTGGTTCCAACTTCCAAGTTTGTGTCTAAATCAAATAAATTGACATTTAAAGTCACAAATATCAGTAGTTTAAACAATATCACGAACAAACTAATTTCATTAAATAACTTGAATACCAAGAAAATGTACAGTATGATGTCTTTTACCTCTAAAACTCTTTTAACTTTGATAGCTGCTCTACAGAGAATGTGTACCAAAGAGGGAGCCCGATGGCTGCAAGTTTTTTGAGACTCATGCTGGTTATGAGTTATTAAGGAATAATATTCATTAATCATCCAACCTGTCAATCCAAATGAAACTAGACCAGCACTCAAGCAGTCAAGCGTTGCTTATAAAAAAGAGTACCAACCTTCACACAGGCCAAAAAAGCAAATGTTCACCGAGACACTTATCACAGAGAAAACAATGGTGCTGGATAATCTGTTTCAGAAAAAAATATGATTACATACGCATCAAAGACTAGTCACTCTCAACACATGAGCAAATACTGCAATATTTGACAATACACAGCTTTATTTCTCTAAAAGAAACATGCATATTCAACTTTTTATTAGAAATTGAACATTCAAATCTAACATAATTCCTTTTTGCTAGAGAAAAAAGAACCTATTTTTAAATGAAGGCCACACCTCATCTATGCCTTTTCCAGTCTTAAGTTTGTTACGCATTGCGTGCCAATTATATTCAAGAACATGAGAATATGCATTAATATATTAAAGTGTTGGTGTACTCAGCATTTTTGAAATTTTATGACAAATTTCGCACATAAAAATAACATGGACGGAACCATAAAATTATAATGCAGAAAATAATAGCATTAAACCAACTTAATCAAAACACAGAAACCACAATAAAATTTTTTTAATCTGATATCTCTGAACTTATTTTTCAACTTTGAATTTATGCAGCATGAACTAGAACAAGGGCCATGGATATGACACAGCTGACATTCACTAACATGGGCAGATCATGGGAAAATAAGACAATAACATTAATCTGTTTCTGTTTGTGTGTTCTAACACTTGCAAGTAATAACGTTAACAAGTACCTATGTGTATGTTTCTGGCCAATTAAGCACAATTTAGTCCATTACATTATTAAAATAGTGGCTGTCAAATGCATAATCAAGGATGACTCACGATGCGAAAATTTAATGACAAATTCCAACAGCAAATCAAATTATACCTTTCTTAGATGTCAAGATATGCATTGCTTGCACATTGCGTAATTTTTTAAAGCAATTACGTCACTGCACTATCAGCTGCCCTGGCCCTGCCCTGGATGCAGGAAAAGCAATTTCAGGAACTAAGAAAACACATACTCTGCCATGACAAGGGTCATCATTCCCAGTTTCTACCTAATATATATGTACCTTGTCAAAGTCAAGGAATATTTATTTTCACGTTACAGATAACAACCCTTTATTTTTATCACATCAGTTACAAGAGATATATTGAATTTGATGCTCATTTAAATATTGAAGTAGGGTGAAGATTGGACTTTACTTGTGAAAGATAATTGTAATAACACCAGATGCATTTTTTTTTTTTTTTGTAAGTTGTATAGAACAAGCTCAAAACTTTAACTGCAAAGAGAAAAAAACCATCTAAGGAGAAACATTATTTTTTTTTAAAAAGAATAATTCAGATATAAGGTTTGCCTGATTCTGCAAGAGGTTAAGAACAGCGGTACATGCAAAATCATTAAGAAGCTCTGTATCAGATTGAACAATGCTTGCATAGATACAGCATGGGTTGCAATACATGTTGAAAATCCCATCAGTGAACATTCTAGGAATGATTGTGCGGATTCAAGGCACCAATCAAACTTGAAAGTGAAACCACAGTTCTTGCATCTTCCAACCAGAAACTAGTGCCTAAATTCTGCGCTGTACCACTGTGCCCTAGTAATTATGATTAAGAATTTTTGACATTTAATCAAACATGTATTGTGAATGGCATAAATTTTTTAAAAGGACATTAAACTGAAAAATCGTAGTCCAAATAATATGGAATTGCTTGAACTGATCAAGTAAATGAATGAGTATTTTGAACTGGGAGGGAACATTTACATGCAAAATTAACATTATATATACATGAGATTTTCTTTTTGCTAAGTATGTACTTGATATCTAAACTTAATCATTTGTAACAACAAGTAAAAAATTAACAAAAGGGGAAAGGAAAAATATATGCAACAAGAAACTTTTTTTTATTTTTTATTGGCAAGTACGAACTTATTGAGTTTTGAAACCATGACCTCACCCTCAATTCCATTTTTATTGGAGGAGATAGTGCCAATTGAGCTATAGCTCATTGGTCATAAGTGACCTCTTCTCCATAGTTTTTTTATTTATAAGAAAGTTCCATGCATATTGTATGTACAGGATATACAAGCATAACTATTTGCTCATGAACAATGTTTACTTTTCTCTTCAAGGCATTCCAATAATCTAAATTTGGATCACTATTTAGATATCATGCTAAATTATCACTTGTTGCAAAAGTTTAAACTCAGAATTTTAATAATATTTCAACAATTAGTGTAATTAATTGGAGATAGCAACTTAGGATAACCTGTATCATACCATGATATCGTGGTAAGCTATCATTTATTGCAAAAGCATAAATTGTTAATTTTAATAATCTTTTAACCATTAGTAGAGACTAATTGGGGATAGGAACTTTGGATCACCAGTATAATACCATGATGAACTATTGCTTATCCGCTTATTTAGATAGAAAAGTGTATATTTAATTTTTTAACTGTTATTTTAGGACAGATGTCTTACAAGGTTGTGTTTGACGAGAATGGCAATGTGAAGCTTGAGTGTCCAACCATAGTCAAGCAGTTTGCAGCAGAGGAGATATCTGCACCGGTCTTGAGGAAGCTTGTGGAGGATGCATCCAAGTTTCTGAATGATGAGGTGAGCAAATCAGTGATCACATGCCTGTGTACTTCAATGATTTGTGAAGGATGGCGACCAAAGATGCAGGCCACATTGCAGGGTTAGATGTTCTGCAAATTATTAATGAACGTACTGCTGCTTCGCTTGCCTATGGGTTTGAGAAAAAAAACAATGAGACCAATCTGGTTTTTGACCTTGGAGGTGGTACCTTTGATGTTTCAGTTATGCCAACTGCTTTGTTACATCTCTTTTAGGAATTTTATGTTATTGGTAAGTTACATGTGCAACTGTTGAAAAATCTCACCCACAGCCCATTTTTACGGGAGGAGTGTCATTGGATGCAGAGTTCATCAAATATTTTTGACTTCTCTCTTGCTAGTCCACTTCATATGTTTATTTCTACTTGTTGGAACAAGACAAATGAGCAGAGCTTTCACTTATATTCTTTGTTTTCTGATCCATTAGCTGTTACTAATTACAGTTTTGCATTCTATAATATAATTTTCAACAGAGAATAAATTGGCAAAAACAGAACCTGCAGAATCAAAACACAGAAAACTGATTTTTTGGAAATCAAACACACACTGATACTTCGTAGAGGAAAACCACAGACTAGCATTTGTCAAAAGGCATACCTGTCTAATAAATTTCAACACAATTCTTCAAATTTGACCCTTGTCAGAGTGGTGTCAATGTGTTTTGGGCCATTTGCAGTGGAGGTAATGAAAGGTAAACTGAAAAAACAAAAGTATATTCTCAGTAAATATGAAAAAGAGAGATCAACTTATCAAAAGAAGTTATAGAAATAGCCACATATCTAATATTGGTCTGAGTCAAAGACGACAGCTCCATTTTCACTTTCTCAACACTCTCAGTGAGACATAGAACTTGCTTGTCTTTCGAGGACAAGTTGAAACTGCCTTGAGTGATGCAAAGCTTTCCTTCAAAGATATAGATGAAGTAATCCTCGTTGGTGATTCAACTTGCATCCTAGCTGTTCAGGAACTGGTGAGGAAGATGACTGGAAAAGAGCCCAATGTGACTGTAAATCCTAATGAAGTTGTTGCTCTTGGAGCTGCAGTTCAGGTTTGACCTTTTCTCCTATTGAAAACATGACCTCACCCTCCATTCCATTATTATTGGAGGAGGAAGTACCAAATGAGCTATAACACATTGGTAATAAGTGACTTCTTCTCCACAGTATTTTTATTTATAAGAAAGTTAACCATTTGTTTGTATAGGATATACAAGCATAACTATTTGCTCATGAACAATGTTTACTTTTCTCTACAAGGCATTCTAATAATACGTTCTCAAGGTGATACTTTTTGTGTGTCTATATACATATATATATATATATATGTATGTATATATTCAAAATTGAATTTGTACATATCAGTAACTCAAAGTGAAATAAGTAAGAGAATGCCAAAGAACCATAGAAAATTACTACAATAAAACTAATTGGAGGTAATCCTAAATTTATTCACAAAGGATTTTCAAGTAGGTGATACATGAAATGGTTACAGAGCTATAGTCTTCAAAGGGATAGAAGACTTGTTCATTGCTGCAGATATAGTGATTCATTCTAACGTCTACAAAATAAGGACATCAACTACCAAAGAAAAGACTTACATCTGTAGAGAAGTCATCAAGTATGAAGTCATCAAAATACCAGAACAGAGAACTATGGCTGAGAGAAGCAATAACAGCATCACCCATCATAATTTCGACAATTCGATGGTGGCAGCAGCAGAAGGTTACAAAACCAGGCGAATCCGTGATGACTGTGATGGGGCTGGAAGCTCTAATTACGAACCTCACCCAAAAAGGACTGAAAGGCTCACAGAATTTATGGCAAGTGAGTACGAGGAATGTGCTGAAGAGCTAGGTGATTGGCAGGAGTCTAGTGAAAGTGACCTTGAAGGTTAATCAACTTTTTTCTCTGTAAGTCACTGTCTTTCTTCTTAATTCAAGTTTTGTTGGTTGCTACAATATCTTTTTCTTGTGTACAAATACTAATGGATTGCCCACCATATGTTTGATTAGAGTTGCTAATGATTTTTTCTGCAACAAAAAGCTTCTTGTTGTTCCATCAAGTATGAAGTCATCAAAATACCAGAACAGAGGATCCTAGTGAACAGGATGATCATTTTTGGGCACAAAACTCATGTGTGAGGAATTGCTTTCATCTACAGCTACAGAAATCAACCCAACAATGCTGAAGTTGAGGCTCTGTCATCATTACTGATTCAAGTGTTTGCAATAAATACTTGAGCAAAAATTCTATAATTGAGCCTTTAATTAAGATGAGTATCCAAAAATGCAACTATAGAAGGAGGCATACCATGGCATCTAAGTTCGATCAAGATTTTCTTGCCATCTTTGATGGTGGATATAACTTGGAGTTGGAACCATCATTAACATAAGTGTGGGCGATTGAAAGCCCTGAGTCTTCTGCTCCATTGTTGAAAGCCCTGGGATCTATCTCTTCCATTTCCCTCAGAGCCCTTGCGTTTTCAAAAAAAAAAAAAAAAAAAAATGTTTATTTCCTTTTCTTTGGTTTTCCAAACAGAGAGAGTGAATAATAAAAAGGAAGAAAGTACCTGGACATAAGCGTTGCAATTGGAAGGGTTGGACGAGAGCTCCGTTTCCAGAGACAGAATCGGATTCGAAGCCATCCGAAGTGGGACAGGTAGTGTTTTTGGGGACGTCTGGCATAGGGTGGTGCTCGATGGTTTCTTCTTTGCAGTCGGCATTGATGTCTGGAACCTCCTCCATTGTTGGAAGCCCATTGACAGATGCACTCTACACGGACCCCCCACCTTCTTGGATGGTTTTTAACCCAATCCCCCATTTCACATATTACCTCTACGTAATTTAGCTCAGATGGGTTTGACCTAGTCAATTGGTTCTGTAATTCGTTATTAGATAAAGAAAATATCCACAGATGGTCGGATAATTCATAGAGATAAGCTGATCTAATGTTCTTTTTTTTACGACCATTGATGGAAAGGTCAACATAACACAAAGACGTCAATGGATATTTTACCGGTCCAAAAGCAAAACAGACAAAAAAAATATTTGGAAACGTGCGACCAACCCAAAATGATATGACATTTCCATCACTCTCATGGTTTAAGTTTAACCACTTTGGAATCTCAGTTCCTGGTAGTCTAATTCCAAAATAATCATCTTCAGGTTTAGATGTTTGTGAATCCATTAATATCCTGCTTCTTGTTCCCTTGCGAGCTCTATTTGGTAAAATCCCTGAAATTTCTACAATCTGCATTCAATTAGCAAATTGAATTAGGGACGAAAGTAACAAAAATTGTTTCTTTTTTTATAACTTAATAAAAAAGAGAGAGTGAAACCTGATTCAATAATCTGCTTGATGATTGTGCATTCAACGAATAGCAATTTCTTACATCCACATCTCGAACAGATTGGGGAAGCCTTGGAATTTCCCGAAGCTGCTTGCAATTTTGTATCTGAAGGACCGCTAAATTAGCAAATCTGCTTAGGCTTTCGGGGATGCTAACAATATTCATTTCAGATAGATCTAGAGAACTCAATACGGGGAAGTACTCGGGTTTCATCAAAAAATCTAATTCAATTATATTTTTATTGCCCTGGAGACTCAGGGAATCCAAATTTTTACAATGGGAAAGATACCATTTTTTTGGGCTTAGAGTACAATGGGAAAGATACCATTTTTTTAAGCTTGTATCATAGAACTCAGGTAATTCTGTAATGGATTCATAGTGGTTGAAATTGATATATTTTAAAGATATCAACCTGTGGCAATTTGGAAGAATTTGAAGTTTTCCACAACCTTCGAGATCCCAATACTGAAGCTTATTAAGAAATCCAACCGACTCATGAATCTTAACTAAATTTTTACAATGGGAAATATGTAATTGTTTTAGGCTTTGGGTACAAAACTCGGGTAATTCTGTAATGGACTCACAGTTGCTGAGATTGATATATTTTAAAGATATCAACCTGAGGTAATTTGGAAGTTTTTGAAGTTTTTCACAACCTCTAAGACTCCATTTCTGAAGCTTATCAAGAAATCCAACTGACTCATGAACCTTAACTAAATTTTTACAATGGGAAAGAAACAATTTTTCTAGGCTTGGGGTACAGAACTCAGGTAATTCTGTAATGGACTCACAGTAGCGGAGACTGATATATTTTAAAGATATCATCCTGAGGTAGTTTGGAAGAATTTGAAGTCTTCCACAATCTTGGAGATCCCATTTTTGAAGCTTATCAAGAAATCCAACCGACTCATGAATCTTAACTAAATTTTTACAATGGGAAAGAAACAATTTTTCCAGGCTTGGGGTATAGAACTCAGGTAATTCTGTAATGGACTCACAGAAGCTAAGACTGATATATTTTAAAGATATCATCCTGAGGTAGTTTGGAAGAATTTGAAGTTTTCCACAATCTTGGAGATCCCATTTTTGAAGCTTATCAAGAAATCCAACCGACTCATGAACCTTAACTAAATTTTTACAATGGGAAAGAAACAATTTTTCTAGACTTGGGGTACAGAACTCAGGTAATTCTGTAATGGACTCACAGTTGTTGAGATTGATATATTTTAAAGATATCATCCTGAGGTAGTTTGGAAGAATTTGAAGTTTTCCACAATCTTGGAGATCCCATTTTTGAAGCTTATCAAGAAATCCAACCGACTCATGAACCTTAACTAAATTTTTACAATGGGAAAGAAACAATTTTTCTAGGCTTGGGGTACAGAACTCAGGTAATTCTGTAATGGACTCACAGTTGTTGAGATTGATATATTTCAAAGATATCATCTTGAGGTAGTTTGGAAGAATTTGAAGTTTTCCACAATCTTGGAGATCCCATTTTTGAAGTTTATCAAGAAATCCAATTGACTCATGAACCTTAACTAAATTTTTACAGTGGGAAAGATGCAATTCTTTTAGGGTTGGGGTATAGAGCTCAGGTAATTCTGTAATGGACTCACAGTTGTTGAGGTTGATATATTTTAAATATTTTAGTTGGATTCCCTGTAGAAGAAAAAAAAAATTTCATCCAACATTCAAATAAAATTTAAATAAATGATAATTTATAAATACTAATATTTTATACCAATTTGAATGTAGTCTCCAATCTAATAAGACTACGTGGCATCTCAAGTCCAACAAGTTGTCGAGGATAATAGTTAAATGGCAAGGAAAATGGAAATTCAGGCCATTGAAGCAACATTAACCCGTTGGGGAGATATTCGAGTTCTTCACAAATGCGTACATTATGAACTATAAGAAATTTGAGATTTTTCATCTTTTTAAAAGCTTTAGCTTGTATTGGCATCGTTATCAGTTGAGGAGAGCAGCACATAATGCCCCGAATTTTACTTGAGCCCTAGTTGGACAAAGCATTAGTTACACTAAATAATAGAACAATAAAAAATTTTAAAAATTAGAAAAACATATCTAAATAAAATTAAAATTTCTTTAAAAGAAGATGCAAAAGAGCTTATACCATATTTGTAGTTAGTATTTCTTCAGCATCCTTAAAACACCATATCCTGCTACGTTCTCCAAGCTCTTCTGGTTCTTGTTGAACAATTTCTCTCCCCATTTGTTGAAGCAAGTCATGCATCCACAACTTGCCAGATTGATCAACAGTTATGAGACATTTATCAATAAGTTTTCCAATTCCATAACCTGGATATAATTTGCAAGCATCTAATATATCCTCTACATAACTCCTATCGAATCCCTTAAAGAAACATGCAATATCCAAAAAAATATCCTTTTCGGTCTTTTCAAGTCTGTCATAACTTATTTTGAGCTTTTCCACAATTTTTTTGTGAGGAATGTTTTTATATTTTTCTAACGCACTTCTCCAATCACATATACTTTTTCCACACAAATCAGAACCTATTATTTTAAGAGCTAATGGAAGGCCATTCGCATAATGTATGATTTGCTTTGCAACTTCTGAATAATCTCTCTCAGGTTCCATTTTTGAGAAGGCATGCAGGTTGAAGAGTTCACGAGATTCAGATTGATTTAGACCCTTAAGCTCATAAATTAGATGATCTTTTCCAAGAGTATTTAACACTTGTTTGTCTCTTGTTGTTATAATGACTCTACTTCCTAAAGCAAGCCAATCACATTCTCCAAGCAAATTTTCCATCACTTCTGACTCATCCACATTGTCAAGAATTAAAAGAAGTCTTGTACGAGAAAGCCTTTCCTTTATCATAATAATTCCTCTGGGTACGCTATCTACCTTTACATATGTGCCCCATGAGATCTTAGAAAGAAGCATCTCTTGTAGATTGATTATGTCATCATTTCTTCTCGACTTTTCATTGACATCCTCTAGAAAGCAACTCAATTCAAAATAATTAGTGATTCTATTATAAATAGCCTTTGCAATTGTAGTCTTACCTACTCCTCCAAGACCATGAATCCCTACCATTCGAACATCATTTGAGTTCATATCTAAAAGCAATTCTATAGCATCCACACGAGAATCTATTCCAACTGGATGTTTAGTAACAAATAACTGAGTGTGATTCAATTTAGTAACTGACATCTCTCTAATAATTCTCTGGATAAATTGAGTTTCAGATTCAATACAACTGTCACACACAAAGAATAAGAAACATATAATAAGTTAGACAAATTGAAAATATACATAGATAGGTTGTTCATATACGAAAAGTTCAAAAGTTCAAAAGTTATTGTGGGTTGGAGTAGTAAGTTCATCTAACGGGTAGCGCTTAGGGGCAAGGATCTTGTACTAGATTTGTAACTTCCATTCATATAGTGAATTGCCCTACTTGGGTTGGGTTGCCCTTGCAATCTTTTTTTTTTTTTTTTTTTTTTCATTGGAGATGTACCTCTATCAATTTTTTTTCAGTTCCTCATCATACTTTATGTTATTTGTTTATTACTTTCATTGTTTGCTTTATTGATTTGTGACCTGATAGTTTCATTGATTGAGTCTTTAAAATTTGGTTGGTATAATTGGGAATTAATTCATATCCAAGACTATTTTACTATTGAATTTCATGAGTGAGTAGATAAATTTTTTTTTGGGTGAGCTACAATAGATTTTCAATTAAAAGAGTTAAACAATCATTTTAGTGAGCACGAAATTAAGTTTCTATGAATGTCATTATTGAATAGATATTTTTTTAGCTACAATAGAGTATCAATTAAAAGAATTAATTTATGGTTTTATTAAGCATGCAATGAAGTTGATTATTCTTAACTTAGCATTATGGTCAATTTGGATAGAACTTATTTTGCTGAAACTGAAAACTGAAAATTGAAAAAACTATAGCAAAATAATTTTTAAATGTGTGAATAGAACCGTAGAATCCATTTTTAATGAAAAAGTTGCTGAAAAGTGATATTTGTGGGTCTGTGAACAGTGCACGGATGTATTATTCACGGTTGAAAAGTCAACCTTTGTGGTTACTGTTCATGAACAGTGCAATGAATAGTAGCTGTAAACCTCTAGAAATGCGTGCCAAAAAAAAAAAAAAAAAGGTAAAACGCGGACGTGAGCCGTGACGTGGATCCAAATCCAGCCTAATTACTAAAGCTCAAACTATATTAATTTGTAAAAAAATATATTTGTTTTTATTCATATTAATAAAATATAAACAGAATCAAAGAAAAAAAAACTGTTTTGAATATATTTCAACTCACTTTTATATGATCTATCAAGATAGCATTTGATATTCTTTTTTATTCTATAAAATAATCTATAATTAATTTTGTCTAATTTATTAGCAATTTCTCTTTCAATTAGCATATAGGATCAAAGAGTGTTAGATAAACGTCTTCTCATTTTGTTTTGAGCTTAATCTTCACCATATGAAAGACAGAAAGCCCTTATTTTGTAGTTACAATATATCTTAGATAAGAAAGTACGTAACAAACCACTCTGAAAACAAGTTGATAAGCTATTGATTTTCTAGTCCCTACCATCTATTTGTACAATCCTTATTTTTTTATTTTATTTTTTAAAGCTTGAGTGTTAAACTACATTATATCCGTAATGATAAACTTCTGTTCATAATAATAGTTTTTCATGATATGTAAAATCTTGTAGGCTGTGTTTGGATGGCAACATTTGAATTTGGATTTGAATTTGAAATCCATTGATTTAAAATGCCTTGATTTGAAATCCTTTGATTTTAAAATTTCTTGTTTGGGTCTTTTTTAACAAAGAAGGATTTGAAATTCATCATTTGAAATTCCATAGTTTGGATACCTAAATTTGAACTTGGATTTGAATTTGGATTTAAGATCAATAAAATATATTTTTTCATTATTATTTTTCTTAATCATTCTACATTTTAGTTTTAAATACATGAGGTAATATTAATAATCCAGTTAACAAGATGATGATTAAAATTTTTAGTCATAGCCAACTAAAAAAATATCTTGCTAGCTATTGACAACTAAAATATTTTATATCAATTAGAGAGGACAGCCAAATGCATGGGTTTTTTTTTTTTTTTTTTTTTTTTTTTTTTTTTTCACAACATTCAAAATCACAAACTAAAAAATTACTCTAAAGTTATTAACAAATAAAAAGTTATATATCAAGAGAGACAGATTAAATACTCAAAATATGTATCTTTCACACAACTTCCAAAAGAACAAATTAATGAGGACTAAGCAAAAGTCGTATCCACTCCTTTTTATCATCATCATTTGAAAGACTTTTCAAAAACTTAAAGTCCTCCGCACCTCCATGCGTTAACTTCTCAACTATTTTGAATATTTCAAGCCGTGTGAGTCCAGACACTTTTGAAACCACTGCATGTATCTCTTCACCAGAAGGTTGTGGTTGCTCTTGATTTTTCTTTGCTGTAAAGTACTCTTTTACAGAGCAACAATACTCTTTAAGAGAGGAACCAATTTCTGCAACAACTTCAACGAGTGGATCTTTCCTACTCCTTTTTCTTTGGTGAGTCTCAGCTGCAGAACTTGTTGATACAGAATGCTGATGTGGTTGTTGTGTAATGGGAGAATTCACTCCATTTTCTCCTTCCTCAGCCATAACTTCAACTGCTTCGTTCATATGTTCTACACCAATGCCAGTAGCTCTATCCCTCCCACACAAGATCTCAATGTCCTCCCAATTGTCAATAACTTTGTTTTTATAAGGACCCGCTTTTGAATTTTTCTAAAGAAGTAAAAAAAAGAGATTAGCAGATTATTTTGCATAGTAAAAAAAAGGGATTAGCAGATTAGACTCTGCTTTCATGAAATCATGTTCTACAACCAGTTACCATGCACGCAAGAAGAAAGTTTCCAATTATGCAAAAACAGTTGAAACATATTTAGCAATGACTAATGTACTGCTACTAGCTACTACACACTGCAACATTTAATCATTACAATCTTGAAAACTTAATACTTTTTAAGTTTACATAGATAGTTGTCTATTAAGCTTGCACCAAATCATGGTTGGGTTTTGTCTTGTAGCATCTTAGTGCGTGCAGGATAAATATTCTACTAATTGCTGAATATGGTATATCCAAGCATAGAATGGGAGATTATAAGATCAACACATGGTTATATTTCATTTTGCTAGACATTGATATTTTGATTGTGTTCTAGTGTAATTATACATGCAATCTTGTCTATGAATCAGGCTTAGCATCAGAATAGTGGAAGCTTAACTGGGAAAGTGGGTGTGATTACATAACACTCTAGGCTTTAATAATATTACACTCTAGGCTACATCAAATTAAGTTATAGAGAGATTACCATGCACACACGTACGTATAAACACAAAAGAGAACAAACTAATTCTTTGTTAAAATGTGTGGTGAACTTATTAAAGAGAAAAAAGTCATAAGGGATCATACCTTAACGTAAGCATCCCAGACATGGTGATTATCGACTGTGACAACAACCTTTTTCTTTGCTTCATCCCAAACAAGTCCACTTTGATTTTTTATATCAGTAATTATAGCAAAATGTAGCTTCCACGCCTTTAGTCTATTCTTAACATTGTCCTTTGTCAAATTGAGAATCAATTGAGCATTTATGTACTCCACAGCAGCTTGGTATGCCACCTCTTTCCAGTATCCATCCTCCCTATTTCCTTGAGCTAATTGATCATATAAAATACTTGCTAATGCTTTGTCCATTTCTGCATTCCATTGAATATATTGTCTTGAATGTGATTGTGATTGAGATTGAGATTGTGATCTGGATAGAGATTGAGGTTGCTTATCTTTTCTTCCCATTTCTATTATGTTTTCAAATCCGGTATTTGGTATTTGGACCTTGGTATCAAATATGTCAACATCCTAAAAAATGTTAGATTAGCAACAATATTCCATGTCATGTGCAAGAATAGTAGGAGTTGAGTAAAATCAGCCCGGAAGCAAGGACTACACGATCGTCATTAGTATTTGCTATATGCATTCAGAAATATCTCATATGTACAAAGAAATATATAAATACAAAAAGAAGATTTTAGGCATGGGCAAGGCATTTGCCAAAAGTAAACCACACACAACCTCATGTCAGTTAAACACACTAACTAAACTTCATTATTAACAAAACTATTGCATCAGAAAATGTACCCATCAATGGTTTTAGTTTTACATCATCATGTCGAATTTGGCAAGAGAGTTGGAGCAAACTAGAAAGGTGTATAATGGTAGAGAATCATATATAAGAATCACTGAAGCTAAGTTGAAGTGTATACATAGAAATTGTACTTACATAGCAATACATGGACAAGTCAAACAACAACTCAGAGCACAGAGAAGCCTTGTTCATTCATTCATTTCACTTATAAATAGTTTATTGAAGCATTTCATCAAACACATAATTTGCATTACAAACCCACAAATGAAAATAAAAATAGAAAATAAAAACAAACCCAAAACATATCATTGAAAATACCATGAAACAAGGTGCACAAACAAATCAAAAGAAACCCACAAACAATCAAATTAAACCCAAACAAACCCACAAATAAATCAAATAAAACCCACCGGGAAAACCCCCATCCCTTTTTTTTTTTTTTTAGAGAGAATTAGAGAGGTTAAAGATTAAGATAAGAGTTGAGAGAACAAACCTGAAGCTGCCTTGCCGAGAGAGAGGGGGAAGAAGAGTTTGTGAGTTACGGCTAGAAAGAGAGACACAAAGAGCCCAGAGAGACAGTGTGCGTGAGAGGTGAGAGTGAGAGATTTTTAAATTCCTGGGTTTTTGATGGTATTTCAAATCCATGGATTTGGACCCCTCAAATCCAAGATGGATTTGGGCCAAATCCAAATTCAATTATTTTAAGTTATCCAAACAAAGGATTTGGATTTGGGCTCCCTCAAATTCAAATCCAAATCCAAATTTAGGTCATCCAAACAGACCAGTAAGTAATTGTTCTCTCAACAAACAAATATATATATATATATATATATATCATCAATTCTTAAAAAAAAAATCATTGGCCTCTTGAAGATGTATGCTTCCTATGTGAACTTTTTTTTTTATTCATGATTGGGCTTGCCAAAGATGAAATCATAATTCCCTCGTAACCTGTTTCTAATCCATGATAGGGTCTATTGAAGATGATTTAAAGTTTTTAAATCATAAATGCATACAAGAATTAATAGTCATAATTGGTAAAATTATATGGCGTTAATTTTTTTTTTTTTTTTTAATTTCTACCATCGACTTTTTATAACTTAACTACCTCTTTAGTAGAAAATTCTATGAAAACAGGATACTTTCCTAATTCAGCATTTAGTGAAAACATTTTTTTTGGGGGGAATCCATAACAAATCTATTAAACTCTGTAACTTATAGAAGAGCAGTGAATAGTTACATACCCCTCCTTGTAATGCAACCCAGACAAGCCAGTTGCTTTAGTCAAAGCGGTCCTCCACCTCTGAACCTTCTCCGCATTATCTTCATGTTCAGTTAGCGCTTTTCCAAGTTTTCCCCTTTGTTTACGTATTTCTGACGGATCCACTTTGTAAAATACAGGTAGAACCAATTGTCCGTTATTCCTACACTCAAGAATCTTTACAATTTCATCTAAGCACCAACTGGAAGATGCATAATTTTCAGAGAACACAACAATCGAACTCTTTGACAATTCAATAGCTTTAAGGAGTTCCATTGAAATTTCTTCTCCTCTTGGAAGTTCATTGTCGATAAAGGTGTTAAAACCCTTATCATATAAAGCTTGATATAAATGACCTGTAAAATTATAGCGAGTGTCCTCACCTCTAAAACTTAAGAAAACATCGTAGGTGAATTGGGGAGTGAAAGAAGAAGAGGAAGCTCTGTCCTTGATCTGGATGGCCATACCGGAGAATATATCGGATTTCGGCAGATTAATGAATATCGGCCGATACAGAACTTGAAGCAGGAAACGCCACAGATCGATTTGTCAGTGATTGGGATGAACTGCGGCACCAGCTGTGTGTTTATGGATCTGAAAGCTTGAACTCAGGGAGAGAGAAAGCGACTGAGAGAGAAATATATCTGAGATTTAAAGACTCTTGAAGTGGGAAAAAAACTGAAGAGGCCCAAGAGATACACGCGCGGGGAAAACTGCAATAACACTTGGAAATCACTTGGAAATCACGACAAAGTGCGTTTGAATAGCACTTTTTTTTTTTTAAATTAAAAATATTATAACAAAATAATTTTATAATACATAAATAATATAATAGAATTTATTTTTAATATTTTTAAATATATAAACAGTAATACTACAGTATATTAATAGTATAATTACAGTAAAAATTGTCTCTGCACAGGATATCTATGTGATTGTACCGTTCATGCACTGATGAAAAAAAAAAAAAAAAAAAAGCAAAACGCAAACGCCAAAAGCCAAATTAATCTTTATCCAAACGGGCAATAAGTGCCCGTTTGTTTCCACGTTTTGAGCCAAAAGTTGGCTTTTCAGAAAAGCCAGCCCATTATGCGAGTTTGGTAAGTATAAAATGCAACTTTTTCCAAAAAGTTGCATTTTACATTTCTGAAGAAACGCGCGTTTGAATTATGGGAGAACTTCGGTCCATTTTGTAAAAGCTGGTGTGGGCGTTTGATATATATTCGTTGGGCTGAGTTCATTTACCAAATTGCCCTTCAGTAAAGGGCAAGCTGTCTTCTTCAGAGTCTCACGCACAGCCTCATTCCTCTCATCTCTCTGCTCTTCCCTCACCGTTCTGCTACAAACACAGCACCACCCAACAAAATCAACAAAATCGAAATCAACTCATTTCAAACTTGGTCTATCACCGGTCTACCACCACAATCAACAAAATCAACAAAACTCATTTCAAACCCAACTCAAAATCAACCCAAAACCCAAGAGAAATCAACTTATTTCTCTTTCATTCCTTCTCTATCTCAACGGTAACATACCCAATCAAAACAAAAACACAAAACCCAATCGAAAGATTTGAAACACAAAAACAATATTTCTCATAAGCCTAATGAATCTAAGCAATAAAATAAAACTCATCAAACAAGAAAAAAAAAAAACCATGTAGAACACCGACTTGTGTAGAACGCCGATCTCCACTTCTTTGCCGGTGATCTATGTGTGTATGAGAGAGAATTTGTTTGTGTGAGATAGAGGGAGAGAAATTTGTATGTGTGTGTGTGTGTGTGTGTAAGAGAAAGAGGAAGAAACAGAGAGGGAGAAGTGAAGAGTTGTTCTGGAGGCTGCAACACAAGTGATTCGGAAAGAACTAGAAAAAGAAAAAGAAGGGTAGATGGAGTTAGTGGGACACGTGTGTGATGGAGAAAAAACCAAGAGAAGAAAAAAAAAAAAAAAGGAAAAAGAAAAGGAAACGTATGGCTGAAAGAAAGGAAAAGATAAGAAATGGCCAGAAATACTTTCACAATATTTTCACAATAAATTTTAAGTAATTAGTTAATATTGGTGAGAAAAAAAAATAATTTCAACAGTAGGTTTAAATTAGAACTAGTAACAACTTTCCACATAAGATTTTGATGTAATTCTTGTGAAAGTATTGCGAAAAATGTTGTGAATATAACACATTTTATTAAAAAATATAATTGTTGGGAATGAATATAAAAAGAATAAAGAATGAATGAAGAAATAATTTTAATGTTAAAATTAAAATCTGTATCAATTTTTATGATAATATTTTCACAATACTTTCACAATAAATCTTAAGTGGTATGTTATTATTAGCTAATATTGGTGAGGAAAAAATAATTTTTTTAGAAAGAGAAAAAAATAATTGTAATAGTACGTTCAAATTAAAATCAGTATCAATTATCACAATAATTTCACAATAAATCTTAACTGGTAGGTTATTATTAGCTAATATTGATGAGAAAAAAATAATTTTTTTAGAAAGAGAAAAATTGATTTAAGTATATGAAGTAGTTGATTTAAGTATGAAATAAACTCACATAAAAAAGAAAAGAAAAAAGTATGAAATAAATTCCCTTATATATACATTGTCCATTTTGGTAATTTATCCCTCAAACTGCAACTTTTATAAGCGTTAACCAAACACTCAGCTTTTTCAAAAAGCACTTTTTAACAGTTTTTACCAAACACTCAGTTTTTTGAAACTCAACTTTTTCATTATGCACTTTTTAAAAACTCAACTTTTTCATTATGCACTTTTATAAAAAGCTCAACCAAACTCACCCTAAGTCTTCTCATGTCAATTGTCATGTCTTTTGTGGTCAGTGGAGCAGGGTGCGAGCTTTTAGCTTTATTGGTTTTGTCATTTGTGATTCGTGAACTTCCAAAATCAAATAGGCAAATTGCAATTTGCATGTAAAAAGAAAAAAAAGTCATTGTTTTGTCTTCTTGTAATTAATAGTTTATTGGAGAAGGGTTGCTCGCTCTTAGGTTGGGTTTTCTCTGAAAGCTCTTCCTAGGCTCCGTAGCATTGTAGTTTCCTCTTCAGAGGCATTCCGTCCCTGTGAATAACACAGTTATCCACAGGCTAGTTGGGTTTTTTTCTGGGTCAACTGGGAAACACTTATCTCTTCCTCACTTCTCCCCTCCTCCCCCCTAGTTTGCAAGATGGAGGACTTATCAAACCGCTGGAAATCCCTCTCACTATCGGAGAAGGAATTTTCTGGCTTAGCCCTAAAATCAGTCCAGACCACCACAGAGTTCTCCATGGTGGCTCGTTTTCTCACGAAACGCCCCATCAACCTTGAATCCATAGCCAACACTTTCAACCCCCTGTGGAGATCGAAAAGGGCTTTAGGATGAAGTTTATTGGTGATCACCTGATCCTTTTCTCTTTCGATTCCAAAGAGGACGTTGACAGAATCCTTGCAGCTGAACCATGGTGTTTTGACAAACACATTATGGTGCTTTCGAGATACGATAACTCAGCTCCTGTCAACCCCGACGACATGACCACCGTTACTTTCTGGGTTCAGGTACACGACATCCCGCTTAGGTTCAGAAATAGAGAGGTTGTTGAACAAATTTGTAGCATTATGGGTACTATTCTCCAACCAGAGAATCCGAATGAATGCGATGGAGGTTGTTTCATTCGCATTCGTGTGGCCTTAAACATCGCTTTCCCTCTCTGTCGAGGGCGGTTAATCACCCTCGAGAATGACGAGACGCACTGGGTTTCGTTCAAATATGAACGTCTCCCAAACCTGTGTTACTGGTGTGGTTGTCTCACACATCCGGATAAGGATTGCGAACGCTGGATCGACAGCGAAGGTTCCCTGCAAAAGGAAGATCAGCACTTCGGTCCATGGATGAAAGCAGCTCCTTTTATGGCTTCAAGGAAAAATTTCCTCTCTGTACCAGGTTTCTACGCCAACAAGAAAGCTGTAAATTTCAGTCAAGCCCAGGCGGAAACCCAAACGCAACCCCAGAAACCTCCCCCAACAGAGACATGGGTAATCCCACCAAAAATGCCGGCGAAAACCACGATTAAAGCTGTGAACCACGCGCGTGACAAGAGTTCAGAAGTGACGTCCTCCACCCCTGAAATTTCGGCGGCTTCTGTCTTGGTTCCTCCAATACAGAACAAGCCTTTTGCTTTCGAAGACTTAATTACTGAAATTGACAGGGACATCCAGCGTTTTGACGGGACGGTTCCCGCGGAAAAAATTTCAAATGGCAACCAGGAACTTTGCATCCCATCTCCCCTAAATGGGCCTCACTCTCCCAATACCTCTCACTCAAGCCCACATCACATAAAGCCCATACACCCAAGCCCGCTTAAAGATATCACAAACTCCTCTGCAGTCCACAATCAATTAAACTTGGATAAGGATAAGAAATGGGTCCATATACAGAGACCCAACTTCTGCACAAATGATGAGTTACTTGAGTCTTCTTTAGGCAAACGCGGAGCATCTTCAAAACCAGAGAATTTACAACCTCTGAAGCGCTTAGCAACCAGCGATGATGTGCTCCCAAATCGCCCAACTCAAATGGCGGTGGCTGGCCGACAGCCCCGCCGATCAAGATGAGTCTGCTATTCTGGAACGTGCGTGGGCTTGGGAACTGACGCACCGTTCATGAGCTCGAGAACTATATTCGGGCACAAGATCCCTCCGCCCTCTTCCTAGCCGAGACGTGGGCGGGCGAAGATAGGCTGGTCAGTTTGTGTGCTGAGCTGGGTTTTGATCATCATTGGGTCACTCCAAAAGTCAATCGTTTGGGCTGTTTGGCTCTGTTTTGGAAGAAGCCTCTCAAGTTAGAGGTGATTTCTTCATCACCTAATCATATCGACGCTGTGGTTGGGGCCTCTTCAGAAAATAAATGGCGCCTTACTGGTATATACGGCTTCGCCGATCCGGCAAAAAAATGTGACACATGGGCCTTGCTCCGGCGCCTTCACTCAAGTCTCTCTTTGCCGTGGCTGTGCGCTGGGGATTTCAACGAAATCCTTTGGTCCCATGAGAAATGTGGTTTGGGTCCAAGAGCTGAAGCTCCAATGAAAGACTTCCGTGAAGTCTTGGATGAAGCAGGGCTAAAAGATTTGGGTTTTGTGGGGAAGAAATTCACGTGGAAAGGCCGTCGGCATGGTGGCTTTGTCCTTGAGCGCCTGGATAGAGCGGTTGCAAATAATCAATGGTTTTCTCAGAATCCGGGCACCAAAGTCCAAATCCTTCATTCCAACTCTTCTGACCATCAAGCAATCATTGTGAAACCGGAAGGTATTAGTCCTAAACCAAAAAGATCATTTAAATTTGAACAAATGTGGTTACGGGATAAAGGTTGTAGCAACACAGTCACAAGTGCTTGGGGTCCTCCTATAATTGGGGCAACTATGCCTGAGGTTGCTGGTAAGGTCCAAGTTTGTGGTGAGAAGCTCACGGAGTGGAGTAAAAAGTCTTTTGGAAATGTCAAGAGGTTACTTGAGGAAAAGAAGAACCTCCTTTCAAAGGCAGAGTTGGAAGCAGCAAAAGGTGGTGACCCTCTACGGGTAAGATCATTACAAATGGAAATTAACAGCATGCTGGATAAGGAAAACTTGATGTGGCAGCAGAGGTCGAGGGCTTTATTCTTGAAATGTGGAGACCGAAATACGGCCTACTTCCACAGAAAGGCCTCCCAAAGGTTTCGGTGAAACCGGATTCTGGGTCTAAAAAACAACCAGAACACGTGGTGCACTGAGGAGAGTCAGATTAAAAATATTGCTGTTGAGTACTACCAGTCCCTTTTCTCATCCTCCTCACCGTCTGCCTTGGACAAAATCCTTGAAAAGGTTCAACCCTCTGTAACTGACTCTATGAATGCAACATTGCTTCGTGATTTTAGCAGGGAGGAAGTGGAATGTGCTTTGCAACAGATGGAACCCATTACTGCCCCTGGCCCCGACGGTATGCCTCCAATCTTTTATCAATCTTTTTGGTCCACGGTTGGTGATGATGTTTGTTCTGCTGTATTAGATTGCTTGCATAAATGTAAAATTCCAAAAGAAATTAATCATACCCATATTGCTTTAATCCCTAAGGTCAAATCTCCAGAAAGAATTACTGAATTTCGTCCTATAAGTCTTTGCAGTGTGATTTACAAAGTGCTGTCTAAGGTTCTTGCTAATAGGCTTAAGGGTATCCTTCCCTCTGTAGTGTCGGAAAATCAAAGTGCCTTTCAGGCTGACAGATTGATAACAGATAACATTCTAATGGCGTTTGAAACTCTGCACTATATGAAGCATCACCAAAAAGGAAAAACAGGGTTCATGGCCATGAAATTAGACATGAGCAAGGCTTATGATCGTTTGGAATGGGAGTATTTAGAGCGAATAATGAAAAGAATGGGCTTTGCTGACAGTTGGGTGGCCTTAATGATGGAATGTATTTCAACTGTGAGCTACTCGATACTTATTAATGGAGACCCCACTCCAATCATTCAACCGTCCAGAGGCATTAGGCAGGGGGATCCACTCTCCCCTTACCTTTTCCTTTTCTGCACGGAGGGCCTCCACAGTTTACTCCAACACTCAGCGGACTCTGGTCAAATCAGAGGGATTTCCATTTGTAAGCAGGGTCCTCGGCTAACACATCTTTTCTTTGCCGACGATAGCTTGCTTTTCTGTCGAGCCACAATCTCTGAATGTCATAGGATCCAAGAATCTTTAAGTAGCTACGAAAAAGCCTCAGGCCAGCAGTTAAATAGAGCAAAGACCTCTCTTTTTTTTCAGTAAATCAACCTCCACATCAGTCATAGAGCAGATTACAAACTACCTTGGGGCCCAGGAAGTCAAACAATATGAGAGATATCTTGGTCTCCCCTCCCTTGTTGGAAAAAATAAGAAGGCAAGTCTCATGTTCATAAAAGAGAGGGTGTGGGCCAAGTTACAAGGTTGGAAAGAACAACTCCTCTCACAAGCCGGGAGAGAAGTGTTGCTTAAAGCGGTAGTGCAGGCCATCCCTACCTTTGCCATGAGTTGTTTCAAACTCCCCATCACACTATGTAATGACATTGAACAACTGATCCGCAAATTCTGGTGGGGCCACCGTGGGAACCAAAGGAAAATACACTGGACGAAATGGAGCTCTCTTTGTCTCCCAAAAGACCTTGGTGGTATGGGCTTCAAGGAATTACAAAAATTCAACGACGCAATGCTTGCTAAACAAGTGTGGCGACTACTTGAGGACAAAACCTCACTTTTCCACAAGTTCTTCAAGGCAAAATTCTTTCCCAATGGTAGTATTTTGATGCAAAGGAAGATAAGGGCTCCTTTGCTTGGAGGAGTATTCTCAAAAGCCGGGATGTCATAAAAAAGGGGGCTCAATGGAGAGTGGGAAACGGCGAGAACATCCTCATCTTCAAAGATAGCTGGCTGCCTGACCCTCAACACTCTAAAGTTCAATCCCCTCCAACCTTCTTGGGTAATGATGCTCAGGTCTCTATTCTGATTGATAAGGAGCATAGGTGCTGGATCACAGATGCAGTCAACAATAATTTCATGCCGCACGAGTCCAAATTGATAAAATCAATTCCCATTAGCATCATGGATGCTGATGACAAACTGTTTTGGCCAAGCAACTCGGATGGGACATATTCAGTCAAGGCCGGCTATAGACTCCTGGTAAGCGAGGAGTTGATTTCCCCTAATGAAAGCCCCATTCTGCCGCAGCCCAAGAACACTTGGAAGTGCCTTTGGAGTCTTAAGATTCCCAATAGAACCAAAACTTTGCTGTGGCGAGCCACAAAGGATGCACTACCAACCCGGGCAAATCTCACTCGCAGAAAAGTCCTCACAAATCCTACCTGCCAAGAGTGTGATGCTAAACCGGAATCCACTCTTCATGCTCTATGGTCTTGTCCAAAACTAAAAGAGGTTTGGTCTGTCCATTTTGAGTCTCTGCAAAACGAAACACGTGGGTCCTCGACCTTCCTAGACGTGTTTAACACCTGTTTGGAGAAATCCCAGCACTTGGAACTGTTTGCAATGCTAGCCGACCTGATTTGGTTCAGAAGAAATAAGCTGAGGTTGGGTGAGGAGGCGGTGGATCTGAAGCAGCTCAACTCAAGGGCTAGAGACGCCCTTCATGAATTCCATCTCGCCACTGTCACTTCCCCAAACCCCCCTCCTGTCCGAACCCTCATCAAATGGAAACCTCCCCCTTCAAATTGGGTCAAATCCAACTTCGATGGGGCTATTTTTAAGGATCGTGCTGTGGCTGGTTTGGGCTCCATCATTCGAAACGACTGCGGTCTAGTTATGGCTGCTTCAACACAAATTGTTCCCCTGCCCACTTCTGTGGAGATGGTGGAAGTGTTAGCAGCAAGGAGGGCTCTCATCTTTGCCAAAGAACTTGGTTTTGATCAAGTCATCCTAGAAGGTGATTCTGAAATTGCCATTAAAGCCATGAAGAGTGACGATTACACTGCAGCGGCCTTTGGCCACATTGTCGCTGATATTAAGGCCTTGTCGGCTCATTTCAGGTGCGTGATTTTCCAGCACACTCGTAGACACGGGAACTTGGTTGCACATAGTCTTGCAAGATCAGCCTGTAACTTTCCTCATTTTTGTACTTGGATGGAGGAAGTTCCTGTGTCCTCCTTTGATGTATATTCTGCAGAAATTATTAATACTACGTGAGCCCCCTGCTTTTAAGGGGCAGTCTCAAAAAAAAAAAAAATAGTTTATTGACTATTGACCCGTGTCAATTGGTTTGGTTCTGTGACTTGGTGTTTTGTGCTTTATGCACCTACTGTCATGACATAGTTTAAAAAAAAATTATTGGAATATTTTTTATGAATTAGGTCACGGGTTTTTGGGATTGGGTCAAGTTGACTAAAAAAAAAATAGGTCAAATTACAAGTTAATCTGTTTTTGTTTTGGATAGAAAAAATTGAATTCGGATTAAATTTTTTCAGATCAGATCAAGTTTAAAAATTTTGATTCATTTTACCATATTTAGTCAATCAAGAGTAGGGGTGAGCAAAGTGATACCGGAGCCGACCCAACCGACCGGCGCCGATCAAACCGTACCGCCTCTGTCACCGACCGACTGAGCCGAGGCCGGCGATCGGATGGAGAATCCCGCTCCGACGCCGGTGCGGTGCTGCCATCGGAATTGCTACTCCAAACCGAGTTGGTTACCGAACCGACCGATATGGCGATATATTGTTTCGTTCTGAAGGTGTTTTCACATTTTGTGTTTTGTTGACAAAACGATTCGTTTCACTTAGTAATTAAAAAACAAAATATTTCAAACGGCGTCGTTTTAAGTCAGGGTTGCTGATTTCTGCCTAGTATAAATGGCATTTTTCTACTCTCAGCCGCTCAACTCTCTCAGACGCTCTATCTCAGTATCTCTTGCTCTCGCCTGAGTCCGTGGACTGTGACCAACAACTGACCGTAAGGTGAACCTAATGGTGCGCAGATCTCTCGCCTAGTGTATATCTCTCGCTCTCGCTCTCGCTCTCGCACTTGCACTTATGGAACCTTCAAATTTGGCCAAGTTAGTAATGAGGTGAACCTGATATCTTGCCATATTTGTACGATTCTAAGTTTGTAAAGTGTGTCTTCATATTGGAGAAAGTCATGTTCTGTTGTCCCATACGTGAGAATATGTAAATTTCAAGTCAGTTGAAGAATATTCCTTCTATGCGTTCCTTATTCCTGTCTTGAGAATGAATAACAGGGGAGAGCTTCGGCAATTGAAGAAAACAACTACATTGGGTTTGCAATAGGCTATTTTAAAGGTGTTTCCAAATAAATGGTCCATAACGTAGCAGCCCAATGGCCCACAATTAGCAATTAACACTTTAATTGTTAATCAAATCAATTATAATTTTAAGTCTGCTAACTTCTTCTTCTTCTTCTTCTTCTTCTTTTTTTTTTTTTTTTTTTTTTTTTTTTTTTTCTGCATTTTGATTATTAGGGAGGGGAGACTGAGACTCAGAGAGTTCTCTCACTCTTCATATCTTTACTTCTTTGATTGGTCTGGTAGATTGGTTCAAGTGCTAGCCAAAGTATACAAAGAACAAGTTAACACAAAGTACAAGAGCCAGTAACTACTAACTATATTATCAATCTGTTTTTGGGCATATCAATCCGTTCTTGGGCTATTTGCTAATATATCAATTTGTTTATATATCTGTTTTTGGGCATATTTCTTTATTGCTTATATATCAAATTATCAATTGTTTCAATCTGTTTTTGGGCATATCAATCCGTTCCTGGGCTAATTGCTTATATATCAATTTGTTTATATATCTGTTTCTGGGCATATTTCTTTATTGGTTATATATCAAATTATCAATTGTTTTAATATCAATATGTTTCTGGGCATCTATATCAAATTATCAATTAGTTGAACAGATTTTTTTTTATAAAAAAACAAATAAAATTTTTAATGTTTTAAACCGACCAAACCGATTAAACCGACCGCAAAAAACCGTACCGCTATAGGTCGGAAAACCGACCCTAAGCGGTATGCATCGGTTTTAATTATGAGAAAACCAATCCCTATCGGTTCGGTAACAAATTTGAGAAAAAACCGAGCCGACCGAACCGCGCACACCCTTATTTCAAGAGGCGACAACAACGATGTTTAAAGGTGACGACAAGATTGGCCAAGGGCCTAAAGCGGCTTTCCTTTTTATTTTTTTTTATTTTTTTTTACGTCAGAGTTATTGACTTTTTAGAGACAAAAAGTATTATTTATAAACAGTATATATACTGTTCACATATTATTTATACACTGTGTACATATTAAAAAATATTAAAAGTGGGTCTTACGGTACTATTTATATATTTAAAAATTATTTTGCTACAGTATTTTAAGCAACTATCAGATTTTAGTAATAATAAATTGTATCCAAACGGACCCTAAATATATACAATAATATTACAAATGAACAGTAATAGTGTATATATACATAGTTACTGTTTATCGTGTAAATGATTTTTTTAGTGTGGGTTCCAGTTAGCTCAACTGATAAAGTCTCTGATGGTTGTATAAGAGATCTGGGGTTCAATCCCCGCCTACACCAAAAACTGATTGGTGTCTTGATCTGATGTAAAGAGCTATCATCAGGAGCGGACGTCATAAGTTGAAATTCTCTAAAAAAGAAGAAGATTTTTTTAGTCTTTTTTTCTCTCTCCTATCTTCATCTCACTCTTCCTTTCTCTCTCCTCTCACGGCTAAAGTTCATAATTGATGAGGCCGAAAAATCACCAGTGAGCCACACAATTCCCACGCGCTCGAATGTAAACCTACACAACAAAAAGAAGAGAAAACCTTGCGAAGAGTACCGGTGTGGTGCCAGCCGAATACCCTCCGAAGGTTAAGTCAGAAAGATTCTCACAACTCTAGAGTGCTAGAGAGGGTAAATTATGCGTACCTCAATTTGTGAGGGTATCGGGGCTTTTATAGTAGTCGAAAGTTGACATTTTTTACTTGGAGTCGAAGTCTTTCCTTGTAGAAATCCTCTTGAGGAGTCCCAAACGTGATGGACAAGTCATATTCCTTATAAAGAAGATCTCCATCGATGCACGCAGCTTCTAGAACCCTAATTACGCCAGGACTTTAATTACCCCTAGAATCTAGGGGGTGTGCCGCAAGTATTCCCATATAGGGATTCTGTCTGACATGTGGCCAGCAAATCCGTTCTCACCGAATCTTGCACCTAATGGGCCTGTCCATCAACATTGCTTGGATCCGTCAGCTTATTTTCTCCTCTTCAGTTGCCCCCTTCACCCTATGGGTCCGTGATCTCGGAGTGAAAGGACCCATGGGGTGATGGTTCGATTTAGATTTTGAGAGACTTGTTAGTCTTTGACAGGCTAGCCTGAAATTATTTATGGCGTAGGGGACCTAAATTTTGACCGAGGCACTTTTGGGTGACATGGTCCATTTGTCCTCTTGTAGGTAAGAAGACTTATAATTTTCACCAAGGCATTCGCGGGTGACTTGGTTCGTCCTTCCACCTGTAGGTAGTAGAACTTAAAATTTGTATAAAGGCACTTGTGAGTGATTTGGTCCGTCCATCCACCTGTAAGTAGAAGGACATAAATTTTGTACCAAGGCACATGAGTGACTTGGTCCGTCCTTCCACCCGTAGATAGAAGGACATAAATTTTGTACCAAGGCACTTGTGAGTGACTTGGTCCGTCCTTCCACCCGTAAGTAGAAGGACATAAATTTTGTACCAAGGCACTTGAGTGACTTGGTCCGTCCTTCCACCCGTAGGTAGAAGGACATAAATTTTATACCAAGGCACTTGAGTGACTTGGTCCGTCCTTCCACCCGTAGGTAGAAGGACATAAATTTTGTACCAAGGCACTTGTGAGTGACTTGGTCCATCCTTCCACCCGTAAGTAGAAGGACATAAATTTTGTACCAAGGCACTTGAGTGACTTGGTCCGTCCTTCCACCCGTAGGTAAAAGGACATAAATTTTGTACCAAGGCACTTGAGTGACTTGGTCCGTCCTTCCACCTGTAGGTAGAATGATATAAATTTTGTACCAAGGCACTTGAGTGACTTGGTCCGTCCTTCCACCCGTAGGTAGAAGGACTTAAATTTTGTACCAAGGCACTTGAGTGACTTGGTCCGTCCTTCCACCCGTAAGTAGAACATAAATTTTGTACCAAGGCACTTGTGAGTGACTTGGTCCGTCCTTCCACCTGTAGGTAGGAAGACCTGAATTTTGTATGAGAATTAGGCGCCATCGGCATCCTTGATCGTCGGTATCCTTGGTTGTCGATCCATCCCATTGGGATGAGGATTAGGTGTCTGTGCCTTGAGGTCTTGCTGTTGGCATTTGTCTTATGCTTATACGTAGGATTGAGCATCCTTCTGCATAGTAGGCCATTGACACACTGCCCCTGGGACGCGTGATGAAACTCTCAATCCTCATGGACATGCATCCATCTCTCTCTCTTCTCATTTTTTTTTTTTTTTTTTTTTTTTTAATGTGGACCTCCATCCACTTTCTTTATGGACGGATGCATGTTGCATCCGTCCATATATATTTTTTTGTTGTGGACGTCCGTCCACTTTTATGGACGTCCATTTTTTTTTTTTTTTTTTTTAAATGTGGACCTCCGTCCACTTTCTTTATGGACGGATGCATGTTGCATCCGTCCATATTTTTGTTGTTGTGGACGTCCGTCCACTTTTATGGACGTCCATTTTTATTTTTTTTCTTTTTAATGTGGACCTCCGTCCACTTTTTTTTTTTAATTTTTTTTTTTTTATGGACGGATGCATGTTGCACCCGTCCATATTTTTGTAGTTGTGGACGTCCGTCCACTTTTATGACGTCCACTTTTATGGACGTCCATCCTTTTTTTTTTTTTTTTTTTAATGTGGACCTCCGTCCATTTTTTTTAATGGACGGATGCATGTTGCACCCGTCCATATTTTTGTAGTTGTGGACGTCCGTCCACTTTTATGGACGTCCATCCTTTTTTTTTTTTTTTTTAATGTGGACCTCCGTCCATTTTTTTTTTATGGACGAATGCATGTTGCACCCATCCATATTTTTGTAGTTGTGGACGTCCGTCCACTTTTATGGACGTCCTTTCTTCTTTCTTTTTCTTTTTTTTTTTTTTTTTTTTTTGTGTGGACCTCCGTCCATTTTTTTTATGGACGGATGCATGTTGCATCTGTCCATATTTTTGTAGTTGTGGACGTCCGTCCACTTTTATGGACGTCCTTTTTTTTTTTTAATGTGGACCTCCGTCCACTTTCTTTATGGACGGATGCATGCATCCGTCCATTTTTTGTTGTGGACGTCCATGCATCCGTCCATTTTTTGGTGGACGTCCATTCTTTTTGTCCGTCCACTTTGGTCATGGACTTCATATTATTATTTTATTTTTTGTCCATCCACTTTGGTCATGGACTTGCTGTCGATACCAAGTGTGACCTTGTCACCTTGTTGGTCATCCACTTTGAGGTCGTGGACTTCTTGAGGTGACTAAGAGTTACCTCGTCATCTTGTGGGTCGTCCACTCGGGGTAGTGGACTTGTTAAGGTGACTAAGTTTTACCTCGTCACCTTGATGGTCATCCACTTGGGGTCGTGGACTTGTTGAGGTGACTAAGTTTTACCTCGTCACCTTGATAGTCGTCCACTTGGGGTCGTGGACTTGTTGAGGTGACTGTGTTACCTCGTCACCTTGATGGTCGTCCACTTGGGGTTGTGGACATGTTGAGGTGACTAAGTTTTACCTCGTCACCTTGATGGTCGTCCACTTGGGGTCGTGGACTTGTTGAGGTGACTAAGTTTTACCTCGTCACCTTGATAGTCGTCCACTT
Source organism: Quercus gilva (assembly GCA_023621385.1). Lineage (NCBI taxonomy): Eukaryota > Viridiplantae > Streptophyta > Magnoliopsida > Fagales > Fagaceae > Quercus > Quercus gilva. The sequence goes on along the minus strand of CM042480.1, from coordinate 55,421,654 downwards.
GGGGTCGTGGACTTTGTTGAGGTGACTAAGTTTTACCTCGTCACCTTGATGGTCGTCCACTTGGGGTCGTGGACTTGTTGAGGTGACTAAGTGTTACCTCGTCACCTTGATGGTCGTCCACTTGAGGTTGTGGACTTGGTTAAGGTGACTAAGTTTTACCTCGTCACCTTGATGGTCGTGGACTTTATTTATATCCGTCCATTTTTTGGACTTAGTTTAATCAAGCAGGAAGAACACAAGCGTGTCTGACTATTTCTCTTATTGAAAGAAAACCATGTAGAACAAAAAAGGTACCTGCCCCCTTGGGCTTAAAAAGGCACTTGTAGAAAGAATCGTTTGAAGAAAAAACTTGTGATAGCAAAACTAAATAATAGCAAAAATTGTTCGTAGTAAAAAACTAATAAAAACTTAGTAATAAACTGGAAACTAGGGGGGCGGGGGGCGTCGATGCTCTTCATGTCGTCTCTACTAGTGGTATCTCCGTAGGTGCTCCGTGTTCCATGGTTGCTGCGGCTTTTGCCCGTCCAGCGTCTTGAAGTGGTAAGTTCCCTTCCATCTCCATCATAGCAATGTAGCACTCTCGTGCGGCCAGCTGATTTCCTCGTAGCTCTCCCACCCCGTGCTCCGTAGGAAATTTGATCATTAGGTGGTATGTTGACGTTACCGCCTTCCATGAGTTGAGGGTGGGTCGTCTGATGATAGCATTGTAAGCAGATGAGCAGTCGACCACAAGGAAAGTCATCTCCTTTGTGATCCGTTGAGGATAATCTCATATTGTTACCGAAAGCGTGACCGCACCTAATGGGAATACCCTCGTACCTCCAAAGCCAATTAGCGGAGCATTTGTCGGTATTAACCGTTCTCTATCAATCTTCATCTGCTGGAACGCCGGGTAGTGTAAGATGTCCGCTGAGCTACCATTGTCGATTAGCACTCGGTGCATGTTGAAGTCTCCCACTTGTAAGGTGATAACAAGCGCGTCCTCATGAGGGTGGTGAAGACGTCGGGCATCCTCTTCTGAGAATCCTATGATCGGGCTTTCCATCCGTGCTATTCTTGGTACGGAGCCTGTTAGCTGGACGTTATGAACCATCCTGAGGTATGTTTTTCTGGCCTTTTTGGATGACCCTATAGTTGCCGTGCCCCCTGTGATCATTCTTATATCCCCTATAGGTGGTTTGGGGTGCTCATTATCTCGGCGGGGTGGCTGCTCTTGATGTTGATGATCCGTCCTTTCCTTGCTGACGAACTTCTGCAACTTTCCCTGTCTAATGAGGGCTTCAATCTGCTGTTTCAGGTCATAGCAGTCAACTGTGTCATGTCCGTGATCGCGATGGAAGCGACAGTACCTATCTCTGGACCGTTTGTTAGGATCTCCCTTCAGCTTTCCAGGGAAAGTTAATGTCCCCTCGTCCTTGATTTGCATGAGGACTTGGTCGATAGGGGCGGTCAGTGGAGTAAAGCTTGTGAATCTCCCCGTGGGGGGCTTGGAGCGCCTATCATCCCTTCGCTCTCCGGTTCTTGCTGTCTTCCGCCCTCTTTCCTCTCGGGCATCTTCCTGCCTTTCTCTCTTCTTAGGCTTTTCCTCGCGAGCTAGTAGAGCGTCTTCGGCATTCATATATTTGGTGGCCCTGTAGAGCACGTCCGGCATAGTTTTTGGGTCATTTTTATATAGTGAAAATAAAAATTTACCCTTCCTCAGCCCATTCGTAAATGCTGCTACGAGTATTTTATCGTCGGCCTCGTCGATTGAGAGTGCTTCCTTATTAAAGCAGGCTATGTAAGCTTTGAGTGTTTCATCTTCTCGTTGCTTGATACTCATCAAGCATGCTGTGGACTTCTTGTATCGGTGTCCTCCAATAAAGTGCGACGTGAATTGGGCGCTCAGTTCTTTGAAAGTGCTGATGGAATTAGGCGTCAGCCTGCTGAACCAAATTCTTGCCGGGCCCTTCAGTGTTGTAGGGAAGGCCCTACACATGATTTCGTCCGCTATTCCTTGAAGATGCATTAGGGTCTTGAAGGTCTCTAGATGATCCAATGGATCCTTTACCCCGTCGTAACTGTCTATATGCGGCATGCGGAACTTATGGGGTAGGGGGAAGGAGTTGACAGTCGCGGTGAAAGGCGAGTCAGTGCGGTTGACTAAGTCGTCAAGGTCACTGGACACTCGTCCTTTGAGCGCGTTCATCATAACCTCCATCTGCTCCTTCATCGCTTGCATCTCTGCGACAATATGTGGCGGAGTTGCATCCGTGAGGGATGGCATGTTTAAATTTTGCCTCTCTAGTCTGCTTGGGGCGTGGCTGCCCTCAGGTTTCTCCTTGTTTTTTCTTGCAATGCTGGTCCCTTCTTGATCTTCTTGTTGGTCACTCGGTGCTATATTCTTCTGGCGCAACTGTTCTTCTAAGTCGTGGTTTTGTTTGGTGAGACGTTCCACGGCGGCAATGAGAGTTCGAACTTGTCTCTCGAAGGCAGTTGTGGGTGGTTCCTCTCCTTGAACATCATTGGTGGTTGCCATTGAGCGTGTGAGTACCATGCAACTCTTTTGTCCGAGAAGCGATAATATGACTTACGAATCGCGTAAAGTTCCCACAGACGGCGCCAACTGATGAGGCCGAAAAATCACCAGTGAGCCACACAATTCCCACGCGCTCGAATGTAAACCTACACAACAAAAAGAAGAGAAAACCTTGCGAAGAGCACCGGTGTGGTGCCGGCCGAATACCCTCCGAAGGTTAAGTCAGAAAGATTCTCACAACTCTAGAGTGCTAGAGAGGGTAAATTATGCGTACCTCAATTTGTGAGGGTATCGGGGCTTTTACAGTAGTCGAAAGTTGACATTTTTTACTTGGAGTCGAAGTCTTTCCTTGTAGAAATCCTCTTGAGGAGTCCCAAACGTGATGGACAAGTCATATTCCTTATAAAGAAGATCTCCATCGATGCACGCAGCTTCTAGAACCCTAATTGCGCCAGGACTCTAATTACCCCTAGAATCTAGGGGGTGTGCCGCAAGTATTCCCATATAGGGATTCTGTCTGACATGTGGCCAGCAAATCCGTTCTCACCGAATCTTGCACCTAATGGGCCCGTCCATCAACATTGCTTGGATCCGTCAGCTTATTTTCTCCTCTTCAATAATGTTAAAAAAATAAATATTTTATTTGAATAAAGGTGTATAATAAATAAATTGATGTGAATATATTGTAAAAATCTTAACCAAAATATATATATATATATATATTGTAAAAATAGATTGTAAAATAAAAAAGAAAAAAAAGAAAAAAAAAGCACATACATGTGGATGCTCCCACGTTCATTCATGAACAGGATTGTTCTTATAAAAAAAAAAATTTGAATTCTTATCCATGAATGTACAGGCCTAACGTCTTTGTCAAAAAGAAATTTTGAATTATAAAAAAAGGAAGTTAAAGTGTGTTAGGTAATACTTCGAGACTCTTGAGTGGTCTTGTCTAAGTAAGGCCAGTATCTCCCACTTGCTTTTTTTGAAAAAAAAAAAAAATGCGGTATGACCGTATGGGTTAGTGGGTTACAGCCATGCCACTTCGTTTTTTGAGAAAAATAAAAATAAAAAATGCCGCATGGATTACGGTCATTCTCTTGTCACTTGTGCTTTTTTTTAAACAAAATAAAATAAAATAAAATAAATGATTCCTGAGTCCTGATACTGTTTGAGTCAGTCATCATGCAAGATTTTTTTTTTTTTCTCTTTTGATCTCAGCCACACAGATGTCTTTTCTCTTTATTTGTTTCCAACACAGCTTTCTCCTTTTCACTCCTCATTTCTCTTCACTCTTGACCTCCGCTTCTCTCTCAAGTCTCACACCGTCGCCTCTCAGACTTAGAAGCTAGAGTTCAGTTTTTTGGGTTTGAATTTGGTTTTAGATCTTTTTTTTCTGCGTGTGATAGACAGGTGGACAACGACCACCGCTCCAACTAGAACCGCCACAGAGGTTGCCGGAGAACCATTTCTCAGGTGCGGCGGCGGCTTGAGTTTTTAGAAAACCGAATGTTCCAGTGTGGTGCAGAAATGGCCACAAGAACCTGCCGCACCGTATCGTGTACAGCCCTGACGTGGCAGCTCCTCATTAGCTGCGTAAATAGCCTCTTTTCTGCCAGCTTCGGACAGAACGTTTTCTAATAGTTTTAATCGTAAAAAACTGGTCATCTGGTTGTTGTAATAAAGTGGTTATTATTCCTACCTGTCACGCGGGTGACCTGGGTTCGATTCCCGGCAACGATTAAGTGAGAGGGGTGTCCCCTAGACAGGGCTTGATGAAAAATTGCCCCGTCTTCTCCACCTCTCTTACTTCTTTTCAATTTTTTAATATCAATTGGACACACTGTGTGCCAAGGTGACTGTGGAGATGCTCAAAAGCACAAACTGTCCTAACAGAAGCTTGGCTACTTTACTGTGTGATTGCAGGTGTCTCATGGCCAGGTTCAGGCAGGTTCGGGTGGGGCATGTGTTTAGAGTGGCGAATAAATGTGCTGACTTTTTGGCTAAGAGGGGTTGTTCCTTGTCGGAGAATTTTGTACCGTTCGATATTTTTTGATGTTTTAAATGTTCTGCATGAAACTGATAGGAATGGGTTGTATTAATATAGGCGTGTTGCCAATACTTTGGCCTCTTTGTAATTGCCTTTTGTTGTTTATTGAAGTACCTGTTTAACCAAAAAAAAAAAGTTTCACAATTCGTTAATATGATTTGTTGCTATTAGAATCACATCACTTTTATTTAAGTTAATCATTGACACCATTTTTATTATATATCAATCATAACAATTGGGTTGGTAGGGTTATTGCATGATTTCATCAATCCAATATGTCAAAATTAATATTAAATTAATTTTGTTAATATCAATTTGTAAAACTTATGTAGATTAATTTGTAATATTTTTAGTCCCACTTCACATATATTACACATTATTTACAAAGACTTATACGAAAGATTTTTAAGTTAAAATGTATAAAATTGAGCATTTTTTATATTTTAGAAAGTTATTTATGAGCTGGGGTGGTTGGCCTTAGAGCATTTCTAGCAGAATAGTTAAATTTTTGTACTGTTTGACTAATGAACAGTGACATTTAATTTTTGTCTATTTACTTTTTCAAATTCACTTTCAACAGATTTTCTATTCCATTCTCTATCTCATTTAAATATTATTTCATCATTCATTCATTATTTATTTTTTATCATCATTTATTATTTCTATATTTATTTCTAACAATTATATTTTTTAATAAAAAATATTATATTTACAACATTTTTCGCAATATTTTCACAACAAAATTTATGTGAAAATTTGTTATTAGTTCTATTTTGAACTCATCACTGAAATTATTTTTTTTCTCACCCATATTAACTAATAATAATTTGTTACTTAAAATTTACTGTGAAAATATCGTAGTAGAATTTCTTGATTAGGATTTTTTATTTTTTATATTATTTTTCTGCTCTTTCCTTTCATTTTCATCCACGTTTTTTTTCTTTTTTTTCCCTTTTTCTTTTTCTTGTTTTTCTCCTCCACACAAGACACACAACCCTTTCTTTTTATTTTCTTTTTCACCTCACAAGAACATTCCAGCTCTTCACATCAGAGAGAGAGAGAGAGAGAGAGAGAGAGAGAGAGAGAGAGACCCTGGGCCTCCACTGCATGCCGCTCCAGCCGCCGCGACAGCATCTCCACCGCCACTCCAGCCATCGCCGCTCGTCGTCCTCCCCACCGATCAGCTTGGGTCAGATCGGCTTTTTTTTTTTTTTTGATTCAATTTTATTTTAAGAATTGGATTTTGTTTTGTGGTTGGATTAATTGTTTGGCTCATGAATAGGTCTCTCTGTTTCCTTTTTTATTTTTTATTTTATTTTATTTTTTCTCGTTTTGTTTTTGAGAAAAAAAAAGAAGCAACGACATCTGAGAGAATGAGAGAATGAGAGGAAAAAAAAAAAAAGAAGCGACATAGAGAATGAGAGAGAAAAAGAAATCGGGAGGAGGGAGAAAAAATTAATATAAAAAGGAGTAGTATAATATTTTATTCAAGATATTCCATGGCTAATGAACAGCGGTCCATCAAACTTGATGATTTACGGTTTATAAGCCCAAAAAAAAAAAAAAAAAAAAAAAGAGAGAGAGAGAGAGAGAGAGAGAGAGAGAGAGAGATGCCTAGTCCGCTGGAGTTGATTTTTTTTGCCCACATTCTCTGTTTTAGCTGAGATTTGGAGGATGCCTTTATTGCTGGACATGCTCTTAGGCTCTTCTTTCCTTTTTTCTTTTTTTTTTTTTTCTGAAAATAAGCCTTTTCTTCTTCTTAATTCTTATACATATTAACACACACATATATATATATATATATATAAACCATGCTCGGGTCGGTTCGGTCTTCACCGGTGTGCACATCTCGGCGCCGATGGCCACACCGGTCCGACGTCGGCACTGAAGATCTACCGCCGACCACCGTGCCGGAAACCTTCGGCAGAGCCCTGAGCGGGGCGGGTCGGGGCGGTCAGACCGGTTTTGTCGGTGTCGGTATTTCCTTGAACGGGATTGTAGCTCAAATAAAACCAAAATCACCAAACAGAACGTGTTCAGAAGCCCTCACCTGGGGAAAACAGCACCAGCACCAGCACCAGCGCCTCCTCTCCTCTGACCAACGGAGCTCTTCCCCGCCGCTGGAGCCGGCGCGGCGTCGTTCTGAGCTGGCTCCCACGCACCCAAATACTGCGGTTTGTTCCGATTTCCCCTTCATTGTTTAATTAGTTAGGTTTCAAAATTTTAATGGGTTTGGGTTAATTTTTTGGATATCAATTTGTTCATATTGGTATAGGTTTTGTTGATTTATATGGATTTTGCTTTTTTTTTTTTTGGGTATTTTCATGGGTTTTGATTAGATTCTTAAGTGATAGGCCACCCACCTGTACAGACTTAAATTTCTTGGAAGTTCATGGATTTTGGTTTTAATGGATATAGACTTAAACTTCTTGTACCACTCTTGAATTTGGCATCGATTCACTTCTTCTTCCTTCATTTTGTAAATTAAGTATATAATAAAAAATTTGAACTTCCTTTCTTCCTGCTGTCAATTAGAACTGCAATCTGTTACAAGAAAGCCATACACAAATGATAAGCAACTAGCTACCATTCAACAACCACAGTAATCACTGACACTGCCTAGAACCGCCCTGCAAAGAGAGAAGAATTTGCGTCACATAGACTGAATAGAATTTTCATCACATAGACTTGTGCATGAATGGAAGCAGGGCCAATTCTGCCCTCCATATGGAATTACTCATTAGGCTATATGCATAGTGAATGGATTTTTTAGTTTTATTATTTTCTTTTTCGTTTTATTTTCTGGGTAATGGAGTGGAGTCATGGTTATTATTATTAAGGGAAGTGACACCAAAGTCTGCTATACAATGGAGATCTCATCTTTACATAACCTATGAAAAGTTGACAAGATGCAATCCGTGCCAAATTGCTAGATTAAGCAATACCACCGATATTGTTCTCAATATATATGATGTTAGTAGCCAATAATGATTTCATTTCCCAGTTGAATGAATGTATGTAAACTTTGTAAGCTAACTCCTTGTACTAAAAACAATACTTCAAATACCAACATGAAATGTTCAATAGTTGTACCCAATGAGCTCTAGATGCAGAAAGAGGGTTTGGACTTTGAATTCCTTGTGGAATCAATTTTAAAACTTATGAAAAGCATTGCTTTGCACCAAATAAGCACAAAAACTAGAAATGTACATTATAGTCATAATGTAATTGGTAACTGGGTGCTATAGAATTGTACCTTTTAATTGCTCCATAACCATGACTGCCCATTACCAAAATAGATGCATGGTGTTTATCTATAGCCTCACACAAAATCCGGGGATCTCCTTGACTCACTTCAGTTGACACGTCATCAATCTGCACAGAAATTTAATTCATTAATTCTATAAGCTATAACAATAATTCTTACCATAATGCAAAACTTCTTTCTAGAAGGTCTGGCCGGCCTATAGGTTCCAATTCTCCAATAATACTTTGTCAATTATTTAGTATCTAGAAAGATCATTTTGAGTGTAATTATGCAGGCCTTGCATACAATTAGTGCCATTTACAAAGGTTAGCAGCAACATGACACTCACTCAACCATGTGAGTCACAGCCGGCTCAATAACATAGATCTTTTATTTTTATTTCTTTTTGTTAAGCGGGTACTATAATTCTAATTACATAAATCTTACACACTAATGTATTATTAATCACAAAAAAATTAATTCAAATAATTTATTATATTATATTATTAAAGTGATAATAATCATCTTAATTGTCAGTGATTAGTTCTTTTTATAATATTTTTAGTAGCTTTATCATTTCCTTATTTATTTATATATTTATTATGCACACGAAATTGTCCCCAAATCGAGAAAAGGGAAAGATTTGAATCAGTGAGTTCTACTTTATAGGATGTGATCCTAATCGACTGTACTATATATGTGATTGTTACGGATTTACTGTTGCAGATGTCATTAGCCTTCTGAATGGTATTAGCAGCTGACTTCCTCAAATCTGAGTCCAGAACCTTTACTTTGGTCCTTCATTTTTACTGTGATTGTTGAATTCTCCACCGTGAACGTAGGCCTCTGGGACACAGTTGGTATAATTTATTTGATAGATATTATCATATTCTTAGCTTCAAATATAATTTTATACTACTTGTAATTTCAATTTTCAATTTTCTCTTACTTGTAATGTCAATTTGCTCTCTATATGTATCAGAGTGCAATTAAAGATGTAGTTGGAGCTGTTTTATGTAGTGTTTATTAAGTTGTTGAGTAGGGTGTTCAAATGTATCCTGCCTTTGTTGTGCTTATGTAAAATTAATTTGAATTTCTAAAAATTCAAATTGGTTGTTCAGTTTTGTATTAAGTGGTTGGATTTATTCTTGGGATTCTTTGCTAGTTGCGATGTATCCTTCTATGTCATCCTCATCTACTATGCATATACATCCTAACTAGTCATCATTTATGGTATGACCACTTACTGTTTAATTAAAATATATTGAATTTTTTTTTTAAACTGTGCTCATTCTAATTTTTTTTTTTGTATTTTTTTGGTATGTATTTGGTTGTACGTTCTTTTATGTAGGATCTATCACAACAATTCCAAGAAAGCTGATGTTTAAACAAGTTTTGTGTGGTGGATAGAACCATCTTGTAGTTTGAATTGATACAAGTTTTATTTTAAGATGTATCTTTAGTCATATGATTCTCTTTTTGTATTTTGAATCATGACATGTTTTATTTCAAATGAATTTGTAATCTTATGATTCTCTTTTTGTATTTTGAATCATGACAGGTTTTATTTCAGGTGAAGATATTGTCAATTAGAAACTTTTATTGCAAATTTTGACAAGTTTTATTTCAGATGTATTTATAATCTTATGATTCTCTTGTTGTATTTTGAATCATGACAAGTTTTATTTCAAGGGAATATATTGTCAATTAGAAACTTTTAAAAAAATTTGTGACAAGTTTTATTTCAAGGGAATATATTGTCAATTAGAAACTTTTAAAAAAATTTGTGACAAGTTTTATTTCAGATATATTTGTAATTTTATGATTCTCTTTTTGTATTTGGAATCATGAAAGATTTTATTTTAGATGAATGTATTGTCAATTAGAAACTTGAAAACCAATTTGAAAATTTTAGAACTATTCATTTGAATACTAAGTGATACTATTGCAAAAAAAAATTATGTTTTGCTAATTAACACTATGAAAATGAAAATTTCATAAAAGAATATATTTTTTTAATTAGTTAAATATTATAATAACCACGTACAAAGGGGTTTTTATCAAGTTTCACGAAGGATGGTGGCCTTCTTGCTAAATTAGAACGGGATACTAAAACTTATGTGCAAGGAATGCTAGTGGAGTTTTAGTTAGCTAAATTATTACAATAATCTAAAATATCCCAACTTATGTATTACTTTGATCTAAGGCTATTTCTATCAAGAGAAAAAAGTAGTCAGGGATTTTATATGACTAAGAATTTCTTATAGATAAAGATGATATTTGATAATCAATCGTAGGAAAGATAGAAAAGAGTTTAACAATTTTAAGTTTAACAATTTTTCTACAGCTTATTATTCCTCTGGTGTTTAAATACAAATAATCTAATCATCAACAATTCATTATCAAATATTTGATAATCAAATACAATTATATCTAATCATCAACAATTCAAATATGGATATACATGCAACACCTATACTTATATGCAAAGTATTTTGTGCAATCTCCTTGGCTGATCCACTCCACCCTCCACAAAAGTCATTCCCACCTTCAACATAGCAATATATAACAGTTTCATCACTTGCATCTTTCATTTTGATCACTCGAGGGTTTTGTAGTATTAAAGTTTCATTTCTTGGCCAAGAATAGCATTCAATAGAAGATATAGACGAAAATTTGAGACATGATGGAACATTTGTGATATTCATAGCTTGCATCTGCCAATTTTAAACACAAATATACTCTCATTAAAAATAATAATAACAACAAAATAAATAAATAAATAAAAACATCTTTTATGGAATCTTTGTACTCTTGTACATTGCAATAAAGTAGACGGACAGGACAAGTTAATGTCTTCCACCACCAAATGGTCATGAAATGGAGGTATTTTCACCTTTTTATGGTTTTACGTTGGTTCTAAATATGTTGCAAGTTTAAATTAAAATGGAAAGTTGCCTCAAATATACATGAATGATAAGAGGATTTCAAGAATGGAAGATGTGAAATGGTTCTTGCTAGTCCCAGCTATAAATAAATAGAGTTAAGAAAATATCTTGAATTATGAAAAAGCACAAATTCAACCATCATACAAGTACTTAAAAAATAAATGGTAGGCACTTATCCAAGTTGAAACAATTTGTACAAGAAAATTCAATATCATCCGAACAATAAGCTTTTTGATAACATAATAGAAAGGACTACCACCTTTCAAAAACAAGAAAGAAAGAAAGAAAGAAAAGATATCCAGTGAAGTTTATAATCCAATAGTATTACTATATATAGTTCAGAAAATTGAGAAACACAAAATCCTAGCTACGAACAAGGAGAACAATCAAGCTTATCAACCAAAAAGACAAAAAAAAAGAGCCTCAACAGTTGAATAGTAGCTTTGATACATCTCAATAAGGATTTGGTAACATTTAAAAATAAAATAAGTGTTACTAATTTCAATCAAAGTTTATCAGATTGTATATTTGTATTTGTATCCAACTTATAAAGGAAAAATTCTTAATTTCATATTCAGATTCCCTTTTTTTTTTTTTTTTTTTTTTGAGAAAAATTTAAAGAGCTTTTTTAAGTTGTAACACACAGGCCATACACCCATAGACCATAGTCCATAGACATAAAAAAGAAGTTTTAGGCAAAAGAAGATTATCCTCCACCATATCCGCAATTGTTCAAGTAGTGTGGCCTAGGGGGGGGGGGGAAAGAAGTGGACTCTGATTACACCTATAAGGCTTTATTACATTTTTCCCTTTTTAAATAGTACAAAGTAACAACTCATTAAGGTAAATGATTGGAATAAAAATCCAACCATAAATTTCAATTTTGATATGGGCTTATTCCTATAAAATTAGGCTTGTATTCGTTCGGCCCAATTCAGAATGTTACTTGTTCTGCAAGTATACCTCTTAGCCCAATCTCCTTCATATCTACTTGACTTCAAAACCAGAGTCTTTAAGTTTATTCAACCATTAAAGAAACCAATTTTACAGCTGGATGTCCAAGTTTTTCAACAAGAATCTCCAGGGTAACATCTTTCCTTCACAGATAGGATATATAGTAGTAGTACACTAGTACTACTGTACTAGTATCATCACCATTATATTGCTCAATTTACTAGGGTTTGAGTAATTATTCATGGGGTTTTCTTACGCAAAAGCCAAGTTAAACACATTCAACGCGCTCTCATCTTTCTTTGCAAAGAAAAATGTAGCTTTCGGTGCAGCTAATAATAGCCGGTTCGTGCCAAATAGTTCTACAATCTTGGGTTCAAACTTTTCAAGGTTTAGTGTGGTTCCTGCTGTGGGTTTGCTTGGAGTTGGAGGAGTGCAACGTAATATCCATCAAACATGTCGTTTTCTTCACGTCACAAGGAGAATTTACCAAGCAAGAACAGTGTCGAATTCACTGAATTGGTCAATGCACGTACAAAGATTGATGAGGTTTTGTAGAAGAAATTGGGTTGCTTTGTTGTTTGGTGGTTCTGTGGTTTGTACTACTATTTGTTGTGCAAGAATACAAAGAGTCCCATACACAGGAAGGTTTCATCTTGCTCTCACTGAAAACATTGAGGATAAGTTAGGAGAGTATCAGTGGCAGGAGTTTGAGAAGGAAAACAAAGGAAAATTACTCCCTCTGTCTGACCCTAGAACTATTCGGGTACAAGCCGTAGCAACAAAGATCATTGCTGCAATGAATAGTGGGTTAAGGCTTGGAACTGAGTTCAAGATCAATGGCCATTTAGGTGCAAGTAGAGATTTTGGAGATAGAGTGGCACAATATTTTGGTTTTAAAGATGCTCTTGCTGAAGCAGGGTTTAAGCATAGCCAAAAGCGGGATCGAAACTTAATATGGAAACCTGCTACTAAACATTTGAACCAAAGAAATTGGGAAGTGTACGTGCTTAATACTCCGGAAGTTAATGCTTCCTGTCACCTTGGTGGAAGGATTGTTGTTTGCAATGGGTTGCTTGATGTTGTAGACAATGATGCAGAGTTAGCAACTATTATTGGGCATGAGGTCTGTTTTGGTCATTCTTTAGAATTACAGTATTCATAATTTTATTGGATTTAACTATATGAGAACTATATAGTGCATTTTGGTTTTAAATTAACCCCCTTTTTTTGGTTAGGTTGGGCATGCTGTGGCTAGGCATATAGCAGAAGGTATCGTGAGGCTTTTCTTGATGCTTTCCGCACTGATTGCTCTTATTTATGCTCTTATTACTAATGGCGATTCAACTTCAAAAGGAAATGTGGATTTTCTTGCAAGACTTCAAGATATGTTTACCAATTTTATGAGCAGGAGGTATTTTCTTCTCCTTGATCCTCATGTTTAACAGTTTAAGTCATTCTCTATTCATTTTGAATACATTTTGTTTTTCTCCCTTTGAATTCATGGTGTGTATGTACTGTGTAACTGGTTTAAAGAATAAGATAGAAGCTGCATTTTATATTTGAAATTAGGAATTAAAGTTTACACTAGGCTTTTGCATGTTTGTCTGGACATTTTATTTTTGTCATAGATAATCAATTAGTTCTTCGAAAAAACGCTGCTAATTAATGACCTTGTACTGAGAAAGTTTCTCAAACATCTTTCCATAATTAATAAGGGCCAGGGCTTTCCTCATTGTGTTGATGAGAATCACCTAAGCAGATTTGGAGGATAGGAGCATGCTATATGCTAGTGTCACTAACAGACACTGTTCGGTAATACTCATATCTCCAAACTCAATTGTTATCTACAGGTTAAGAGGGCCTGCTTCCTTAGGCGTTAGTTTCCTGAGATTGCTTATAGATTAGTTAATCCAAAGGAATGATTTCTATTTACTTGGATGAGCTTTGACAGCTAAGATATTGCTTTTTATTTATTATTTATTTTTATTTTTATAAAGATCTATAATTGCATTTGCAGATGAATTGGAACCTTCTTACGCTGTGGACTTGTGATTTTTATTATATGGAATTCCTTTTTTTTTTTTTCTTGCTTATTATTGATCAAATAAAACCTATATGCATGTGCTTTAAATTTCTTTCCCAGTGTCTATAATTGATATTGTTGTGAAATTCTAAATTTTGTTATCTTGATTTTTTCTTGACACTAATTTGTTAAAATATGGGAAAATTATTTGTCATGTCAAATCATAACAATGTTACATTTTATTTCCTTCACAGGAGAGAAGCGGAAGCAGATTACATTGGGCTAATGTTAATGGCATCTGCTGGATATAACCCTCAAGTGGCACCCATAGTATATGAGAGGAAGCTTGGTGGCGAGGGTGGTATCCAATCGACTCACCCATCTGGAATAAAGAGGGCTAAACTGCTACAGAAACCCAAAGTAATGAACAATGCGTTGGCTGTGTACGAGGAAGTGAAAGGTGGTGAGGGGGTGAGAAGCTTTGTTTAGAATGCTTTTGTAATGGAAATCATAATGCTGTGCTTGCTTAAGAAAACGAATTGGAGATGCATTATACATATTATCACTCATTCTTCAATCAAAAGTATAAACCACCAACCATACTTGTATATATGAATTCATTAGTCTTTCATTTTATTGAATTCTTTTGATTTAAGCCGTTACAAGCTAGCTGATACTATTTTTGCTTAGTCAGAAAAATAGATCATAACAGTGAAGGTCATTTTGTTCTTATTCTCGAATAATAGAACCTGTCTCTAGGTTGCCTGGAGATTCTCTATAAACATTTTGGGGAATCCTCAAAGAACTCTAAACAAATATGTAAATTTTAAGATTTTTTTTTGACAAACTCAGAACTAAAACTTGAACAATTTTTTTCTTGTTAGGTAAAGGTTATATATATATATATTTTTTTTGTTTTTGTTTTTATTTTTGGGAAACTCTTGTTAGGTAAAGTTGCACTGGGTCTTGCCCACAATCATATCAATAGGCCGACTGGTATCATGCTAACGGTTGGCTTCCAGAATAATATGCTAAATAGGTGTTACTGTAGATGATAAACAACAATGGTTGCGGTAATCCACCTTGCAACTATATTGTAAACCAATAAAAGCCATTCAAAAAACTAAACAATTACAAATATCAAAATAAACTGGCACGGACAATTTGTCATTACCATTTGGAATAATAGATTAATTAGAACCTGTAATCTAATTTCTATATATAAATCCATAGTAGCAAACCTATCCATGGCAAGAGAAAGAACATACATTGAATTATCATATACAAAACGTATAATACATGAAGCTCAAAGCTTGGGTTTGCAAGTCAATGTTTCTCAGTCAAGAAGCAGCCTAAGATAAGAAGAAATATTGAAGGTTATATGAAGAGCTTTGGAAGCTGCTTCATTGAGTGGAGAGGGAAAAAAAGAAACACCAATAGATGCAGAATTCAATCATGTTGATTCCTCCAAGCCATGGCAGAATCAGCTTTGAAGGTTTAAATCCTACTTATTGCAGATACTTGTAGGATCTGCATTCTTGACTATCCAAGGATGCTCCATGATCTTCTGAAGAGATAGCCTTTTTGAGGAGTCCTTCACCAGAAGCTGCACATATTTTCAGATCACATATTCAGGAACACAACTAAATATATTCAATACAGCATTTCCTGTACACCCAGATATCAACATGAAAATAGAGTCAATAGATATGGACTAACATACTCGAAGAATGAGATCCTTGGCTTCTGTAGAAACACAAGGGGTGGAAGGAAAGCTCAGGTCAACATTCATTATCCTGGTACAGCCAAATACAAGTTAACAAACTAATAACACAATTTATGGTACAATTTTCTTCCACAGTAATCACACTAAAAGAATTATCTCTACCTTACCTTCTAAAGGTATCGGTTTGATTCTCAGCCTCAAATGGAGGGACACCATAAAGGAACTCATAGCAAAGGATACCCAAAGTCCAGTTGTCAACTGCGTAGTCATGAGCTTTGTTCTCCACCATTTCTGGTGCTAAATAATCCAAAGTTCCACACATGGTGCGTCTCTTGGCTCTTGACTGTACAGACCATCCAAAGTCGGCAATTTTCAGTCGACCCTACAGATATAATTATAACTAAGTCAAAGGCTTGATGATAAAGAGCAGTCATCATAAAAGAAGCGCTATAGGTTCAAATCTATTGCATCTATAAATTAAACAGAAAATCTGTAACTTAGTTCTCACTTCCTCAATAATAATATTTAACGTTGGTCCAGGTTTGGGAAAAAAATCATTAAAATTTTTTCAACCAATTATAGACGAGTATCTATTGAACAAATAAGAAGAAAATGTGGAATTCCTCTCTGTTTGGAGCTTCTTAAAAGATAAATTATTATTGGAATTTGGTTAACTTGCTATAGCAATGCATCTTGAAGTTGAGCACTAGCACCTGACAATTCTACAGAAACTTTTTATTCAAATACAAAAAAGAAACCATCAAGAAAAAGAAAAAGAAAGGGTGAGAGAGAGAATTCAAAAAATTGTCCTATTCATGCAATTTCTGCTATAGATTGTGCAGAAAATGCATCCAATTTGTGCCTATAGTAGGTGTACTCATCGTGTAGATAGACAGAAGCTTTAGGCTGAGAGGAATTAAAAACATTGTTCTGTTCATAAGCTTAACTGTCGCAATTTCTGCCTTAACATTGTACAAAACAAAGCTATATCCAAATGGTCCCTTAGTAGCTACGTTATTGTATAAATTAGTACCATAGATATGTCCAAGTAGAATTAAAGTTTCATACAGAAATATTTATGGCCGACTTATTAAA
Source organism: Quercus gilva (assembly GCA_023621385.1). Lineage (NCBI taxonomy): Eukaryota > Viridiplantae > Streptophyta > Magnoliopsida > Fagales > Fagaceae > Quercus > Quercus gilva. The sequence goes on along the minus strand of CM042480.1, from coordinate 55,405,093 downwards.
AGAAAAATAGCATCACCAAAATTTGGATGATTCTTATTTTTTGTCAGGTAAAAAGAAACAGATAAAAATCTGAAATTGACTGTGCTTAGAATTTGGGCTAAACTTGTCAAGTAAGAAGAGTGCAATTCATGCCAGAAAAAAATTTCCCCACAAAGTCAACTATCAAGAGCCATGGTCTGTATGTTTGAAAGGAACTACAACACACCAAAAATATTATCCACTTGAAAAATAAACATATACATAATCAATCCAAACTTAGGAAAAGAACAGGTTCCTTTATAAAACTAAAAGGACAAAAAAGAAAAAAAATGTCATGAAGGATTTTTTAGCATACCTCATGATCAAGCAACAGATTTTCGGGCTTGATGTCTCTATGAATCACATCTTTCTCATGACAAAACGCCAACGCTTGCGCGAGGCTCAAAATGTACTAAAATTCACAAGGGATATGCATAAGGATACTAAATTTGACAAGAAACAATGAATTAAACAAGAAGAAAGGACAAGAAAAGAAAACCCGTTGTAACTAAACATATTAAGTAATAATTTACAGTCATGCGCAACACAAAAAGCATAGCACATATAGTTAAAGCAAACCACAATTATCCCAACATATACAACCACCACCACCATCACTCAAACCCTTATGCCAAAATTATATACACACACACACACACACACACACACACACACACTCAATTTCTCAGTAAACAAACAGAGAAGGGAGAGAGAGAAATACGGTGGCAGCTTTGTTCTCAGAGAGAAATCCGCGTTTTCTGAGCTCCCTATAGAGCTCGCCGCCATGAGCGTATTCGAGAATCAAGAAAATGCGTTCGGAGTCGTGGAACCAACCGTAGAGTCGCAATATATTTGGGTGGCGAAGAGCGGTTTGAATCTCCATTTCTCTCTTGAGCTGGTGCTGAATTTTGTACTTCTCTATTTGCTCTTTGAATATCACCTTCAACGCCACTATGTATTTGCTCTGCCAAAAACCCAAAATGTCAGAGAGTCGGATTCAGAGTTTTGCTTAGGAAATGAAATCAAAAGCAAAAAAAAAAACAACATTGGTACTTTTCAGTTCACCTTGGCTTCTCTGGCGAGATAGACTCGGCCGAATTTCCCTTTTCCGAGGGGTTTTCCGATCTCGAAGTCTTGCAAGGACCATTGCTTCTTTGGTGATTGGGTTTGGGATTTCATTTCTTTTCGTTTGTTTGGATTTTGAGAATTCAGAATTCCCAGTTTGGACTTGGAGAGAGAGAGAGAGAGGGAAGCGAATTTAAATTTTCTTACGGTTAAAACGTCGCGTTTAAACCGCAAACAGAACTAACCAAGGCACTGTTTGGTTTGGTTTGATTTTTTTTCCCTCCTAAAAGACAAAAATACAATTTACAACTCATAAGTTTTGATCGAAATCATTTAATTTTGATAAGTCTATTGAATTTGAAAATTGTCATTTTATCCCAATAAATTGTCGCTAGATCTATTATTTAAATTTCTTAAAATGATTTTGTTCACATATTCTTATATTTAATAAATACTAAGCTATTTATTACATGGTTATAAACAAATTCTATTATTTATTTTTATTTTTTGTAATCTCCTCTTTGCTAAGTTTTAAAATATTTTTTGTACTTGAGCCATAGATCATGATATTCATATTCGCGTATGATATAGCGTATCATGAGTTTCTCTAAAGTTTTTCTTTAACGGACTATTTTTTTTTATACTAGTATTTTGTTTGTAATAAGTAATTTTTTCTTTTGAAACATTGTAGGGGGGCTTTTTTTTTGTGTTATGCTGTGCTGCCTCCTGCGGTACTATTGTTGTACTGGGCAAGGCTACCTCCTGCTGTGCTAAGCCCGAATGTTCTGAGTAAGAGAGCTGAGATCGGCCTAACTGTAACTCAACTTGGTTCGACTTGTGCGCAAAACTATACCTCGTCTACTAGAAACATGCTTACTGCAGGCAGAGCCATTCTAGGTGAATTGTGGCAGACAGACATGATAATAATAAGACAAAAGAGAGTACTTCTGTTTCTTGTTTAATATAATCAATTAGTCCTTAATTAAGCGAAATAATCACAATAGCAACGATTACTTTTGTAAATAAAGCAAGAGAATGAATAATTAGCATATGGGTCAATCAAAAGAGGAAAGAAATTAGAGTGAGTTCAGCCCGTAGGACCGAAAACTAGAGAGGGAAGAACGCTTCTTCTCAATGCAACTAATCTCTCAGGGAAAATCCTGCCGTGGAGATTAATCACTTTGAGGGAAGCGGGCCTGAATGGTTGGTACCACGAAGGAATCCTTTTGCTTTTGGCAGAGAGCAGGATTTTTAGAGGAAAAGATAGAAACAACCTATTGGTGCATGCCTGCCGAACTAACTCTCTGTTTTTTTTTTTCCTTCTTTCTTTGTTTCAGTTCTCCTCTTATCTTTCTTTTCTTTTCTTTTGTTCTTGCTTTCTATTTCGTGATTTTCCTCTTAGATGGTTGTTACAGTGATTCCCCCCCATCCTCTCTTTTGCGCACGGCAAAAGCCTCCTTTTATAACGCCTGTCATGACCGGATTTTACTGTTTTAGCCCTTAACAACCTTTGTCTAGTCTGGGTGTACTTGCCGACCACCACTGAACCATCTGTGTGCCACTCCCCATCACCAGACATATAGGATTATTTTGTTTGTTAGTTTGCCGTGGCACCCCTTCCTGCTACAGTGTGGGTGCTCTCTCTCTATCCCTCATGGCATGCACCTAGTGGTTTCAACTCAGCCTTACTTCTTTTGGGAGGTACGTATCCCCCAAAAGAGCTTGAGCAAGAACCCCAAAATAGGTTTTCCCCTATCTCCACTACCAAACCATGCCCTCTTACCTCTGACCTATGACCTCACCATGTCTCATATTGGCTGGGTACAAGCTGGTGGTGTCTAGGCCTTGTGGGTCCATATGTGTCCAAAATCTGCCTGTCGCTTACACGTCTGCCGTGGTCTAGAGACTTTGCCTGCACAGTCTGCCGCCCGTTCTTGACCTTTTATGTGAGCTGCTTTTTGATTTCCCACTCCCTTAGGGATTGGGCTTTATTTGATATTAGGCTTTACATTTCTTCCAGCCCATTTCTTGGTTGCCCTGATTTCCTGTCATATCACTTGTCATTCCTGCTGTAATGACTTACTCCTGCTGGACCTCTTTAGGCCTGTCGTTTATTCTTTCCCCTAGTGGCTTAACATGGCCACTGATGTTCCTACTCATGGACTCTTGTGTCTCTTTTGTTTTCTCTTGGGCATCTTTGGCTCATTTGCTTTTCTTTGGGCTTCTTTGGCCCTTTTACTAATTTTGCATTTCCATGGGCTTTTACTAACTTCGTTGGGCTCCCCTGGCCCAATTACCTTATTCTCATCCTTGGAGTTCATGGGCTTGCTATTAACCCTTTACTTTCTTTGTTTGCATTACTTTGGACCTACAGTGGCCCATCCTCACTTTTCTATATCACATACTGCCCATAGGTATGCTTTTTCTCTCTTTTCGGGCTTTTTAAAGCCCATTTGCCTCCTCAATGCCTATTTGTTTGTTTCATGGGTCTGTGATCCATTATTCCTACCGCTTGAGCCTAATGGTCTTGCTATCTGTTTGCCAATCCTTTACTATCCTTGTTGCTGAGCTTTCTTCTTTCTATTTGGATTCTCGAAAATGACCCTCAACAAACATATTATTTTCATATATATTGTATGGACTTGATTTGAACTTCTAACCTAAAAGATGTATGGACTTAAGCCCAAAAAGCCCAAAACAATAAATTTGTAGAGAATGAGTTGGAAAACTAGGCTTTGATGAATTAAGTTACAAACAAATAGATCTTGATGACAAAGAAAGAAAGATAACAGACTTTCACTAAAGAAAAAACATCCTCGGCCAAGTCTGAGGAGACTGATTCTTATATAATGCTTTTAACACTTTATTACAAGTCTGGTTCTAGATTGCTACAATGTTTCTTTCTTGATTTTCCAATCCTCCTTCCTTCAGAGGTCTCTTACATTATATATCTCATTCCTAATGATCTTGGCCTTCCATTTGTTGATCATCCAAGCCACTACTTAAGTGTCTGTCCTATCAGACATTCTCTTTGGCTTTCTGTGAATTGTGGTAGTCAAGGCAGCACTGTTCAGGAGTCTTCTCCACATAAATGCGGCTAGAAAGTCAGTTGCAGGGCAATCAATACGGTGGCAGTAGTTTTTCCTTTGATATCTCCTAGCTTCTACTTTTTGGTACACTTGAGAAGTATGCTCCTGCCATTAGAGCTTCCTAGAAGGTCGACTTGATCATTAGGATCTACATCAGATCCGTGTTTAGCCTATCCGAGGAGGTATTCCTTCTTGGACTACTTTCCCATTAATATCATTCCCATGAAGCTATGAGCTTAAACCACTTACTAATATTTAATCGTCCTTGGATCACTATGTTCTTAACCAAGGCCCAAGACTTAATATACCATTTAGGCCCTTAACCCTATATATATATATATATAGTGTACCTTTTTTTTTTTTAGATAAGTACGGATTCTTATTTTTTAGTTTGTTAAAATGTGTAGATTTTTTTTTTGTTGAGAAACAAGTAGATTTTTATTAATAGTACATGATTTAACAACTTTTTTTTGGTAGATAACAAAAACTTTTGATTGGGTTGATAATTTTAAAATTCCATAGTTGGAGTACATATTCTCTTTAAAATTCTTGCCAAATTCTATGTCAATTATATGCTTTTTTTTTTTTCATTTTTTTTTTTGTTGAGAAAAATGTCAATTATATGTTATGTTATATATACAATCAAACCATAAGTTCATGTTTTTTTAGTATTATATAATTCTAAAACTCATCTAAATATCAAGCATATAGCAAAAACCGATTTCGATAAGTATTTGAAAGGCAAGTGTAATCAGTATATTTTGGCTGATATTTTTGGCCAGGGAATATTTGCGGTGGATGGGGGGGACAAGTGGAGATAGCAGAGAAAGCTTGTTAGAAAGAATATCTTAATTGATGAATTTAATTTACACTAATGTCTAGGAGTTAAAAAAATAAAATAAAATCAATGGATACATTATAAAACAATGAAATTATCAATATCTGAGGGACAAAATTTGAATTTTATGATCGCTGGCAAGTGCAAGTAGTGTCTCATGGTTACTCTATATGCTCTGCAGGAACCCTCTAATACAGCAAAAATTGTGCAAGAAGTGCGAGATGTAACAAGTAGTCAAGAATCAAGATGATGAAGCTTAACATTGATGAGTTCATGGCAAATATAACTGATGAAATACTGGATCAAATGCATTATCTGCATGCGGCATTGACAGAGACTTTGAGGCTATACCCTGCAGTTCCTGTGGAATTAATCTAGAAACTTTATCGGTGTTTAATTTGGACACAAATTTTACTATCTGCTACTATTTGTTATATTTCTAGTAATTACAATTATTTTATGAAGTTTTAATAGTGGGCTTCATGAAAACATTACTTTTGAATTTTGATAGTTTGGTAACGTGGTCTCTTTGGTGTACTTCAAGAATCGGAGGTCTGCAGATATGGACGAAATTCTTCTTGATGGCTATAGACTGAAAAAAAGGGGATGTGAAAATGTGATATTCTGCATGGGCTTTGCCATGGGCAGGATGCCTTATATTTGGGGAAAATATGCCCAAGAGTTTCGACCAGAAAAGATGGCTCGACAATGGAATTTTTCAACCTGACCATTCAAACGTTTGTATCATCTTTTAGTTACCTCATAAGTACTTGGGTTGCAGGCGGGCCCTCGAATTTGCCTAGGGAAGGACTGTGTACCCGCAGATTAAAATAGTTTCAATTGCTCTACTCCGCCTCTTCCGGTTTAAAGTTTAAACTAACTGATGATATGAAAAATGTAACTTATACGACTACGTTCACTCTCCAGATTGATGGAGGTCTCCATGTTTTTACAATTTTCTAGCCTAGGACAGTCGTAAACTCCAGTATGTGAAGCAAAATAAGTAAATAACGTTCCGCTGTTCTCCATTGGTGCTCCTGAAGTGTATAACAACTTAACAAGGAACTTGAATTCAACTTTTAGGGTATTAATAATTGGACTGTACAACACTTTTCAACTGAATTTCACTATCATCATTGTCTGTCATTTGTGGTTTGTGCACATTTTTACAGTAATCCGGGAAACTAGCATGGAGGGTTATTCTAATACTAATCATTGCTTTATTGTAAAAACTTTTCCTTCAAAACCATCAAGGAATTTTCACTTGCTATGACGCAAAATCATCTGCTTATCTGAAAGTTGATAAATCAAATATGTTGCTCCACCATTAATGGTGAGGCGTTAACAAGTAGATTCAAGGTTGGTTTGACATTGGAAAACTACATTGTTTGGTGCGCTTCTCTTCATGTTTAACAAATTTGTTGAAAATAGCTTGTCTTCACCTGATGTTTCACTGAAAGTAGCATGTTACTTCTAAGTTCTAACTGGAATGATTTTCAGGACAACAGCCAAGCATTCAACCTAATTATAAAAAAACAAGGGGTAGTTTTACAGTGTGTTCAAACTATCTACTAGATTTAATATCCCAACAACTTTCTAAATTGTGGATTTTCTTCCCCAAATTAAGCTATCCAAATTGTAAATTTACTCCCAACAAAAAAATCATATTCTTAACATATAGATTAAATATTTATATTATTCTTAACCATTTATATATTCCTGATCTGGTTCCTCTTCTTAACACCGCGAGATATAATGTTAACGATTCCATTTACCACAAAATGATGATAATTCATAATCCATATATAAAACTTCATTCAAATTGTTTTACAATTAAGCTTTTTAGAGATATAAAGACCAGTCTTGGTAATTGTGCAGAAGAATACAAATCATTCAACAATAGTAAGATTCAGGTTGTGAGGAGTGACATTTACACAATGTAGACCACTAGGATTTGCCTTTTGCTTTTTACGACTCACTGGTAGGTTTGAATCACTATAACACAGCTTTGCTTTGAATTGTTAAAATCGTAACATGTAAAAAATTCAGTTAGAGCCATACTCTTCATTCCATTGCTCAAGCTCTTCCCACTTGCTTTTGTTTAAGCTGGGTCTGATGACCGTCATTGCCTTATGGAAATCTTCATATTTTAGCGGCCTTACCTGATTTTTAAAGAAAAACAGTTAAGATTAGAACATATAGCATGATTTCTTAAGAAAAGCAACACAACCTAATATTTACTAGTCAAAGTGGAAGGTTTAAATAAACCACATCCGATTACTCAGATGTATAGCAATTACACTAACTTAATAAACATACTCTACTAAAAAGCTTAAACCATGTAAAACAAAATATCACCAATTGTTGAAAAAAATAAAAAGAGGGTTGCCGGAAAATAAATTCCACATTAGTTTTACAGCTTGGACAATTAAGAGGGCTACTGCTTGGACAATTAAAAGGGTCAGGGCATGTTCCATACCAGCTTGCACCCTCATTTTTGGCATATATTAGGAAGTTGTTTACACCACCAAATCAATTTCAGACACAATACGGAGGGAGAATTCTAGAACCATTTAAGAATTAGTTACTAGGTCACAAATAGGCTTACAACTGTATACAAGTTTAGATTACCTGATTTGCTTTGACAGTAAGAATGTTAGCACCAAGCTCTCTGATTGGCATCATTGCAGCCTCTTCGCATAATGCTTGTAGATCACTTCCAGAATATCCTGTCCATCAAGAATAACAATTTGTAATTTCAATTGAACTAGAACAATTTTTTTTTTCAAATGTTGTTGAAGTTTTTGTTTTGCGACAAGTCTCTTAGGTGGCATAATTATGTTACCCTCTGTCACTCTGGCAAGTCTCTCTATATCTCCACCTGTCAAAAATAATGAGAAGCAAATCATCATCTGATTCATACTTTTCATAATTCAGTGCAGTTAAAAGGGACACTAACAACATTGCACAGGTCACACGAGCTATGCTTGCACAATTCACTTCCTTTTGTGTGCTATATAATGAGATACCATGTTTCAGTAACAGGAAAATCCAGTAGTCTAATTAATTACCTATGTTGAAAAACTTGTTTCAACCAAAGAACTGGCCAATCTAACTGTCTTTTGGAGGCCTATAACTGTTGCTTATAATCACACTAGCATTAAATTCAATTATTATAAGTGGAACTCTTAGAAACAATATACATTGACAAGTATGTTTTGACTTGCAAACAGATGGGACCAGATATTCAATTTGTTTTACTTATCAGAAAAAGGATATTCAATTTGTTTCATACTTTCATTGATTGGTGCCTGGTACCCCAGCACACCTGCTACAAGTAGATGAATCAATACATGCATCCATACATATACCATATAGGTCTATCCCTGAACATGGATTCAGGTGTGTATCTCCAGGTGTCAAATTCATTTACTCTCCATATTTTCCAAAGCATAACCATACTAACTTCATATTGTGCTCACAGAGGTTTTCTACAATGAACTAAAGGGGAACATTAACATAGAGGACTATTTTTACCATGTTGTTGGCTACAATATCATCAGTAAACAATATGCATCTAGGGTACTTTTTGTAATTATGGTAGTACATAAGAGATAGTATTAAGGTGAGAGTGAAACCTACAACTTTCTTATTCTTGTTTGAATCATTCCTAATTATTTTGGATGTTTCTTCTTCTTCTTACAACAAAATAGTGGAGAGAGTAAACCCTACAACTTTCTTATTCCTGTTTCTATCCCTCCCAATTAACTTTGATGCTTTAGGTATCTCAAAATATTGGACCAAACTAGCTTACTATCACACCTGACCTTTCAGATCTACAATAGGAGCTGGATCTAGAGAGGGTGATGATTTAACCGCTAAAAATGAGAATAGTTCCAATAGAGTTTCATCTTTTCTGGGACTTAATAAGAACTTCCCATAAAAATTCATTACTAGCCACTCTAAAAGGTGTAGCCAATTTGGGCAACATTCCTTTCTACCCTTCCATGGGACTCCCAGAAAAAAGAAAAACCTTTCTAGTAGTTTAATGCAACCAGATTTGAATTAAAAAATAAAAAAAGTTCTACAAGTTCACTTTATTTTGACTCAAAGTAATATCAAAAAGAGTACAACCATAAGCAGCTTTTTAAAGATATTGATAAGAAATATGAATTGTTCGTTTAAAAAAGACAAGCTTCAAGATAAAATACAGCATATTCTTACTGGGTAAGGAAAAGGCCTGGCCCTTGAGTTTGTTCTTAAGAAGTAGTCTCCTAACATTTTCATCTGGTAAAGGTATGTATATTCGCTTCACCTGGTTCAGGGTTTCACATTAAACTGAGTCACATTACCAAAAATAAAATTGAGTAAAAAATTCTGATAATCAGCCAAAAAACAATACATGAAGCTTTCAATAAGGAAAAAAAGGAAAACAAAAGCTAAACAATCTTTTAATATGCTACTCCAGTTGTTTGTTGTGTCATATCTTTCATCACATTAGAATCTTTTTGAAATTTAAAAAACGTGAGCAATTAGTATATTCCAGCCACTACCCTAGGTGTGTTCTCTAGACACTAGGGCTAAGGCTCTCCATTTGCCTTTCAAGTTGAACTAAACGAACATTCATAAGTTCCTTCCCCCCACCCCTTTTGCCACTCCTTGTACTTTCTGGCCTTGAAGGCTTGGCATCTTTTATAAGTTTGCTCCCACCAAAAAGGACAAGGACATTGAAGCATGAAGAAAGTGACTGAAAACTACTATTACAGTAACTAAGCTCTTATTGCATCAAATGGAAGGCTAAATCCAATTACAATGCAACTTCTATGTATAAATACCACATGATATTAGAAAACCAAAATTAATATAACTATTAATGATTCATTAATATTTATCCTTGAATGTAAAAAAAACTCAGCACTTCATATTTCATAATTTAAGTTCCCAAAACAATTGAGTTGCAGCACATTCATGACAAATACTAACCAATCTCCTAAGAACTGCGTCATCCAGTTCTTGTGGCTTATTAGTAGCACCTGCATGAGCATGAAAGCAGAGAAAATTAGAAAATGAAACTGAAGCATTAGATATGCAAATTACATCAATAGAAATCAAATCCAGCAAGGACACCAAAAGAAACGTCCATGGATGTTGGACATGATGGTATACTATTGAATAAAATATGTGGCCTATATGACAACACCACTGTGAAAGATGCATGTAGCTGACTCCAAAAATTGAAGACAAAACCTAACTGAATTAAATATAGAGCTCACCAATGACAATTATTACATCATTACTATTAGAGGCCACCCCATCAAATTGTATAAGAAACTCTGACTTTAACCTTCGACTCGCATCATTTTCATTAGCCAATCTTGTTGACATGACACTATCAATCTGTTAACAATCATACAAAAAAAGAATAATTAATTACCATTTCAAAATGTTACAAATTTGGAATAAACAAAAATTCCAATTAAAGCACCATCCCATTCTCTTTTTCATAAGCAAACCAAAGAACAAGTCTTAATGATAGTAAATATTATACTAGTTTATATGGTGAAAGCAAAGTTAGGTAATGGAACTCAACAACAAACAACAAACCTTAAAATCCCAATTACAAGGAAGAATAATACTAATAGTGCAGATGGTGGTTACGGTGGACATAGCACTGATGGTGGTGGTGGTTGTGGTGGTAAACATCTAAATGCTGGTTGAGTGTAAAAAAAGACAAGTTTCTAACATAGTCATTTCACAATGGTTATAGAGTATGTTTAGGAGAGAAAAAGGAGAAGAAAAACACGAGGGAAGCAAAGTTGAACAATGCTACCCAATAGGCCCCTAAGAGCATTCACAATGAGCTCAAACAAACCCCATTCTCAAAATTTTGATGAAAAAAACTCACTTTTTCGTCTGCAACGAGCTCACCACTGACTCAACAGATTTTTGCTTTGCTACAGTAACTCAATAATTGTTGACTTACAGTAGCAAAGCTAAATCTTTGCCATCCCTTTTTTATTCCCTCCCAACCAAGACTCTCTCTTCTTCCAGTACAATACACTGATTTTTGCTTTGCTCCACTCTTCTTCTTTGATGCTGGCCCAACGAGTGAGACAGTTGTTCAATGGAGGTCTCATGATGGCAGATCAGTATGTTGGTAATGGCAACGAGACGGTACTGACACACATCATGATGGTCCTTGTGGTGGCATGGTTTGGCAATGGCATGCAACATGGCTTCCAATGGAACTGATTAGATCCAGATCGGACTAATGCATGGGTGGATCTTGCAGCTTACATATTGGCTTTGGCATTGACACTTGAGTTTGCGGTGGTGGCTGGGGGATCAATGATCCGATCTGAGCTGGCAGCAGGGGTTCATTGATTGGGTTAGGACTCAGTTCAGATGGGTTTATTAATGGACTTGGGTTTAGGGTTCCGGTAAGCTTGGCCGTGGATCTTGTTGGTGCGTATTTTGTGCATTCACAGATTGGGAGTGATGTTGTTGTTCATTTCTGTGGGTTGAATGAGGAAATGTGGTGATGGAGGGGAAGAAAAAATTTGACATTGAAAGAGTATAAAAAGATTTTTAAAAAAAAAAAAGTAATAAAGAATAAAATAGAGAGTTCATTGGGGAATGTAACAAAATGGTTGGTAGTTACAATAGAAAAAGGCTTTTCTAGCAAAACTTAACTAGAACTCTGTTGAGCTCATTGTGAATGCCCTAATATGTAAAATATGAATTTGCAACCTTCACAAATATTCATGTATTTGATTAATTTTATTGTAAGACAAGATTATCATTCAGATTACTAAATAACAATATGAAACTCAACTCCTAGCCACAGCAATAATTGTTCATTCTCCAATACAATCAATTTCAGCCAACTAGGATTGGTATATCAAGTTCCAGCTCAAGTTCCAAACAAATACGAATCTGAAAAGTGCCATAGGACACAGCAATGCAATGCAAACTTTATGCACTCAATGTTCCTTCATGAACTACACAATCTACTTAAGCATAAAACGAATAGCATACTTCAAGGAAAACCAAGTGTGGTGACTACTAAGACCCTCACAATGTAGTTTGCAGAAAGGATAGCATACTTCATCCATGAAAATTACAGATGGCTGTCTGGATTTAGCAACTATGAACAGAGCCCGTACAAGCTTTTCAGCCTCCCCCACCTATTTCAATGTAAATAAAACTTATAAAACCCTCTCCAATAAGGACAATAACTAAAAGAAGAACCATAGACATCATGATCTTTAAAACAAATTAATAAATCAAGTACAGAGACACACCCATTTTGATGTCAAGGAAGATGCAGAGACATTAAAAAATGTTGCCTCAGACTCTGAAGCGACTGCTTTGGCAAGCATGGTCTTCCCATTACCGGGTGGACCAAAGAGAAGCAAACCTAATAAAATCAGATGTTTTCTCATTAAACTAATTTTTGGAGTGTCACTGGTCTGTATGTAAAAGTATTCCAAAGAATTGTGTAATTACCTCTAGCTGGCCTCCGAAGACCAGTAAATAAGTCTCTTCTTTTAGTTGGCAAGATTACCATCTCCATTAAAGCTTGCTTTGCCTTCTCAAGACCAGCTGCAAACAAACTCAAATAAGTAACTTTGTTATTTAATAAGCTACATGACTACCGAAGGAAACAGAAAATGAGAAAAACAGAGCATTAATAATTTCATACCAACATCTTCCCATTTAACGGACGGACTTCTATCCACTATTGTAGTATTTATCATTTCAACCAATTTGTCTTCATAACCAGAGTTAGCGTCTTTTGTAGGTTTAGAACTTTCAACTTTATCTGTCTGATTCCTCATACTTGGGCTGTTTGTACTAAAAGAAGAAGATTTTTTCAAAACATCCTTTCTAGGATTCAGTGCAGGGCTCTGAAATAAAAAAAAAAAAAGAAAAGCATCTAGGTCATAATCAAGATTATTTTATTTAAAAAAGAAGAAAAGAAAAATGGGTGTGTAATCATCGTTGATGTTCTTTAAAAAGGAAACAAAAAAAAAACAGCGAGGCTAGTTTATAAGTATTAAGGACTTGAAGAATAGTAAAAATGAAAGGTGAAGAACATTGTCCAAACACATTTCCAATTAAATAAAATCAAGAAAGGATTAAGTGGAAAAAATTCAACTAAAAATACACCTACTTACCAGAAAAAGCATAATCATGCTTCAAGTGGAAAATATAAACTAAAATAAAAATCTACTTTTATAATTCAACAAGAACAAATACCTTGCTTGTCGATGTGCCACCTGAAACAAGAAGGGGGCAGAAAAGAGAGGAAGAAGTATAAGCACTCTCTATAAATCCATATCAACTTAAAAAACAATGCATGATCAGTCGTAACAGTATGAGAAACGAACCTGCACGCCTACTTAAAGCTTGTAATCTTTCTGACACATGACCCTGCCATTTTGATATTTTTTGACGATAAGATTTCACCTTCTCTTGTTCACTGTTACAAAACCATCTATTTAAATAATACAAATAAAGAATAACTACCCCCACACACACATTTAATAAGTAAGTTTTGACCCCAAGGGAAGGGAGAGATCCGAACTAGAGACTGGCTTCATAAAGTGTGGCCCCCAATTGTTTGAGCTACCCTTTAGAGTAAGCATAATTGAAAATAAGGCAAAGAAAAAAAGAAGAAGAGTTAAATCCAAAATTCATATTTCCAACTCCACTAGAGTCATGCAAAGCGTTGGGAACAACTTCAATATCAACAATTTACTTATTTTGGTAACCTAAGGAATTACAAAAAATGTACATTCATGAAATCTGTTTGGTTAACACTTCACTTTCACTATGTGAAATCCGAATCCTTTAAACTAGCCCCTAATCCACTTTCAAAAGAAAAGAAAGGAAAGGAAAGGAAAGGAAAAAAGGTTTAAAAGAAGAAGAACATGTTCCAAGATAAAGAGTTATACAAAAGATTTCATTTATAGAAGGAAAAGAAGCACTAGTATTGGAAGTACTATCTGACACTTAGATATGAACTTCCTTTGATGTGAGATAACTTTAACAAGATTTGTAAATTTCAACTTGCGAGAAAAGAGTTAATAAATAGACCCAACAATATCCTAAATCTCTTTGATACATAGAGAATGTCCACTCCCCTTTCCAATTGCTGAAAAAATGCCACAACCCGATTTTATCAAGAGATCATTAACGAAATAAACTAAGATGTTTCACAATCCAGATAGAAACACTTAAAATTCACATCTAATTAAATTTTCCTCAACCAATCAGATCAGAGAGATCTTAAGATGACTATGATGTTCTATAACAAAACCTAAAGATGCACAAGAACTCTTTCCAATCTGACAACAAATGAAAGGATGTTTTTAATGCTTTCCAATCTCTCCATTGCATATAAAACCCATTCTTTGTACCATTAGACTGCTAACCTGAAAACCTCTCAATTCTTCTATTGCAAAAAAACCTACCAGACCTTTCTAAAATCTACATTTAAGCCCCATTATAAATGGGTTTGCCACCAGAATTAATTAACCATATACACGGGTTTGCTAAGTGAGGCCATCCTAGACTAAATTTATAGAACAAAATATGAATGCCCATACCATTTTTCCTAAAGTATTAGACACCAGAGCTAATGCCAAGCTCAGAAAACTCTCATCTAGCTACAATCTGTTCAAGCAATTGCCGAACAAATTCGCCGTAAAAGAGAGGACAAAAAACAACAATTACTTAAAGCTTATATAACCAAAAACAAAACACAATGTACAACTTTCTCAGCAGCCAAACAGAATGCAAACCCCCAAAAAAGAAAAAGGGGAAAATAGAATTACCTGGAGGTAATATATGAAGGAGCAGGAGTGGAACTAGCTTCGAGGAGTATTCTCTGGGCGTTCTTGTAGTGAAGAATAGCATCGTCGACTAAGCCCCACTCTTCGGCTCTAACGGCCTTGGCTATCTCTTCCGTTGCCAAGTCGTGGTAACCCTTGAGCTTGTGTGCGACGCGCTCGTTCGACACGCCTTCCATGGTTGATGAAGAAGAATTGGGAAGGGTAGGGTTTGGGTTGGAATCGTAGGCTGGGGAGCTAAAGATTGAGCCAAAAGAGTCGATGAGTTCCTTCAGGAAGCTCATGTCTGAAACACAAAAAGGGGGAAATTTATGTGATCAGTCAAAATTCAAGAGGCGAAAGCTAAAGAAAAAGCGAACCAGAGAGAGAGAGAGAGAGAGAGATTCTCACCATTTTTTTTTCCGAGAGATGATTTCCGACGGAGTGCTTCAAGCTTGGCTCTGGAAAAATCAAAAAGCGAATTTTTGAGTTCAACAACAAATTTTGAATTACTGTTTTTTTTTTTTTTTTTCACTTTTATTAATCACGATAATGAGATTGTGGAATTTGGAGGTGTAAATATATTTGGCGCCGCTTATGGGAATATTAAGTTATATAAATGGTTTTTTTTTTTTTTGGAGAATAAATTAACGAAAATCTAATATTTCTTCGTGGAATCGAATTCGTGCTACATACGGCAAATATTAAAATGTTATTAATACTTTAAAAAAAAAATTAAAGAAAAGAAAAAAAAAAGGGGCCTGAAGGGCCGAAGAAACCTCTCTTTACTTTCTTTTATAGCTGTTAGCTAATTGTAAATTATATATAGTTTTATTCTAAAACAATTAGCAAACTGGTCGTTGTAGTATAGTGGTGAGTATTCCCGCCTGTCACGCGGGTGACCCGGGTTCGATCCCCGGCAACGGCGATTTTTTTTAATGTTTCTCTGTTTTTGAGCATTTTAGTTTAACTGATACCGTACGTCTGTCTTTTTTTTCCCCAATACACTGTTCTAACTTCTAATGCTGGCGGTCGATTAGACAACATTTAAAACCATGTTTCCAACCTCTCTTCTTTTTTTTTCTTTTTTAAAAAAAAAAAAGAAAAAAAAAAAAAAAAAAGGTTTCCCTACCTCTCTAGAAAAAAAAAAAAACTTGATCCTCAATTTTTATTTTTATTTTTTTGTGAATAAGTGTTTCATTAAGAGCATCTCCAACTGGAAATGCCATCCTATCTCATTATACCATCTCAAAAAACCACTTTATCAATTATAACATACCATTTTATAATACTTCCAACATCCCAACTTTTATTTTCCTATTCTACTTATTAAAATAATATTTTCACGCAATAAAATAATATATCCTAACACCCAAATAAAAACAAAAACCCAATACCCAATACCCAAATCACAATCGCCTGCCACCAGAACATACCCAAACCGTTGTTCTCTTGAAACCACAGCCATAAACTCCGGCAACCACGACAACCCACAAAATCAAAATCAAAATCAAACTAAACCATGGCAACCACCAACTCCACCACCACGAACCCACAAAAAAAAAAAAAAAAAAAAAAAAATCAAACCAATTCCTTTAAGCACCAATCACAAAAAAAAAAAAGAAAAAGAAAAAAACCCAATCCGGAACTCAGAGAAGACGATCCACGGAGAAGATGATCCAGAAAATCAAACCAAACCACGGCAACCCCCAACTTCACCACCATGAACCCACTAAAAAAAAAATCAAACCAATTCCTTTAAGCACCGATCACAGCAACAACAACAACAACAACAAAAAAAAAAAAAAAAAAAAAAAACCCAATCCAGAACTCAGAGAAGCCGATCCACGAAGAAGATGATCCACAAAATCAAACCAAACCACGGCAACCCCCAACTCCACCACCATGAACCCACCAAAAAAAAAAAATCAAACCAATTCCTTTAAGCACCGATCACTGCAACAACAACCAAAAAAAAAAAAAAAAAAACCCAATCCAGAACTCAGAGAAGACGATCCACAGAGAAGATGATCCACCACGATCCATGGAGAAGACGATCACGGAGAAGATGATCCACCACAACCCACCACGATCCACGGAGAAGACGAGAAGCTTGGCGTTGGCAGCGATGGCGAGAGAGAGACGGGATGAGAGAGAAGAGAGACGCTGGGTCAGGTGGCTTGCGGTGGCCTTGACAGTGGCTTGCGGTAGGGCCTGTGACAGTGAGTCCGGCCATGGTGGTTTGGTGATGGCGTTCATGCCACCATGGTTTTGTGTCTGAAGAGGAGAGAAGAAGACGAGAGAGAGAGAAATGAAAGAATGAGAAAGGAAGAGAGAGAAAAGAATCAGATAATATAATAATAATATATAATTATACAATGTTGCTACAGTACCATCTTAGAAATAAGATGGTACTGTAGCAGTATTGTAAAAATTTTTACAATGGGAAGTTTTTGCAAGTTCGGCTGGAGCAACATTTGAAGGCTAAAATGCCAAAACGTCTCAACATTTGCCATATAGCATTTGGGCTGCGGATGCTCTAAGAGTGTATTTAGTTGGGGTGAAATTTAGGGGATGGAAAATGAGGGAGATAAAAGTGAGGAGAAAATGGTATGGGAGAGTGTTTGGTTAAGGGGAAAAATGACAGAGATTTTGGTAAGGTATAAGAGTTTTCTCCTTGGACAAGTCGAGCCTATTATTTGGGGTGATTTTGGAGTCTCCCAAATAATACTAGGACTACAACTAATTTTATACTTATTTCTCAACTATTTTATGTGACAGACTATGTTGATTGCTTGATACTTTCATATAAATCTCTTTTTTTTTTTCCTACCACTCACAGTTAGCCACATTAGATTATTGTGGAATTGGTTGTGATTCTAACATTTTTCATCTCCTTAATTGGATGAGAAATGTTTTTTTTTGGGGGGGGGGGGGGTGGGTGGAGGGGGCTTGATGAGAAATTATCTATCAACCACCATCTCCTCCCACTTCTATGTGTGCATTTTTTTTCTCTCAACTTTAACAGTAAGGTTTCTTTAATTTTTTTAATATTGGAAAATTTTTTCCCTTTTAAACTATTTTTTGAATGTAATAGGGAAATGAGAGTAAATTTATATAAACTATATTTTTATTATCTTATTTTTCTTCTAAATCAAATAAAAGAGTTTTTCATCTCTCTATTTTTCCATCCTCTCAACCAAACACATATGAAGAAAAACTAATCATTAAAAAAAAGAAAAACATCTATAGCCTAGAGATTGAAACACTCAATATTTCCTTCTTTATTGTACAAAATAGCCCACTTAACCATTGTAGGGGGCTTTTTGTGTGTTATACTGGGTTGCCTGCCGCAGTACTTATTGTTGTACTGGGCTGGGCTACATCCTGCTGTGCTAAGCCCAAATGTTTTGAGTAAGAGAGTTAAGACCGGTCCAACTGCAACTCAATTTGGTCCGGCTTGTGCGAAAACTATGAGTCCAAGTCCAAGGGAAGACGCTGCAAAGTGGGCCTATCCTTTGTTTCTGCCGCAGGATGAACTTTTCTACAATTTTTGCCACTACTAGTTTTTTGCCGCAGGATCGACGTTTCTACCGCAAAAAGAACTTTTCTCTAGTTTCTGCCACAGGTCTGACCTTTTTTGCTATGCAACAAAACTTTCTGCCGTGTAGTAAAACCATCTGCTGTGCAGTAAAACTTCTTGCCGTGCAGTAAAGCTTTCTGTCGTAAAGCCTTCTACTGTGCAATGAAGCTGTCTGCTGTGCTTTAAAGCTGTCTACCGTGCTTTAAAGCTTCCTGCAGTGCAGTGAAGCTTTCTGCCGTGAATGACTACTCTTCATTTTTACTGCAGAAATACTTTTCTGCTTCGTGCACATAAACAAATCTAAAACCCAAAGAAGATACCTATCAAACAAATGTTAGTTTAAATGGGTTAGCATATTCTCGAATATATACATACATATATTCGTAAATATACTTATACGTATTCATATATACATATATAAGCTATATATTTTTCCAGAACGTGAGAAACAACGTTTATGTATATATATATATATATATATACTTATGGCAGGATTACTTTGTGTCAAAAGTAAAACACGTGATAAAAATAAAGAGGAAAGCTTTGGCAGAAAAGGTTTAGCTTGTATAATAGTTAACACGGTAAACATAATAAAAATGTGCTACAGCAGAATAACTAGTATAGCAAGTAAAAACACCACAGCAGGACAACTGATGCGGTAGACGTGATAAAAACAGCAGGTATAAGTTATAATGAGAGAAATAAAATATATTTATAATCAAAATCAAGTATTAAATCTTCCCATAGGATAAGTAAACCAAAAAGGAAACCCAAACTCCAACTTGAACAACCTTTTCATAGGCTCCTGCCGTAAAAGTTGTGCATTTTGGAGAATAGGCCTAAATGGCTATTAGTTATTAATTTTGGAGACTTCAAAGAGTGGGTTTGCTAAAATGGAGGGAAAAGATGGTCTATTGATGCATACCCCTATTCTTGCCGTATTTTCTCTCTTTATTTTACCACTTTCTTTCTTCCTCTGTTTTTTACTCTTTCCCCTGTTTTTTCCTCTTCCTCTTCCTCTTCCCTCTTTTTTTCCATGGCTAGCCCCTCCTTTTATAGCGAACTGATTTAATGGGATTTCTCCTTTTTACCCCTAGGGCTTCACAAATTGTTTTTGGTTTATTATGGGCATCCATTCAAGACTACCCACCAACCCATTGGTTGCCCTGGCCATTACCTCTGCTCAAAATACGTCAGCTGCACCATTACTCATTTCACGACAAAATTCCTTTTTGTTTGTTCTTACTGTATACCTTTACCTCTAGGTTCAAATGGGTAAGGATTGGACTACTCACTACCTTGCTCTATGGCATGCATCAGATGGTCCCAACCATCTATTACTTTTTTGGGTAAGATACCATCCCAGCAGGATATATTCTCAAAAGAAGTCATGGCAGGAAACCAAATATAGACCCTATTTTTCCCCCACCACCAAACCAAGCCCTTTGAATCCCTTTGACTGTGGGCCCACCTCCCTTGTATTGGTTGGGTACAGGTTAGTGGTGCTTCGGCCCTTCTGTCTTTGTCTTTTTTCGTTCCCACATCATTCCTACCATAGCAGATTAGTTTTGTTTTGTTCTGCTATGTGTATTTTGTCTTATTTTTTCACGCGTTTCCTGCTGCTGACACTTCCTGCTGTTCCTTGTTTCTTTTCATCGTGCTTCTTCATATCAGTTTTCATGCCTATTTTCTTATACAAAAGAATTTGGGCCTTTGTGGGCCAAATAATATTGACTGGATCAAAAGGGTCTTGGGCCCAATTTATCTTCATCTGCCGAAGCCATTTTGCCAGAGAATTGTATTCTATGACAAAACTGTATTCTGCGATAGATTTGTATTCTGCGGCAGATTGCTTTCCCTTGCACCTTTTTCGTTGGACCTTTCTTGCTCTTTGATCTTCTTGAATGGGTCTTTGAGCCTTACTTTTCATTGGGTTTTCTTCCTCATGGGCCTTTGGGTATAGATTTGCAAAAATAGGCATCAACATTCAGCTCCCTGAGCATATGGATTGCTCATGCAATTCTTATGCGAAAATTCATGCAGTTTTCTTTTGCGGGTTGTTTCACAACTCACATGCGAATGCCCCTCTTTAGCTCAATTGTTCCTGCTGATTGCCTGCATGTTATTATTTGACTTCTGCCTGCTGTTCATGCATCTGCCGTGGACTGGAGACTTTGCCTGTACTGCCTGCCGTCCGTTTCTGGCTTTTCATGAGTTGCTACTTTGATTTCCTACTCCCTTTGGGTCTGGGCTTTACTTAGTACTGGGCTTTACATTCTTTTCAACCCAATTCTTTAATTGCCTCGGCCTCCTACCACATTACTGGGCATTTCCTACCGCGGCTATTTGTTCCTGCTAGGCCTCTTTTCAAGCCTGCCGTTCCATTCTTTCCCCCAGTGGCTCAATATGGCCACTGGTGTTCTTGCTTATGAGCTCCAGTGTCCCTTTCTTTTCCCTTGGGCCTCTCCGACCCATTTACTTCCTTTGGACTTCCTCGGCCCATTTACTAACTCTGCATCCCATGGGTTTTTACTAACTTAATTGGGCTTCTCTGGCCCAATTTTCTCATTCTCATCTTTGGGGTTCATGGGCTTGCCATTATCCCCTACTTTCTTTGTTTACATCGCTTTAGGCCTGCCGTGGCCCATTCTCTCTTTTTCATACCATATACTGCCCATGGGTGCCATTTCTCTCTTTTCGAGCCTTTTAGGCCCATTTGCCTCCTCAAGATCCACTTGTTTATATTATGGGCCTGTGATCCATTATTCCTGCCGTTTGGACTTAATGGTTTTTCTTTCCACTTACTAACTCTTTTCTGCCCATGTTGCTGGCTTCTTTTTTCCTACTAGGCCTCTTTGCCAAAGTGAGCATCAACACTACCCTCACTCAAAGAGATTGTCGATGATTATGATGTCTGCGTCCTTCTCTTATTTATCATTCCTTTGCTCATTTCTTGGTTTGCTTCTTGGAAAATTTCTTGTGATCTTGGATTTCTACAATGGTACTTATTTCTTTACATCTGCGGTAATTTGCATATTCATTTCTTCATGTTTTTGCAATAGCACATACTTATTTCTTCACTTTTGTAGGGACAGATACTCATTTTTCTACTTCCGCAGAATATGTAGACACTTTCTGCCGCAATACATGCACTTATTTTCTCTGTATTAATGCACCTCTTACTTTGCTTCTGCTAGAGCAGCATCTATATTGTAGGAAATGTAGGGGCCTTTTTTGTTGAATTGGGCTGGGCTGCCTCCTGTGGTAATAAGCTCAAGTATTCTGAGTAAGGGAGTTGAGACTGATCCAACTGCAACTCAATTTGGGCCGGCTTGTGCATAAATTTTGCCTTGTCTGCCAGGAGTATGCTTACGGCAGGCAGAGCTGTTTCAAATGGGTTATGGCAGATTTTGCGGTAGAAGAATTAGGCTTGACTGCTTCAGCTAACTTACTTTCCCCACGTATTCCTTAGTATCATCTCTTCATTCTTCCATAAGTGTGGTTGCTCTCTAAGAATGGTTAGAAGACATAGATGTTGTGGAATCATTCCTGGTTGGGTTCTTCTTCATTATGATGTTCTACGTCTTTGTAGAATGCTCAAAATTGGCTCTTTGGATTCTTTGACTCTTCTTTCTCTTGCCATCTTTGTGAATAGCACTTTGTGGAGCGAGGATCCTTCTTACGGTCTTCTTTTTTCTTTTCTTTTAGCCACTTAAGGTTGCTTCACTTCAGGCTTCATTCATTCTCTAAAAATAGAGAAAGTGTTGTCTTCTACTACCTTCGCATTTAAGCCGACGACTGAAAAGAGTTTCATCAAAACAGCTCTGCCACTTCACTTTCTTCAAGTAGAGTTCTTTCACAAGAGGAAAGCTTCTTCTAAATGTGTAGATCAAAGGGTGGCTTCGCTCCCTTTTTCTTGTGCTTTCTTCTTCTCTTTGCATTCATACATCTTCATTTCTTTTACTCAAAACAAAGCGTAGAGCTAACATTGCAAGTTCTCATTAGAGTAGAGTACTCTTTCATTTGTTGATAATACTCTCTGCCATGTTGAAGAACACATGTATTTTTTGCCAGGATGAAGTTTCCGCGGAGAAAGATGTTGGGCCTTGTGGAAAGGTAAGTTTCTTTCAGTGATGATGTATTTATGGAAGGCCTCCTTATTCGAAGCTGCTACTAACATGGGGCAAATGTATTGTTGCAATAGTAAAGGAAATTTTAGCCCCCGAAATCATTAGTACTCTTGTACCTTTGCTGTTTGCATTGCGGGTTGTTTCTGATTCTGCCATAAATTCTGGTTTTGCTGCAAAATTGATCTTTCTATAGAAGTGACTAAGTCTGCCACTCATTTTAAGGCACTTACAAGTGGTGCCATTATAGATGTTCTTTTTTCAAGGGGCAATGAGGATGCTTTCACAAGAAATCTTTACTTTCTTTTCATTTTAAACATTTTCTTTGTCATTCTGCCACAACAACTATTGATTCCTCCGCGTTCACTTTTTTCTTCTTTAACATATTCTTCTTGTCATTCTGTCATAGGCTTTAGTCATCCTTTGTCTATATCTACGGCTACGCTCTTGGGCCTCTTCCCTCCTTTCATCAAGCCCCTTTGGGTCTTCACATCTTTCTGCCGCAAAGACTTCCTTTTCTTTTTCTTTCTCCCGCATCTATATAACTTTCAGGGATGGAGTCATTTCTTCTGCCGGGTTCATTACCTTTGTTCCGTAGACCAAGGAAAAAGGTGAAAACTATGTGGTTGACTTTGGTGAATTTCTATAAGCCCAAAAATCTTCTGGCAGGTGCATTGCCCATCCTCATATATACACTTGGCTCATTTTGCTGATGATCTTTAAGCCCTCAAGTGTAGAAGGGCGATAGGGTGACCATGCTGTGTAAGTTCTGTGGATGAGTGTGAATCGAGTTGGCTTGTAGTTAGCAGTTGTGGCATTTTTTACAAATTCTACCATGTCTTTCTTTGTGGCAGGCCAGTAATAACCCATTTGTAGCAAGCATCTATACAACTTCTTCTTCCCCTGGTATTCCCCACACTTTTTTGAGTACACCTCTTTTATCATTCCTTTTGCTCCTATGGGACCCAGACATCTTAAGGGATCTCCATCATACCCTTTTTTGAAAATGATTGTGTTATGTAAAAAGTAACGGGTTGCCAACCTTTTAAGCTTGTATCTTTCACTGTGCTTTCGTGGCAGGATACCTTCTGCTAAGTGCTGTATGAATGGGCTTCTCAAGTCTTCGCTGATGAATACAGCGTAACTTTCTTCTCTGTCTGCCGCAAGTTGGCAGGTCCCACACTGGGTTTGGACTCAGTCTATGTCTTTGCCCATGCTTGGCCAATAGAAGCTTGCCCTTTGAAGTCTGCGGTAAAGGCTGACCTCCTCGCAGGATTCGCAAGTCTTGTCATGTACTTCTTTCAACTTTCTCTGGGCCTCCTCCTGCCCCACACATCTGGACAAGACCCCACCTGGCATCCTACGGTACAATTCTCCCCTCACCAGGGCATAGCCTTTTAGTACCTTTAGTTCTGCTGTCTTCTCCCTCTGTTAAAGCTTCCTTTATAGGAATCCTCCAATCTCCTTCACATTGTTCCTCTTGGAACCTTTTCTTCAACATCTCCACAATAAACTCCCTTCTCTTGCTGACTTCTATCCTGGTGCTATCTCTCTACCTCAAAAGTTGAGAATTTTTCCTCCACCTTCTTGGGCAATCAATGCACCATGATCTGCTGTAGCCTTTTGAAGGCTGCCTGCTGTACTTCTTTCCTCAAAGCTTTGTCCCTTCTATCTCAGTGTGGATACCCTGGCAGGCACTATGGAATACCCTGGCAGGCTAGGCCCCTGGCTTGGCCTCGAGGTCCATGTTTGATGTATGCACTATTAGCCCAGGATCCAATCCTGGCATTTCACTGTAACCCCATGCGAAGACATCTTTGAATTCTTTTAGCAACAATATCAATCCTAATTTCTCTTTTTCTGACAATCTTGAGCTAATTAAGATAGGTCTTGGTTCCTGTGGGTCCGACCCCAAGTTAATTTCCTTCAATTTTTCTTCTGCCACAACCTGTACATCCTTTTCTGCCACAACTTCTTTGTTTTTCACTTCATTACTCTCCTCCTTCAAGCTTTCTTGAACCACGCAACACACCAAGCTTTTGTAGAAGATAGATGACGTTGCTGCTTCATTATAGACTAGAATGTTACTTGACCATTGTAGGTTGCAATAAATTGCATGGGTGTTGCACTATGCCATATCATGAAGTTTGAAGTTGCTGCAGATCAAGTGGTGGATGAATGTATACTTGTTGAAATGCTACAATCAATACTTACTTCGCAATGGGTAATGTTGCTACCGTGTATTGATATTCTAAGCACTTTGCAGAAGCCTTTCTAAATTTACTGCAGAATGGGCCTTAGCCCCCCTCCCAGCATATGAGACAACTGGATAAGTCTTTAGCTTTTTGTAGAAAACTTGCCAAATTTTGTTACAGAATGAGATAGCCCCCAATATACGAGAATAAGCCCTTAGCTTTCAGCAGAAGGCTTCCCGTGTTTGTCGCAAAATGAGCTTTAGCCCCCAGCATGTGAGACAACTGGATGAGCTTAATATCACCTTCTCTTGGTGTTGATGCTCCATCATGTGGTTCATGTGTTCTTCAATAAAAAAAATTAAATGCCATGGATCTACAAGTTGCCATATTGTAGAAATTCTTCGTTGCTAGAGAATTTGGGAAAGAGTTACTTCCAAAGCATGCGTTCTACTGCAAGCACAATTGCCTCCCATGTATCTTTTGCTACATATGATTGTGGTTATAGCTTTTTTGCAAATTCTTTCCAAAGACTTGCTATCGTGGCTCCTTTGCGGGTTTGATTAAGTGTAGCCCCCCATTATGGGCTTTTGCCAAGAACTCACAACCATGGTTCCTTTGCTGGATCCTAGCCAAGAATTCATGACCACGACCCTTTTGTTGGCTTTTGCAACTAAGACCCATATTGCTTGGATTTCTTCTTCGTTTGCTTTAAGTATGGGCATATTTAGATGGAGCTTGCTATGTCTCTTGCTTCATGGTTGACTAGTAATAGCCAAAAGTCAGCAGCTTCTAATATAGAATTTTCCCATGACGTACCCACATCTTTCTGGGACATCATGCTTCTTTATTCTTGTGGCAGAATGCCCTTGCAGCAGAACACCTTCAATAAAAACCACGTAATAATTTTCTGCAGCAATAAGATAAGCAACTCTATTCACGGCAGAATGTATGTCAGTAATTATTTTTGCTATTTCCCTCTTGTACAGAAATTGAAAGAAGGAGTTTTGAGTTTTTCACTGTTGCAAAGTTCTTCTAGGATGAGACATGGGCATCAATGAGCTTCATGACTTGAAAAGTTATGGTGGAGTTGCGTAGTTTGTAGTACAAGTGATTTGATACATTCTTTCTTAGAAATATCATAAAGATCATGATCATTAATGTCATTCTAGGCATAAATCCTCTGAGGTGCTTCAAAGAAAACTTCTTAACTCTTCAAGGTTGTTGAATCGGTTTGCTAGACCCGATAATGGACAAAGAGCAGTTTGCAAGCAGCTTGTAGATTTGGGCTTCTTATGGAGAGTACATAGTAATTGAGTGATTGGCTTCATTCCAAGGTCTGGATTTTATTTGGGCACTTCACCACCCTATCACATGCCTTCAACGTATTCTTTGGTTGAAAGCGGATGTTTTGATATTGCTGAATCAATTACTTCTCCCTCCTCCCTTCATTGATACTAATATATTTGCTGATGTAGTAACAAAAGATTGATTAAGCAAAAGTGAACATGAAAGGCTTTGTATGCACCTCTCTTACTTTGAGAACAAACCTCAAATTTGTTGAATAAGATCTAGACTTGAATTTCTTGTTGCAGCAGAATCGTCCATTGCTCTTTTACACATCTTCACAGTGTTGGTGTTCCCATGAATTCTTTATGGGGCAATGATCACTTTTGTTGTAGAAGATAACCACATTGGATTTGTGATTGCACTTAGAAAGTTAAAGAATTCAATACTGAATTTTGTGGTAGGATATTCTGCGGAAAGACCTGCTGGAATACAAAATTCTGCTGTAGAATATTCTACTGCAGAATATTCTACTGTGAACAGTCTGCTGAGATATCTGCACTTTGGCTTCTGAAACTTTCTGTTATGAAACAATCTGCATATGAGCATTTTGCATTTCTGAAATTCAGTAGATTCTGCTGTGAACATTCTGCCGAAGGATCTGCGCTTATTCTTCCAAAATTTTCTGCTATGAAATATTCTACCAATGAACTTCCTGCATTTCTAGAATTCTGCCGCGAAATATTCTGTCGATGGATGTTCTGGAATTCAGCAGATTCTGCTGTAAATAATCTGCAGAGAGATCTACATTCTGGCTTCTGAAATTTTCTGCTATAAAATATTTTGCGGACAAACATTCTGCACTTTTGAAATTCGGCAGATTCTGCTGTGAACAGTCTGCCGAAGGATTTGCACTTTCTGCTGCAAAATTTCTGCAGAAGGACATTTTGCACTTTTGGAAAAGTCTGCTAAAGGATATTTCACGGAAGAAATATTATGCACTTCTGAAATTCAGCAGATTTTGCTGTGAACAGTTTGTCGAAGGATCTGTACTTGCTGCTACTAAATTTCTGTGGAGGGACATTCTGCACTTCTGGAAAAGTCTGCTGAAGGATACTTCACGAAGGAAATATTTTGCACTTCTGAAATTCAGCAGGTTCTGCTGTGAACAGTTTGCCGAAGGATTTGTACTTTCTGCTACGAAATTTCTGCAGAGGGAGACTACGATTCGCAGCAGTATAGTAATGATGATAGTTTTCCTTTAGCTGCTATAGCTTCATTTTTTTGTTTCTAGCTTTTAGTTCTTGAGGGGAAGTAGAGCTAGAATCACTACCTTGAAAAAAAAATGATTGAAACCTTGTGAGGGAATAAAGGGATTTTTCACCTCTAAGTGCTGGACCCGAAGGTGGAGATGGAAAGAGTTTAGAAATCTTTTAGTGTTTCCTTAAAAGAAATGAGAGCAAAAATGTGATAAATGGCTTAGAAAGCTTTTAGGAGAGTTGCATGTTTGAACAAGTGGCTTGCCACATTTCTCACATGCATGACAATGAGAACAAGTGGCATTTAAAGGATAGGACCAAATATTTTAAAGGCCTTCTATTGTAGAGTTCTCAGGATATTTTGTTGTAGAACTCTATGGTGTTGTAGTTATATTTTGCTACCGCATTTTGAGGCAATGCCATTGAACTCTACTATGGTATTGTGGTATTGTTGACACCCCATTTTGCAACCCGCATTTAACCTCACATGGAGGGTAAAAGGGGTTCTTTCACCTCATAAATATGCATCTTGATTCTGGCCATTAGATCCTTAATCTCATTTCACCAAAATGATCTTGATGTTGTAACGATCAAATCAACTGGTCATAAGCCTTAATCGGACTACTAGATTGAAAGTTATCATCAAGTCAAGTTTTAATGGCTAAGATGCACTATCACAAATTGAGTCCGACTATATGTGATTATGAACAATTGATTTTAATTGGTTATAAGTGTAATCAATTGGAGATTAATGATGTGTCATAATTTAATTGGTTAGGACTACATTTTATGGTGAGGTTGCATACACCTAATTAATTAGATAGTTAAACATTAATTCTTCAATGAGTAATTTGTGCAATTATCTTTTAATTAGTGTAAATTTGGAACCAATTAAGTCTGAAATTGGAGTGATTGGAGCTATTTAATGTTAATTGGGGACTAATTTGGGACCTATTAATGTTAATTGTGCTGAAAGCATTTTCTAACAAATGACCTTTGCTCACTATTTCATCAATATCTCTCAGAATATTTTGAATCTGTGAATAAGGTTAATTTTCCCAGAAACTAGACATCCGGGGCTTCAATTTGAGCACAAGAACGAGGCAATTCCGATCAGAATTGAGTCAGATATGATTTTTTGAAGTTAGCTTTACAAGCTGTTACAGCAGCTACGGGAAAACCGAATTTTGGCTTGTTCCTCACTCCTACCAATCTTTCCATTTAATGCACCAGATTTTTCCTAAGGCTAAAATGAGGTCTAGGTTCATAATCCTTGTCAACCCTCATTAAATAGCCTTCCATTCATATTCCCCCCACTACTACTATATAAACCCTCCCTCTCATTCATTCCAGAGCACACCAAACCCCCTCCCCCTCTTCTCCTCTCTTGAGTTCTAGTGAAGTAGAGTAGTCTTGTCATATCTTGGTCTTCCTGAGACTCAAGGTATTGAGTGAGACTCACTCTCCCTCTCCTAGTTCTTCTTTTTTCCTCCTCCCTTAGGACCTCTACCAAGAGTCCCTTCCTCCACCATATGGATCTTGCATGAAGGTAGAATCTCTTTCCCTAACTAGTTTTTTTTATATTTTCATTATGAGAGTTTAGGATTAAAGTATGATAATAATTATTTAAATTCTCTTGAATATGTTTGAATGTTCTTAAATGTTCTTAAATGTTCTTCACATGTTCTTGGTTGTTCATCACATGTTCATGCATAAACACTAGTTTTGATCTTAAATCCACATCAAAAATATGAAAAACATGTTTGTTTAATAAGTCTTTCAAATCTTTGAATCTAGGTTATCACCATTCACACACATTCACTAGAATTTATTTTTCAATCCAAATGTAATACTCAATAAATTGAATTAGGGTTTATCACATGCACACACACACATCAAATTCAACATGCAAATTGATTGATATATTGGATGATATGATATGAATGTTGGCCACCATAGTCTAGAAGACCGGTTTCACCGGGCAAGGTGGGTGCCTAACACCTTCCCACCTTGTAACATAGCCTCCGAACTTAGATCAAGGGTTAGTAGATCAAATGCTTATCCTTGTACTTTTCAATTTCTAGATTGTAACTAGGAAACAAAGTCATGTATTTTATCTTAGATTGTATTTAGGACCAAAGCCATGTAATTTCTTATGTTCAATGTAAATTCAATTTCAAATTAATAAAATGATGAATTTTTTAATTATGGTTTTCTTATTTATTCCAACAATTAAATAAGTGGCGACTCCATTGTAAAACCCTTAATCTAAAGGGGAAAATATAACTAGTCGAACCTCCATTTTGAGAGGCAATAACACGACTCCACCCATTCACGTGGGTTTGGCCCAACATTCCTATAAAAAAGGGGGCCGGGGGCGCGGTCTCTCACAGGTATTCTACCATAACATTCTGCTACAATATTCTACCATAGTACTTTGCTTATGATACTGCTCTGTTTTAACGTTACTGTGTTCTGCCACTAAATTCTGCTACGGCACTGTCCTGTGGTAACGTTGTTGTATTCTGCCATAGAATTTTGCTACGGTACTGTACTGCTGTAACGTTGCTGCATTTTGCCACAAAATTCTGCTACGGCACTGTCTTGCTGTAACGTTGTTGTATTCTGCTAGAGAATTCTGTTACAGTATTGTTCTGTTATAACGCTGCTGCATTCTGCCATAGAATTCTACTATGGTACCGTCCTACTATAACGTTGCTGCATTTTGCCACAGAATTCTGCTACGGTACCGTCCTATTGTAACATTGCTACATCTTGCCACAGAATTCTACAACATTGTTTTGTTGTAATGTTGCCGTGATATTCCACCATAGAATTCTGCTATAAGACTGCTATGACGTTTTGGATAATTTCCTGAGAGTAGAGCTTGGAAGGTTTAAGAACATCTGCATGTCTTGCTTTGGTAAGGACTTGGAAACATGTTTGTGAGAGAGAAATATCTCATTCTCACCATCTTGATCCCAACTCCCCAGTGAAGTCGCCATTTTAATGTAGGGGGCTTTTTGTGTGTTATGTTGGGCTGCCTGCCGCTGTACTTATTGTTGTACTGGGCTAGGCTACATCCTGCTATGCTAAGCCCAAATGTTCTAAGTAAGAGAGTTAAGACCGGTCCAACTGCAATTCAATTTGGTCCGGCTTTTGCGCAAACTATGAGTCCAAGTCTGAGGGAAGACGTTGCAAAGTGGACTTATCCTTTGTTTCTGCCACAGGATGAACTTTTCTACAATTTCTGCCGTTGCTAGTTTTTTGCCGCAGGATCGACGTTTCTGCTGCAGAAGGAACTTTTCTCCAGTTTCTGCTACAAGTCTGACCTTTTTTGCTATGCAGCAAAACTTTCTGCCGTGTAGTAAAACCTTCTGTTGTGCAGTAAAACTTCCTGTTGTGCAGTAAAGCTTTCTGTCGTAAAGCCTTTTGCTGTGCAATGAAGTTATCTACTGTGCTTTAAAGCTATCTACCGTGCTTTAAAGTTTCCTGCCGTGTAGTGAAGCTTTCTATCATGAATGACTACTCTTTATTTTTACTGCAGAAATACTTTTTTACTTCCTGCACATAAACAAATCTAAAACCCAAAGAAGATACCCATCAAACAAATGTTAGTTTAAATGGGTTAGCATATTCTCGAATATATACATACATATATTCGTAAATATACTTATACGTATTCATATATACATATATAAACTATATATTTTTCCAAAACGTGAGAAACAACGTTTATGTATATATATATATATACTTACGGCAGGATTAGTTTGTGTCAAAAGTAAAACACGTGATAAAAATAAAGAGGAAAGCTTCGGCAGAAAAGGTTTAGCTTGTATAATAGTTAACACGATAAATATAATAAAAAGGTGCTACGGTAGAATAACTAGTACAGCAAGTAAAAACACCACAGCAGGACAACTGATGCGGCAGACGTGATAAAAACGTGCTACATTATGATGACTAAATACAGCAAATATAAGTTATAATGAGAGAAATAAAATATATTTATAATCAAAATCAAATATTAAATCTTCCCATAGGATAAGTAAACCAAAAAGGAAACCCAAACTCCAACTTGAACAACTTTTTCATAGGCTCTTATCGTAAAAGTTATGCATTTTGGAGAATAGGCCTAAATAGCTACTAGTTATTAATTTTGGAGACTTCAAAGAGTGGGTTTGCTAAGTGGGAGGGAAAAGATGATCTATTGATGCATGCCCCTATTCCTGCCATATCTCTTTGTTTTACCACTTTCTTTCTTCCTCTGTTTTTTACTCTTTCCCCTGTTTTTTCCTCTTCCTCTTCCCTCCTTTTTTCCGTGGCTAGCTCCTCCTTTTATAGTTAATTGATTTAATGGGATTTCTCCCTTTTACCCCCAGGGCTTCACAAATTGTTTTTGGTTTATTGTGGGCATCCATTCAAGACTACCCACCAACCTATTGGTTGCCTCGGCCATTACCTCTGCTCAAAATACGTCAGGTGCACCATTACTCATTTCACGACAAAATTCCTTTTTGTTTGTTCTTGCTGTATACCTTTACCTTTAGGTTCAAATGGGTAAGGATTGGACTACTCACTACTTAGCTCTATGGCATGCATTAGATGGTCCCAACCATCTATTACTTCTTTTGAGTAAGATACCATCCCAGCAGGATATATTCCCAAAAGAAGTCATGGCAGGAAACCAAATATAGACCCCCTTTTCCCCCCACCACCAAACCACGCCCTCTGAATTCCTTTGACCGTGGGCCCACCTCCTTTATATTAGCTGGGTACAGGTTAGTGGTGCTTCGACCCTTCTGTCTTTGTCTTCTTTCGTTCCCACGTCATTCCTGCCGTAGCAGATTAGTTCTGTTTCGTCCTGCTATATGTCTTTTGTCTTATTTCTTCACGCGTTTCCTGCTGCTAACACTTCCTGCCGTTCCTTGTTTCTTTTCATCGTGCTTCTTCATATCAGTTTTCACGCCTATCTTCTTATACAAAAGAATTTGGGCATTTGTGGGCCAAATAATGTTGACAGGATCAAAAGGGTCTTGGGCCCAATTTATCTTCATCTGCTGAAGCCATTCTGCCAGAGAATTGTATTCTGCGACAGATTGCTTTCCTTTACACCTTTTTCGTTGGACCTTTCTTGCTCTTTGGTCTTCTTGGTGGGTCCATGGGCCTTGCTTTTCATTGGGTTTTCTTCCTCATGGGCCTTTGGGTACAGATTTGCAAAAATGGGCATCAACAATCATATTCTTAACCACAAAATTAATCTCTCAACTAGGATGATGTTGATCTACAAAAGCTAGAGGGAACATAGAAAGCTCAATTGACTTGTGGGGATTAGAAGAACTTTGGACAGGAAGAATGACACTATGACCGTTCCAACTAAGTTATTCTAAAGCTCCTTTTAGGATAGGACAATACATAATAATTTTCACAATTTGTTAATATGATTTGTTGTGATTAGAATCACATCACTTTTATTTAAGTTTATCATTAACACCATTTTTATTATGTACCAATCATAATAATTGGGTTTCTAGGGTTATTGCATGATTTCATCAATCCAATGTGTCAAAATTAATATTAAATTAATTTTTTTAATATCAATTTTTAAAACTTATGTAGTTTAATTTGTAATATCCTTAATTCCACATATATTACACATTATATGGAGTTTTTTTTTTTTTTTTTTTTTTTTTTTTTTTGAGTCTTGTTAAAGAGGACCTAAGGTTTAGATATTAAGGAATAATAAATATTCCATTATGAATTGTAACTTGTAATGCAATTTTTTTTAAAAAAAAAATACACTTGTTAATAGTTCATTGGCTTGCACCACATCAATTCACTGCAATTGTGTCTTTTACACCTTTTGACTTTATTTTTTTTTTCTTCAAAAAAGATATAAATACATCATTTAATAACTTAAAACTCTCTCTCAAAAAAAAAAAAAAAAACTTGTGTCATCTCCTGGTATTTCCAATATTCAAATTTATTTTCCGTTATTATAATTTATAATTATCAACCATACCAATTATTACCAAAAAAAAAAAAAAAAAAACCCAAAATAAATATATTGCTTTTACTTCACGAAAAAGCAAAAACCTTCAATTAAATACAAGCAAAACCTAATTCCTTAACCATTCCAAAGTCCAAACCCACAACTAAACTCTGCGACCGTCCACTGAAGAACAAAGCAAAAGAAAACACTTGCAGCACCTTCTTTGACGTTGAGGATACAATTCCATCAGAAATTTGGGCAAGGCCATGGAGTCGTCGTCGGTGGCAGAAGTGGCGGAGAACAAGGCGACCGTGGTTGCGCAAATAAAAAGTATACTGGCAGATACACTCGAAGTTGGCATACAATCCGTGACAAGAAGCCTTTGGTTAGGCGATGGAAGCAGTTGGTGTGGTTCTCAAAAAGTGTACCTAATTAAGAATGCATGTGTAAGCTGGTTCGTTGATCTCAACGACAAGTTCACCACCAAATATAGGGAACGGCTACTTGGGCTTTGAAAGAGGATGCGTTGTGTTGTGTTGTGCATGCATGTTGATGCTTCAGATCATTTATTCATTCTATGTTTTCTTTTTCTTTTTTAAATATTTTTATTATTAAAAGGATTTGGGACGTTGTTTTGAACATGTGCTTGATGAAAACTGAAAAGGGAAGTTGGTGACCTGTGTTATGAGTAGTTTTTTGCAACATGTTGCTAATGTTAGATTATATAAGAATGTTAACAACTCTATTTAGAAATATAGCTATATATGTGTAGTTCATGGAGGCTGTTTTTGAGAATCAATGCTTGTCTTCTTTTTGTTGAAACAATTCACGATCTTTCCTAACAATTTAAGTTTTTTGAACAATGCATAATTTTCTCCCATGGTGTTTAAGTTATGAGGACTATGAGCATTAGTATTAGTGGTGGCATTTTGCTAAAATGCCAAATTTACCATCAAAATATGGCAAAAGGGGGCTGCATTCTGTGGAGTCAAATATATATATATATATATATATTTTGCATTGTGGTGTAGTTGTTATTTATTGCAGTAGATATATTATTTTATTGTGTTATTTATATTATTTTATTGTGTTGAATGCTAAAATAAAACTATTGATGTTGGGTGTTTTATAAAATAAAGTGGTAAAATAGATAAAGCAGTTTTTTGTGAGAACAAAAAATGCTAAATTTTTGGCACCACTAATGTTAATGCTCTAACCATGTAATAGTTACACATTGTGTGTGTACATGTACGAGTATGTAACAAGAATTAACCTTATGTTATAGCACTTTTTTTTAGTGTCTATCAAAGAGAAGCCCGGTTACATACATGTGGATTTCATGTTCATCATGATACAGTGACTTGTACTATATGGATACAAATATATATCTGGATCCCCCTCATTGGAATGGATGATACAGAAAGTGGTCACAACCTTCACAATGGTAACATTATTAGTAGTCATTTTGTCTCTATCATATAATTATTGCTGCGAGTTCTTCTTTGTACAAATATGCTTCAATCCGGTATATATATAAATTAAACCTTCAATTGTTGTTACTACCTTAATTATTGAAGATTTTTGTAGCTAAGAGAGCGGATTGGAGGTCAGTTTCCAAATAATGATTCTCTTAATTTCTATAGCACAAACCACCAATCTCAAGTTTGAACCATTAATTTTAGGTTATATTTTTTCTGGGGATTGCTCAAAATTTAGGTTTTTGTAAACCTAAGGTATAAGTGCCAGGTTATCTCAGCAATTATATGTGATAAATTGAAAGTTTTGAAACCCCTGGATGGTGGATCCTAGTTTTGCCGATTCTTTTGTTGACATAAGAAGCTGTAAGTGCTCACCAAAAGTTACTAGAAATATGGAGGGGTGCTATTTCAGATGGGAGTATAAACTTGAGTATTGTTTTGGTGAAATGAATAAAACATCATTAGAGAAGGCCATAGCTCTGAAAAATTAGATAGTTTACCATTGTCATAATTACTGAAATGGGATACCTACAACTTGAAGTCTGGAGCAATAAATTTGTGGGCCACTTCTTGATTGAGCATCCTTCAAGGTGAAACAATACGATCTTATCTATCTATCACATGCTTTCAACCCTAATCACTTCAGATAGATAAGGTATCAACATCAACATATTTTTATCAAGTAACTAGATTATCCATCAAAGTTATAGTGTTATACAAGCAATTGAGCCCATGCCTACCATTGGATCGATGTGCACAATACATTGCTCGCCATTCCACACAATCTTTTTGCATTCATCTCATACACAAAAACAAGAACAACAAAATCAGTACCACTAATATTCATTACAGTGAGTAGATTTATTTTGGTCTCATCACTGGAGCCATTACCCAATTATAGAAGAAAAAATCACTATGTCAATCTTATAGCATATAAGATATTTCATCATCTTCACTGGTATCCACTCATTTAATCACAGCATCTCTTTTTCATGGATAGTACAATCACTATTTTCAGTTTTTTCCTTCCATAACTTAATATTACTCTCCCTATCCTCATAAGGCTCAAGCTGATCAGTTTAGCTCTGCCTTAAATCTAGTAATTGAAAGTATCTCCTAGCTGTCTAAATTGGAGTGGAGAAGAGATCTCTGTATTGAAATATGCAGAAAGCTTGGCTTTACGAGGAGAATGGTCCCAAGGAAGTCCTCAAGCTGGGAGACTTCCCTATTCCAGCTCCCCGGCATAACCAACTTCTTGTCCAAGTTCGAGCTGCTGCTTTGAATCCTATCGATTCCAAGAGGCGGCAGAGACCAATCTTTCCTTCTGACTTTCCTGTGAGTAGGAACCAAAAGTGCGAAAAAAAGGAGTAAATTTATACTTAGTGGCCACCAAGCACACTGTGCGCCGGGGGGTGGAATTTTTTTTTTCTTTCTTTCTTTCTTTCTAAGCAACAGTTCTGATTTGTTAAGTTCTTGGTTTGAATTGCTTTATATTGTCTTGCTATATCATAGGATTCCTTTGGACTCTACTGTAAAGATGAGTTGGTTTACTATTTTAAGATACAGGATGTGAAAGAAAAACTGTCATTTAAGATTAACAGAAAAAATATGGGGGGGAGGGGGGGAGGTGGTGAAAATAAATTTGAAGCAGGTAGGAAAGACAAGGTAAAGAACAATAGATAATAAATTCATGTTGAATAAGGATAAGTTATTAATTTAAGCTGAAAAAATGTTGCATATTTGTGGATTGCAAATAATCTTTTACGTATAATATGCTAATAACTTTGAGAAATTTATAGATCTTTGTACTAATACTGCTGAAAAACATTACACAAGCATGCAAAAAAATAACTCCTGGCCCCTACTCCCTAGCAGGTTAGTAATTAAATTTGAACCAGCAAGATTTTAAGATATATCATTTATGTTCGTATTCGTGCAGGTGGTCCCTGGCTGTGACATGGCTGGTGTAGTGCTAGAAAAAGGCAGCAGTGTTACAAAATTTGATATAGGTGACGAGATTTATGGGAACATCCAAGATTTTAATGCAGAAGAAAATTTAAAGCAGCTTGGAACTCTGGCAGAGTTAATAGTTGTGGAAGAGAGTTTGATTGCAAGAAAACCGAAAAACCTTTCATTTGAGGAAGCTGCCAGCTTGCCTTTAGCAGTTCAGACTGCAATAGAAGGTTTCAAAACTGCAGGTTTTAAAGAGGGGCAATCGATTTTTGTAGTAGGTGGAGCAGGTGGTGTTGGAACTTTGGTTGTTCAACTAGCCAAGCACTTGTACGGAGCTTCTTATGTTGTGGCTACAACTAGTACCCCAAAGGTGGAATTTGTTAAAAAGTTGGGTGCTGATAAAGTTGTAGACTACACAAAGACTAGATACGAAGACATCGACGAGAAATATGATTTCGTCTATGATACAATTGGTAAATTTCACACATGGATTATTTTACTTAGAATTTCCACCCTAGGGAAGTGCTTTATGGTAGCTCTCTTTTCATATTAGCACCTTGATTTGTTGAATAGATCTTAAAATTTATTGACCCTTGTTATTAGGTAAATAATCTGTATATGTGAAAGCATGATTGCTGTACTGTTACTACTTTAAACCATTACAACTGCTTTGCTTTTTTGGAGAAAACAATATGAGAAAATTAGAGCTAACAGCCTCATTCTTTTTTACATTTTCTGTCTTCCTTGTGATTAAAAAACTGGTTGCAGTGCACGTACTCAATTTGAGTGTATTTTTTTGTTTGATTGATTACTGGGACTTGAATTTGAATCCATGATTTTGCCAACCACCCCCCAATCCTTATGGAGCATGGGGGTGTCATTTAGCTTAAAGGTCATTGGTAGCTGTTAATATTTCTCTTCTAAAGCAAAGTTTTAATTCAGTGCTTTGAAGTGAGATTTAGTATTCCTTATTATCTGGTAGGCTTTGTAAGGAAAGTGTTTCATCATGCCACTGTTAGCTTGACCAAGGTTAGGAACATGGTTATTTTTACTAGATTTTGGGATTGAACCAAGAATCTGATTTACCCTATTAAGCATGCTTATCTGTTAGACTATCACTATTCAATTGGTCCTCATTTTTCATTAAAATTTTGATCTTCAGGTGACAGCAAGAATTCTTTTTTAGTAGCTAAGGATGATGCGCCAATTGTTGACATAACATGGCCTCCGACTAATCCAAGAGCTGTTTATTCGAGCTTGACAGTTTCTGGTGAAAACTTAGAGAAGCTTAGGCCATATTTGGAGAGTGGAAAGCTTAAGGCTGTGATTGATCCAACTGGCCCTTATAATTTTGGAGATGTAATTGAAGCTTTTCGGTATTTGGAAACTGGAAGAGCAAGAGGAAAAGTTGTCATCTCTCCCTTTCCTTCACAGCATCTTCCCTCCTCTATTCCATCTGAGAGCAAGAACAATGTAACATCTGAAATGGATCTTAAGAAAATTTATGTTTCCTGAGTTGTGCACCTGATAGTTCTGAGTAATATACATGAATTTACAAGGGCTGGTTTAGTATGTCATACCATGTTCTAAACAAACTATTCTACCTCTGCAGTATACTTCAGATGTTCTGATGAGATAAATAAAAAGGCTCCATTTCTCACTTCTCTGGCTGATCTTTTGTCATGAACTTCTCAAATGTAATGAGCTACTGCTACGGTATTTTATGCTCCCTTTCATGTTTGACAAATATTGTTGAAATCAATGTCTAGATGAGAGAACTTTTAAGCTGGTTTTGTTATATATATGTTACTTTTGGTGTTGTTTGAAAGGTAATTTTTGTACCAGAAAGTATTTTAGAGAACAACTTGGACATGGAAATTTTAGAATAGATAACATGTAGAATGAATTTGTCAATTTTATATAGTGAGCTGAGTGAGCCCAAAAACTGTTAATGGAGAGTTATCCTATGGGTTGAGTCATGATCATATGAAGTATAATCAATAAACAACTGCTAGCGGTTGAAAATGATATAATGGACAAATTGGTTGAAAAAATATGTAGAGAGAGAGAGAGAGAAAATGGTTATGATAAAAACTATAAAAAAGTCGAAGCACGCAGCGAGCAGATAGTTAGAACTTGGGAGCTAATATATGTTGCTTTGGATCGGTCAACATTTGTAACCAAAATGTGAAATGCTTGGAAGGAAAGAAGAATCTAAATGCATTAAGCTAATAATTTTTGTTATCTTTTGGCAATAAACTGATCAGCATCATTTGACTGTCGAAATTTCAATTTTTCTAATGCATCAATGTTCAACTACAGTACAAAAATCATAAAAATATATTAGAATTGTTTATTACTCTTGGACAAAGTTTAGCTAAAACTTGGTTGTAGTTATATAATGGCTACAACTCACATTAAAAAAAAATAACATAATTACATATTTTAAAAATTTAATCACTGATTGCATATTCTTGCTGTTCTTAACACACATGGTAATTTTCGTGTCGATGGGATGTTATTTATAATTCGACCCTTGAATTTATTTTTTATGTATAATTTTAGACTACAAAAATTTGAAATTTAAACATTTGATTGATGAAAATTTGAACTAAGAAGAAAACAATGGTTGAAAAAGATGAAAGATTAAACAAAGTAAAAAACTAAAAATTGCAAAAAATAAAAAATAAAAAAAGGCTGCTAATGACATGGCACAAAAAGAGTTTTGTAAAATTTATTTTAAGCTTCCATTATTATATAATAGTATAGATAGATATGTATAGACATTGTTTTTGGTTTTAAACTCTTCATTGATTTTATTGCTTAGTTATAAACATCTAAATAAAGTAGATGAATTTATAAATGCAAAGTTATATTTAAAGTTAAAACTACCCAAAATGAATGTGTAAATTCAATCTATTTATATATTGAATATATTCTTAGAAAAATATTTATATATTCTAATATTGTCAACAAAATTTAGGAATAAAAATTAAATAAGAAACAGAATGATTATGCAAGTTGACATGGCGAATAAGGTAGCACAACATAAGCACAGCAATAATAAATTCTACACTTTAGTTTATATATATATATATATCATTGTTATGAATACCGTTTCGGTGCTCATTTCGGTTTGTCTATTGGAATGGAATATTTCGGTACCGGATTGGTACCGGGTTGTTTCGGCATACTGTTTCGGAGTTACCTATTTTATACTTTTTTTTATTTATAATTTTATATACTTATATTTTCTTATATATTATTGGTCAAAATCCATATAATTTATTGAGTCTTAAAATTATAAGTCTATATTTTAGATAATATATCAATTTCAAGTCTAAAAATCTACCCAATAATTATAATAATACTTATGGTTCTCAAAAAACAAAAATACTATTAAAACAATTTTACTATTAAAATATTCTCAAAAAATTTACTGTTAAAAAACCGAAATATAAAAGCTAAAGTTAACTCACTTACTCTCACTGACAGTACCCAAAAAAAAGAAGCTAAAGTTAAATATTAAAATAGTATTATTATTTATATATTTCGTGTGAACCAACAAAAACAAAGCCTAAAGCTTTTTGTCAAGTCTCTTTGTCATTTCCAACACATAGTCACGTGCTAGGTTCACAAAACAAGAAAGAAGACACAAAACTAGGCAGTGAAAATTCAAAATAGAATTGAAGGACCAGCGGACGAAAAGCAAGAAGAAGAAGAAAAAGAAGAAAGAAGAAAAACTGAAAAAGAAGAAGCAGCAGCAGCAGCAGCTACCTCTGCCATGGCCTGGGTTCATTCCGGCAACCGTCAACGTGGTGGAAACCTGATGTAAAGAGATGATTTCGTGAGCCATTCAGCTTGTAAGATGAACTGCGATGGGTGGCTCTATTCAGGTAACAGCCGTTAAAACTTGAAAAGGCAAAATTTTTCTGCATTTATCAGCAGATTCAGTACCGGCCGAAATATGTCTACCGGCCGAAATTCACCGAAACAGGCCGAAATGGCCGGAACGGGCCGGAACGAACCGAAATTTGGTCCGAGGTGGAACAAGAGGGTGATTCGTACCGGTTTAAGGACTGGTACGAAATTTTCCGGCCGTTCCGGCCAGAACGGAACGGTATTAATAACAATGATATATATATATAGATTGTCAACAAAATTTAGGAATAAAAATTAAATAAGAAAAAAAAAATGATTATGCAGGCAATGACGTGGCGAATGAGGTGGCACAATATGAGCATAACAACAATAAATGTTAAGTTTCAGTTTTTATTTATAAATATTTATAGATATAGATTGTCAACAAAATTTAGGAATAAAAATTAAATAAGAAAAAGAATAATTATGCAGGCAATGATGTGACGAATGAGGTGGCGTAATATGAGCATAGTAACAATAAATTGTTACCTTTTAGCCTTTAGATATATATATATATATATATATATATATAGATAGATAGATATAGATTATATAATAGTATAGATAGATATTTATAGACACTGTTTTTGGTTTTAAATTCTTCATCGATTTTATTGCTTAGTTATAAACATCTAAATAAAGTAGATGAATTTATAAATGCAAAGTTTTAATGTGAAAAGATTAAACAATTATTCCAACCCCAATCCAACCAAAGAACCTAAGAGTTTAGAACCACTCATCTTTTCGATAGTACAACAATAAGCATGAGTGGGGATTTAGCCACCAGGAAGTTTTAGTTGAGCTACAAAGCTATTGATTATAAATCCCTATAATTAGGGACAAAGTTTAATTACAAAATTGGTTATAACCTTAGGCTACAACTTTACTCTATATCTTTGTATTATATGTGCATTTTGATAAATCTACTATTAGATTACATCTTCTTCTTATATCCTCTGTTCTTGCAAAATTTCCAGAAAATTAAAGATCAATATCTATGTCATCAATAAATTGTTTAAATTGCAAGTTTTTATAATTTAAAATTATGCATAAAATATAAGTTTATAGATCAAATAGTAAATAATATTTGATTGATATAAAATTTGACATGTGTATTAAGAGTGTAAAGAATATGCAATTCAATGGTTAGATTTTCAAAATATGTAGTAATATTTATTTTATTTAGTAAGGTTGTGCCTTAGCCTACAACATGTTTTGTAACTAAACTTTGTCCTATAATTAATATGACTTTTTTTTTTTTTTTTTTTTTTTTTTTTTTTTTGTGATTCATAGATTATGGGAAAGTCAACTACAATATTTAATATTTTTTTATAGAAAAATGCTAATAATATCGATGATGCAACATTGCCAACCTCTAGTGTTGACATACCAATTTTCAAAAATTTTCAAACAAAGAATTTTAGCCTCCCTAGATTCGAATCCTAGTTATATATATATATTATAAAAAACTTTCATTACATAAAACTTATAAAAATATAAAATACTTTTAAATAACATGTGTAGTATTTAACCTATAAATTTTTTATATTATATTCTTATAAAATAATTATATTATATTTTCGAATTTATCATTGGAGAAGGTATCTTGTGTATTGTAATACATGCATCCTCTTCTCAGGGTTGAAGCATGCCAATGACACATATTACATATGCAACTTTCATTACATTATATGATACGGACAAGTTTGCACAAAATTTCCACATTATAGAATAGGGACAACTTTTTTTTAATAAAATATTATTGGAGCAATTTCTTGTTTACGTGAGTCTATCATTAGAAAAGGTATATATCTAAATCTAATGAAACGCGATTCATGCACTATCCTTCTCATAGCTCATCATGCAATCAATCAATAAAATCTTCCTTATAATAATTACCATCAAAAGTTGCAATTCTTTTATAAAATTTATAATCCTTACTAATAGTACAAAAAAAAAATGTGCTTACCATTGGTTTTCTATGAGTTTCATCTTTATTATCATTATTCCT
Source organism: Quercus gilva (assembly GCA_023621385.1). Lineage (NCBI taxonomy): Eukaryota > Viridiplantae > Streptophyta > Magnoliopsida > Fagales > Fagaceae > Quercus > Quercus gilva. The sequence goes on along the minus strand of CM042480.1, from coordinate 55,362,441 downwards.
AATAATAATAAGCAATGTGTGCTTCCAAATAGGTTGTTTTATTTATTTATTATTTTTATGAATAAAAAATAGGTAGAAGGGGGCAACTTGAGTTGGTATCTTCCACCTGAGTGTGACGATAATGATACTCTATTTGTTGGGTCTAGGCCTACAAAAGCAGGGAATTCGGATGAGCTTCCAAATAAGTTGTTAGTGAGCTTCAACTCTATGAGAGGAATATCTATTGTTAGCACGATTATAATTGGTATTCAAACTTAGGTCAATAAATATGTCGCGTGAATTTCATGTAGTCCACGACTTACATCATAGCATGAATGTAGCCTTGAGGGCCTACATCCCATGAGTAACACCGTTGATAAGGTGATGATTGTCTTCATCTTTGTCTTTCACCATATAAGGAATTTAAAATACTAATGACTTTTGTCACTATCTATTCTATAGTACGTAGTGAGTTTACTAACAACTTGTGTTTGGTCTATTGTGGTCCACTTTGGTCCATTTTGATCAACTTCGGTCAATTTTGGAATAATTGGGCCTTAAATTATATCTTTTTGTAGGTTGCTTTTTAAGTTTTTGGCTCAAAAATTAATTAATTTTTTGTTTGAAAAGTATGAAATTTTATTCTATTTGGGCCAAACTCTTAAAAATTTGGGCTAAAAAATACAAACAGAAAATACATTATTAATTAGAGAAATGATCCCTAAAAAAATCAATAAAAATGATAAATATTCAAAAGATTACCTTAAAATTCAAGTTTCAATAATATAAGAATTATACTTATATTTGGAAAGAAAAAAAAAATGCTACAATTCTAAACTTATATAATAATTTAGATTTAATGCAACAAGTTACATATGTTCCATTGAATGAGGGTGTACATTTTTTTTTTCTAATATTCTTGTATATGTTCAAACTACTTAATCTATTATGGTATATTTTAAAAAAATTATATTAATAACATTTTCTCCATTTATTAAAAATAATATTATAATTATGTAATTTAAATAGTTTTATTAAATTACACACACACACACACACACATATATATATGCATTGTTGTTGAATGCAAAATAGATTATATGTTTCCTTACATAAAACCTATAAAAATAGAAAATATTTTTAAATAACACATGCACTATTTAACCTACAATTTATATATATAAAATAATCATATTACATTTTCCTATGCATCACGTAGAGTTAAAATGTGAGTTGTTAATTATTATTTAACCAACCAAGAAAGTCCTCGGGATGCAATCGGCCATGGAAATCGGGAATGTCCACTTTGATCTCACGATCTTACATTATACGATAGATACAACATTTTTTTTGCAACAATTCTCACAGTCAATTAAGGTGATAAGTTGTTATTAGATCAGCATTATTTTCACATGAATTTATTGTTGGAGAAAATATCTTGTGTATTTGGATATATACATCCTCCTTCTTGAGGTTAAAGCATTATGCCCGATGACGCATATATCATAATACATCCTCCTTATCGGGGTTAAAGCATTATGCATAACTAGTAAGTTGCCCGTGCGATGCACGGATAATTTTATGATATCTTATGTAAAATAGTTTTGAATAATGTTATACATAAATTATAAAGAAAAAGTAAACTAAATTAGAGTAAAGAAACATATAAATTTTGAGATTTTAAAAATTGGTTTAGTAGCTTCACTGCATATTTGTAGCCTTCTTAAGATAAGATTGTTATTATTTTTAAATCATGAAACCAAAAATAAATGCAAAAGAGTAATGGGACCATGAAATAAACTAATTTGTGTTGTGTTCACATATTTCATACTATGAAATAAAAGTATACCCAACTCTCTGACTATCTTCTATTCATCGATAATGCGACATTAAAACATGGGTGGGCAAGTGTGTTTGCATGTGTCTTATAGATGATTTAAAATTAAACCATGGTAAAATATGACTTTACATAGCACATCAAATATTCTCTCTACTTATATACAAAAAAAAAAAAAAAACTAAATAACCAAATTACCTAACCTAAATCATATTTAAGCCCCTAATTTAAAAAGAAAAAAAGATTACCTGTAGCGGTTTTGGTGTCTTGATGGTAGTGGGAAGTTAGTATAACAGAGGTGGTGACCCCTTAAATTCCTCTTTCTCTCTCTTTCAAATGTTTTGTTAATTTCAGGTCTTTTATTTTGGTAATATATAGTGAAATAGTGTCTTTTATTTAACAATTCACAACATTTTTGTGTCTCTCTATCTCTCTTTAGAGTCTTATCTCTTTAGTTATTACTATTAGCCCTTACTTATTTTTTTTTTATATATTTTTTTTAAAAATACTAAAACAGTGGGTATGCTAAAAGACATGAAGAATAGTGAAAGGTGTGGTGTAAATTTAGACAATTAATGAGATATTAATGAGATAACAGTAAAATAAGATAATGTGAACTTTTGGGTAACAATAAAAAAAAAATAATAATAATAATAATGAAAGAGGTAAAAAAAGGCTAAATGCAAGATTAGAGTGCCACTTGACAGGACCTCATGCACTCTCGCATAAGGTGTCTGAGACAGAGATATTTTGTAACAACTTTTATTCTACAATATTCCTCCAAATTTTTTTTTTTACTCATTCCTTGAACTGAATAATTATAATGGTTATGTGTGTGTAATTTATAACTGTTGTTTCACTACATATTTATAGCCTTCTCAAGATAAGATTAAGTTTTCACCCTCAAAAAAAAAAAAAAAAAAAAAAAGGTAAGATTAAATTTTTTTTTAAAATCATGAAACAAAAATAAATGCAAAAGAGTAACAGGATCGTGAAAATCAAATAATTTGTGTTGTGTTCACATATTTAATACTATGTAATAAAAGCATGTCCAACTTTTTCACTGTCTTCCACTCATTGATAGTGCGACATTAAAACATGGTGTAGGCAAGTGTGTATGCATGTGTCTTATAGATGATTTAAAACTATGATAAAATATGACTTTACATTGCATACCAAATATTCTCTCTATTTATATACCAAAAACAAAAACTATCCAACAAAATTACCCAAACCTAAATCATATTTAATCTCCTAATTTAAAAAGAAAAAAAAAAAATACCCGTAGGGGTTTCAACGTCTTGATGGTGGTGGGAGGCCAATATGACAGAGGCGACGTCCCCTCAAATTTCTCTTTCTCTCTCTTTCAAATGTTTTGTCAGTCTTAGGTCTTTTATAGTGAAACAATGCGTTTTGATTTTGTAGTGAAACAATGCATTTTATTTAACAATCCATAATATTTTTATGTCTCTCTATCTCTCTCCAAGGTCTTATCTGGTTAGTTATTACTATAAGTCCTTAATTATTATTTTTTTTGCATTTTTTAAAATTTTTAAAATGGTGGGTAAGCTAAAAGACATGAAAAAGAGAGAAATGTGTGATGTAAGCTTAGGCAATTAATGAGAGACTAATGAGATAACAGTAAAATAAGTTAATGTAAACTTTTGGGTAACAGTAAAAAAAACTTAATGAAAGAGGTAAAAAAAATGCAAAATACAAAATTAGAGCGTCACTTGGTAAGACCTCATGCACTTCTGCATGAGATCTCTGCTTATATATATATATATATATATTGATGATTATTCCTTTATAACTTCTAATCACTCATCAACATGAGTCTCAAAAAACTTTGTGATAAGACTTTATCATACGTACAAAATAAGTATAGATTTTTTATCTTTTTATTTTTATTTTTAAAAGGATATTGCTATTGCGTTCATCTTTATAAGAATTTAAGCAAAGATTAAATCTTCATTATTTTTGACAATTTTTCTTTGATTCCTTTATAATTTATATATTGTGTTGGTTTAAATGAATTTTTTCTCAAGTTTTCAAAGGATGGACTTTAGATAAGATGTTCAACTTTTATATGCCAAGCATTGACTATAGGTTTTGTACATGGAACAAATAGAGATAAGAAATTAAGAATATGGTCCATTTTGGTCGGCCTTAGCTTAATTTGTCTAGACATCAATTTTCTTTCTTACCAAAAGTCCAACTTATTTTAGGTGGAAGTTTTCTTGATTATTACTTGTATACAAAATTCCAGGATTATTAAATTGGAATAGGTCCCTTACTAACCTAACCAATTGAAATAGGATGAAATTTCTTCCCATCCACACTAAACATTGTGTACACTCCAAATTTTTTCTGCATCTCATAATGATACGTTGTTGATAGGTGTCATCCAAGTCCAACATAATTGAGAGTTGTAATTGAGACTATGGCCTAGAAGCTTTACTATTCAATACTTTGCGAGAAAAATTAAACACTCATTTGATATAGCAGGAGACTTTGGAATTTGACATTGTATACATTGGGGTTTGTTCTTGATGTTGTGAAATTGCTGTAGGTACTAAAAACTCTAGTTTGATTAGTTGGCAAGTCATGTTCTTTAATTGAGAAAAGTCTATAATGGAAAACTTTTGTGTTCCTACAATAAATGTTTTGGAGAGAAAATTGTTAGCCCCCTCATCCCATTGGAACCCTTCTATTTATACAAAGGAAAAATGATCCAATATTCCTAAGTGTGACTTAGTTACATGGAATTTTTGTGCAAATGTGCCTAGATTTCTTTCAAAAATTTAATTATAATTTTAAACTCTAATTTGGTGATTTTTATATGATTTTATGTGTTCTTAAATAATCTGAATGCTATTTTAGTTTGTGCAAATTATAGAACATAGAATTGGTAATTTAGCAACATAAGCATAGGAGAAGGCATGTAGTGGTTTAGGAAGAGTAGGCATTTAGTTATAAGGGAAGAGGAGTATGCATAAACATAAGAAAACTTTTGGATGGAGGAATAAGGAAAACAAAGAGTTTTTGATGATTAACATTCCTCTATCTTATCCATTAGTCTTATTTATTACTAATAAAAATCTATTGAGTTTAGTAAATAACTGATGTGGCATCTAATAAGTGTAATAAATTAAGAATGATGTATTTTATTTCAAAAAAAAAAATTTAATTATCTTTTCAAAGAGAGTGCCACTTGGCAAAACCTCATGCTCTCCAGCATGAGGTCTCTGCTTTTATATATATATATTGATGACACATATATATCATATTAGTATATTACATATGCTACTTTCATTACCTTATACGACAGAGAGAAGGTTGCACAAAACTCTCACATTATAGAATAGTGACAAATTTTTTTTTTTTTTTAATAACTTTCGCAATTTGTTTAGGTGATAAAATTAAAAACTATAAAATATGATTGAACCAATTTCGTGTCCACTTAAGTCTATCGTTAAGAAAATGTATCTAATGAATCGTGATCATCGTCCTTTCCACACATTATGAGATAAAAGTATGTTATTTATCCCTTTTGTCACAAGTCACAACTCAAAAGTAAAACAAACAGAGAGACTATGGATATCCTCACCATCATCTTGACCTTCATAGCCTGCTCACTATTCCTTCTCTTCCTAAGCATCTCTATTATCGCACTCAAAGTTTTCACTGGACAATCAATCAAGAACCCAAACTACCCGCCTGTACATGGCACTGTCTTCCACGAGCTCTTCTACTACAGAAAACTCTGTGATTACCATACCCAAACTGCAAAGAAACACCGAACCTTTCGACTACTTGGTCCGGGACAAAGCGACACATACACGACAGATATACGAAACATCGAGCATGTCTTAAAAACCAATTTCGATAAGTATTGTAAAGGAAAGTATAATCAGGATATTGTGGTTGATCTTTTTGGGCAGGGGATATTTGCTGTGGACGGTGACCAGTGGCGGCAGCAGAGGAAGCTTGCGAGCTTTGAGTTCTCCACAAGAGTGCTTAGAGATTATAGCTTTGCTGTGTTTAGGAGAAACGCTACTAAGCTGGTCAGAGTTGTTCACAAATTATCAAATGATGGTCAGGCTTTTGATATGCAAGTAAGTAACTAACCTTTAAAGCATGTCTTGTGTCCTAGGTTTCTATTCCTGACAAATTTGTGATGCAATTGGAGTTTGATATGATAGTAGAAAAGAAATTGGTTGATTTAGATGAAGGTCTAAACATAGAAATGATAAATTTTTTCTATCGAAGAAATTTATGAATGAATTTTAATTTTAATTAATATGTGGATATGAAATTGTTAAGTGTAAGATGTTAAATTAAGTCCATTACGTGCATCACATACGTTTTATTAAAGCAAATTCATATAAAACAGTTTGTATTATTGCTCTACAAATCACCTAAATACATGCTTAATGGTTTTGAGAAGAAAGAGTGCTGAATTTTACTAATTTTGAAATTTACTAGCAAAGATAAATGAGCAAGACAGGAAGCAAGCGCATAGTGTGTGCTGTCATCACTTGATTTTACTATAGAAAAGTAAAAGAATTACATAGTGAGATATTTTTCCTTCTAAATTTGTAGGACATGCTGATGAGATGCACTTTGGATTCAATTTTCAAAGTTGGGTTTGGGGTAGAATTGAATTGCTTGGAGGGGTCAAGCAAGGAGGGAACTGCATTCATGAAGGCATTTGATGATTCAAATGCCTTGGTATATTGGCGCTACGTCGATCCATTCTGGAAGCTAAAGAGGTTTCTTAATATTGGCTCCGAAGCTGCCCTTAAGAAGAAAATCAAAATCCTTGATGCTTTTGTGCATGGAGTAATTAGGACCAAGAGGGAACTACTAGAAGTGAAACAAGATTGCGTAAGTTTTAAATTTGTGACAAACTGACAATGCCTATTTGGGCATGGAGTTTGACTATTTGTAACTTCCATTGCTATCTATCTTTTAAAGGACTTTAGTACAATGAGATGTACCACTAGCTTTGATAATTTGGACTATTGGTTTAGTTGAATCATGATGATTTTATTTCATGATTTTCAGAATGACAAGGAGGATATACTTTCAAGGTTTCTGGTGGAGAGCAAAAGGAATCCATACAAAATGAATGATCAATATCTAAGGGACATAATTTTGAATTTTATGATCGCAGGCAAAGATACAAGTGCAAGCACTCTCTCATGGTTCCTCTATATGCTCTGCAAGAACCCGCTAATACAGGAAAAAGTTGCACAAGAAGTGGAAGACATCACCGGCAATCAAGACAATGGAGCTAACCTTGATGATTTCATGGCAAATATAACTAATGCAACACTAGATCAAATGCATTATCTTCATGCAACATTGACTGAGACCTTGAGGCTATACCCTGCAGTTCCCTTCGTAAGTAACTCGGAAACTTTATTCATTTTCAGTTTTGACACTAATTTTACCATCTGCTACAACTTGCTTTAATGCTAATAAAAGTAGTGTCAAGAATAGAATTATGTGAAAGTGAGGTTACTGTAGTTACAACTTACCACATGAATAGATGTGAAAAAGATTTTGAACAACAGTATCCTTAGCATTATTCATTTATTAATAAATAATTATGGATTTCTTTAATGAGTTTAAATTCTACAAGGATGTGGTATAAAACCCAAGTTTAACACCCTTTAATTTTAACATGTCACATCATCTTATCACATATTAAAGAATAAGCATAATTACACCCAATCAATTTTAATACCTATATGAAAATCCAACCAAATTAGAGGTTTATTGAGATGTTATTAGGTGTCGTAGGATGTATTGATATTAAGTAAAAAGCTAATGTGGCAATTTCTTATTAAATGGTGTAAAATATGAGTTTTACACCCCATCCTTACCAAATTTAGACTCTTCTTTGATAGGTTCTAATTTACTTTCTAATTATATTTTACCTTTCCTTTCCTTTTTTCCCTTACTTGGTCATCAGCTCTAACTGTGCACTTCATCATAATTATACGTTTTACTTTTCTTGCTAAGCCCATGATGATAATATTTTTGATAGATTTTAATGTGATCCCTTTGGTGTACTTCAAGGATGGGAGGTGTGCAAACATGGATGACATTCTTCCTGACGGGTATAGAGTGAAGAAAGGGGATGGGGTATACTACATGGCTTATGCCATGGGCAGGATGCCTTATATTTGGGGAGAAGATGCGGAGGAATTTCGTCCTGAAAGATGGCTAAACAATGGAATCTTTCAATCTGAATCACCATTCAAATTTGTAGCATTTCATGTTTGTATCATCATTTAGTTGAGTGCTTACCACATGTAACCATGTCTTTCATTTCTAATATTTTTGCACTTATGCTAATATATGCAGGCCGGACCACAGACTTGTCTAGGGAAAGACTTTGCTTACATGCAGATGAAAATAGTCTCAATTGCTCTTCTCCACTTTTTCCGATTTAAACTAGCTGATGATACGAAAAATGTAACTTACAAGACAATGTTCACACTTCATATTGATGGAGGCCTCCATCTTTGTGCAACTTTTAGGACACCGTTATAAACTCTAATAGAAGCGCTTGGATTGATTTAGAGGTGATCGGTGATGGAAAATTTTAGCTTTTCAGTGCTTTCTTCTTGATTTTAGTTTGTCTCTTATTTCATGTGTTAGTTTGAATGGATTGTGTATCTTACTATTGTTGTGACGTCTTAGTAGAGTGTTATTGTGAACAACTGTTTCATTGTTTGCTGCTGGTTGTACTTGTTACCTTACTGTTGCAAGATGTTTTCTTTGGTTTGAATAAGCTCCATGTTGATCAGAAAAAAATTTAATAACTGAATTTTGTAAAGAAGACATTTCAACTTATTTAACTACCATTAATTTCTATCATTTTGCCCCCTTTTTCCCCCTACACATCTTTATTGTATTCTGGGATGATTAGTTTGATAGGGTTTATAGGGATGGTAAAAATTTCCTGCTCTGCCTTGCTTTGCTCTGTCCCACACCAGTTTTCCATGCCCCAAAGAGGAAACTTTTTAGGGATGGGTTTAACCATTTCATATTTGTTGTCAAAACGTTGATGCCATTGGATGTTAATTTCTACAAAAAATGAAAGAGCTGCAATTTAGTGAGGCATCGACAAATGAAAATTTGGTAGCTCTCACTTCAGTTTCTAGTCATGTGCTTCACACGTGGCCTTTTTGCAGGTTCCTTTACTCACGAGCTTTTCGCGAACTAGTCGTGAAACTATACTGGTCTTCATTGCATGCTTGATTCTTTACCAATCTCTCACACTCATCCTTTACAATTAAACCCACATAAATACAAGGAAATGATTAACTAAATTACAACCAAATTTGGCACGAATTTAAAGCAAACAAAGGCTAGTTGAAAATCCTAACTTTGCAATCTCCCCTTTTGTCTATTGCACGACAAAACACCTAAACAAACTCTAGACTTAAACGTGAGTTTGGGAACAGAGGCAAAACTCACTAACACCTAAATCTAAAACCTATGAAGCACTTGAACCATATACATCTGTATTCTGAAATACTTGCACATAACAAATAACTTCATTAAGCACGAGACAATTAGAATATAAGGCATGTATAAAAATAAGAAAAATGCGATCAAGATAAAACAAGAGATATGAGAACATATAGCATAGCTTGATCATACAAGAACAACCATTAAGAAATGAATACAATGAACATTTAACTAATAAATGATCGTAAGAACATGCAACCAATTAAAAGTAGTGCAAAATTAATTACATGTCCAACAAACCCGTGATGCATTAAAGAAACTAAGGCACAAAGCAATAGAAAACTAAAAGCATCAAGAAACAACTATAAAAACCAAGGTAAAGATAAACTGAGTTTTAATCTAAAGTACTGAAAACTTTAAAATAAAGCACTGTAAATAAACCACCAAAAATGAACTAATGAACCAATGGTTTCTACTCCCCCTCAGGCTAATCTACTCCCCCCACATTTTTTTTTTTTTTTGGAATCACCAAAGGCCCTAGAATGTATTGGATTCTGAGTCTGAGCTCTACAAATCTTGGATTTGAGGATATAGGTAGGTGATTTTCCCTTGGAGGTACACAAACTAGCTCCTAGAGTAGGTGATGTGCTCACTAGATAGACTATACATTTGTTCTACCCTATCTAGTAGATAATCAAGGCGGTCTGGAGCTCTAGCTGGTGCCTGAGAAGATGACTGTGGAATGTCTTCCAGTCCATGTGTGAACTGATCAATCTCATCTTCGATGTTGCCACCTTTAGCTTCAGCTTCTTCCCTTTAAGCTTGTGCTTCACGGGGCTTCTCTCTCTTGACTTGGGATTTGAGTTTTACTCCTGATCACAGTGTAAGCACTGATTGGATCTTCCCTTGATAGCAAAGGAAGTCCACTGGGAAGTTTCACCCTTGCCTTTGAAATTAATGACATGATGAGGCTCGGGAATGGAAGAGTTATCCTAGTCTTCCTCTTCCGAATGCACTTGATAAGAAGGTGGTAGATGTGACCACATATATCAATCTCCTTGTGAGTGAAGAGACCATGAAGAAAAATGGTCCTTGGCTGTGACAATGTTGTCAAATTCTTCACTAAATAGAGATTGAAGATCATGATGTACGCCAATGCTCTCATTTGAGGAGAGAAGTCTATTGTATGCAAGGACTTCTTCTTGATCTGGCCTCCACGGATTGGCACAAGAGACTCAATTTTATCCTTTTTCTTATCATAGTGCAAAGAGGAATCCAGAGTCATTGGATGTATCTCAAGAAGATCTTGGATTGACCCCCTAGATACAGTGAACTCTTTCCCTCGAACCAAGCAGTTGAGATGATCATCTTCTACAAAAACATTTGCAAAGAACTCCTTGATGATACAGTCATACACATCCCTGGGTGGATTAAGCAATTTGGTCCATGTCCTCTCCCTGAACACCTCCAAAATGAATGTGTTCTCGAAGGATTCAAGGTCCACACCCCTTTCCACAATGATCACATCATTCTTGTAGTATTTGGTGTAAATAGTATTAGCATCTTCATATTTGAATGAATCAGAGGAATGGCGAGGACGCTTTGATGTTTTCTTGGCAACTGTCTTATGAGGAGACATCTACAATAATGAGCAAACACACAAACCATACACAGAATGACAACAAACTTGATTAGATGCAAGTTAGTCCAATAACAAGCAAAAATAGAAGGAAAAAAAATGTCCTAAAATAAAAACAAACGAGCATAACATAGACACAAGAACATGTTAGATGAGATAAAAGATCTAAAAAGACTTAACTAGCATGAATGAATGCAAAACATGTCAAGTGATAGGGTGTGTGCATCAAGGGTGCATCTTAGTGTGCATGTGCAATGCATGACCCATGGGAAAAAGTGTGTTAAACACATAACCAATGATCAAAACATGTTAAACATGTATTAATAAGGTAAACCCCAAAGTTTGGTACTCATCGTAATCCAAAAAATTGAAAAAATACCATAAAGGCATTTTATCAAATGCCTAGTATGCACACACTACACATATGTGATGAACAATGCATGAACATGTAAAAATCTTGCCTTGATACATGTTATTTTGCCACAAGGGGCCAACATTTTCATCAACAAAACAAAGTGGACACAGCCCAATCTAGAAAAATTGAAAGATTTTGACAAAAGTTAAGTTTTCTCAACCCTATTCAAAATAAGCCCAACCCTAAAAGTTTTAGGAATCTAACCCTTAATCTAAGGATTTGAAAGATGAAAAGAGTTAAAACATACTTTAGAGAAGTCTTAGAGATGAAATCCAAGAAAATTTGGTTGAGTTTTGAGAGAAAATGATATTTTGGGTTAAAAGAGACACGAGGGAGGCAAAAACATAAATTTGAAAAACTATCACAGTAAGCCCCTTTTAAAAAATAAAATTTCGCTCATTTCCTAAGTTAGTGACTTGCGAGGGACTTGCAAGTTACTAGTGAAAAGCCTCATTTGCATAGGGAAAATTTCATGGGTAAGCATAAATCGCAAGACTCGTGAGGGAGTCGTGAGACTTTTTGTGTAAAATTGTGAAAGAATTGGAAATTCACTTTCACATATTCGCAACTTGGGTATGGGAAACCTTACTCGCGAAGCACTTGTGAAAATGCTGACAAAGAAGTTTTTCAACAAAACAGATTTGGCTTTTTGGAAAAACTTCCAAAACACAAGTGACAAATAAAAACACTTCCAAAACACAAATAAAATACTCAAAAATCTTTTGGAGTTTGATCATCAAGCAATTGAGCATACACAGATCACATTTGAACACGTACAATCACACAAATGAAATAAGCATTCATTGAACATTAGACTTGTGTGTTGTGTGTGTGAATCAAGTATGAACTAGTCCATAGTCTAGTATGAAGCTTCAATGATCAATTCAGTGACCTATCTCATTAGTAAAAATAAACATATATGACCCCTCACCAAAGTGTTTACAATGATTGAAAGCTTTTCATTTGGCTTCCATTTTTCATACTTTTTTTTTATCAATACAACTCAATTTTTGAGCAACGATGTCATGAAATTTTTTTATATTTTTTTGAGGAATAAGTCTTTGGCTTTTGGCATCATAAATTTTGCTCCACCTTTTCCTAGTCAAATTAGTTTTCAAAGCAAGGCTTTTTCAACTCTTTCTCTTTTTAGAGATTGATGTTTGAAGAGTTTTTTGACATAAAAGAATAAATGTGATGAGATATATAGAATCAAGTGTACACATGTATCAAGATCAAACAAGACTATTGCCTAAAAATTCATGACAAGCTTGAAGATTTATTTACAACAATCAAACATAGATTTTTAGATTTTGCTCGCACTTAAAAATGTGCATATATAACAAGCTAAGCTCGTAAATGCATTACGCCATTAGTAAAAAGGTACTAGGCCAAACTCAACATGTGATATGACACAACACAAGCAATCAAACTTTTTGAGATTTTATACTTTTTAGGAACTTTTGAATTTTTACTCACTCAAAAGAAAACAATAAAGTAAGATCAACAAAACAAAGCAAACAAAGCATAAAGCATTAAAAGAAACATTATAATGACATGAGTGACCCTTTCTACATGAATGCGCCAATGATAGAAAAGTGAGGGCCACACTAGAGAAATAAGTCAAGGAATGATACTGACACGGATGGTCTTACAAAGAGACTCAAACAAAGGACCATTAAGGCATTTAGTGAATATGTCAGCCTTTTGATTATCGGTGTTGATGAACTCCAACCATACTACTTTCTCTTCCACCAAGTCACGAATGAAGTGATATCAAATTTCGATATGCTTTGACTTTGAGTGTTGAACAGGATTCTTGGATAGGTTAATGGCACTTGTATTGTCACGTAAAACGCACATGATGTCTTGAGAAATCTCATAATCATGAAAAAGCTTTTTCATTCATAAGAGTTAAGCGCAATTACTACCTGTAGCAATGTACTTCGCTTCCACAATTGATAATGACACTAAGTTTTGTTTCTTGCTCATCCATGACACCAAATTTTTTCCGAGATAGAAACATCCTCCTAAGGTACTTTTTCTGTCATCAACACACTCGGTCTAATGAGCATCTGAGGACCTAGCTAGGTAATCATTTGAATCTTTTGAGTACCAAATCCCATAGTCAGATGTTCTATTGACATAACGAATGATCCTTTTAACCGCCATTATACAAGACTCCTTTGGTCCTGCTTGAAAATAAGCACATACTTCAACATTGAAGGCTATGTTTGGCCTACTTGTGGTGAGATATAAGAGGTTGCCAATAATGCTCCTGTAAAGGGTTGGATCAACTTCCACACCGGCTGGTTCAGAACTAAGTTTGATAGACAAACTCATTGGAGTGGATGCATGTTTCTTTAAGTCTAAACCAAATCTCTTAACTAGATTTTTGGCATACTTCTCTTGAGATATGAAAATCTCATCTTTTTGTTGCTTCACTTGAAGACTAAGAAAGTAGTTTAGTTCCTCCACCCTACTCATTCCGAATTCTTTCTTCATTTCTTATGAAAATTCTTGAGCAAGTGCATCGATTGATGAACCAAACACAATGTCATCAACATAAACTTAAGTTACAAGAAGAGATTTCTCATCTCATTTAACAAAGAGAGTTTGGTTGGCTTGACCTCTTTTGAAGCCACAATCCAAAAGATATGACATTAAACAATCATACCATGCCCTTGGTGCTTGTTTCAACTCGTATAGAGCTTTCTTCAATTAGAGAACATGGTCTAGAAAATAAGGATCTTGAAATCCTTTTGGTTGTTTAACAAATACTTCTTCTTGGAGAAGCCCATTCAAAAATGCGCTCTTCACATCCATTTGGTAAAGCTTGAAATTCATGATACATTCTATGGATAGAAGAATCTGAATGGACTCAAGTCTTGCTACTAAAGCAAATGACTCATCAAAGTCTACACCTTCAACTTGAGTATATCCTTGAGAAACTAATCTTGATTTGTTTCGTACAACCTCACCATCCTCATCGGCCTTGTTCTTGAAGATCCACTTGGTGCCAATCACATGAGTGTCTTTTGGTCTTGGAACCAACTCCCACATATCGTTTCTAACAAATTGATGTAGTTCTTGGTGCATGGAGTCCACCCAATTTTAATCTTTCAAAACTTCTTCCACCTTCTTTGGTTCAAATTAAGCAAGGTAACAATGATAAGTCACATGATTTACACTATAGCTAGGTCCTCTTCTTAAACAAAGGCCCTCATCCAAATCTCCAATTATATTGCTTTTGGGATGATCTAAACTTACTCTTGACGATGGTTTCTTTAATGTAGAAGGTTCATCATCACAAGATATTGGAGGTTGCACTTTTAATGGAGTGAGTGGACTTAATGGCACTTGGGATGACCTAGTTTCCCTTCTTGATGTGATAGGTGTAGTTTCCTTTTCCGGTGATTGTTTCTCAACAACATCATTTTGAGAGGAATTCTCGTAATCATCATTTTTCTTGAGGCTTGAGGCATCTCTACTTTCATCAACACTCTTTTCCGAAATAGAATCATCTATGACCACATCTACTGACTGCATGACCATCTTGGTTCATTTGTTATAGACTCTATACACTCGGCTATTCATGGAGTACCCAAGAAAAATTCCTTCATCGCTCTTGGTATCAAACTTCCCAAGATTTTCGCTATCATTGAGAATGAAATATTTGCTACTAAATACCGCGATATATTTCACCTTAGGCTTCTTTTCATTCTATATCTCATACGATATTTTCTTCGTACCCACTTGAAGAAGATTCTATTCCCTATATGGCATGATGTGTTCATGGCTTCACCCTAAAACTTTTGAGGGATATCCTTGTTGAAAAGCATTACTCTTGCCATTTCTTGTATGACGAGATTCTTCCTTTCGACAACTCAATTTCGTTAAGGAGTTTTTGGAGCCAAGAATTCCTTCCTTATTCCATACTCATTGCAAAATGCTTCAAACTTTGCATTCTCGAATTCCTTCCATGATCATTTCTTATTTTGATGATAGGAAACCCCTTTTCATTTTGAAGCCTCTTGCAAATTTTCTCTGTCTTCTCACATGCTTCCGATTTCTCTTTAAGGAATTTCATCCAAAAGTATCTTGAGAAATCATCAACCACAACCATGATGTACCTTTTGCCACCTAAGCTTTTCATCCTTATGGGGCCGATTAGATCAACATGAAGTAACTCCAAAGGTCGAGACGTAGCAATGACATTCACCTTAGGATGACTTGACTTGGTTTGTTTTCCCAATTGACATGGTCTGCAAACGTTCTTCTCAACTTTTTCAAACTTTGGTAAGCCAACCATAGCTTCAAGCTTGGAGACTTTTGCCACTTGCTTGTAGCTAGCATGCCCAAATCGTTGATGCCATAGCTCTAACAAGTTGACTCGAGCACTTTGACATGACACATTTGGTTTGGGAACCACACCATAACAACTGTCGGTAGTTCTAAGTCCCTTCAACACTTGAACACCATCTTCACTAAGGATGACACACCCTTTCTTTGAGAATTGAACCAAAAAATCTTCATCACAAATTTAAGCGATGCCCAACAAGTTAGCTTTAAGCCCCTTGATGTACAATACATCGGTCAATAATGGTAGTCCCAGAATATCAATCGTTCCTTTTCCAAGAACTTGAGAATGACTACCATCTCCAAACGTGACATTTCCATCTTCCTTTTCTTTAAGACTTTTGAAGAGAGATTTATCACCGGTCATATGCCTTGAGCATTCATTGTCAAGATACCATAAACAAGAGTCAAACACTTTTAATGTGGTATGAACAAAAAGGCAAGCATGAGATAAGCATTCTTGTTTTTCAAAACAAGATTCATCTTCCTTTTTATTGTAATCGGATGAGTGAAACTTCTTTTTCAAACTATCAAGCTTATCACACAAGCGTCTATTCCTTCTCTTATTTTTTTCAATCAAGGAATTTGACTCATACAAACTATTATGAAGCATGTGATTCCTATGCTCTAAACATTTTGGCATGTGTATGAAAATTCTAGCATATTTCTTTGATTTTAATAAGTCCATGAGTTCATTACTAGGACAATCTCTAAAAATGCTCATAGAGTTATTATCACAAACACATTAACCACAATTTATGTTAGCTTTTTCCATTGCCATATCCATAGCAAGGAGGGCTCTAGGATCACACAAGGATAATGAAATCCACAAAGTGTACCTGCTCTGATACCAATTGAAAGCTTAATTAGTGTGAAAACACCAATGCTTGTTTAAACCCTTAATTTTAAATTACGGCTTAATTACTTTTACTCTACCTTATCTAAGTGCGGAACAAGAGTAAAGCACACGCAATAAATCGATAACATTACTCTAAGCCATAAGCAACTACAACAAGCAATAAATGTAAAGCATAAAGAGTAGAGAAGAGAGATGCAAACACAAGATAACACCGAGATGTGTTATCAAAGAGGAAACCAAAGTATTCAGCGAAAAACCTCTCCGCTGCCCTCCAAGCCGAAATCGATCGACTAGTGAATAAGTTGGAGTACACGAATACCAAAAAGACCCTCCAAGTCTAATCTACCCAATTTACTTAAGCCCTCCAAGTTCCTTCTACCAACGGACTTCTCGGAGTTTTGTCTTCACTAGCTTTCTGGATCTCGTAATTTCACCTGATTACATCTGCCACTCAATGGCTTCTTTCAATGCTTCCTAAAGGCACCAAAACTTCTCTCAACACTCAGAATGGGTAAGGTAAGTATTTAGGCTAAGAACCTCTCAAGGATATAGAGATGAAGAGGTAGGAGTAGAGGAAAATCAAAGGAATTTGTGTAAATGATAGTGGGTATAACAATCTCTAACTCTCAAGTGTTTTGCTTGGGTTTTCTCTCTAAAAATGACTCCTTACAATTTCGTGAGTAATAAGGGTATATATAATGTGTGTAAAGAAATTAAGAAAGCACTTTTTATTTTTGCCAAATAAAGAGTTTCGCAAGTACCTCGTCAGATGGCCTTTCTCACGTAATACTCATAAAATGACAGGTTGACATGACTCTTCAGTTTCTAGCTTTAGTTTCTAGTCATGTGCTTCACACATGGCCTTTTAACGGGTTCCTTTACTCGCGAACTTCTTGCGAGCTAGTTGTGAAACTACACTGATCTTCATTGCATGTTTGATTCTTCACCAATCTCTTACGCTCATCCTGATAGGCCAAAAATGTATTGACCCATTGTGATTAATTAACCAATTAATTTAACCAAGTTTATTAATTAAGTTAATTAACATGCAATTGCGTGGCAGCACAAACAAATCACCAATAAACTAAATATGCAGCGGAAATTAAATGACACGGTGATTTGTTTACGAATAGGAAAAACCTCGCAGCAAAAACCCCACCGGGTGATTTTCAAGTCACCACTCTCGAAACTTCACTATTATCACAACAAGCAGTTACAAGTAAAGGAATCCCAAGTACTTTACCAACCTACAGTTGAACCCTTACCCCAATACCCAATTGGACTTGTTTTGTAGTGATAGTTCCCACTTTAATGCATGGCTCCCAAGTACGTGACTAACCAATTTGCGCGGATCTCAGTACGCGACTTTAACACCAACTAGAAAGAGAGGTTGGCTGCAAAATTCTTCAGTTCATCCTACACAATGAAGATCAAGAAGATGCTTGGTCACAAAACCCAACGGTGCACATACACAGCAATTTCTTCAGAAGAGATGAAAAGAAGAAAAGAAGGCCCTTAAAACAGTCCTTTTATATGTCTAGGGTTAGGAGAAAAGAAGGCCCAAAGACACATTCACAAATCCCAAGAAATCAGATCAGAAAATCTAATTTTTATAAACCTTGACAGATAGAAGCTGTCGAGCAAGTGTCGAGCACACGGGGTTGAAATAGCTTACTGAATCTCGATAGATGCAGCTGTCAAAATAGCTGTCGAGCTTTAATGAACTTGCACTCTCAACTTGTTTTCTTGGACAGATTTGAAGGCTTCCACACTTGATTTTGAAACATAGTTTCTTGAAGTATTTCAACACATCCTAAATCTATCCAAATACAAGTAAAGTGCGTTTTGTCAAAGAATTAGCCAATTACATAAAAGTATGACATATGTTCTTAACATGTGAACCACATATGTCCTAACACATCCTTTACAATTAAACCCACATAAATACAGGAAAATGATTGACTAAATTACAACTAAATTTGGCATGGAATTAAAGCCAACAAAGGCTAGTTGGAAATCACAACTTTACAATCTTGACCTTTATAGCCTTCTCACTATTCCTTCTCTTCCTAAGCATCTTTATTCTCGTACTCAAAGTTTTCACCGAAAAATCAATCAAGAACCCAAACTACCTGCCCGTACATGGCACGGTCTTCTACCAGCTCTTCTACTTCAGCAAAATCTATGACCACCATACCAAAACTACAAAGAAACACCGAACCTTTCGACACCTTGGTCTGGGTTAAAGCGAGACATTCACGGCAGACGCACGAAACATCGAGCATATCTTAAAAACCAAATTCGATAAGTATTGTAGAGGCTATTAAGTATAAGAAGAATGTTGCTGTTGATCTTCTTGGTCAAGGGATATTTAATGTGGACGGGGATGAGTGGCGGCAGTTGAGGAAGCTTGCGAGCTTTGAGTTCTCTACTAGAGTACTTAGAAATTATAGATTTGCTATGTTTAGAGAAAACGCTACTAAGCTAGTTAGAGTTGTTCACAACTTATCGGATGATGGTTTGGCTTTTGATATGCAAGTAAGTACCTTAAAAGATTTAAGGAACATTCCAAACATACAAAATAGCCTTTCACGTGGAACACAAAAATTGATATTTTTTATTTCAATTTTATAGGAAATACTAATGCAATGCACTTTGGATTCAATTTTCAAAGTTGGGTTTGGGGTAGAATTGAATTGCTTGGAGGGGTTAAGCAAGGAGGGAACTACATTCATGAAGACATTTGATGATTCAAATGCCTTGGTCTTTTGGCGCTATGTTGATCCATTCTAGAAATTGAAGAGGTTTCTTAACATTGGCTCTGAAGTTTCCCTTAAGAAGAAAATCAAAATCATTGATGATTTTGTGCATGGAGTTATTAGTACCAAGAGGAAATTGCAAGAAATGCAACAATATTGTGAAGTTTTATATTTGTGACAATATTGGCTAATTGGGGAAATCCTGGGATGTATTTGACTATTTGTAATTTCCTATGCTATCTATCTTTTAAATGACTTTGGTACAACTGGATGTGCCAGTTGCTTTGATAGTTCGGATTTTTGATTACTTGAATCTTGATGATTTTCAGAATGACAAAGAGGATATACTTTCAAGGTTTCTGGTGGAAAGCAAAAGGAATCCAGAGAAAATGAATGATCAATATCTAAGGGACATAATTATGAAAAGATGGTTAATACTTAGTATCTTTAGCATTTTCCTATGTTTATTAATATGTAATTACTAATTGGGGATTCTTTAATGAGATCTAATTTACTTTCTTATTATATTTACCTTTCCTTTTCTTTTTTCCCCTACTTGGTCATCAACTCTAAAGATGCTTTTCATGATAATAATACTTTTCTTTTTGGTGAGCCATGATGATAATACTTTTGATAGATTGTAATGTGATCCCTTTGGTGTACTTCATGGATGGGAGGTGCAAAAATGGATGACATTCTTCCCGTCCGGCATAGAGTGAAGAAAGGGGATGAGGTATACTACATGGCTTATGCCATGGGCAGGATGCCTTATATTTGGGGAGAAGATGCAGAGGAATTTCGTCCAGAAAGGTGGCTAAATAATGGAACCTTTCAACCTAAATTACCATTCAAATTCGTAGCATTTAACTTTTATATCATCAATTAGTTGAGTGCTTACCACATGTAAACGTGGCATCATTTCTAATATTTTTTTACTTGTGCTTATATATGTAGGCTGGACCACAAATTTGTATAGGGAAAAACTTTGCTTACATGCAGATAAAAATAGTCTCAATTGCTCTTCTCTGCTTCTTCCAGTTTAAACTAGCTGATGATACGAAAAATGTAACTTACAAGACAATGTTCACACTTCAAATTGACGGAGGCCTCCATCTTTGTGGAACTTCTAGGACACTATCATAAACTCTTAACTGGTGAAACAAAATTACAAGCACTTGCACTTACATAAATAAGTCTATGTTATTCCTGAAATGTGTAACATGGCGCTTGGATTGATTTAGAGGTGATAAATACCGGAAAAGTTTGGCTTTTCAGTGCTTTCTTGCTGTTGTTGAGAGATGTTAGTCTGGTGTTATCGTGAACATTTATTTGCTGCTCGTTTTAATTGTTGCCCTGCTGATGCAAGATATTTTCTTTGGTTTGAAAAAAGCTTCGTGTTGATCCAAATAAAAAAAAATGTTAATAATTGAAATTTGTAAAGAATACATTTCTACTAATTTAACAACCATCAATTTCTATCATTTGACCTTTTTTTCTCCTACACATTTTTATGGTAATTTGGGATGACTTGCATGATGGGGTTTAAGTTTTAACTACATCATTTTCTTCAAAACTTGACCCTGTATTGTTGACCATCTTTTCTCAATGTTGAATGTTAAATTGATCAATATAATTCCTCGTGTATGAACTTTTCAATTAGTAAGCCTGCTAGCTTGGCTTGTGTATAACAATATCACATCATAATTGAAGAAAAAAAAGAAAAAAAAGAGAGTCAATTGTAAACTTTTATTTTATTTTTTATTTTTTTTCATCCTTGGTTACGACCAAATTCTATCTTGACGTCATTGAATTATATAAAATTATGTTGATTCCCACCAACATAAGGCATTTCAGCCAAGCTTAGTGCCCGTTTGGATTGGGCTGAATTGGCTAAAACGCACATTTGCCTTTCAGTTTTTTTTTTTTTGGCCGTGTTCTTTGACTTTTTCCATAAACAGTACATGTGTGCATTATTTATGAACTCACAAATTTCATTTTTAGTAACTTTTTCTTTAAAAATGGGTCATACGGTACTATTCACACATTTAAAAATTATTTTACAACAATATTTTTTAATTTTTAATTTTTAGTTTTCAGTTCTCAGCTGTATCCAAATTGACAAAAATGAATTTAACTTTTCTCTCCCCAGAAATATCCATTTGACTAACTTTTCTCTTCTCAGGAATATCCACGTAGTCAAAGAAATCATCTAAATTAAGTAATCATCAATAAAATCTTCCTCATAATAATTATCATCAAAAGTTGTAATTCTTTCCAAAAATTTATAATCCTTATGAATAATAGTAGTACAAAACAAAATGTGCTTACCATTGGTTGAAGGGACGAAATTAGGTGGGACCCAAGGGGGACCGGGGCCCCTACTCTTAAGGAAAATATATATATATATATATATATATTTCAATTTTATATTTGGGCTCCTCTTTCAAAACTTTTGAGAACTTTCCCTGTAATTTTACATTGATTTCAATGTAATATCATTTGTATCAATTATTGCCAAATTTGTCCAATCAACCTTAAAGTGCACTCACATTAACTTATGTATCATTTTGCAAAAGTACATTTGTGCTACAACTTTCATGTAGTCCAGGAGTTATACCATTAGCTTGAATGTAGCCTTGAGGGCCTGAATCCCACAATTATTGTTCATAAGTTGATTGTCTTCATCTTTGTCTTTCATCATATTTGGAATTTAGAATGCTAATGACTTTTGTCACTATCTATTCTATAATCCGTAGTGAGTTTAGTACCAAATTGCCTTAAAATATTAATAGATAAAATTGTTTGTTTAAAAGCCTAGTCAAATTGATTGTTTTATGTAAAATTGGTTAACTAGACTTAATTTTTTTTTTTTTTTATAACTACTAGTCGCAAACCCACACGATGCGTGGGAATAGATAATTTTATTTTAGTTATAGTATAATATATAATTTGTTCTCTAAATTTTGAGGAAAATAATCTATTTTCCCCAAAACTCAAACAATTTCTAAAATTATTTTTCATTTATCTATCTCAAAAAATATATCATCATTTTATTATTTGGATTTATTTTTCCTATACAACTAAACTATTTGAGTTTCACTTATATTATTCAAAATTTTTATTGTCTTAAAAAGATATTATTATATTTATAATTTTTCTTATTGTAGGAGTAGCTTCAAACTATTGATCGAATTTTGTTTACTAATATAGATACATGAGATTGGAACTGCATATTTCTCAAACATTCCCAAGAGACTATACTATATTATAAATTTAATAATTAAAATAAAATGTAGGAAAAAAGTAGACTTTATGTCTAAAATTGAACGTTTCACCTATCAAAATGAAAGAAAATAATTTGTATAACAACATAAAGAGAACATGATCTAATTTTTTTTTTTTTTAATTGCATACCCTTTTATTTAGTACCCCGTTTGGGTACAGCTAAAATGTAATGCGTCTGCGTTTCAACGTTTTTTTTTTTTTTACCAGCACCTCTTGCACTGTTCATGGGACATGAACAGTGCATTAAGGCAAAGTTACAATAACTCAGCAATGAACAATAACTTAAAATTTTTTTTTATTATTTTCAGTTTTCAGCAAAATAAGTGGTATCCAAACGAACTCTTATTAAGATTTAATTTTCTTTAACTGAATCTTCATATCACATTTTTGTTGCTAGGTATTCTCCTGTTGAGCATTCTCATTCATTACATCATTGGCCACATCATTATTCTTTTTATTATTTATTTTTTACTTTTAATTTTTTGACAATATTAAATATAAAAATATATTAGCTTTACAAATTCATCTTAGGCAATTTTAACTTTACATATTCATTTTCTTTAATTTTGATGTTATAACTAAATAATAAATCAGAAAAATAAAAATAAAAATATTGTCTGTACATATTCATCTTGGGCGGTTTAATTTTAATAGCTAATAGACATATTCAAATACATAGCCAACATTGTATTTTGATATAAATTCAAAATCTCACTTCCAAAATAATTAAGTATTATGTCAAAAAAAAAAAAATCAAACAAAGGCTAAAAGAGAGAGAGAGAGAAGACTTGTGGCGAAAAACTTAAAAAATCAAACACACTACCAAATTGTATTAACCTATAATATTATATAAAAAATACAATGATTCATCAACCTAAAGTAATGTTGCAAAAAAGAATAAATAATATATATATATATATATATGTAGAGAGAGAGAGAGAGAGAGAGAGAGAGAGAGAGAGATCACATTTTTCGGGAGAGAAATAGAAAACAAAATGAGAATAAGAAGTATCAAAATAATAAAAAAATAGTCATAAGTCAAACACCAAATTATCCAAATCATGATATATATATATATATATATATATATTTTTTTTTTAATTTTAGTAAACAGTAATACTTATTAAAACACACACGAAAATAATAATAGTGTTTTAAACCGGGTTTATAATATATTACATAATTAGAGTATAACTACAAAAGGGCCTAACCTTTGTAGTTGTAAACTGAGGTTATAAACAATGGACACTAGACACACACAACCAATGTGAGATAAACATCCCTATTTTTTTTTTTTTTATTTAGTAAACAGTAATACTTATTAAAACACATGAAAAAATAATAATAGTGTTTTAAACCGGTTTTATAATACATTACATAACCAGAGTACAACTACAAAATGACTTAACCTTTGTAAACTATATTTATATGTAGTAGACTAACATTTAACAATCATAGAAAATAAAAAATACAAAAAAAAAGAGATAATAACTTAAAAATACAAAACCAAATTGCAACCCAAAGTAAAATTCTAAAGAACACATAAATACATCAATTTAAAGTAAAGATACAAAAAATAAAAAAATTCACACAAAAATAAAAACATGAGAGAGAGAGAGAGAGAGAGAGAGAGAGAGAGAGAGAGAAATAACCTTTTTCATGTGAGAAAATATATATGTATAGAATGTGAGGGAGAATGTCATATTTATAGTAATAGAAAGGAAATAAGAAGAGTCAAAATAAAAAGAAGAGGAAGAGATAGATGAAGAGTGACATTAAGGTTGAGAATAGTGGAAAATTGAAAAGGTAAAAGGGAAGTTATGGTTGGAAGTAGTGGAGAGAAATGGGAAATAAGTAGATGATGTGGCCACTGATGTGGCTCAACAGGAGCGTAGCAATAATGAGTGCTATGCTTTAGCTTTTAAATATAGATAGATATAGATTTGTAATTTTTGTTTTTGGACTAATTTTTTTGAGCTTGTATATTTTGTTTTAAATTTTAGATTTATAAATTTTTAAGGTCTTTAAAATAAGGAAAATGCTAAAGTTATAAACTTTTTTACAAATTATTGATGTGATGATTGGTTATTGGTAAGCAAAAAAATAATGTAAGTGGTGGGCCCAAATGCAAACTAATAAAAATTTGCTACCTTAATAGTTTGTAAAAATGTTGTAGAAAATTTAATGACTATAACAATACTCTTAAAAGAATCAATGATATTGTTGAAGGGTAAAAGTGTAATTTTATAAAACAAAATTGCTAAATTAGTACCTTATATATAATAATATTTTTAAAAAAAAATTGGAGGGGTCATTGCCTCCCAAGTCCAACCATAACTCCATCCTTGCTTGGCTTCATCTCTGAGCCCTCTTAACTATTAAAATTATTAATGATGTAACAAATTATGAGTGGTGGAAAAACAATAATGAATCCATATAAAAGTGATATACAATATTATTGCCACTTCTCCTCTGTCTCCAGTCACTATCATCTCTGCGATGGTTTCAATGGTGTGGTCCATAATTACTCACTTTTTCCTCCAAGCATTTGTTAGGATGCATGCCAAAATGGCCAAATACCATCTTTTGTTGAAATATTTAGCAACCTATCACTGTTTGCGAAATATTTAATAATCTACCACCTTTTTAAAACCCGAATTCGGGAAACTCAAGTTTTATAAAAAAAATGCCACGATGGCACCTATTGACCATAATTATTTTAATTAAAAAAGGCCAAGTGGAACCTTGTAATGTGTTACTCGAGTTTATGAAACTTAAGTTGCATAAAATTGAGGTCCATATCTCTAAACCAGAGGTCTACATCTTTAATGGCATGTTGAACTAAACACTGAACAAAGAACTTTGATTGAAAACTAGACTCTTTGAATTACAACACTTTACAAGTACAACTATTACACCAGCGCACACACCACACAGCTTCTTATAATTCACACACTAGCTTTTTATTTAATGCACTCACTCACCAAATAAACTTGCACACACATGACACCTTACTTCTAAGGATTTGGTTTACCTCTAGTACTTTTTTAACTGGACATGTCTTTTTGTTTAAATATACAATAACAAGTGGTAATCGGTTTTAATATCCACATTTTATTTAGTTAATGAGTGACATGGCAATCTCTCATTAAAACAAAAAGAAATTCTAACTAAAAAAGTACTAAAGGTAAGTCAAATCTTACTTCTAGACACCTACACACTATGACTTTTAGACTTGGTGCTTTTTACACACTTCACTTCACCTATCCTTCACTTCACCTATCCTTCACTTCACAAGTCACACGACATTGGCATCATCCTATCTATATATACTAGATGTAGGTCGGTTAAGAAACCGACGTGAAGCTTCCATCTTCATCTTTTATAGGCAGTAAAATAATGTCTTTTACCAACCTTCTAGACATTTTGTAAATTTGTGGCTGAGATTAAATTATGTAGGGAAGCTCTAGAGAATTCCGGAGAGAAAGAGATTTAGAGAAAAAAACTAAAGATTTCTAGAGAGGCGGTGCTTGATTTTTAACATGGCAACATAGTAAATTTATTATAAAACTTCTCCTCACCAAAGTGGTCGAATAGCTTTCTTTTCTTTAGTCTGTTTCATTTCTTCTTTTCCCTCAGCTTTCCTTTTCACTTCAGCGTGTCCTACGCACATAAGGCCACATCTTTGACATGAAGTAAAGCTTGTGAGACAAGCTCCTTAATGAGTCTTTGACTTGTCTACTCTAGTGACCACACTTGCTCCTAAGGAATGGTGTGGTGGTTTGATTGGTTTCAACTGAGTCTTGGGTAAAGACAATGAAATGAGAAAAGAAAAAAAAGAGATACAAAGGCATAGGAATCTGAACTTATTTCTCACTTGTTTAAATTTTTAAAAGAACTCAAGTTTTAAGAGCTCAAGTTTCATATTATAGGGAACTCGAATTTTTAAAACTCGACTTCCATGTAGACTTTTAATTTATAAAATGTTAGATTAGTTCTATCACCATGTCACATTTATAACTCGATTTTTATAAACTCGAGTTCTATAGAGAACTTGAACTTCATAAATTCGAGTTTTAAAACTGTAATGAATTACTAAATATTTTACAAACAGTAAATATTTCAATGAAAGATTGTATTTGGCTATTTCGTCTTAGGATTCATAAATCAAGAGACTTTTATTTGTGTTTCTTAAGAAAAGTTTGGATTTACTGAAAAAGGCATATTGTACAGTGAGGACTCGTTTGATACGTGTGTTTAAATAATAATTTTTAATTTTTTTAAAAATATATAAAGATAAAAAAATATATAAAAATACATATAATATTATTTAATATCTTACCAAATGAGTTTAAATTTGCGTGCTAAACAGGACCTGCGAATCTGACAACTTACTTAATGCCGGAAAGATACACGTCACAACACATGGATCACCACAACCGTTATCCGTGGACTTTTTGCCGTGAAGCTCAAAAAGTCCATCACTCTATTCATTGCGTTTGTTTTATACATCATTTTTTATGTCCTTTTTTTTTTGGCTGAATAGTCCATGTACATGTGATGTATCTCTATAAGCAGACCTCTTTATCCCAGGCATAACCATTGACCATCACCTACCCTACCTCCATGGATTTTCTCTCAAAGCCCATATATTTAACTGCTTTGGCTCTTCTCGTATCTCTTCTAGTTCTCCATATCCTAGCCAGGAAACTGAACAAAAGTACGAGAAAGAAGAAGTACCATCCTATTGCAGGTACCATATTTCACCAGCTACTCCACTTCAATAGGTTGCACCACTATATGACTGCTCTTGCTACCAAGTACAAGACCTACAGGCTGCTCAGCCCACTGAGAAACGAGATATACACCTCGGATCCTGCAAATGTTGAGTATATACTCAAAACAAACTTTGACAACTATGGCAAGGTTTGTCCTAATCGTCTCTTACTGGGTTTACAATTATAAAATGTTACTTAATATGATTTTTTTTTTTCCTTTTCCTTTGGAATTTATGAATTCTATAAAGCAAAACCAATGGGTGGCAATTAATTATTTACACCACAACTAAGGTTTCAACTGGAATAATGTAATCAATTAATTGGGGAAAATTATCTTAGTCTAAAGTCAATTCAAGTTTTTTGGTAGACATACCATGTGCTTGCATTTTGAGTAATTAAAACTGACAGATAGGTTTTTAGTAGACATATACCATGTGCTTCTCCAAGTATTGCTATGAGAAAAAATTTAGGAACACACCCTGTTATACCATATCTTTGCCATAACTCTGATGTGGATGAGCGGTAGAGAAAAAGTGACGGTCTATGTGAAAGTGATAAATAGCCGATCTACCACATAATATAGTTGCGGAAAAGTGTGTGGTAAATGATGTGGTCATAGAATTACTCTATTATAATTATCTAAATTCTTGCTACGTCCATTATAAATTTACCATGGCAATATAGATTAATTGCAAATCATTTAAAAACTTGTAACCAATTGTCTGCATTTGGTGAGATACGATGTCAAGGACCACTTTATATATAGTACTAAATAACAAAAGCGTTAGAAAGAGCAATGTAATTTTGTTGAGACATGAGATTAGTCTTTCATTGTGAATGTAAAATCAATAAGCTACCCCTTTGTAAAAATTCCATGACACGAGGTTAATGAAACTAAAAAGATAAGCATATTTGATATTTCCAAAGAAGATTAGAGAAATCCATTTTCCACTTTTGTGCTGAAAGAACAACAGTGATTTGCAAACTTTCAACATGATTTCTGTGACTTATTTTCCTCAAGCACTGCATATGGTATGTTACTATATTTATGAGGATTGAAGTTCAAATTTTGGCAATGCTTGAGAGATAGAATACGTATTTGGGATTGAAGGCTAAAGTTCTGTATCTCAACACTTTCTGCAGGGATCGTATAACTACATGAATCTGAAGGACCTTCTAGGTGATGGGATTTTCGCAGTTGATGGTGACAAGTGGCGCCAACAGAGGAAGATATCAAGCCATGAGTTCTCCACAAAGATGTTGAGGGACTTTAGTAGTAATATTTTCAGAAAAAATGCAGCAAAATTTGCTAATATAGTGTCTGAAGCAGCAACTGCCAACCAGATATTGGATATTCAAGTAAGTTTTGGACAATTCAGTGTTCACGAAGAGAGTAATTCCTTATGGTATTGCGCATTGTCTAACTCTAATTATTCATCCAGGATCTATTGATGAAATCAACTATGGATTCATTGTTCCAAGTTGCATTTGGAATTGAATTAGACAGCATGTGTGGATCAGATGAAGAAGGCAAGAAATTCAGCAATGCCTTCAATGATTCAAGTGCAATGACCCTTTTTCGTTATGTTGATATCTTTTGGAGGATCAAGAAGTTTCTAAATATCGGATCAGAAGCAACCTTAAAAAGGAGCACCAAACTTGTTAACAATTTCGTGTTTAAGCTAATCCACAGCAAAATTAAGCGAATGAAGAATTCAGAGGACGAATCTTCTGTGAGTAGAATTTAGCTAAAAGTTCCTGTTTCATATTAGTTTGTACATCCATGAGATAAATTTTTTATCATGCACAATGCAGATGAAGAGAGAAGACATTCTATCAAGGTTTCTGCAAGTGACGGACACTGATCCAACATACTTAAGAGATATAATTCTTAACTTCATCATAGCTGGAAAAGACACAACAGCAACCACAATTGCTTGGTTTATTTACATGGTCTGCAAGCATCCTGCTGTGCAGTTGAAAATTGCAAAAGAAGTGAAGGAAGTTACTAATATGAAAGAGATCACAAACTATGCTGAGTTTGCAGCCAGTATTAGTGAAGAAGCTCTAGAAAAAATGCAATATCTCCATGCAGCGATCACTGAAACTCTCAGACTCTATCCTGCAGTT
The DNA here is from genome assembly GCA_023621385.1 of Quercus gilva. Lineage (NCBI taxonomy): Eukaryota > Viridiplantae > Streptophyta > Magnoliopsida > Fagales > Fagaceae > Quercus > Quercus gilva. The sequence continues at coordinate 55,332,913 of CM042480.1, read as the reverse complement.
CCTGTGGTAAGGAAATCTGACTATATCTACTGTCAGCATTTCATAATTGCATATGAAATACTGCATGTCTTTTCTTCATTATTTCCTCTTTAAGACCAACATGTGCCATGTGCGTGGTTCCAGAGTAATGGTTCACCAAAATTTTTCAATATCTAGAATCACACTATTCTTCCTTTCACTGCAAAGTAACACTGCATAATCATTGGTTGTTAACTAATAAGGACATGTACATTGCCACCATTAGTTTCCCAAATGTCTAAGAGTAGCTTCCTAGTAGGTTCCCACTTATTTGACATGATTCCCCCAAATGTAATTCTAAACCTTAGATTTCTTTGCTTACAGGATGCAAAGATATGCTTTTCTGATGATACTCTACCAGATGGATACAGCGTGAACAAAGGAGATATGGTGGCTTACCAACCTTATGCAATGGGTAGGATGAAATTCATATGGGGTGATGACACTGAGGAATTTAGACCAGAGAGATGGCTCAATGAAGAAGGAATATTCCAGCCTGAGAGCCCTTTCAAGTTCACAGCCTTCCAGGTTAGTGAAAATTGTGTTGGGACATATTGCATTTCTACTTTTTCATGCTTTAGGCTCATCTTCATCATAGACATTTTTAATTTTTGTGGCTAACATTGAATTGTCTTTGAAGTAACATAAACATGTAGCCATACAAATTTACTGCAAAATTACATATATACAATTTTCCTTTGATGCAAAGTCACCTCTACTGTAGAAAATTAAAGTATGTTGTCTTCTTGTTGGAGAAACCAAAATTAAATTTCTACTGGTTTACAGGCAGGGCCACGAATTTGTCTAGGAAAGGAGTTTGCCTATAGGCAGATGAAGATCTTCTCGGCTGTCTTGTTAGGCTGTTTCGAGTTCAATATGGCTAACGAAAACAGAACTGTCAATTACAGGACAATGATTAATCTTCACATAGATGGAGGTCTCGAAATTCGAGCCTTCCACAGGCGTGGAAAGTAGCATGGTATCTTATGAGCATGGATATAAATACCATCTGACATATATATAAATTCTTTGTATTCAAAATGTTCATTGTTTAATTGCAATTTTCTATTGCCAGAGTCCCTAAAAGGGAAAAGGTGTATTGTAATATACAAAGATTGATGTAAGACTTTTTATGTGATTATATATCCTATGATCAATGAGTCTAAGCTTGCCATTATAAATAAATAACTGTTCAAATTATCAAGGCGCACTATCATCATAATATCAGTAACAATTCTAGAGTGGATTTGTATTGTTGTTGTTATTGTTCCCCTATCTAGTTCACAACTATAATCAATTGGTGAGTGAAGGTGGGGTAGGCAGTGGTGGTGTTGGCACAAAGTAGTTGGGGGGGGGGGGGGGGGGGTGAGGGGCATGGGAGATGATGGTGGTGGCGAGGATGGCAGGAATGAGAGGAGGGATGGAGAGAGGTGATGGTGGTAGCATCAAGGAGCAGGGGAAGGGATGTAGTATTAACAACGCAGGGGACTAAAGGGAGGAAGAGGAAGGTGGTGGTGGTGATGACTTGGAGAAGGGGGAAGGGGATGAAGGTGGCAACACAGGAGTGGGAAGGGTATTATGTTTCTATAAAATGTGAGCTGTTAATTATCATTTTGGTGTAATTTTCTGCTGTTTATGAACATGTTTTCTATTAATTGGAAATTTCCAATTACACTAAAAAATGTGAAGAAAATTTTTTTCCCAAAAATATCCCAAACAAATGGAGTCTAGGAAGATAATTTTAAATTGATTTGTAATGTTTTAAATTGCCATAAATTGGCCATTGTCAACCTTCACGATGGACATAAAATGAGGGAAAGAGGTTCAATAATGATGAGAAAAGGAGTGATTTTGAGTAAAATTTTAATTTTGATATCAAATTATAAAAATATTTTTGTTCTGAAATAATTTTTAAAATATCACACTTTTTGAAATTGTATTCTCAATTTAAGATTTTATTGAAATGCAGTTTCATGCTTACAAAATGGTATCTCTAAAACAACTGCAAAATGGCAGGTATAGGGCACATTAGTAGCATAAAATTGCAGGTATGGTTTTTACTCCATGTAGTGAAATTGGGAGTACCCACAATTTCACCCCCACAGTGAAATCAATTGTTCAACCTATGATTTCACTATGCAATCGATTTTCCTTTTTAAAAGAAATTCTACCAGGCCACCCAAAGTTTTTTATATTTTATTATTATTTTTATACAGTGATAAAGTTAGGCAAGATCTAAGATTCGGGAAGCTATTATATGCTTCTACTTCATATTTTGATTTTGGAAGGGGGGAGGGTTCTAATTTATGAGCCCATTTGGTTAGAGTTTTTGGACCAAAATCACGTTGGCAGTTTGAAAACGTGAGCATAGGGCATTTGGTGAAATTTTGAAATCATGCTTTTTTAGTCTTGTAAATGTGAATAAGTGCACTTTTGCTCTGTGTAGCAATTATAAATTGCCATTTTTTCAAAAATCCCAAAAACTAAAAACTAAACCAAACTCTAATACTCACCTTATATATCTATAGTGAAATGACGTTGAAGATGAGATTTCTCTCCTAGTGAAATAACATCTTGAAGATGGAGTTTTATATTTCACTAAAATTACATGTTACAATTACACATCACAGTAAAAACTCATCTTTAACATGTGATTTCACTTTTTATACATCAAGGCAATTGAAAATTGAATAATGATTCTCTCATATCCACTTTTTTACATCCACTTTCATGTTTTTAACATGGATATTTCCTTTTCACCTCTTAAAATGTGAATATCAGCACATCAATTGTGAATATTGTGTATATCAGCACATCAAAATGAGTAAAAGATAATATTTTCCCTTGCTAACTAAGCATGAAATTCATCTTCAACTCATGGTTTTAAATGAAATGATGGCTTGAAGATGCAATTTTTGAAGGTGTCGTATTGTCAAAATTTGTTTTAAAAACAGCAATATTAATTGATATTAAAACTTCAATTTTGCTCTGAATCACCATGAGAAATAAGTCCCCTTTTTACCTAGTTTACAAGTTAAAAAGGAAAGATGCAGGAGGTTTGTTTTGGCATTGAGGAACCCACAATAACCTTTTGAAAATCTACTCCTTTCTCTAATTAGATTAGTTTCTCTTTTGCCGAATAATTACATTAGTTAGATTCTTAATTTCTTACTATCCAAGATGTGTACCTTCTCAAAGCGTCACTTTCACATAGGACACATCACTATTGATAATTGCTAGAAGATTTGAGGGAAACTGAGGAACACTTAGAATCTTTTTTTCCCCCTAAGTGAGGAGCGAACGAGGCCCATTAAGCATTATTTGGACCTTTCATAAGGTTAACCATGAATACATGATCATTGTTTGATTATGCTTCAGTAAGACTAAGAGAAGGCAGATTAAACATATAGAAGTGCATAAAGTGAATCATACCACTGACTCTTATTTCCATGAATCTAGCCTCGTACATAATTTCTTCTGTCCTCTTTGAGGACAGAAAATAGTATTCATATTGGAATCAAAATCCATATACCAGCAACACTTTTGGCATTTTTTTACCCAATCTGCCAGCGAATCTCTCTAGCCAGGGAAGTCCAATGCAAGCACTGACAGCAGTTTCCTCAACAGAACCAATGAACAACCCTTTCTTTGTTATCCCATATAGTTTGCATGGATTTCCTTTCTGACCCCATGTCATAGTTTGATGCTAATTCAGCAAGGGTCAGATTTTTCCTCCAAGCCAATTTGGGAAAAGTTCCTCCAACACACTTTTTGGTAACTCAAAGAAATATTCATATGTGCTTGTGGTCACATGAGGCTCATGAGCTATTTAATATCCATGTGACTTATTTAAATGAGCTATTATATTATGTGATTTAATATATGTGGATGGTCTTATGAACTATCATGTAATGGTCTCAATGAGATTCTTCTAACCCAGTTCCAAGGAAAACTTGTCTTTGAGGAAGAGGATGATTTAAACATATAAAAAAGTGCATAGAGTGAATCATACCACTGACTTAATTGGCGTGTTATGTTCTTTCTTCTGTCCTCTTTGAAGACAGAAGATAGTAGTCATTTTGGAATCAAATCGGTATGCCAACAGCATTTTTGGATTTTTTCCTCCCATGCTGCCATCAAATCTCTCCAGCCAGGGTAGTCCAATGCAAGCACTGACACCAGTTGTTCTATAAAACTCATGAACAACCCTTATTTGTTATCCAATATAGTGTGCAAGGATTTTCTTTCCAATCCCATGTCCATAGTCATAGCTATAATCCTACCTCTTCTCTTAATCTTTATTTTCTCCAGGAAATTGCAGCAAAAGTATGGGAAGAAGTATCATCCTATTGGTGGCACCATATTTAACCAGCTTCTGAATTTCTATAGGTTGCAGCACTATATGACTGATCTTGCTGGGAAGTATAAGACCTACAGGCTGCTCAGCCCTTTTAGGAATGAGATCTATAGGACTGACCCAGCAAATGTTGAGTATATACTTAAAACAAATTTCAACAATTATGGCAAGGTATAACTTGATTCACAAAATGCATGACTTGCTGATAGAAATAAAATTATTTGTAAGATAGAAGGTGTATTTATCTACTTACAGATATAGAAAGACAATGCCGCTTATCACATTACATATTTGATAGCTGGATTATCAATTACTAACGTTGGCATTGGCATCCTGAGCTGGCTAAAGCTGGCTAGTTCAGCCTATTCCATAAAAAATTATGGCATCTCCAGTACATGATAAAGGAAGGTATATAATATTAAACATTTTGAAACTTTGTGCAGGGTTGTTACCATAACAGCATTCTGAAGGATTTGTTAGGTGATGGAATTTTCACAGTTGATGGTGATAAGTGGCGCCAACAGAGGAAGTTATCAAGTTATGAGTTCTCCACAAAGATATTGAGGAACTACAGCAGCATAATCTTCCAAAAGAATGTGGCAAAACTTGCTCATATATTGTATGAGGGTGCTAACTCCAACCAGATAATGGATATTCAGGTGAGTATGCTACACTCAAGATTTGTATATGAATCTGATGATCCCATCTGAGTTCCAACCATATAATGACTGCAGGATCTCTTTATGAAATCAACTCTAGATTCAATTTTTAAAGTTGCATTTGGAGTAGAGCTAGATAGCATGTGTGCTTCAAGTGAAGAATGCAACAATTTCAGCAAAGCTTTTGATGATTCTAGTGCACTGATCCTTTGGCGATATGTTGATATCTTTTGGCAAATGAAGAGGTTTCTAAATATTGGATCAGAAGCAGCACTAAAGAAAAATATCAAAGTAGTTGACAATTTTGTATATAAGCTAATCCATATTAAGGTTCAGCGTATGCATGATTCAGAAAACGATTCAGCTGTAAGTGAATTACACCATACCTCAATATCAGTTGAGGGTAAAGCTTTGATCTTAGTTTGTCAATTTATTTGTCTGTGCAGATGAAGAAAGAAGGCATTTTGTCAAGGTTTCTGCAAGTGAGCGAGACTAGTACAAAATATTTGAGAGATATTTTTCTTAACTTCATATCTGCTGGCAAAGACACAACAGCAACAACTCTTTCCTGGCTCATTTACATGCTCTTCAGGCATCCTAGCTTGCAAGATAAGGTTGCACAGGAAGTGAAAGAAGCAACCAAAATGAGTGAAATAGATAATTTTGCTGAGTTTGCAGCCAGCATGAATGAGGAAACTCTAGGAAAGATGCCGTATCTCCATGCAGCTATAACTGAAACTATCAGACTTTACCCCCCACTTCCAGTGGTAAGGAAAAAACTGACCATACGCATCAGCATGTGACGAATTTCCTCCTTGAAAACCCTTGTTGGTTAGTTTAACAGAAAGGATAGACAAAGTTCTTCAAATCTGAAAATTTTTGGCATCCAAATAGTGGAATGAAATACCAAACTATGCATGAAAATTCCCGAATAATGTAACATAATTATTCAAATTTTTAAAAATTTTAAATGGATGGTTGAGTGGAGAAAAGGTTCAAACTTTGGATCACCTATTTTGATACCATAATAAATTATCAATTATTCCAAAAATGTAAGTTTTTAGGAAATAGTGAATTTAATCATCTAACCATAATATTAACTATGATCCATGCCTTTTACGTTATCTTCCCCCTTTTGGATACAAGATGCAAAGATTTGCTTTTCTGATGATACTCTGCCTGATGATTTTAGCGTGAGGAAAGGAGATATGGTGGCTTACCAACCGTATGCAATGGGCAGGATGAGATTCATTTGGGGTAATGATGCAGAATAATTCAAACCAGAGAGGTGGCTTGATGAGGATGGTTTATTCCGGCAAGAAAGCCCTTTCAAGTTTACTGCATTCCAGGTTAGTAGATGTTTTTTCCGTAAAATTTCAAACTCATGAATCATGCTTCAAGCGCAGGCTCACTACTAGCTCTTCTGGCCAATGTTTGACTTACTTTGAAGTAACATAAAGCACATCAAAGTGCAAGTATAGCCACATATTTAAAAGAATGACTAGTGGTACGAAGTCTCTCATGGTGCGGGTTAACAGGGTGGCCCGAGAATATGTCTAGGAAAGGAATTTGCTTATCTGCAGATGAAGATCTTTTCCGCAGTCCTGTAAGGCTGTTACGTGTTCAAATTAAGCGATGATAAGAAAGCTGTTGATTACAGGACAATGCTTAATCTTCACATTGATGGAGGCCTCCATGTTCGTGTCTTCTGGAGACTTATGGAAGTTAATAGTATTAGTTACAAACGAAACAGATGCTCAGTTCGTTTTCACTGTATAAATCTTCATGTAGGCAAAAAACCAGCCTGCATTATCCCTAAGTTGGATAATAATACGGGCTTTTCAACTCGTTAGAAAGTGAAAAATCTGTTGGGCAAAATGCAATTTTTTTTTTTTTAAATCAACAAATATTTTTACTAAATTTTTTTAAACATTCTAGCTAAAATGGCTAGGCCAATATCTCAAACCAATAAGAAGATAAATTTATCACACACAAGAACACCAATATTTACGTAAAAACCCTTTCTTCTTGAAATGAAAAACTACGGGACCAACTCCAACCAAATATTCACTATTATAAAACCAATTACAATGTCTTCTCAATTGTATGCCCAAAAGTTGAGTGCATAATAAATATAAAATCAACAATTCTCTAAGAATCAGTAAAAACTCACCCTAACTGGGAACTCAACCAAGCTGAGAGAGCTAGCACTTGAGGAGAAGAGGGAGCGAGTAGCCATGCACCCTGTTGGATAAGGATAATAGGATGCTACAACGCCAAGGTAAACCCAAGGAAGTTATAGATAGGAGACTTGGTGTTAAGGAAGTTCAGTCATGCTACAAGGGATTGCCTAGGCCGAACTAGGAAGACCCAAACAAGGTAACTAGTAAGAACAAGCAAGGGACTAATCACTTGGAGATATTAGAAGGCAAGTCACAGCTCCACGCCATACATGGCACACTGAGAACTTGAAAAGATAATACTCGTATGTAAATGTAACATCTAATCACTGCCACTATTAAATAAAAGTACTTCATTTTTTCATACTTCTTGTGTCTATAGGAGGAGATTAGGTCATTCACGTAGCGAGCCAAACCGTTCAAGGCTATGAGACTTCACCTTACAGAATGAGGACAAATATCCTAAAGCCATGAGAGTAGTCGAGGTCATGAAATTTACCTCATTTCAAAGAATGAGGAAAACGTCCTAAAGCCATAAAATAGGCTGAGCATGTAAATGTAACATCTAATCACTGCCATTATTAAATAAAAGTACTTCATTTTTTCATACTTCTTGTGTCTATAGGAGGAGATTAGGTCATTCACGTAGCGAGCCAAACCGTTTAACGCTATGAGACTTCACCTTACAGAATGAGGACAAATATCCTAAAGCCATGAGAGTGGTCGAGGTCATGAAATTGCCCTCGCTTCAAAGAATGAGGAAAACGTCCTAAAGCCATAAAATAGGCTGAGCTCATAAGACTGATCACCTCACCTCCAAGAATGAGGAAAACGCTTTAAAGCCATGAGACTGACCGAGGTCATGAACTGATCTCACTTGAAAGAATGAGGAAAATGTACTGGTTGAGGATATGAGATTGAACTCATCTCAAAGAATGAGGAAAATGTTCTCTGACCATGACCTTGAGATTGACCAAAATCATGACACTCACCAAATGCAACAAAGAATGTCACCTACATGAACTCAGGACAAACATAGAGTAAGCACACATTGTCAAAAAGACACTCAGTGAAGCCAAATTGTTTAACTACAAAAGGGGGGCTCAAACATGACCCCCAAAGTCCACACTGGCTTAGAATCGGCACCCCAACCTTAATTTGCTTGTCAGTGTTTGGCCTGCCTAAAGTACCGCCGTCTTCATCATTCCTCACCTTGAAAGCAATAAACGTAGTGTAGTCCTCAGGCATAAAATGAAAGAAACTCATAGCCAGGTACTCTTGAGACACCCTCTGATCAAAAGCCTCAAAATCTTCCATTAAACAATCAGTGAAAGGTATGAAAGAAAGAAAACCGTTGCTGCCACATAATTATCCTTTCTCCAAATTCACTAATACTGACTTATGAATCAGAGAGTCCCTTGCTGGTATTTCGCCGAGTTTCTCATGCTATTTTTTTCTTCATTATAGCATTCGTGGGTTCAATTCTGACCTTACAATCAACAATCTGTTGTAAGAATTAGGGCATTGGGGACAGCCTGCTACTTTAACTAATAAAAGAAAAATGCATAATATTGTCCTCAATGGCTTTTGTGCAATCAAAAGGGACAAAAGGTTTAGTAATTTACTATTATCCTTAACACCAAGTCTCCTATCTATAACTTCCTTGGGTTTACCTTGGCGTTGTAGCATCCTATTATCCTTATCCAACAGGGTGCATGGCTACTCGCTCCCTCTTCTCCTCAAGTGCTAGCTCTCTCAGCTTGGTTGAGTTCCCAGTTAGGGTGAGTTTTTACTGATTCTTAGAGAATTGTTGATTTTATATTTATTGTGCACTCAACTTTTGGGCATACAATTGAGAAGACATTGTAATTGGTTTTATAATAGTGAATATTTGGTTGGAGTTGGTCCCGTAGTTTTTCATTTCAAGAAGAAAGGGTTTCTACGTAAATATTGGTGTTCTTGTGTGTGATTAATTTATCTTCTTATTGGTTTGAGATGTTAGCCTAGCCATTTTAGCTAGAATGTTTAAAAAAATTTAGTAAAAATATTTGTTGAATTCTGACCATACAATCAACAATCTGTTGTAAGAATTAGGGCATCGGGTACAGCCTGCTACTTTAACTAATAAAAGAAAAATGCATAATATTGTCCTCAATGGCTTTTGTGCAATCAAAAGGGACAAAAGGGCCAGTAATTTACTATTTTCATTATATATCGTCTTAAACAATGTATAATCTTTACAAAATTCTCTTGTTATTGTTGAAATTGATATTTTTGTTCTAATCCAATATCTTTTATAACTTTGTAGAATTCTTGCTCGCCTTGTTCCATTATAATGTAAAAGACCTGCAGATTTCGTTTGTTCTCTGACTTCTGCTAAGTCTACGAAAGATACCTCATAGTTTTGGTCTTGCGGAAAATGCTAATCCATTTTCTGTATCAAACAGCTCGTCCCAGTTTCAGCCTAAAACCTTGTCTAGGTGAAGGGATTAAATTAAGGACTCATGATTTATCCAGCAAGGGTTTCAAGATATTCCTCAAGTTGATATCTCAATGAAATTTGTAACATGTTGGATTTCAAGCCAAGCATAAAATCATGAACTGAATCCTATGTATGAGCAAATGACTGGATTTAAGCAAAAGGGCTTTTTATCACCCCTTCAGATGATATATCTATATATATATGACTTTTACTTCAAGTGTATTACATCAGATGACAGAATTGGTTCAAAAAATTAATGACCATATGCACCGTTTAAAAACTCCTTGAGTGCTAGAATCACACTAAATAAAACTTTCCTTAATTCCTGCATCAAAGACCACAGATGCATCCTTATTTTTTTTTTCATGAGTACAGCAGATGCATTGTTGTTAGAGAAAACAAAAATTAATTAGTATTATGTTTGTGGGATGTAAAATTTAATAAATAATTGTATGTAACTTAAAGAATATATTTCAATTATATAAGTAAGATCAAATAATAAAATACAAGATAGTAATTTAAAAAATCAAAAACAAAAACAAAAATTACCTTAGGTTATATGATGAGACCAAACTTTTGCCAAGTCTTTATTACAAGTCTTTCAGCCTACTAGAATGGTGGAAGACAGCATGAAACCTAAGCTTTCCAAGCACTCTTGGAAAGTTTATCCACATAATATAAAAGATATGATTGATACTTAGAGGGGTAAAAAAAATATTAAAATGACGTTTCATTAATCTTTAGACCCAAAAAAAAAAAAAATATATATATATATATATAATGTTGTGACACGGGGTTAGTTTACACTTTTCAGTATACATAATTAGACTAGATTCCACAATAATACAAGAGAAAATGATCCACCACCTTTCTTCATTTCCATTCATAACAAAATTTGTGAGAGCGCGTGCCCTTAAGTCCTCAACAATAAATACACACCTAAATGTCATGCAAACATAAAAGACATGGATTATAGGAACATGGGCATGCATCATTTGAAACCTACTAAAGTGCTGGTGTAGTCACTGGAGAAGGAAGTTGAATCCCTGGCCTTGAAGCCCATCCCTTGCGGCTCCTATATGCCTCAATAGTTTGCAACCGAATCCTTTCTTGCGAAGCATTTTGGGCATTCTTGAATGCCTTCATAATAATATCAGTTAAAAAAAATGAGATTTCTTGTCAATGGGAGATCATATTTATCTGTTATATAATAAAACAAAAATATATGATGATACCTTAGGAACTGAAGTCAACTTTGGTGGAGCTTCAACCACTTCTCCAAATTTTATCTTCTCACGCCCAGGAAAGTCCAGCTCCTCCCCTGTCTTTGCCTTTTTATGTTTCTTCTTCTTTTCTTCCAGGTACCTGTATAAACTTAAGGTTTACTTACGTATCTGTTAAGCAAAGGCAGCATGCCTGAGCTGAGTAAGAAGTTCTGGAAATTTTTACTCTGTTTGCTTTTGCCAGAACCATGTAAAATTACACGCCGCAAAAAGATAATTGGCATAATGTGGTTTTTTAATATCAAACTGGTTTAAAAAAAAAAATTAATAAAGTACAATTTGAATTGCTTACTTTTTCTTGCGCTCCCGTCTTTTAAGACGAGTATCTGAGTTCTCCATAGGTGTTTCAAATCGAAGGTCATTAACCTGCTTTCTCTTTCTTTTTTTCTTTTTCTTTTCACTTGTGCTGTTTTGCACAATATCATCACCACCATCTGTATCCTCAGATGTCTTCAAATGCTCATCATTACCTCCATCATCCATCGCACTAGTTCTTGAGTCAGCTCTATCCTTTGGACGGGGTTTCTGTAAATTTATCAGACATAACAAATCAGCACAAAATCTGATTCTTTTCTTAAGAACTAAAAGCTTGATAAGAAGAATCAGAGTTGTTAGGAAAACTACTAGGGGCATAGGGCATGAATAATGGGCTCCCCATAAAAAATTCAAAAAAAGAAAAGAACAAGTAAATCACCCATTGATTGTTACAATAACAACTCAAGCATATGTTACGTAAAATTTATTTCCCCATGGAGAAAAATTAACAAGAACAAGAAGCCAAAAAAAGGGAGGGGGAAAGCAGAAGAAATCAATTATGTTTGCAAGAGTTGTAACATAATAAAAATAAATAGTTGTTAGCTTAGAGCACTGTGCACCCCTAGTGTCAGCATCCGGTAAAAATTAAAAGTAAAATGTCAAACTGAACTACTTTTAAACCAAGCTCAATTGTAACTTTTCTATTAAGTTTTCAATTATAAAAGATAGTCAGTCATCAGCCAATTAGCTATAGCTCAGCTGGCACTTCCTCCTCTCATAATAATGGGATGGAGGATGAGGTCATGGGTTCAAGACCCGCTGGGTGTGTGTGTGTGTGTGTGTGTGTATACCAATCAAAATAGACAGTCAATCATCAAAAACTCACTATTCATAGTGAATTGTCAAATTCTTGCATAAGCAATGAAGCTTTCAAGGATTAATAAAGTTCCCAAAAAGGAATTAACTTTTAAGGGAAGTATCACACCCATGTTTTCTGAACAAAACCTAATCATAAATCTAACGACTTGACGATACCCGATACCCTAATACAAGTTTACATTCTACAACTATCATTGCCATTGGAAGCATGAATTCGTGATTCAGCCAAAGAAAAACAGAGTATCTAATAAAAAAATGCAACTCAGTTTCATCCTCAATGCTCAGCACCTCATATATCATTCTACATATTCAATCTCAAGAATTTTTTTTTTTTTTTTTTAAATTCTCAGAATTCATTATTAAAACACATTTAATGGGAGCAGGAACAAGCAATAAAGCACAGCCCCAATATCAACAAATCACTACAAATTAGACAAAAAAAAACTACAATGATCATGGATTGGTCAGAAAAGAAGTGAGCGCTATAGAATTCCAATTAATAAGAATAAGATTAATTGAAACTTGGGATTAGTTATGGAAGAGAGAAAACAAAAATTTGAAGAAACTTACTTTATTAGCTTGACCATCCTTTGAAGCAGACTCTGAAACAAACACAAAGCCATCTGAGAAAGATAAAAAAAATAATAATAAAAAAAATAATAAATAAAACCTATTTATAGGCATATAGACAGGAAGAGGGAGAGAGAGAGAGGGGGAACCTTGGGGTTTGGGGGAGAGAGAGGAAGTGAGGGACATGAGTTTGCGGAGTTTGGAAGGGACAGCGTCGATTTGGGAGAGGACGGGCGGCGGAGGGAGGCGGCTGTGGCCTCCATGTGCGGCTGCGTAGTTTTTCTCTCTTCTTCTCTGTCCTTTCCCACCCATCTCTGAATAATATGATATGTTGTTTAGCGAGTTGCGAATAGCTAGCAACCCTACTACTTTCCCTGCTTTGCTTTCTTTTTCTCGCTTCAGTTTTTCATTTGCTTGGTCGAAAATTACGACCTAAAAAGTCCGATTTTTTTTTTGCCACAATTATTCTTTGGAGCAATGCTTTGCACAATTTTATACCACAACTCGCTACATAACAAGTTGTCCCACTGTCATACTTTCACCATTCACAATTTGTCACATGTCGAGTTATGACACAAAATTATGTACTTTTATGTGTCCCAAGTATTACTCTTACTCTTGCAGTAGATTACCAGCAATGGAAAAGGTGGCAATTCCCACGTAGAAGTGGCATGTCATCGGTCACTCACGGTTTGTCATGTAAGATAATTATAGTAAAAAAATTACCTTGTAACTAGATTTTTTGTTTCAAAATAATACCATTTTGCTAACAATTTTGTAAGTTAGCAACGTTACTATTCAAGAAATTAGCTTCTTGAGTCTACATTATTGTAGCAACTCGAGCTAAAGAAACTCAAGTTAGAACTAAAGTCCACGTGGAACTCTGAGTATTAGGGACTCAAATTCCTACTCCTTTCTTCTTCCTTCCTTCTTTTTCTTCTCTCCATCTTCATTTTTTTTTTTCTTTTCTCCACTACCGTTCCACTCTCTTCTTCCCAGCCCCCAAAACTCAAGATAGTTCTTCCTTTAAAATAACGATCTCAAAAGCAAAGCAAAAACGCTAACCCAAACCCTTAAAATAACAATCTCGAAATCAAAGCAAAAACCCAAACCCAAAAATCACGATCTCGACATTGGGTTTGACAATCTCGGCATTAGAGCTGCTTGAGTTTGACAATCTTAGCTTGGGTTTGACGATCTTGGCACCGGAGCGGCTTGGGTTTGACGATCTAGGCACCAAAAGTTTGTTTTCTATGTTTTCTGGTTTGGTTTGTTTTGAGATTCATTTTCTATGTTTTCTGGGTTGGTCTGTCTCCGGTGGGATATTTGGGTTTCAGGGAACTCAAGTATTAGAGATTCAATTTCCACGTCAACACAAGTCTTCGACACTCGATTCGCTATAGTGAACTCGAGTCTAAGAGACTCGAGATGTTAGTTTCTTAAATAGTTTGGAAACAATGCTAACCAACGAAAATGTTAACATTTTAGTGTTATTTTGCAAAATTTCCCCCTTGTAACTCATGAGACAATCTCTTAAAATATATATACACGTGGGACTCATATGTGAGACCAGTGTTCCGGTTTTCCAATTTGTCTGTTAAAACAAAATGTTTCGATTCCAATCAAATTTGGTGTATAGTTTGAAGATTATAAACAAATATTTAAATGCATATTTAACACTAATATTTACTCATCACCAATAAAATAATGAAAATCAAATCAAAATAATATAACATTAATTATTTAAAAAAAAAAAAAAAAAGAGAACCAAAACAAAATTAGCAATGTTTGATGAGGGGAATATCCACAGCAATGTGTGAAAACCCACGTAATGCTCAGAGGGTGGTCTCATGAGAAATTTTAAGAAAATGTAAGAGGTTGGTCTCATGAGAAGTTCAAGAAAACCCACGTAATGCACAATCATTGCTTAACCACGGCAACAAAACTAGAGGGTATCAACTGGACTTGGGAAGCCATCAACTGGATCTCTTCAATCAAATGATCATATAGGGCCGTTGGGCAGTGGTCAAATTTCATGACTAGGACAAATTCAACGTCATCGCACTCAAAGACGGGACACAAAATAAATACCAATTTCCTTAAAAAAACACCTGATAGTCTTCTATGGCTCCAAAATATAAGAATTAAGTCGGTCATTTACCAATAGCAGTCGCGAACATATAATGGGCTTACATAATGGAAGGTAGTGTAAGATCCAAGAAAGATAGGTTGGGGAGAAAGAAAAACTAAGTCCAATTGACATAAAAACATTATAGAAAAAAAAACATGGAAAGAAGTAACATCCACCACTAACACCAACGGTTATAACAAGATGCAGTAATATAGATTTCTTTGGTTTAGAACATGGGACAATTTGTTTCTCAAAAAAATGAAGGATAAATTGCAAACTATACTTTTAAAGTTTTGAAATGTTTGAATTTTACACTCTAAAGTTTTAAATTTTAGATTTAAAACCCTAAAGTTATATTCCGTTTGCATTGGCAACCCTCCTATCTATATTTTCCGCTAAGTGTCACATAAACTTGTCACGGATGTTTAATTCACTCTATAAAGCAATGTCACGTCATTTTTTTAGCATATAAAATTTTTAATAATTAAAATAAAAATTATTGGACGAAATTAACAAGCATGGAAAACTTATGACACTTAATAGAAATTATAAACAAAAGGGGTATGAAATATAACTTCAATGAGTAAAATCCAAATTCTAAAATTTTAAAGTGTAAAATCCAAACATCTCCAAACTTTAGAAATATAACTTGCAATTTACCCAAAAATAAAAGAACATGACAATATTTTTGTACACATTGGAATAAAATTTAGGCAGGAATCCAGTAAAATTACCATGAAATTAAATGTTTAATAATTACCAAAAATCTTATTTACATATTTATTTGTATTAATGATTAGATGAAATATCAGGCAGCTTCATGATGGGGCAGCCTTCAATACCTCAATTCTGTTTACCATGATTCAATTCTGTTTCACTAGAGAAATATGGGTCTATTGAGCTACCGGATAAAGCCATGGTAGTCTCTATCCAAAAAGAATACAGGAATGTATATACCGTACTATCATTTAATTTTCTATAACAAAAATTTTTGATTGACAAAAATGAACAGCCTAACCTCAGACCCTAAAGATCTTCAACCTCAATGACAGCATACTTACAACTCAAATTTTTTTTTCCTTTAAAAAACAAAATGCCTGAATACATCTAACAACAACGCACTCTATAGATATACATAGGGTTGCTCTGCTAGACTAATACTTATGTTACACCCACACAGACGGCGTCGAACGAAATTGACTTTGATTTTGAACAAGGCAGCCAACAGGCTCTTGTAGTATATCTGTCCTGGAAGAATAATAATGGTATCCAACAAATATCAAAGGTCTAACACTACGACTTTATGAGGGGTCTGAGCCCATCACCTTCCCAACCAAGCTTGAGCATGTGATCCACCACTTTCAAACTCAACTGCAAGCAAAAGGCAGCAACAGTGTGACAACATTTCAATTTAAAATATGCATTTATAGTGATTGCTACTTATTTCCTTTTTCTTTTTGCAGGGTAAAGAAAATCTATTCTGCTCTTAAAATACTGTTTTATAAAACAAAAAGTTTATTTTAATTAAACAATTTTGCTTACATCAAAGTAACAAAATAAATTGATGTACAATAACAACAATTAGAACAGTAAATAAAAACTAAAAGGTCGAGGAAATTTCTTTTTCTTTTAAATATCTATTGTATTCCATTATAAAGATGAAGGAGCTCAGGTAATTGAAAGTCTCAAACAGAGTCAATTTGTTCTTTGCTTAAGTGGGACAACCACCCTCAGTCCCAGAAAAGACTGAAAGCATTTGCTGGTTGTTAGCAATTTCCTTCATAGATTCTTCAGTTTTTTGCTTTTGTTTTTTTTCTTCTTTTGTTAAGCATCATATGTTCTTCAGTTAATCAAACGAAAAAAGATCATTTAACAAAACATTTGAGCATGGTTATCCCATTAAACAGTGTTAAAAGGAGTCAAAGAAGATTCCCAGCTCAAATAGTAGCATATTGCTCTGCCATGGAGTAAGCAATAACTACATGAAATACAAAGAATAACATAACATTTAACTTACAGCTGGATCTGTGAATATTATCAACCGTTTATCTGCAGTTGACACCAAGAGATTCGTGTTATCCTTGTTTAGAGCCAGAGCTGTAATATCTTGCCCTTCACCAAGCTCCAGTATATGAAATACCTACAGGATTAGGTATTATTGCCTGTTAGTAGGGCATGAGCCAACTTACTCATGAGTTATGACACCAAGCAAGTAATTTGTGAGCAAAATCAAAGACATCAAAATGAAAAATATCCATGTTAAATGCCAGTCATAAGACATGCGCAAGAGGCAAAGAAAAAAAAAAAAAAAGAAGATAAAACGAAATTCCTGTCATCATGTTCTGTTCTGTCTCATTTAGGAATGCTAAGTTTTACAAAAACTTATTCAGACCCAGGGCATGGCATGGGAGAAAAGACAAGAGGGCTTAACAATTTAGCCAAGTTCCTGTATCTTAACAATGGGCTTTAAACACCAAAACACACTCCAGCGCCTCAACATACCAGATTTCAAGTAATTTATGTGGTTAACACCACTAATATAAGGAGAATAAATATGACGGATTGTTGTACCAATCTCATATGTACCATGCCTCCTACCTTAAGAGTATGCAGATCCAGGAAGCCAATTGAAGGCGATGGAAGATCCAATCTGTTGCTTTTTCCAGTTTCATCTGATTCCAAATCAAGATTTTCAGTCCCTGGCTTCTGTAACTTCAGATCCCAGCTATTATTGGCAGTCATATCATTTTCCAAACATGAATTCATTCCAATCAAAGCACTCTCCCCATCCAAAGAAATTTCCAAGCAACTGATGCTACAATGGAAAGGAAGTTCTGCTCTGGCAATCAAAACCCCATTAAGAGAGAAGGTACTGAGAGTTTGTTGTGATTTATTCCAGGCCATTACAACCCCCTGAGATGAGAGGCAGACAGCATCGGCCTCCACACCAGAAAGCCTTCTTATCAGGCGACCCCTTCTTATAGAATGCAAGAGAATATCTGAAGAAGTGGAGCATGAAACCACAACTCCCAGATCTGAGTTGACACAACAACAGAGTATTTCCTGGTGGTGGCCCCGAAGAACATGTAGGGGACCTTCAATACGACACCTCCTGCTTTTGTCTGCTAATACATTTGATAGAGTAGAACTGCTGGTTGAAGTCGGTGCGCCTGTTCCAGTGGAAGGCTCTAATATGCTGGTTGAGCGAGAAGTAAATGCCCTATGTATTCTCCAAAGTAATACCGTCGTGTCCCTGGATCCCGTCACCAGGTAGTTGCTATCAGGTGAAAGACCAAGACAAGTAACTGGAGCACAGTGCCCATGGGCTGTTTCTAAGGTTTTTGCACCATCAGATGATATTAGCTTGATACTATTATCCAAGTGTCCACCTAGTTACCAGCCAAAAAGGTACAAGACAAAGTTAATCTAGAAGTGCAATAGCAAATACTTATCTCAGTCATCAAATTCAATGCAGGCTGAATTTTAACATGCAGCAGTGGAAAAAGAGTTCACACTAGAGATATATGTAGAAAATCCAAACAACCATAGTGCAAATAACAACAATAACAACAATATATTGTAAGTTAATAACCTTCCATAGGGCCCAGGGGAGGATTAAGTCCAACAAATCCAAGTAATAAAAGACAAAAGTAACATTAACATGACATTGGACAGGACTAACTAACTTTCCAAGGCTAGACATGTTCTCATTAGGCTCCACCAGGTTTCCAGGAACACCAGAATGGCAAAGAAAATGAAAACACAAGTGATAGAAATAGATTATGTCAATTCAAAATTCTACATTGTTTCCTTTGTCTTTTCCACTATCTTCTAGGGAATCAAACTAAGCAAAAACATCACACAGACACACCCACACATTTCTAACGTTAGTCTTCCTTCAGTGTGAAAATTAATGAGCAAAGAAAGAAAATAGAAAAGGAAAAAAAAAAAGAATTATTCAGGGTTCAGGTATGTGGATTCCAAAATTTTCATTCTCTCTTACAGGCATTTCCAAATTCCTTATCAGAAATCAAACTAATAGATAGAGCAAACACACATAAAATTTAATGGAAAATGCACTGTTTCCATTGATAAAAAAAAAAAAAAAATGTCAAACATCCTAATGTAATCTAAGAATTAGATGAATTTGAAATTGAATAAATAGAAAATCCAAAAATAAAAAGGGCACCAATGATAAAGTTAAAACCCCCAAAATTGATGCATTCAGAAACAAGTACCAAATTAGCTTTCCATTCTTTTTCTTCCAGTTCCATTATTTGGTTCTCCTCAAATGCAGCTCAGAATTTTCTTAGGGTCTACTGCCTTTAAACATCAAATTCCAAATTTATTACTAGTTTAATGCATGCATGTACTGTGCACCTATTAGCCAAGACATTTCGACAGAGATGGCTGAAAAATTTAGCACCTGCAGGTTTCTCGGATACTCACAAAGGCTATCTATCAGAATTGCACTAATCTGGTATATCAATAAAAAATCCTATGAGTAAAATAAGTACTAACTATTAACCATGAATAACTTGCTGCTCTAGTCGGTTTCCTCCACTTTTCCAGTAACACAACAAAGCACAAGATTAGTATACAACAACAACAACAACACAGCTTTAGTCCTAAAAATTTGGGGAGGCACAAAATTAGGATCAATAATTTTAATCAACTCTGATCACTTAATAGCCATCCAGAGATTTTTTTTTTTTTTTTTGGAAGAAATGCTGTATAATTAACAAATGAAATGTGTAAGGATGAAAGTAATTCTTTTAAAATATTACCACAAATGGTGTAAGATATGCCTAGGTTGACAACACTGCTAACCTGATAGGTTCTTTACAGATACAAAAAGAGAAGCAAGAATGCAGAGTTGCAAGGTTGTAAGCTAGTAAAGTCCTATCATTAGATTAAAAAAGTACACAATGAACTCACAGTATACCCAAGGAAAGTGTTTAGCAAAAAAAAATGCTTCATCAAGTTGAAAAATTCTTACGATTTTTTACAGGAATGGAAGCACTCTACTTGATATATTAAATTCAAAGTATGTAAGGTTAGAATAAAAACAAAACATATGCTTACCAGTAATAATTTCATTGTCACATGTAATTGAAACTATAGCTGAGCTTCTGATCCCAGATGTGGCAAATGCTAGAGCTTGGGGAAAGTGCCACTCATCAGCACCAGATCCAGCTGGTCCTTTGAACATGCGCAGAAATGTTCCACCAGCAGAGCTGGCTGAGGCTCTTCCATGTTGAAAGAGGAACGGTGTACCCTGACCATCAGGTGTGTTGGGCTGCCACTTGTGCTGTGCAACACGTGCTGCTGGGGCATTAATATCAACAATTACAACAGTATCCGAAGAAGCATGAATGGCAGCTGCAGGTAGATTGCAGCGTTCAGGTGTTGGAATAGCATATGGTTTGACTTCTTGAGGATTGCGAAAGATGGTCTGACAAGTAAAACTACAATCAGGATCATCTTTTAAGCATATACTTTATCAGATAACAGACACCATAACAGCTGAAACCTCAATGTTAACATGAAAACTCAAGTGAAAGAAGCTTTTATTATTTTTTTGATAAGGGATTGTATTTTTTTTTTTTTTTTGGGGGGGGGGGGGTGTGGGGGGTTGGAGACAACTCATGCACAAAGGATGTAAAATAGCAGTACACCGTTGTCATCATTATTATCATCTAGGATGTACCATTTAGCCTTACTGGGGCATCTTGCAATATTTACACTCACACTTCTTTACCTTATTTACCCCAACCCACTCTTATTTTATCAGCCACATCGTCCTTAATTTCCCCATCTTTATGCAGTATCAATTCAAGATACCAAAAGTTATCACCCCCAATATCTTTTGATGAATGAGTTTCACCATCCCTTCACCTCTATTTATATACTAGATTTATTCTCTGGATGGGCAAATAATCATTTTTAGTCCTATTTAGTGTCTGTTTGGCAAGATTATTTTTGCCAACTTATTTTACCATTCAGATTATTTTTGCTACTATTCATGGATTCCACTGCATTTTTTGGTACTATTTATGAGTCCTACTGTACTATTTCAACTAACTTTTACCTTTATCTATAGTACTTTTAGCAAAAAATTTTCAGTTTCAACAAAATAAGCAGATCCCAAACAGACCCTTAATGTGGTCAACAACGAAAGGCAACCTTGAGGTGCCAAGCCCTTGTATCACCTAAGGCACCAAAAAGGCGCTCAGGCGAGCAAAGTGAAGTGCAGAACTCTAAATATAATTATTACACTCTTTTCATACAAGGACCACAAATTGTGCTCTTTGATTACAAAGGTAGGACGTTCAATTCCATCAAAAACTCTCCTGTTTCTTTCATACCACAAATTCCACGACACAAATGGGCATGACTTGCCACACCTTAGCAACTCTATGGCAATGAAATCATCCTTGCCAATACTCCAAAAGATCAAGCCCAAATTTAGGTGTCACCCAGACCAGTCCAAACAATGCAAAAACAAATGAACATATCTTTGTTGCCAAAGAACATTTAAGTAGCAGGTCATCAATAGACTCCCTGCTTCTTTAACACATACAACACCAATCAATTATCAACAAGATGCCTTTTTCAAAGTTGTCAATTGTCAAGATTTTCCCTAAAGCCGCATTCCACATTGTGGGGCCTTGGTCATCCATATGCTCTTCCAAGGGAAGGGAAACCCGTAGAACCCCTAAGGGCATTATAGCATGATCAAACCTCAAACATGCCTTTCTTGTTTGGTATCCACAAGGCCCAGTCTTCACATGTTGATGAAGGAAAATTATCATAGAGCAACTCAAAGAAAGAAGCATCTGATTCCATTCCCAATACTGATGACACGAGGATTAATATATTGGACCTCACCCTCATAGGTATTGAATAATTAAGATGTTGAAGCCTCCTTGTCCAAAATCTTACTTGAGAGCTGGCTCATACCTTGAACCATGAGAATTCGAAGAATGGCTTCTATCCCCCACTGATACTCTTCTGACCCCAAGGCTGCTCTGTTATCAACCCTCCCCAAACTTCACCATAATCAGCATGGATTACTCTCCCCCAGAGATGGTCCCTTTCCACTCCAAACCTCCAAGGCCACTTCCCTAAGAGTGCCAAATTAAAAGAGCTAAGCTTCTTGATACCCAAATTCCCTTTCTTTTAAGGGTGAGCACACCACTCTCTAATCCACCGAGGAGAACTTCTAAGGTATCACCAATGCCTCCCCATACAAAATATCTTTGGAGTTTTTCCAATTTATTGGCCACATGTGTAGGCATCATGAACAAAGATATAAAAAAAATAAAATAAAAGAAGATAGCGTACTCTTAATCAAAATCACCCTTCCTCCTTTTGGAAAGTACACTTTTCCCACCCTACCAACCTTCTTACCACCTTTTGAACTGAAATCATATGTATCTAATGCTTATTAGGAATAGTTTGAAAATTCAAACCAGTAGCAGGCTCTATTAATCTAAAAATAAAATTTAACAATATTATATAAAATCTTCTAAAAACAAAAGGTAAAAAAAAATCAAAGCTAAAAGATTATATGATTGAAGGTTTTTTTCCCCTTTTATTTTTTTTCCTTTCTTTCCTTTTGCTGAATTTCATTGAGGCTCTCACCTCAAGCACCTTAACAATCTATAAGATGCTTGGGCTCTCACTTAGGCTTTAAAGGCAAGCTTGGGTGCTCAGCCGTTCACCTAGGCTCTAAAGGCAAACACCCTATTTAGAGGCACCTTGCCTCAAGGCTTCAAAGGTGCCTTGCCTTGACCGGGCAGCTGGCTCGCCTTTGACCATACTGGTCCTTTGTACCTTTAAAACCTTATATTTTAAAGTATCATTCCAAACTTCCAATGAGTTAGCTTTAGTCTTATCAACTAACAACAATATCATATGTAGAAAGCAGACACCATAGAACCTTCTCTTGAATAGAGTATTCATAATTAAATGCGAAGAGATAAGAACTTAATACTGATCCTTAATACAAACTTATTGTGATAGGAATGCTTATGATACCTCATTGGTTTTCACATTAGTTATCACACTGGCATACATATCCTTAACCAAATTAAAATTCTTTAAGAGGAGCCCTTTTCCATTTCAAAATCCACCAATTGCCTTTCTAAATAACTTATCATAAACTTTCTCTAAGTCAATAAAAACCATGTGAAAATCTCAAATCGTTTCTCTATTGTCTCCATTAAACGCCTAGGTAAGAAAATAGCCTCCATTGTTGTCTACCCTAAAATAATACCAAATTAATTCTCCGATATTGTTGTTTCATGTCTCAACCTGTGCTCAATTACTCTCCTAAAGCTTCATGGAGAGACTAATAAGCTTAATCCCCCATTTTGGTTTTAAATTATCATGAAATACATCCCACTACCAGCAACATAATGGAGATACATGACACCTCCATAAAAATCTAGGGGGAAGATATAGAATGCTACATTAAAATTAAGAAAGAAAACAAAAAAATTCCATATGTATAAGCAAATCTGCAGAAACAAATTGAACCCAAGAAAATTAAGGTTCAGCCAAATGAAATTGATTGTTACCTGCAAATGAAGAACATCAGCTAGTGGCATCTTCTTCAAATGAGGGACAGTCAAAAGTTGGGATGGGGTTTGTCCAAAGTATGCAATCTGGTCTTGTGTAGCGCGCTGTTGTACCTTTTGTTGGTACAAAAGAGAAAAACAAAATGAACATAAGTAAGAAACAGAAAAATCGTAGAGCAATTATGGCCAGCAAAATAGACTTACTGGGTCCAAGATCTTATCAATATCAACTGTCCCCTCATAGGTGATATAAAAGAATACATTATTTGCCAATATAGCTTCTTTGCCCCGTTGCTTATACCTGAAAGTTCCAATTCAACGCAGTAAACACCAGAAGAAAAAAAAAAGCTCCAAGTTGATTTCAGTATGACAGTTTTCTAATATCTCTACCATGGTTAACAATCGTCTAAAGATTAAAAATGAAATAACAGAGCAAAATGATTCAGAAAATTATAATTCCTGTCACAAAATTGGGATACCTACCCAAATATAAGATCAATCCACTCATGCAAGTGGGCAGATACATGCTCGCTCTCAAGAGCCATTCGATGCTTATGAATGAAATCAATTGGGTTTGCAGCCCAAGGAGGAAGTTCAACAGAATCTGATATGGTGAATATAAATCAAAAGAGAACATTCAACTTCAGTTTGATGGCCATCAAAATTTATCCATGTTACTAAAACAAAGTACTTTGAGAAACATACCAAGCTTTCCACCTAATTGTGTTGTACCAAAATCAATTGAGTTTTCATTGGTCAAGGTCTCAGGGAGGTAAAATAGCTCAGGAACCTAAGGTACAAAAACACAGAAAATTTATTCCAAATTCATAGCCATTATATGAAATTGAAAAGCAAACAAAGATGAGAGATGTAATTCCTCCATAAGAATGATCATACACATACCAATTCCTTCACATCACTCATTTCCTCAAGAATTCCATTCCAAGTACCAGCAATATCTGAAAACATCCGATCTGCATGATCAAATTTGCCACCTTGCAATTGAATCGAGAGAGTTGTAAATGGTTCAACCCTAACAAGGTAATATAGAACCTGTAATAGAAACACAAAAAATCACAGAGGTATCATCATAGTGTCTCCTAATAATTAAGAAAATTTGCCCATTTGATACTGAATTTAATTGGTACACAAACACAAAGAACATTGTATAAAATATCAGAAATGACAAGTTTCAGAATATTAAATCAAACAAATTGCCATTTTTCAACATAGACAGCCAGATTACCAAAGAATAAAGGTGTCTTGTCACAAATAAAGTTGTACTTTGAGAAATGACAAATCTGGAAACATAGGTTTTTTTTTTTTTTTTTAATTTTAAGCAATAGAATTTAATTGAAAGGCGCAAAAAAAAGGGGTGTCACTGCCCTAGTACACAGAAAGTGTACAAAGGAGAGACAAATAAAAATAAGGCACATTTTATATAATATAATGAAGATAATAGATGTACCTAGAATTTCACATGAACTTTCAGCAAGGAAAGCGCAAGTTTTTCTCAATTCAATAACTAGCAATCTAGGGTCCAGTGTGAATTACAAATTTTCGGTGTAGACAGCTGAATTACCAAAGAATAAAAAGGTGTTTTAACTTTGAAATAATTTGAGATCTATGCTCTCAGAAAATGACAACCTAATTGGAAAACAGGCAAGATGTACCTAGAACTTCCTGTGAACATTAAGCAAGGAAAGTTCAAGTCTCTCAATTCACTACTAACTAGCAAACTAGGATCCAGGATAAATTGCAAAATTTTCAGTGTACACAGCCGAATAACCAAAGAATAAAAGGTATTTTAACTTTGAAATAATTTGAAAATGACAACATAATTGAAAAACAAGCAACATTTCATATAAACTAAGGCAAACAATGGATGTAAGCAAACTTTCATGCTAACTTTTAGCAAGAAAAGTTCAAATTACTCTCAAATTTGTGAGTTATCATAATTCACTACTACCCTAGCAAAATAGGATCCTGAAATCAGACCAGAAAATTTTTCAATATATAAATAATAATTTTTTTTAATTATGGTTTACACACAAGCAACATGATATTTTGCAAAGCAAATAAAGAAATATCAAATATCATCAAATTCCTCAATGGAAGGTCCACGGCTCGCAGTCTCCAACTTGCAGCAATCATCAAATTCCTCACTTGAGTAATTTGAACCCACAATCTCACCCTCCAACCAATTACTATCGGAGAATGGAGTTTCAGATGAGCTATAACTCATTGGGCACAGCAATTACAATATATTAACACAGCAAAAACACTAATACAAAAAAATAAATACAAGGGAACACCTACTGTTCCAGCACTTGAGTAGTGTGAACCATAATGGAATTTGGGGATGACGGGATCCTCAAAGCTAGAATATCTCTCTTGGAATTTTTTGAGACGGTCAGGATTCAAAGCACCGACAGGCTGTAAAATATAAGGCTTTAATGACACCATAAAATTCATAATTCTACAATGACAGGAAGAAATATTCAAATGATGCCACCTTTGAAAGATCTCGATAAGAAGAAGGATCAGCAAGATCCAAACTCTTTGAACTGTAGTCAGAAAGAATCCAAGGGAAAACTGGATACTGCAAGAAAAATGAAAAATACTTAGTAACAGATGCTCATCTCCATATAAAATGAACAACTGTTGAGAAAAATCAACCTGAGTGATGTCATTATAACTACGACCAGCCAGGGTATTCAGCTGCATCAGATATTCAAAATTGCTGATCTGCACGAGAGTTGTGATTATACAGATTATTATTCTCATCTCTTTATGGGACATATTAAAATTTAAGAAATGAAAGCACTAAAGCTATATAACTGCAAACAATATTCCTGACAATGTGAAGTTCACTCTGAACTCATACCTCCCACCTTGCCCAACGTTCCATAAGCTGAGTTCTCTTCAGGAGTTGATCAGGTCTCTAGAATACATAAATAATTAAATTAGTCCTCAACTATAAAAGCAAAGATGAAAGGGGAAATCCTTGTAAAAATTATAATCCTGCACTGAAATCACTCACACACATGAAGCTAAATTCAAATGTCATAGAGATCATGTCTAGTATTTATTTATTTTTTTATTATTTTTTTTTTTAATGTTGTGAGTGTGTTGAATAAGCTTATTTTGTTTAAAAAGAAGCTATGTAAAAGTATAATACCTAGAATAAGTGAGAATTTAAGCTCACATTTTAATTTTAAAAACACAAACCCTATGATTGGGGGTATCTTGTAATTCATTAGTCAATATCAAAGACTATTTAATCTACAATTGTAATTCTTTAGGAGGCTCTATCTTGTGAGTTTTCTTCTTACCTAAAAAAAATCTTTATTACTTATAAAGAAAATTCCTATTTTACACTTCCACAATCAGGCAAAGAGTGCATTAGGTAGGGGTGAAAAATGAGAGGATAGACAAGGGTGAAGAGAAAATGGAAGATAGATTGTGATTCTCTCTTGTTTGGTAGAACAAAAAAGTAGAAGAAATGTAAAAAATAAAACTTATTGCTTTCTATCAGGGTGTGCCATTTAAAATCTTCCCAAAATGGGAGAAAAATGTCTTACATAGGTGATTTTTTTTTTTATAAAAGTCTAACATAGGTGATTTGACAATCTAATCCCTCTAATTTATTCAATAAAAGGATATAATAGAATTTAATACAAGATGCTTTATTCTCTCCACTTTTCTCTCCCTCCTAACAAATATTAATCTCTTCTATCCTTTTTTTTTTCTCATCCACTTTACATTTTCTTTCCTCTCACTTCTTTATCTTCTCTACCAGACAAAACCTAATCCACTCTACATGCCTGTCATGTATACCAAATATTACATTCACAAAGTAGCTATCTGATTCATAAACTCAGATAATAAATAAATAGAAACTTTAGTTTGAGCACTATCTGGACGGGAAAGCTCCATGTCTAAAATTCTTTGAAATTTAGGAAGTTCGACTGGAATGAGAGGATATTTAAACCAACAATGGAGTTGACAGATGAAGTTATTGTGGGTGTAAAAGTAGAAAGTTTACACCTTTTATATTTTGCTAACATGATCCTTACACAACACTGACAGACAAAAAACTTTCACAGAAAATTATCTACACATATACCAGGAGGAACAAGATGCAAACCTGAGTTGCCAAATATATATTGTTCAAATGAGGAGGACGTGCTTGAACAATAGCTCGATATGCATTTCGCCGCCCCTCAACACTCTGAAGTATAAAAAGGGGGGGAAACAAGAACAAGTAAATGTCAACAACAGGTTGATTAGTAGGCGTGTTGCAAGGATTGGAAACCGTTAAAATACTTTCATACTTTTATTATTTACACAAGCAAAAAGCAAAGGAATTGGAGATGATATCTTTCAAAGATGTACCCCAAAATCAAAGAAGAAATTTGAGCGGTCAACCATGAACAGTTCCAAAGCACTCCTTCTTAGGAGATACCTGTGGGGAAAAGAACCCAGTAAAGGAGGATGAAGAACAGGAACAAACAGAAAAGTATCAAATAACTTAACATGAACAGCTGAGAGGCAATGGCATCACATTATATTACATAACTACAAAAGATAGTATGAGAAATAACATCTCTAACTTAAGTGAGGAGAAAATGAAAGAAAGGCATCTTTCTTCACAGCAAATAGATGTTAAGTGGCTTAATATCTTTTGTGTTGGTTTTGATAGGTCCATAGTAGCTGGTTCTTGCCATTACTCAATCTAGCCTTAGTGTTTAGGTGTGTTTAGGTAGAGGTGGCAATTTGTGTTAGCATGTCGAGTTTGTGTCGTGTCAACTCGTGAATATTCGACTATAAGGGTCAATACTAACCTGACACGTATTAAATAGGTCAGGATTCCTCAGCCCTAACACGACCTGTTTATTAAACAGGTCAGTCGTGTCGACCCGATTATCAGATTTTATCGAAGCAAAAAAAATACAAATTTTAGTATATACCCAATAGATCTAAACTATGAAAAACCAAAAAAATAGATTTTTTTAATATCAAATTTAGAACTAATGAATAACTGTATCACAAATAATCATTAAAAACTAAAGCATATCTCAATATTACAAATATTCAATCAATATGTCAAACAAAATAAACCTTAGTTTATAAACCTAGGGTTTTGAAAGGTATATTAGTAAAATGACATTTACATAAACATGTTAGATGAGTCAAATAGGTTCCATGAGTTGGCCACAAACACGACACATTTATTAAACGAATTAGTCGTGTCAGCCTGAATATAACACGAACCCGTTAAGCCTCAACTCATAACCTACCAATTTTATGTCATGTTAATTGATTGTGTTGGATTTTGCCACCCCTATGCTTAGGTGCCTAAGGATTATAGGTAAATCAGAATTTGACCAAGTTAGTTTAGAAACGGAACCATCCACTACATTGCAATGCCGTTTTTTTTTTTTTAAGAAACCAAACTGTAAAGCTAGGTTTGATATAAAGAAATGAAAATTCCATATGTTACAAAAATAGATTCTCGAAAGGCGAACAATTTTGAAAACCATTTTCCATTTTCCCTAACCAAATGCGATTTACGGGAAACTTAAAAAAATAAAAAATAAAATAAAGACAAAGCCAATGAGCTCTAGCTCAACTGGCTCCTCCTCCCCTTGCAAGTGCTTGGTGGCGGGTGAGGTCTTAAGTTCACGACCAATGGAGTGCATGTGTGACTTACCAGTCAAAAAAAAAAAAAAAAAGACAGTCTTCAGATATTTTTCGCTGAAACAGCAGATCATTATAGTTCCATGAACCAAAAGCCAGTCCATCTTTATTTCTTTTTTCTAAACTCAGTTCCCCAATGACAAACATAATCTTAATGTGTTAGATACGACCCAAATAAAAACCTAGATTAACCCACTATTAGCTGTCTAAAAGCTTAATATTTCTTACAGTAAAAAAAAAAAAATTGATGTATTCAATGATATTTCAAAAATTTATAGCTCAATTTACTAAAGTTCTAACAAGCACAAAAAAAAAAAATTACAATAAAACTAACATAAATATACTATTGACTTTACCTTCTGCTATATATTTGATGAAGAGAGGACATCAACCAGCTGTGATCCTTTTCTAGGCCTCTCAACTCAGTACTGCATTCCAACCCATCTGTGATGTTGGTCTCGCTATTATCAACTATAAAATTTATTCTCCTACTGGTTACCTGAAAAAGGAGACATTGGAGTCTAAGCTTAGTAGAAATTATTATGAGTAATTACGATAAGTCAAATTTCTTGGGACAAGTTACAGCACTTAAATATTGATTTCAGTTGCCTATCTCATAATTAAAAGAAAAGAAGGTAGTCCCATTTCAATTCCTATCCATTGGAAACAGAAAAAAGGTTTGATAGTCACAGTCACTGTGGATGAACTATAAAAAAAATAAAATTTCATTTTAAAATGCATGCTATGTATCAAGAAAGGGGGGTTTAAAAAATAGTATCTAGAAAATGGGAATCGAGAAGGGATTTAAAATAAAATAAAAAATAAAAAATAAAAAAGTTATAAGTTGCACTTGCACAGGCACACAATAATTTTCGAACCTACAACCTCACCCTCCACCTTGTTGTTACAAGGGGAGAAAGTGAGATTTCAGTTAAAACTCAATCGTTCTTAAACATATATTAGAGAATTTTTTTTTTTTTTTTTTTTTTTGATAAGCAAGAAAGATGTATATAAGTTGGCAAGTTTTTTTTTTTTTTTTTGATAAGTAAGAAAGAGGTATATAAGTTGGCAAGTTTTTTTTTTTTTTTTTTTTTGATAAATAAGAAAGATGTATATTTCTGGCTTGGCAAGTTTATTATTATTATTGGTAAGTAAGAAAAATGTATATAAGTTAGCAAGAAATATACATCTTTCTTATTTATCTTAAAAAAAAAAAATATATATATATATATATATATATTGGAGACATATCTACTAGTATCTTCCAATCCAAACAAGGTTTGGCTCTGTAAGAAAATTTTTCATTTAAAAAAGGACACCATAACTTATATACATCTTTCTTATTTATCTAAAAAAATATATATATATATATATATATTGGAGACATATCTGCTAGTATCTTCCAATCCAAACAAGGTTTGGCTCTGTAAGAAAATTTTTCATTTAAAAAAGGGCACCATAACTTATATACATCTTTCTTACTTATCTAAAAATATATATATATATATATATTGGAGACATATCTACTAGTATCTTCCAATCCAAACAAGGTTTGGCTCTGTAAGCAAAATTTTCACTTAAAAAAGGACACCGTGAGCGTTGAACTCTATAACACTGCCACAACATAACTCCATCTTGAGATCAGGTTGAGCACAGCATTTTAACAAGCAGTAATATCATTCAAATGGTACAGCTCACCGCCATTGCTCAAGGAAGTGTCTAAACAGGGCTCATTCTCTTAGCCCAGTAAGGGACAACAGCAACGATACCAAGTTGGCCCTTAAACATAAATGGAATAGTGGATATTTTCAATGATCCAAAAGGGGAATTTTCCTTAGTTCTAATTAATTGCATATACTTCTCTGACATTTATGGAATAAAAAAAAAAATAGTGTGCCCACATCATAATATGTATCTTGACATGGCATGATGGCAAAACAAATGAGATTATCAAATGTAAATTGAAAGAAATGTCAAGCTTGAGCTTGTATAACTTACTTGAAAGGTTCCTCGTACAACCCTCAGTGGCCGAACCATTGATGAAGGAAGCTCAAAAACTATTCTTTCATTAAGTTCACTGGGAACATACCCAGGTGCAACTGCTGACGAACTTTGGACCAAGTCTTGGTCACTGGTGAGTTGATCATTACCTCCAAGGGATGCCTGCATGGTTTGCTCAGCTGTCCCAGATGCTCTTGGCTGAATATCTGCACCATGTTTTGTTTCATGAGCCCTGATATCTGAATTATCAATTTCCACCTGCTCATCTTCTTCATTGACCGGCTCCATCGAGATGGCTTCAGCTGCTAGAATAGGAGCATTCGATGAATTTATGACATTTTCTTGATCCTGCTTTGCCTCAATATGATCCTCATAATTGGCAGCAGCACCAAAGTGATCAGACCCTCTATAATTCCTCCTCAAACATGGTCTCATCCTTGAAGCACTTTCCATTAAGTCCAACTTCCAAAAAACCTACAGATCCACAATAGTTTCTTTCAGAGATTATGATTCCTACCTTCGCAGTAAACAAGCCATAAATGATACAAAAGGTGCAGGGCCATCATATCATGAGTAACTAATACAAATGCAGCAACAACTGAAGATGCAGTTTACAGAATAAGTTCTAACAACATACACGTGCAGGATTGCATAAATGGTCCCCGAATGGACCAAAAAGACAGTTCATTTCTATCAAGCAATGGATGAGCTTGCGCCATGCACGAATTCCAGTTGAAAAACGATGACGAGCTATTACATCAACTTGAGCGCGCCTGTCAATCTGGAGAGAGGAAAAATGATAAATCTTAAATGCTACCTCCGTAAGTAATGAAAACCAGAAGGAAAAGCACCATTCAAACCTCTGATCGTTGCATGTTCCTTGCTAGAGCAAAACTTGCAACAAGTACAGCAATGAATTTGTAGGAAAGAGCATTAAAATCTTTCCCATAAACTGATCTTGTATCAACTGGTTGCAAACATTCCATCCAAGCAACTCCCATTGCTTCAGATACATTCCATCTCTTCACACGCTCCATGTCACTGGAATTCCTTCGTTGTGCAGAAGTGGCCATTGCCACAGCACTGAGACCCCTTCCAGAACCAATCTTAGCACTGCGTTCAAGATCACGTGCAGCTGCCAAGGCAGCAGCTTTTGCAGCAGCTTTGTCCTTAGGAAGTGCTGGCGATTTGTTAGGTGCCTCCAAAGGTTTATGAAAGCTTGAAAATGTATGAAGCCTAGCAGTTTTCCTTTCAAGCAATGATGTGTCACGCTTGAGCTGCAAATTAGTTGCAGGAGCTGAGGACTCACCCCCAGAAGCACCAGCAGCAATCATTGCCAATGCCATTGCAGCAGGCGGTGATGCAAAAGCAGCAGCCCAAGCTGGAGATATCATGGCAAGAGCAGCCTGAAAGATATAAAAATGATACATCTCAAAAGATTTTTTTTACAGGTAAACCCAAACACTCAATCAGGATTCAACCGTAACATCATCCTCCACCCCTTGTTTATAGGAAATAAACCTTTTGATCCAAACAGCATTGGCAATTGGTACATCTCAACCAATAAAAAAAGATGCAACATAAAAGGTATATATAGATAATAAAGGGCACACCAGGAGATACTTCTAACCATGTAATAGAAAAAAGGAATAACAGAAGATACAACAATATTGGCCTCCATTTTAATTTCTAGTACTCCAAACTGTGAGTGCAAGAAAGTCTTCACAAAAAAAATATATATATATATATATATTAGAGTTTCAGAATCTTTTTTTTTTTTTTATAAGTAACGGAAAATTTTTATAAAAAAGAACAGAGCCCCATACATAGGAAATGTACTAGAGAGGCAAAAACATCAAGAACCCAAATTACAATGATCAAGCAAAACAGGAAGAGAAAGACAAGAAAAAGATGGTAGAACTAAAAATCATTCGAGAAGAGTAAAAAAGAAAAAAGACTTAAACTCAAAAATGGACCGTTCGCGACCCTCAAAACCGTTTGTGGTGTATCTGGTGGGAAGGGGATTTCAGAATCTAAAAGTAGGGTGATTATAATTCTCCCCTAATAAGACAAACTACCAGAATAAATTACAACATACTTGTCCTAAGTGAATATCAAATCATTGGAAGAAAATTACAAAAACAAATGCTGACAGTAATCAAATATAAGCAACACAAAATTTTAAACATTTGTAGTGAATAGCTTCTGTTCAAACATAGTTTTATGCACATGATTCACTAGTGAAGAAATACAAGACACAAGA
The DNA here is from genome assembly GCA_023621385.1 of Quercus gilva. Classification (NCBI taxonomy): domain Eukaryota; kingdom Viridiplantae; phylum Streptophyta; class Magnoliopsida; order Fagales; family Fagaceae; genus Quercus; species Quercus gilva. Next base: position 55,299,547 of record CM042480.1, on the reverse strand, counting down.
TACTGTGTACTACCAAAAAGTGAATAGCTTGGAAAGATGCTCCACCTTGGAGTGATGGATGTGTTTTTTTTTTCTAAAGTCTTACCTATCAAAAAAATGTTTTTTTCTCAAATCTTGTCCTCACCCCAAAACACAACATTTTCCCACCAAAAAACACAGGAATATCAATGAAGGGCCCTGCCTGAGTACTGACGCATAATATTAATGCTAACTTATTCATATTAACACACATGGAACAAGACCTCCAGTAAAAACATAATTTATTTTATTTGTGCCTTACTACAGTGGAATTTTCAAATAAGCAAGATAAGTCGACATCAATCAATCGACAGCATCTAACCCCAACAGGTAGCACAATCGTTTAGGGACCATGAGTAATAAGGAGGTCACTAGTTTGAAACTCCCCTTCCCCCACCCATGGGATCAAAACTCACATTTGTTCTGTGACGGCATCTACTCACAGAACAAATGTTGAAAGATTAAAGATTGTCAAGATACCATTCACAAAGCCTTATTTTTAAGGCCAGAAATACGTTAGTCAGCATGTGGAAATATAAAACTGATACACTAGAAGCTATGAATCCAAAAAAAATTATATATATCAAAACAGAATAAAAGAAGGATGACAGTCTCCAATAACCTCTATTGGCAGGGCATCAGCAGCCAATGCACGGTCATCAACAATAAGAGGGTTCAAACCATCAGCAGTAGCAAGTTCATGAATTCCAGCCAAAAGTGGCCGCCACCTCCTCAGAACAGCAACAAATGGTGGTAATATGGCCTCAAGGTACTGTTTGCGAAGAGGCTTTCTGTCCCTACCAACAGCATGCCATACCTGCAAAGTAAATGCTATGCTAAGGTAACTACAAGAACAATTATCAACAATCAAGACAGCAATGGATCCAATGTCCCTTGAGAGAGAGAGAGAGAGAATAGAAAAAAAAAAAAAAATGCTAGGACCACAACTTTTGTCACAATTTGCTCACATGGCAAGTCATGAGTAGTGGAATAAAATGGTGGGCCCACAACTCCACCACTCACAACTTGCCACGTGAGCAAATTGTGGCAAAAGTTGTGCTCCTAGCAATACTCAAAAAAAAAAAAAAAAAAAAAAAAAAAAAAAGGTGGAAGGAAACAATACAGTTTCCATCATGATCTCAGCATGAAACAAACTACGATCTGACCTAAGCAAACATGTAGAGCACTATACGACGGCAATCAATTACATATTTTAACTAACCTCAGAATAAAGAACACAAGATGCTACCAATACTCGCTGTCTCTTGGAATCGGAAATTGGCATGTTTAGGACAGGTGAAAGCACACTGTACATCAATAGTATATATTAGTTCATAGCTGTAAATTGAAAGAAAAAAAAAAACAAAACAAAACAAAACAAAACTTGAACAGCAGGATAACCAGAAAAAATTATGCTGATGACATCATAAATGCAAGACTCATGTAAAGATATTCATAGAAGAGCCTCTGTTTATCTTATGAACACAGCTATGCAGTTTCAATATGCTTGTGGCAAAACTTACTGGAACAAAACACACATGGATCTTACAAACCTAACTAAACTCTTACTGATGCCTTCCATATAGGTGCCACATGGTGTCCATAACAGAACAAATTTGGAATTAAATTGAGTAAAAATCTAAGAAACTAGGAAAACATCTAAAGAAAGCAAAGACAAATACAATTGTATTGATCATACCCCATATAAACTTGGACTCCTTGAGCTTTAACTACCAGGCCCAAACTAAATATCTATTTAACCCACAAAAAAACCCTTTGATTACATAACAAACCCATAACATGACCCAAGGGACTGACCAAATGGACCCAACTAGAGCCCATACCTAGAAATCTGAAACTTAAAGAAATATTCTGACTCCTAAAAGTAAAATAAATTAAACCAACAGCTTTCTAATTGAAAGGGAAAAAAAAAAAAAAACTCAATGGTAACTTAACATGACCTACATGGGGTGCCCATTAGGCCCACATGTTAGACCACACTTTTTAGGAAACTGTTTATTTTTACTCTTTAGTGAGCTTCTTGCTGCCTGTGTTATTTAGAGAGGACAACATGAACTCACACAAGCTTTGTATAGTGAAGTGTTGAGAAAAAAGTTCAAGACTATAGTACTCTAGAATCAAAGGCTTGAATTCTTCTGGAAACTAGGGCAATATGAATTAAATCCAAGGAGCAGGCATAAAGCCAACAAAATAATCCAGTGCCAGTCCAGCTGACTAAAGGCAAACACATTTAAAAACAAAGGTGATGTAATTAATCTGGTTCCTCTTCCTTTTTTCAATAAGTAATCAATTGCATATCATCTCTGTCTAGATATTATACAGTACAGTATAACATAATATGTGGCAGCAGCAGCATCAACTTGTATAGTAACAATAAATCTAAATATGGGTGAGCCACAGAGCACAACTGCAATAGTGAGACACAGACTATATGATACAGCCAAGACAGAATGCAAAACATTTTTTATTGGAACCATCCTTCAGGTTAATTTATTGTATATTAAAAAACGGCTCAAACTATGCATATAAAACACAATGAGTCCTATTTTTTACTATTAAACATTACTGTCAAAAGAAAGTCAATCCAATCCCCTAAATCCACATTGAATTCACAAGTAGCAATGCTAAATTCTAAAACTATGGCATGAATCCTCTCTAAAAGAGCTTTTTGGTTCCTATTAGTTGGCTATAGTTTTTTTTTTTTTTTTTTTTTTTTTTGATAAGTATTGTAATAAATTTTATTAAAAACCAAGTACACAGGAAGTTTACTACAGTGGCACAAATCAAGAACCCAGATTACAACAATCAATAAGATTGGGGAGAGAAAAACAAGTATTAGTTGGCTATAGTTGGAACTCAATTAGATGATTTTAAAGATAAACTAGTTCAGTGGAATGGTAATATATAAGATTATAAAAGAATCTTAGCCGGACCAATGCAATGAAAATCTAAACAAAATAAGAGTTGTTGGAAGTATGTTAATACGAAGATATTCTCCCGTTGTGCTTAGGTTTTTTTGGCAAAGAAATAAATCACGACTACAGTGGGAAAAACTGTCGATTTAAATACAAATATGAAATCTTAGTGTGCGTTTGGGATTGCTCAAAAAACCAGCTTTTTTTACTATTTAGCTTATTTTTGCTAGCATTCATGAGTCCCATTGCACTTTTTGATACTATTCATGTCCCCCACTGTACTATTTCAGCTACCTTTTAGTTTTATCTACAATACTTTCAGCAAAAAGCTTTCAGTTTCAATTAAATAAGTGATTCCCAAACAGACACTTAATGAGAAATAATTGAAGAAAATGATTAAAACAGATATGAGGTACTAGCAGCAACAATGATGTTGACATAAATGGTGGACAACGAAAAATTAGAATGCCAGATTCAGGGAAGAGGCCTTTCAGAACTTGAGATATCATAAACAAACTATGAATCACAAAAAGCCAGGTATACTGATGCTGTAAACAAAGAGAAGGAAAGGAATACAGGAATAGTATTTCAAAATAGTTGATTTTTAGCAACAATGATTCTTAAAGATGCAAAGTAATCAGAGAAATAATATTTGTGGACAATTTTGAATAAGTAGAGTAAGTTTTTATGGTAGGGTAGAATTATAGATAGTTTTACGTAAATATATGTTAGGAAAGGCACTATTGTAACTTCACTGCATAAAACTAAAAGATCAATTGTAGATGTTTCAGACTTTTACTTAATGAGCACCATCTCTGTGCCAGGAACATTACCATGGGAGGTTTACTGACTCATAAAAATCATGGAAACTCAATTGATCCTGAAAAATATTCACATAAATATTTAAGGTAACTTTAAAATAGCTGTTGAAGAGAATGGGATTTGGGACGAGGTGGTGTAGGTGGATCCACACTTGCATTTCTACTGTCCAATTCTCTGTCTTGTTTAATGGGTCTCCAGCCGATTTTTTTGGGAGTTCGAGGGGATTGAGAAAAGTGGACCCACTATCTCCCTTGCTGTTTCTGGTTATGATGGAGGTCTTCAGTAAGATGGTGAAAAGAGCTAAAGGGGTTGGTTTGCTTTGAGATTTTAGAGCTGCTGGTAGTCGGGGTGGAGGGGTTTGTGTCTCGCATTTTTTGTTTGCGGATGATACGATTCTGTCTTGTGACACAAATGAGGAGCAAATTCTACATGTTTGGATGCTTCTTCTTTGTTTCCAGGCAGTGACAGGTTTAAAGGTTAATGTGCTGAAAAGTGAGATGGTTCCTATTGGGGAGGTGCCAAATGTCCATGTTTTGGCAGAGTTTTTGGGCTGCCGGATTGAGTCTCTGCCTATGACTTATCTTGGTATGCCATTAGGGGCATCCTACAAGTCTCATACTGTCTAGAATCCTATCTTGGAGAAAATTGAGCGTAAGTTGGCCAGTTGGAAGAAGATGTATTTGTCTAAAAGTAGGAGACTAACGTTGCTTAAGAGCACTCTATCTAGTTTCCCTACATATTATTTATCTCTTTTTACCATCCCTATGCATGTGGCCAATAAAATTGAAAGGTTACAAAGGGATTTCTTGTGGGGGGATTCCAAAACACATTTGGTGGGGTGGGACAAGGTGTGCGCACCTTTGGAATATGGTGGGTTAGGAGTAAGAAAATTAATTACTTTTAATAAAGCCTTATTAGGAAAGTGGTTATAGATGTTTGGGATCGAGGGTTTGGAGAAGGGTTGTAGCTCTAAAGTTTGGGGAAGAATGGGGGAGATGGACTTCCAAGCTACATAGCGGGGTACACGGGTGTGGCCTGTGGAGAAGTATTCGAATGGGTTGGGAGGTGGGAGATAGAGTTAAGCTTTGGACAGATCAATGGTGTGGGGAGTCTTCACGTCAATTGACTTTTCCGAATGTGTATGGGATGGCTTCCAATAGAGAGGCATCAGTGGCCTCTTCTCTTGAGCAGTTGGGGTTAGAGGATCGGAAAAGTTGGAATGTTCATTTTTTTCGAAGACCAAATGATTGAGATATGGGTGATGTGGATGATTTTCTCCATACCTTGGGTTCAAGTCTTCCTCCCACTAAGAATGGAGACTGTATGCAATGGAAGTTGACAAAGAACGGGGATTTTGTTGTCCGATCGTTTTACAACAAGTTAAGAAGACCTTTGCCCATTATTTTTCCTTGGAAAGGTGTATGGAAGGTTAAGGCTCCTCGGCATGTCTCCTTCTTTATGTGGACTGCTGTGTGGGATAAGATCTTTACAGGTGATAATTTGAAGGGTAGAAGGATGCATTTTGTTGACTAGTGCATTATGTGTCATTGTAATGGGAAGACGGTGGATCATTTGCTACTTCATTATGGTAAGGCTCATAGGTTGTGGAGTTTGGTGTTTAGATCTTTTGGGTTTTCATGGGTCTTGCCAAGAACGGTTGCAGATACTCTCTTTGGTTGGTGGAATTGGCCTGGAAAACACTCGTCTAGCATTTGGAATCTAGCTCCTCTGTGCTTAATGTGGTGTCTTTGGAGAGAGCGGAATTAGAGGACTTTTGAGGACTTGGAAAGCTCGGATGATCAATTATTGGCTTCTTTCAATGGCTCCCTGTTTGACTAGTCTAGGGCTTGGGGAATCAGCTCTAGTGACTCTCTCCCTATGTTCCTTAGCTCTCTCCTTTGCATTTAATGTCTTTCCCCTTTCTTTTTTCTCTTTTCTTAATCTGCTCTTTCTGTATTGTTCTCTCTGCCTTATGTTTTTTGGCATAAGGCAGTGTTCTTGAATATATATCCTTATTACTTATCCAAAAAAAAAAAAAAATAGCTGTAGTTAACTTACCTCCACAACAAGGCTGAGCGTGGTTTCCTTCCTTCTGGCATGCCGTCCTCTAAGCTTACACTTCTCATAAGCATAGTGTCTTCACCATCATCTTCTTCCCTCATTGAGAGAAGCACCATCCGAAGCATGCATAAGAATGGTTGGTCACTGTCCAATAACTGGTATAGTGCAGCCATTCCACCCATTCCAGTACCTGATCCTCCACCAATACCAAGACCACCACCAAGTCCAGACTCATCTAACAATAAAGCTTGGAGCATTGCAACAGATTTCTTTACCAGAGGAAGTTCAATCCAGTTTCCATTTGCATCTTTTTCCAAAGCAGACTTCCAAGATTCCCAGCCACTGCCACCACCACCAGAGATGGCTGTTTTTGAAGGATGGTCAACACCATACCATAATCTGCTCCTATATCTCCAACCCTCAGCTATATCCATAGCACAACTCCCATATGACACAAAAGCACAGGCAACAGATTCGTAAGGCTCAGCAGCTGCTGCTGCAGTAAGGCGTTCCATCACTGCTGCAGAAACTTGCCCATTTGTATCTGCCATTGAAGCAAGGACCTGATTGATATATTAAAATGTGTAAGTCCTATGAATAAAAAAACTAACATCATGATATATGAAAGCATGACAGCATGAGAAGCAACTAGACTATAAAACTCAAACTAATATGACAGTGTACTCAAAAAAAGCAAAATGAATAATACTCAGACAATAAATCACGTATAGGGTAATTCAGATGCAAAGCATAAAGAATTAAATTGTTCTGCTACTAAGAGTCATGTACCCAATTGACATGTCAACAAAACATTGATATAAAAAATATATATATATACATATAATTTATTTACTCCAAGAAACATTAAAGACTTCTACATTTCAAATACTGTACCTAAAGAATCATTAATATGAATAAATAAATCCCAGAATGTGGGTGCATAGTTGTGTGTGTGAGATATGGTTCTGGAATAAGGATATACATACATCAAGAGGGAGTCCCCCAGTATCACTAGATGATGATCTGTGATCACCCATAGCTTCCATTGATTCTCTGCCAGTTGTTAATGAATTTGGGTGGTTATTCAAAGGAGATGTAAGAGAAAAGGAAGATGGAGAGCCATCTTTAGCACGTGAAGCGCAGGATAGTTTGCTCTGTAACCGTAAATGATCCTCAACAAGCATTAGTATAACAATTGCATTCTCAACCAGAGCCACAGAAAGCTGGGCAGCATTCTCTGCTTCTGCTCTAGAATCTTTTGGTGACAACCCCTCAGCTGCAACACCAGCAGCAGCTGCAGCAATAACTTGAGTCTGCTGAAAGGGAAAAACTGGATGTAGAAATTATTGCAGATTACTAGAAAATAATGAAAGCTCAGAATAGCTTTCATCATTCCAATGTTTAAGAACATTAAGAGAGATAACTAGCAACTCACAAGTAGCTCCAATAGGCAACAGAATGAAGAGAATAAAATGGAGGGGGAAAAGGGGGGAAAGAGGAAGTATAATGAGCAAATGGGAAGCAATATACTGCCCAATCATAATTAACATATAAAAGTTTCGGGAAGGCCTTTAAAATATAATATTTTGTATAAATGTTCAATTAGTTAACATTAAAAAAGAAGTGATTTATATCAGGAAATTTGCCATCAGATCTGCAAACATTGATAAAATGCCAAATAACTGGCATAATGTCTTTAACAAACAAGGGAACTTTAATTTCTAGAAACAAAAGATACCTGAACCTGCAGTTCCCTAGCAGCAAAATCCAGCAAGCCACCCAACAGCCTTCTTTTAAATATTGGCAAAGATTCTTCACGTCTTCAAAAGTTGAAGATGATGAACCAAATAAGGGAATTTATTAATGATAAATATGAAAGATGAAAGAAAAAAAGCAACTGCTGCTGATGTTTTTGATAAGTAAAACTGTTGTTGGCATATATGAATTAAAACATAGCCTATGTGAATTTCATTTGCATATGCTACATAATTTTGTTTTGAAAACTAGAAAAGGGCCGCATTTAGCATTCTGCAGCACAGAAACTACATGGAGTATTTTAGTTGGGCAAAGCCAATGGAAGAAAATATCTGAGCAATAAAGACAAATTACAACAGACTGAACCTGAGAAAAGCATAGGACTGTGTAAATATCCAGCAAATCATAATTATAAACATAGTGAATGTCAATCCAAGAGGCCTTCTGTGCCCCTTTTTTTTTTTTTTTTTATGTAAATCAGTTCTGGAATGCCATTGTCACCATTTATATCTGTCTCACAAACTAGCACCCAAGTCAGACACCAATACACGTATCTGAATTTATTTTATACTTTTCATTTTTATTTTTTAAAGGAGAGGAAATGAGCCAATGCAAGTATAAGCAAGTGATTTCAACACATCACCAAACAATGAAAAGATCTCAAATTGCTCCAAAACAAAATTAACTACTATGTTTATTTTCTATCCCTTTTTGAATGAATAAATTGTACAATAAGCTAAAAAATAAGGGCTATCCACATCCAACCAAGGTAGTCAAAAGCAAAAGGAAACCTTAAGGCGCCAAGGCCTTGTATTGCCCAAGGCATGAGGCGACAAAAAGGCGCTAGCCCAAGTAAAGCGAGGCACCAAGTTCTAAATATATTTGTTATACATATACAACTTAAATCATATGTACCTAGTGTATTGAAATATTATAATAAAGTGTTTTTAAATGTGTTGCATGAAAAATTAGGTCTATCAAATGATTTCAAAAGGATTAACATGGTTTAGGCTGTATTAGTTACTCTAACAATAGGTTTTACAACAAGCTTCTACAAGAAATTAATTAATCTAACAATAAGTTTTACAACAAACTCTGGTAAATTAATTTATCTAACAATAGGTTTTATAACATGCTTTTTAAAATTAATAATCTAATGATAGGTTTTACAACAACCTTCTATTACAAATTTAAAACTAAAAAAGGAAAATTTTAAAAAGAAAATTTACAATAGGTTTCATGGCTTAAGTTGGTCGCCTTAAGCTCGCCTAGGCACTAAAGGTGAGTGCCTCACTAAAGGCACCTTAGTGGGGCCCCACCTCACCTGGGCAACTAGGCTAGCACCTGGCTCACCTTTGACTACACTGCATCCAGCCCAGAGCCCCCCCACCCTAACCATGCTATATATACAAAGTATTTAAGGGGGAAACAAAAGAGGCTCATAGTCCTTCATATGTCTTTTTCTTTTCTGGTGTACCACATTTTTTTATAAGTAAATAATTCATTAAAAGAAGAAAAAAGGTTGCTACCCAGTTACACAGGCTATGGCCAATACATACATAAGAGTAAAGCACCAAAAAATGTTTGGTGTACCACATGATCCAATCAAGTTTAAACACTTGATTTGGTTGTCATCGAAATGGGTATATATGGTTGATTGTTCCCCATTGATTATTGTGGTGTCTTTGGAGAGAGAGAAATAGTAGATGCTTTGAAGATAAGGAGAGATCAATATTAGACTTGAAGCTATTTTTCTTTAGAACTTTAATGGATTGGTTGGCTGCATTGCGGAACCAATCATTTTTATCTTTTCTTGATTTCCTAGATTCTTGTAATTTTTGTTCTTGATTGTTTGACACCTTGTACACTCCCTATGTACTAGGGTGCTCTCCCTTTTTTGATATCAATAAACTTATTACTTCTCAAAAAAAGTTTAAATACTTTTTTGTTTAACTGACTGTGGTTGATGCAGCAAAGATTAAACAAAATTTAGACGTGAATGGGTAATTGTCCAATGTAAAAGGCACACAACTTGTATGCCTGTTTGTGTGTAAGTGGCTGCACACTAAATATTCTATTTATTTAAAATTGAAAAATGAAATAAAATGAAAACCAGATAGCATTCACAACAAATAGGGATGGCGAAAGGGCATTTTTGAAGCAGGTCAGCCCAACTACTTAAACAAAGAAATTTCAACCCAAACTTATCAAAACCTGCTTGGGAGGCCCACATTTTGTCAGCTATGGAATCAAGAAACAGCAGAAGATTAAAACGAAGGTAGCAAAACTCAAGAGTAAATCATTCATTTCCAAAAAAGTAGGGAAAGTTTGCAGAACAGGCCAGAAATATAGTACCTGACCCGCTGGTCTCCAGTGCTCGATCCACCCACAATAGAAAGCCATTCTGCACAATGAATTGTAGCCTCAATATCCTGAAAAGAGGAAGTAATAACCAAAAAATATAAATAAAATTGATATGATTAGAGAGTAAGGAAATCTAGTCAGGATCAATATAATGATTTCCAGAAAAAATAGATTGAACTATCTCCATTCAGTTGAAAGTACAAGATGCATACGTATATTCAATCATGGGCAATGGTACCAAATCAGTGAAGTACAACAGGCAGAACAATAATGATTGTGCAAGTCACTTTTTAAGCCTAGACCAGTCAGCACGCCAAACAAACAGCAGATCCTCAACAAGGAAAGCTCTTAAACTTTTATCAGAAAACTGAGCCTTCCATTTCATTATTTTTTCACACATAAAGATAGCAAGTTGATTCAACCAGATTGGAAATTTGTTAGAAAAGCCAGCACTCCAGAGAAACCAAGTTAACCCATCTTGAAAATATTGATACATAGAAAATATTAAACCAAACAAACTTTACTCCTCCCAGTTTCATCAACTAATTCACAAAACAGATGGCACATGGGCACATAGCTAGGACCTGTCAGTGCAAAGAATTCAATTCTTGAGTTGTAATTAGAACTAGACCAGTAGAAGAAATTCTTTCATCGAAACTGAGAATTACAAACAAAACAAGCAAGTGGTCTGGCACATACATTATTAAAAATGTATATGCTAGATGCTTCACCCACTTTTTTTCCCCTGCAAAGGCATTGCATTAAAAGTAGTTTATGGAGAGACCACATCCCCAAATTACTACAGGATTCTGCAGGATGTATATTGTCCATGCATATTAGTCTTCTGTAGGTTCCAGATCAATGCAGTCCCAACAATTAATTGAAAGGGTATCTCATACCATTCATTGACCTCTATGCATCACATTTATTTATACCTGAACTTCCGGTAAAATTTGAGACTTCTGTTTACTTGCACATTCCATAATCTTTACCACTTCAAAGCAATGGCTCTTAATACAAAACTTCCAATACTCCAAAATCCAGTATTTCATTTCAAGTTCCACATTTAACTATATTTCTTTTTCTTTTTCTTTTTCTTTTTTTGACGAATTAACTATATTTCAAATTGACAAAAAAAAACATGGCTCCAAAGCAGCCATTCAATCAAATGCAGAGAACAAGAAGGTATGTGCAACAGACCATAGCACAAAACATGGTATATCAACATCATTATGAACCCACAACTTCACCTTCCACCTAGCACTTGCAAGAGCAGGAGGTGCAACATGGTATCAACATCATTATGATAATACACAACAGACTTGAAAGGATATGCAGCAATCTATTGATTATGAACAAAAGCAGTGAATGTCTCAAGGCTAAAATTAACTGAAATAACCTTCCATCCATCCTTTTGGCGCATTGAATGCTCTAACATGATAATCAGGAAGTTGTGTATAAGGTCCTCTATGTCCCCTAAGCCTGTAGAATTAAGGCTTTTGCTTGCACCCAACTGTAAAAACAAGTACAGTTAGAATCTTCAAAGCTGGTATCTATTGGCACATAACAAATAAGTCACACATCACAGCTAAAAACTAATACTTTCTTGGCTATGTCATGCTTCACACTTTATGTATGACTTCAACTCCGCAAATTTAAAAACATACTAAAGAGTCCAAACTAAATTCTAATAGTAGCACCTCATGGTTTGAGATAAGAATTTCCAGAATCCATTCAGGCCATTCCTCCATGTTTGTCAGACTGCTTCTATTTTCTGGATGACTGCAAGCCAAAAACAGAAGATCCTGAAATCATATAGAGAGAAGCAGCTCAGAACTAAAATAGAATGTCAAGGACCACAATCAGGAGAACCAAAAATGTGCAGAACAAAAGTAAGACATTCAAGCAACTAGAATTCTTGTTACTGGATAATCATAAACAAACTTTCATGATGGCTGCATCTTTTAGCAATTGACAACACATCGTACACTCCCTCTTAACACTTGGCTTGAAGCATATATGTATGTAAACAACTGGAAGACTACTAAATATAGAAAGATTGAATAAGAGTAAAATTGACAACTGTGGTTCAAAAAAAGTCCTCAGTCTAACAATGCATTAAAATAGAGGATGCAACCTCTGTTGACTATTTTACAATGGAAGCCATTAAATAATTTGCATGAAGACAATTCTACCCATCTAGCAATCATTTCTAAACTTTGACAAGATTTAAGCAAACTGAAAAAAAAAAAAAAAAAAAAAGTGACTAAATGATTATTTAAGTCCCTCAGATATTAAATCTGAATAGACACAGACTCTCACTTCATAGAATAAATATCACATGCTGAAGCCAAATAATGGATATCGTGCAGACCAAAATACAACACAATCAGCCAGCATAATTCATACAAGTATCAAAAAAAAAATTCTCTTACTTATACCAAACACCAGAAAGAACAACATTCTTTAAACAATAGGTACCAATTCCATCTCAGGCAAAAAAAGATAAGATATAAGAGGCTCTGTTCCAACAAATTCACATAAAATGAATTCACATGTCAGAGCACAAGAAACATAGAAATAATACCTGCAGAGCTCGACTTTGAAAACTCCTAGATGCATATGGAAGTGAACGCAAAAGAACCAACAAAAGTTGTGAATGTTCAAAGCGATGACCAGAATCATAAAAGTTCAGGCCATCATCTGCCGAAGAAGCATTAATCTGAAACAAAACATGGGAAAATAACAAAATCAGATTCTCACTCTCAAAATACATGTTTCTAACACATGCAAAATATAGACTGAAACCTGCATGAGCTCTTAAGGCATAGATAATCCTCCCCTTGAAAGGGAGTTTTCTAGAGTGTTGTAAAGGAGCTTCAAACAAAGAATATTGAGAACACTGAAATTGGGTAAACAAAAACTAAACACTAGAGATTGCAATTCGAACAGAACTGCCCCTGGCAAATGGAAAGGCCCCAAGGAGAAAACGAATTGCATTTACCAATTTAAATATCCATCTCATATTCATGTAAAAAGCATAAAAATAACTCAAAAGAAAGCAATTTAAGATTTTTATTGAAAAAATAAGTGCAATCATGATGACAAATACAAAGCCTATTATATAAGGAGATGCAAAAATTTTAAAATCCAATGTTTTGTAGATAATTGTACCATTTATAGTGCAATATCACAAAAAATGATCTTAAGTTAAGTGGACCTATAAGGGTGCAATACAGGCTCTAAGATTTTTCATCAAAAGCCCTAAGTTTAATCAAAAGAAAAAAAACATGAGTGTTCATACAATGTCAACAGAGTAAATGAAGTAATGGAAAAGGAAACAACATCAGACCTTTCATTGTTAAACAAACAATAATTTCAGAATTACAAATCAGAATAGTTTATATATATATATATATATACACACACATACACAAACCAATGCATTTATTTATATCTGAACAAAATCCAAAAAAAAGTATCTCCCATCTCAGTCAACAAGTGTTTATATAATATAGGAAGAAAATTGCAGATTTGGATTAGTGATAATCAGGTATATAGGACTCAATGTGGAAGATAAAAACAAGTTAAAGCCATACCGAAGCCCCCATTAAAGCCGTGTATACATTGCCAGTCATGAGCCTGTTTGGTGCCGCATGGAAAGCTTTCTGTAAAGCATAAAGTAGCAGACAAACTTTATCATCAAACATAGTACCACCTCCATCAGGCAGCCCACTACCAAAAAGATTGCTTGACATATCTGAAGAAGCATGTGAACCAAATTTCAAATGCCCTGATGCTAATAAAGCACCTAAGAGACCTATGATCCCAACAACAATCCCATCACTTTTGTCAATGTTGTAAACATTATTTCTCGCATTGTCAGCACTAATCGATAAGCTTATACCACCCAAATTTTTAATTAAAGGATTCTCGGATGCAGATGTCATCCTTTCAACTTTCATGCTGGGGGAATAAACAACAGGGCTGACACCACTTTCAAGAGGTTGAGAATCACATTCTTTCTCATGTAAAACAAATTCCTTTTCCTCTGTGGATCCTACATTATCCTGACTTGTCTCAGGAACCCCACTATCAGAATCTAGTTCAGGTTCCTGGACCGAAAGTTCCGACAAACTTTCATCACTCTCAGTCACAGTATCAATATCACTAGAGTCACCAGATTTAGCTTCTCTTTGCAGCAGAACAAGAAGTGTTTCTAGACCACCGCATGCTAGGAATGCCTCTGCAAATGTTTGAGCTCTAAATGTATTCGGCTGTACCACCAACCGATACATTAGATGCAACACCCTTGCAACCTGGATTAACATAGGAGTCATTTTGAGCAGAACAATAAGAAAATAGTTCATATTGATTCCCTTTAAATTTCAAATGAAAAGTAAACACCATCCATGAGGGCAAAAGGTGAATAATTTGTTCATTGTCACTACCAAATTCTAAACAATTAAACACAAAGATTACGGAGAACCACAGCCATGCGAAAGTAGAACCCTTTTTAAGATTATAATCAGAATCTACAATTCCTGAAAAACATATGTTCTTTGACAACGTAACTAGATTAAAAAATTGGATATGCGAAACAAAACACATGCACCTCTCAATATGTTACTAAACTATCAATAGTCAGTTTAGCAGTGTTGTGCCAAGAGCTTGCTTGGCATTTTTTTGACAACTTTAAGGATAATAATTAAGATAGAAGGTTTTAGGGTAACAGCTCATGCCACAGTAAAGAAAAATGATTATTTGAGGATATACAAAAGGTCCTTGAGTTAATTCTCTAATTTTGTATTTCAAGATGCAATCAGGTAGCACGGAAGGAGAATGGAACTAACTTAATGAATTTGGCATCATATTGTTCATATTAACGTCTTTATCTTTTATATATACAAAATATATAATTTTACACATATAAGATGGCAAATATATTCTTTTCATCCTTGAAATATAGTACAGGTTGTATTTTCATCCCTGAAAATTTATAAAGTTCTATTTTCGTCCCTCAAAATTTTAAAATGTCACCCATTTCGTCCTTCTGTCCACTTTCATTAAATTTGTTGTCAGTACATCCAACAGATTACATATTTTAGGAACCAAAAAAGAACCTAAACAATATTTTAGGGACAAAAAAGAAACAGTATAGGTTCAACTTCTGTCCCTGAAATATCATTTAGGTTTTAATTTTGTTCCTAAAACTTAACAAAGGCGGACAGAAGAACGAAAAGTACAACATTTTAGATTTTCAAGGACAAAAATAGAACCTTTTAAATTTTGAAGGACAAAAAAGAACCTAGGCTATATTTTAGGGAAGAAAAGAATATTTAGCCTAAAAAAAATTTACCACTTTACTTTTGGCTATCAAATTATTTTTCATCTCAATTAGCAAAGCTGCTATTTTGGCTTTGGAAATCTTTCCTACTTTACCCACAAAATCATAATGATCACATAATTAAAAAATACAAGGGAAAATTAGAGATTGCATAAGCCAAAAATCATTTTCAAGAAACAGGGAAATTCTAATAACTATTACAAATAATGCGAAAAAAAAAAATAATAATGCAAGGAAAATATCTCGATGTGTTATATATATACATTATATACATATGTGTGTTACATGTACCATCTAAAAAGCCAGGTAATGATTAATTTAAATATGAATTTGTGTCACTTAAAACCAATCATGCTAGAAATTATCAAGCAATATATCATTAGCATTTTAAACCAATAACAAAAGACCAGGCATTAGCAAAAGCAAATATATGTGCGTACAAATATAAATGCATACATATGTATGTACATATTATGTCATACAAACTTTAGTTCCGTTAAAAAAAGACCAGAAAACAAAAGAGAAGGGAATTTTAGGTACTGCCATGTTATGTTTTAAGGGCTGCCTTAAGGAGTTTGAAAAGTTAAGCGCAAAATTTTAAGTATCGAACTGAAAACGTATAAATGGTTAAACCTTTATATTTTCCTTGTTGCCTTATGGATAGATAATTGGTGTGTCTGTTCTTATTAGTAATCCAATCCCTCATTTGGTTCTGGTTGATATTGATATCACAAAGAAAAATAAAGGAGAAAAGATTAACAGTATCAAAGTAAAACAGCCTATCAAAAAAGCAAACAGCCACACCAATATGAATCTGCTTTAGAGAATAATGTCCACACTGTAACTCTACCTGATTGGGTTGTGGGCAGTCAACCATGAACCCTAGTAAACAACGGACATCATCTGAAGCAAAAGAAGGAGGTGCTGCTCCTACTAGAAGTTCAATAATTACTAAAAGTTCATCAACCAAAGCATTCACTTCACCAACTGGACGCATGGACTCCTTTAGAGAAAAAGTATTCACTGAGTCCTTTTCATGAATTGTCCAATAGCATATTCTGCAGCCATCAAGAAGCATCTGAATAGCATTTGCATCTCGCATTACTGATGACTCTGTGAAAACCATGTCTGCAAGTGATGAGAGAAGCTTCTTTTGTAGTCCATAGTTGCACAAGCTCCAAATTTTGAGATCCAATAGCAGCGTACTGAAAAGATGCACTTTGAGGGCGTGATTAATCTTTTGAAATTGACAAAGGGAGACAATGGCTGCAACAAGTTCCTCATTTCCAACACCATTGCGCTTCCCATCATCAAGAGAAGACAGACTTTGCAAAAGAAAGTTTAAGATTCTAGACAGAACCTCAGGCCCTTTGGTACGACACAACTCTTCATTGTTCCAAGGATGTTGAATAGCCATAGAAATAATTCGGAATATTGGGGAAGCAAGAGTAGCAGTGGCCAGTGAAAAAGGAAAATTCCCTGGTTGTGGATCTAGGCTATCTTTATCAACATCGCTTACAGCCAGTGGAAGCAAAGACATGGGACCGCCATAGGCCAAGGCCCACAATGCCTCCACTGGTCTCATTCGTGTAGCAACATGGACTTGCCCAAGAACCTCAGCTGGTCGTCGGAGCATTCCTGAATCATTACTAATGGGTAATTAAGAAGGAAGGCACAAATGCTAGCAAATTATTCAAGGCACAATTCATAAGAGAAATTTCATATTCTGCTTAGGCTAAGTACCTACCAAAAAAAAAAAAATTCTGCTTAGGCTAATTATATGATTAACTATAAATGCTAAAAGTTTATTTAGATTTATACTCTCATTATCTTTTAATGATATTTTCATGGACACATAGATCAATGCCCTAAAAAGCTTTCGGCCATATCCAAAAGCTGGCAACAGATACAAAAGAGAAGAGGAAGCACTTCATTATATGAGTACCAAAATGAATGAAAGGTTTAAGACGAAAAGGAAAACACATGCGCAAGAGAGAGAGAAGAGAAGGGAAACAGATATTTTGTTACCCCACTTTACTGTATAGTTTGAGTACATTGCTAATTTACCAAAAACCAGAAAATTAATTTAAACAAATGCAAGAAAAGCATGAGTTAGCCTCACAAGAAAAAGGCATTAAAACAAAAAATGAATTTCTTCCGTTGACAGGAGAGGGAAATGGAGGATGACAGAGAGCTCTTCCCCACACCCCGCAAACACCATTAGTTTATATTGAACCAAGTAGCTATCCTTCTCAATCAGGTTCAGATACTTTTCCTTAACTGGAACCTTTTTTATAATTCTTTTTGCTTCTGTATGAGTAGAGTCAACCTTCTATATTCCCCAAAAAGTAATTGAAAATAATTTATCAAATCAGCCACAAACATAGTTATTTTAAGAATGTCCAACTTAACCTTTTTTTTGGTAACATCCAACTTAGCCATTTACATATGTTAAATATCAAACCTAGTGAAAAATCTTACATTTTTCATTGAATAATTTATAGCTGTTTATGAGACTCAAGAGTTGACTCAAAAGATTATTGTGTCAGATAAGATAGATTACTGCCTGAATGCACAGGCATCGTTATAGGTAAAATCAATCACAAGAGTAACACATATTACGTATCAAACACTTGCTACATAGATATCAAAGTGCCCAAATTTAATTTAGTGTTATTTAAATATAGTAAATAAGATAGAAATGAGTTAACCTGCAGCACCAGAAGGAGAAGCATCTGGACAGAATCTACCACTTAGCAAACTCGGGTGATAGAGAAGGTAAATGCATCCACCAATTTCTGCATCCAAAAGAGAACTTTCCTCTGCCAAGCTTTGCACATGATCATTTGCCGCTAACCATGGTAGTCCAGCTCCACTACCAAAAGAAGGCAGCACATCTCCTCCTCTAGAAGCCAAACGTGCCATCCTTTCTGGACCAATTGGTTCCTTAAAGATATAAACAGGCCCCATCTCAGCAAACAAAGGGCACTGACGTCGCCGACGTTGTAAACCAGCCATTGTAGGAGGGGGATTTGTCCCAATACAGCAAAATGCAAGTGACTTGGAAATCCGAGGAAACTCAAAAGCACGACTTTCATACAAGGATCCATCAATATACAATCTCAGTTCACTTTCTGCTTTCCCAAGCAGCCCTTGCTTGCATGTATGCTCCAAACCAATAAAGTACCAGCATTGTGGCTTAAATGCATGAGTAAAATGCAAAGAAGCCTTCTTTCCCTTTCCACTGCCACATTCAACCACCAAAAACTGTGCATGAAAGTATGCCTCTATCCCCTGATTATCAGCAGATAAGAAACTGAAGAGCCGAGGCATGTGTGCTGTGCCTTCACCAGCAAGTGCACTAGCAGCAGCGGCAGCTGACATAGCTGATGATTTTCCAGACTTTGCTGCTGCAGCTGCAGCAATAGCAGCAGCAGCAGTGGCTGTATTTAACGTGTCCGCGAAGGATTCAATGTAGATCCACGTTGCAAATGCATAACCATTAGTGAATGGCCAACGACTGTCACCAGGCCCTAGCAAACCAGAGCTTTCACCATCAAACTCAAATGTTTGTGCTGGTCCCCTTGACTCCTTTCCACCCATTGCTTTCTCCAACGCAAGCATTAAGCGGGTAGCCCATACAGTGGTAAGCGTTCTTGTAATGACTTGAAGCCATTTATGCAAATCAATAACACTAAGTGAATGTCCAGCTAAGTATTGGATGCAGTAGCATAAAGGAGTTCCATCCCATCTCATTTGCTCTGTTGAACCAACTTCCTGAGCAAAAATCATCTCTGCTGTGCTTAAAAGAACTCCTAACAAACCAGCCATAGAGCACATTGCTCTATTTCTTGTGCAAGCCCGTAATATAGCAAGCAATCCCCTAACCATTCGTGTCCTAGGGGACATGATAACCTCACTATCACCTGCCCAAGGAAGCCATGGAATAAGTTCACCCGACACTGTGGCAGCCCGAGAATTTAACATAACACTAGGAGGATTGTTATCCTCGTCCTCTTCGAAACTTTCAACACCACCCATTGTTGCAAGAAGCGAATCAACTACCAAGAAAGCAATGCTGTCCATTTCATCACCACTTCCAAAATTCTCCTCACCAGTAACAACATTCTTTAGTTTTTCCAAGCTTTCAGGCTTCCCCATAATTGCAGAATCCACTAAATGCAACAACTCTGGAGACACATTTGGCATAACAGGTTTGGGCCTAGGCCTTGGTGGTGAAGAAATGGGAGAATATGCAGCATCTGTATATACAGAAGAATCAAAACTAGTTGACGAGGAAGATTTCTTATGACCTATCTGTCTCTCTCGCCCAGGGCCTGATATGGGGTAATCATGTTTCGTCTCAGCAACCGGAGAAGAATCAATTTCTGCCCCAGACATGCCAGATAATTGAGAGACATCATGAAACCGATCGGATGAGTGTCTTACATGATCCGAACTCGAAGAGCGATTTGATTCCAAATCACCACCACCCAGAGATTCATCAACAGACTTCTCCTGATCTTTCAACGATACCTGCTCAAACTGTTCTTCGTCCATGACCGCGGCCGCAGAATCAACTCCTAGAGGGCCTACATTTGTGTTTCCAATCTCAGTGCCAATGCCATTGATAACCCGCTGAGACGATCCTATTCTTTCCTGTACGCCACTGATTAGTTCATTACTATCTGAATCCTTCTCAGAAATTTCCCTAACTTCTTTTACTTCATCTTCTTCTTCCATATTAGTATTACTTTTTCAAAAAAAAAAAAAAAAAAAGAAGCCTAGCAAAAACGCACTCAAACTATATTCATGCCGAGCTACACACAAAGATTACAACAAACCATAGTCAAATATCATCATAACCAATTTAAACTAAGCAAATCAAATACGCGAAACGTGTTATTAATAGAACCTTCATACTGTTTCAGCTAAAATTTAAAACGAAACAGAGAATAAATCCATCTAAATCATTACAGACTCCTAAAAAGAACATGATTAACGAAACAACACATGAAGCAACTGCATGTACATAATGAAGTCTTCAAGAATTGAAAATCAACTAACTGATCCAACGCCAAAAGAAAACCCAAAAGATACTATCTTTGGCCACTGTTAAGGCAAGCCTTCCACTTTTCTAAACCATAACCAAAAAAAGCGTAGAATTCAAAGTGCGAATACCATAAAATGGAAGAAAATGAATTAAACAAGAAATTCACAGATCTAGCTATATATAGAGATTAGATAGATATTGAATTATCAAAACGACAATGGATCGTATTGCATTTGCATTGCATTGCATTGCAGAGTAGATCAACTCAGCAAATGGATCTGACGAATTGGACCGTTACAAGGTGAGAAACTTTCATACATTGAATCAGCTCTGATCGGAGCAATTTTTTTTTTTCAAAAAGCATAAATCAGATTGATAAATTAACATTAGAAGAAGAAGAAAAAAATGGAAATGGAAGATTGACCAGAAAGGAAAGGGAGGTGAAATTGGTACCTTGGGAAATGGATCCAAACAACAGATTCAAATCGGATTCGGGTCCGTGTGTTTGATTCGGCAGCGAGAGAATTTGATTGAAATGGAAAGGAGAGAGAGAGAGAGAGAGAGAGATTTAAGAATGGGGGAAGAGAGGAGGAGAAAGAGAAGGCGAATTGGGCGCGAGAGAGAGAATGAGAATTGGTGGATTTGGCAACTAATAGTAATTATATGCAAAGGCTTGTATGTGGTTGCCCAGTCAAATAATAATCAAATTTACTTTACTTTAATTTTTAGCTAACATTATGCAAAGGGTAATTACGCCAATTTTTTTCCAAGCTTTTTTAGGTTTCCGTCAGTTGCACTGCAAATCTTTGTTTTCGCTTTGCTTGTAAGTGAAGAAGGTTTTGAATTTTGATTGGAAGATCAAAGTCCAACCTTGTCATGGCATACATTAACTTTCTTTTTTTTCTCTTCTCTTTTTATGTTTTTTGGTCTTTTTGGGTTTAAAAATACAATTAGTGAATTGTAATTTTAATCTCCTAAGTTTAAATTTTGTTATTTAAGCCTGTTACTTTTGGTAATGCTGTTCTTTTAGTCCTTTTGCCCATTAACACTTGAAAAAACATCGTTAACTCTTTTATAACAATATCGTTTTATTTCTTTGGTATTTAAAAAAAAATGATTTAAAACAACGTTGTTATAAGAGAGTTAATTGTGTTTTTTCAAACGGTGATGGATGGAGTGATTAAAATGATTGCGTTGTCAATGTTAATGGACTTAAATGGTAAAATTTAAACTTAGTGGACTAAATGACAATTCAACAAACTTATAGGCTATAAATTGTATGCTTGCATTTTATATTCTTTTAGTTAAAATTCAATTTAGTCCCCTAAATCTTATTTCTAGTGTTAAATGAATTATTGACAAAACAAAATTTTACAACAATTTTACAACATTTTCAAATTGATATTAAAATAAATAAATTGCATCCATGTGAAAAGTGATAAGCTATTTTCAGAATGTTATAAAATTATTGGAAACTTTTGTCGTACTCCTAACTATATTATTGTTAAATTAGTTATTTTTCTGTTAATTTGATCTCTCATTTCAATTTGAGAATTATTTATTTCCGGTAGTTTATTTGCAGTATTTATCAAAAGATATAATTTATTTGTAACTTTTATATTAAATGTGTTACCAAAAAACTAAAAGCTAGATTATTTTGACATACAAAAAAGAGCCTAGACAAAAATGCAACCAAAAAAAAAACTTTTTTCAACAGTTCCTAAACACACAATTTATAAATTTGGTCAATATGATCCTTTTGTCCAATTTTGTTAATGTAAGGACTTAATTTGTAATGGACCCTTCACAATAAAAATTTGTAGAGACGTGGGTGTAAGGATTTGGCATCACCGAAGTAAACAACGGTTAATTTTGGGTTGATAACAAATGATAGGGGATATGGAGTTCATCCGAATCTCCTTCACGAAATTTGGGTAAGTGTTTTTGTAGGAGATGACCATCACTTTGGTTGTGTATTTACGAAGCATATTTGTCCTCGAACTAGGCCGAGGATCTATTTTTTTTAGAGTTAATAGATATCCTCTCCTTTTTCTCCGGGCCACTTTTTTGTTGGGAATCCTCTTGGTTATATAGCATCGTTCTAATTAATCTCGGCCATCCATCTGTCAGTTATTCGGTCACTGTGGATAAGAGTTTGTCCCATCATCTGATTTTATAGGCTTTATGTTAGTTCTCAGCCGTCTTTGCAGGCTTCTTATTAGTTGGAGTAACCAAGACGACTGGGTTCGTTGGTCACATCACCATTAAAGCGGTCAGAATGTTGGTGAGATATTTTCAACGGATGAGGGATATTTTCCCTTTAGTAAAGTCGGTGTACCGAGGACAGGTCATCCTCGGCGCGGGCCTTGGATGTCCTGGGCTCTTTCCCACTGTCCTCGTCTTTTGCATTAACCTCGGCGCGGGTCTTGGGCCGCATGTAGTGGGCCAGCGTGGTTAGTGCAATAGGGCCCCACAATAGCCCCTCAAAATTCTGCTGCACGTCCCCTTGGGCGGGGAGGAGGATTTTGATTACCTCGGCGCGTTTTCTCGGCCTGTTGGGTTCTATCTTATCGTCAGTGTTTATCGCTACTTCGGCTGTTTTTGTAGCTTTCTTTTTGCGCAAAGTGTCGTTCGGGGATGGTTAGGCTTGGGTTGTTTGTGCTATAGCGCTCAATTTCTCATGGTTTTTGTCCCTGATGGGGCTCGTTTATTTGGTATCTGAAAGGGAGTTGGCTTTGCCTTAATTTTGAGCTCATGATCCGTACAAGAGCCCTGGTTCCGTTCAGCGTTTGTATCGTCTCATAGTAACTGATTCCCATGTTGGTTTGGGTCCAAGGACCATACAAAATCTTGGTTTTTCTTAACGTTTAGTTTTTATGATGAAATGTTCTTCCTGCTGGCCTAAGGTTTCGGACCATGGAATGTTTAAGTTTCAATTATCGGAAGTATATGGTTTCCCCATGAGGCTTGGGTCCGAGGACCATGCAATGCCTTGGTTCTGTCCAGTACCTAGTTTTCTCATTTTATCATCTGAAGTATCTGGTTTCCCCATGAGGCTTGGGTCCGAGGACCATGCAATGCCTTGGTTCTGTCCAGTACCTAGTTTTCTCATTTTATCATCTGAAGTATCTGGTTTCCCCATGAGGCTTGGGTCCGAGGACCATGCAATGCCTTGGTTCTGTCCAGTACCTAGTTTTCTCATTTTATTCATCTGAAGTATCTGGTTTCCCCATGAGGCTTGGGTCCGAGGACCATGCAATGCCTTGGTTCTGTCCAGTACCTAGTTTTCTCATTTTATCATCTGAAGTATCTGGTTTCCCAATGAGGCTTGGGTCCGAGGACCATGCAATGCCTTAGTTCTGTCCAATACCTAGTTTTCTCATTTTATCATCTGAAGTATCTGGTTTCCCCATGAGGCTTAGGTCTGAGGACCATGCAATACCTTGGTTCTGTCCAGTATCTAGTTTTCTCATTTTATCATCTGAAGTATCTGGTTTCCCCATGAGGCTTGGGTCCAAGGACCATGCAATGCCTTGGTTCTGTCCAGTACCTAGTTTTCTCATTTTATTCATCTGAAGTATCTGGTTTCCCCATGAGGTTTAGGTCCGAGGACCATGCAATGCCTTGGTTCTGTCCAGTACCTAGTTTTCTCATTTTATCATTTATTTTAGCTATTTATCTGTAGCCGTTTAATTCTACATTACTATAATTTACAATAAGTCTTGAATAATTACATTTTTCAAGCAGAATAATAATAATAAATGCAAGTTGGAGTTGGTGGAGGATAAGACCTTGCCGTGTTTTGCCTCTTCGTTTGATGGGACTTTTCTGTTTACGAGGCGTCTCTTGGGTTGTCCGGGTAACGTGTTCTAACGCTTCGGTGCCTTCTCGTTTAATGAGGCGCCTCCTCATTAATACTGGCCGTGGATCTGCGAGGATCTAACGGCTGTTAGACCCCTAGGAATTTGGAGCGGATTTATTTGCTCCGGAAATCTCTCCCCGGGAATTATTGTGGATTAGCCCTCATCAATGTCCCACCGTCTATATAAGACGTTTCTAGGGCAACCCTCTCCTTCACACTTTTGACAAACATCCATCTTATACTTCTCCCAGAAATATTACCCAAAAAGACTCTCCCAAACACCGCCGTTCGAGCCCCCTCGAATGAGTTGGCCCTTGGAGAGGGCGACCTCGGGGGTGCACAGCCCCTATCAGGAGCCGAGGATGACACTCCGACCCTGGACGTCACATCGGGGTTGGAGTAGGGGAGATCCAAAGGTCCTCCTTCTTTTCAACCTAACCAAAGGAGGAAGCCCCCTCTTCGCCTGGAGGAGGGTCCATGAAGAAAATAACCACCTCCTCTTGAGTATGGGTCCTTGACCCCCCAAGCCGGCTGCACTGGGGGTGGGAGGGAAACCAGGTGGAACCCAAAAGTGGAGCCGTCCCGTGCCTCTACCTCTCCCACCTCCTATGTGGCCCTTCTTCCCTCTTTTCTCTTTTTTCTCTTCTTCTTTTGCTCCTCAACTAGCCTTCTTTTTTTTCTTTTTCCTTTTTATCTCTTCTATTTCCATCTCCCAACCAGTCTCACCCTCTTCATTTCCTCCTCTCTTGCTTCTCTTCTCTTCTATCTTTTGTTCTTCAGTCAGCTTCGCTTTCTGCTATTTGTTCTTCATCTCTTCTTTCGCTTCTTTTCTATCTTTTGTTCTTCAATCAGCTTCGCTTTCTGCTATTTGCTTTTCTGCCGGCTTCATCAAGCATCTGCCTTTGTAGTTAGCTTTAGAACAAACCCCGCGGGCTTCACTTGTAAAAGATGTAATTTTTCTTCAAGTATGAATAAAAGAAGTAGACTTGTTTTGTATTATTTATTTATTTATTTCTTTTCTATACTTTTGTTTCTTGTGGTTATATAACTCTGAACGAATGTTGCTACTGCGAACTGTGTTGGTCTTGACTGATGATTTTTCACTTGCACTAACCGTTGTACCTGTTAGCGCACAACTCCTTCCCACAGACGGCGCCAATTGTAAGGACTCAATTTGTAATGGACCTTTCACAATAAAAATTTGTAGAGACGTGAGTGTAAGGATTTGGCATCACCGAAGTAAACAACGGTTAATTTTGGGTTGATAACAAATGATAGGGGATATGGAGTTCATCCGAATCTCCTTCACGAAATTTGGGTAAGTGTTTTTGTAGGGGATGACCATCACTTTGGTTGTGTATTTACGAAGCATATTTGTCCTCGGACTAGGCCGAGGATCTATTTTTTTTTAGAGTTAATAGATATCCTCTCCTTTTTCTCCGGGCCACTTTTTTGTTGGGAATCCTCTTGGTTATATAGCATCGTTCTAATTAATCTCGGTCGTCCATCTGTCAGTTATTCGGTCATTGTGGATAAGAGTTTGTCCCATCATCTGATTTTATAGGCTTTATGTTAGTTCTCAGCCGTCTTTGCAGGCTTCTTATTAGTTGGAGTAACCAAGATGACTGGGTTCGTTGGTCACATCACCATTAAAATGGTCAGAATGTTGGTGAGATATTTTCAACGGATGAGGGATATTTTCCCTTTAGTAAAGTCGGTGTACCGAGGACAGGTCATCCTCGGCGCGGGCCTTGGATGTCCTGGGCTCTTTCCCACTGTCCTCGTCTTTTGCATTAACCTCGGCGCGGGCCTTAGGCCGCATGTAGTGGGCCAACGTGGTTAGTGCAATAGGGCCCCACAGTTAACAAATAACATCGTTTTAAGGTTTAAACATTCTTTTTTTTTTCGTATAAAAAAAATCTTTTTTAATTAAAAAGTCAATTTAAAACGTTCATTATATGTGTCTTTTAACATATATTGTTATTAAATGAGTATTGTTTAATCTCAGCAAAAAAAATAAAAAAGAGTATTGCTTAAAAATAAAAAAATAAAAAGGAATGTTTAAATGTTTTCATATGTTAATGGATTTGCAAAATGATTAAATTGGATCATTTTTACAAAGTGGGGGATTAAATTGACAAAAATTAAGCTTGAAGGACTAATTTAACAATTGAAGTTCTTTAAATAAATAAAAATTGAAGCAAAAAATCAAGAACTAAATTGAATTTTCGATTTTTTTTTTTTTTTTTTCAAATCACCAAAGATGAAAAAATATTTTAGCTTTTAGGATATTTTGAAGGAGGTTCGGAATTTGATGCGTGTAAACATTGGGCTGAAGAAATTGCTTTGGGCAACCAGGCCATGTTCGCCAGATTGGGTTGAAATAAATAATCATTTCCGGCCTAACGGGCAATAAGGCCCAGCTTAGTTTATTGACTCAATTTTTTAAGGAGTTCAATGATTTTTCCAATTAAAGCCTGTATCCGTGTATCGTGTGGGCACCAAGGTTTTGGTAACTTTCAATGGATGTTCATCTAAAGTATCGAGCGACAAGACCAATCCAATCCAAATCAATCCAACGCAGTGCTTCAGGTTGATTTTTTGTGGGTTGGGTTGAAATTTTATTTTTAAGTTTTGGGTTAGATTGGGTGAAAGTTTTTTCAACCTATCTCACTAAACATGACCTGTCATATATATAAATTTATATTATTATTATTATTTAAAAAATTATTTTCTTCTTATTTTGAGATATAATTACAACATGCTGTTAATTTCGCAATTCGAACCCTTTCTCTCCTAAACCCTCAAGCACTTTGTACATGAGAAGGAGCTAATTCAGGTACAAAGCCTTTAACATTTGTCTTCTTATTTTGGGAATTAGTTTTGATGAATTTAAAATTTTAGAATAAAATTCAGGAATATTACATAAATTGCAATAATTTATTAAAAAATGCAAATTATTGATAAAAGCCCAATTTTTTACAAACCATGAAACATGTAAGCGCAATCTATCTACTCAACCTAACTCAATAAGTTGGATTGGGTTTAAAAACTCTTCCTAAGAAATTGTGACTTTGAGTCACGATTTTAGTTATTTTTTAGATTGTGTAAAATTGTATAAAACAGTTTGTGTGTAACAAACACGGTCTGCTTTCTTATATACCTCACAACATGTGAGACAAGAAACACAAAGCAAAGTTTGAGAGATAATTACAGCATGCTGTTAATTTCGCAATTCGAACCCTTTCTCTCCTAAACCCTCAAGCACTTTGTACATGAGAAGGAGCTAATTCAGGTACAAGGCCTTTAACATTTGTCTTCTTATTTTGGGAATTAGTTTTGATGAATTTAAAATTTTAGAATAAAATTCAGGAATATTACATAAATTGCAATAATTTATTAAAAAATGCAAATTATTGATAAAAGCCCAATTTTTTACAAACCATGAAACATGTAAGCGCAATCTATCTACTCAACCTAACTCAATAAGTTGGATTGGGTTTAAAAACTCTTCCTAAGAAATTGTGACTTTGAGTCACGATTTTAGTTATTTTTTAGATTGTGTAAAATTGTATAAAACAGTTTGTGTGTAACAAACATGGTCTGCTTTCTTATATACCTCACAACATGTGAGACAAGAAACACAAAGCAAAGTTTGAGTTAGGTAAAAAACTCTTGAACATAATGTATGTATCACTTTATATGAAATAGTTGTGTAGAATAGTTTGTATGTAACAAACACGGCCTGCTTTCTCATATACCTCACAACATGTGAGACAAGAAACACAAAGCAAAGTTTGAGTTAGGTAAAAAACTCTTGAACATAATGGTCAATTTTATAATTAATATTTCTAAGGGGTTTTTTAGAAAATAAGGTTGAAACCCTAGCTATATATAGTTTAATTTAAGTCAGCATATAGTGACAGATGTTTTGAGAGATGAGACTACTCAAAATATTCAAGTAAAGAATGTTTGACTGCACAATTGAGGTAAGAGCTTAAGAATCTCTTTCTTATCAAATCTAAGCTTTATTTGAAATTAGAGTATTTTTTATGTGGGTATTTTGGCCAGTAGTGAAACTATTTAATTATTCAAGAGTTTTAATGATGCAAATGAAAAAAGGTTTGGATTTATTTTTGGTAAACTAGTCACTGTGATTTTTTTCTGTTTAGTAACTTAATCTTATCTATTCCTTTTGTTGCGTTGAGCGGAGATAGAATTTGCAAAATTTTAGGCTTGGTGGGACAAGTTTTTGCACAGCCAGAATAGTATCGATTTGATGAGTTGAGGTCTGACAAGTTAAAAATAAATAAATAAATAAAAAGTAGACCGTATAGAAGAAGATGAGTCTAGGATGGATCTTCAGGATATTCTATAGTAGTGCCAGTCTTAAACTTTGCAAATTTCCATCCTATGATTGGACTTAGAGCATCCACAGCAGTGGAGCTAAAAATTTAGCTATTTGGCTCACAAAAAGTTATTTTATCTATTTTACATACTCACTTTACAAAACATGCTGCAGCAGTAGATTTATTTTAGCTTTCAACACAATAAAATAAAATAAACATCACAATAAAATAAGACATCTACTACAATAAAAATAATATATCCACTACAATAAACAACAATCACACACAGCCATAACCATAATCACCACCATCACCACTACAACCCACAAAAAAAAAAAAAAAAAAAAAAAAAAAATCAACCATGCCCACACCCACTCGACCCACCAGGCAACACCCACACCCACCACCATGAAACTCACCCAAGCCACCACCACAAACACACTGATCTACCCATAAACCCACCCACAGAGACACTGTATTGAACTCAGCGACCCACAACACACCAACCACACCACAACCCACTGATGCTGATGAACCCAATTGACGCCAATGAACTCAACTGACGCCGACTATTTAACCACACCACAGCCCACCGATGCCGACGAACCCAACCACCCACCTACGCTGATCTACTTATACAACCACAACCGCCACCACCGGTGAGACAAAGAGGTGAGAGTTTGAGAGAGTGAGCTTGAGAGAGTTTTAAGAGAATGTTAGACAGAGAGGTGAGAACTTAAGAGAGTGAGTTAAGAGGGAGAATAAAATAATATAAAAAAAATAAACAAACATGTATTATTTTAATTTAGTTAAGAATAAATAAAAAAAATTTAGCTCTTAGCTACAATGCACAGTCATATATAGCTGTGCACTATAGCAATGAAGGTAAAAATTTTACCTTTAACTCCATTGCTGTAGTATGAATTTTTGTATTTTGGTGAAACTAAAATAGCTATTTAGCTTCACCGCTGTGAGTGCTTTTAGATGGGTTGTTGATGCACAATTTCTTTTATAGACCTTGCAGACATATGAATTAGCTTTTGCATCATAAAAAAATAAAAAGAAAGAAATAATGGTTGTTCCATAAGGCACATGGCCTAGCTTGTACTTGGAGTTGTCTTTTTGTTTCCCGAGTGTACTTGGAGTTGTCAACATCTCAAAAGATGATAATGGTGGCAAGTGGTAG
This sequence comes from Quercus gilva, assembly GCA_023621385.1. Lineage (NCBI taxonomy): Eukaryota > Viridiplantae > Streptophyta > Magnoliopsida > Fagales > Fagaceae > Quercus > Quercus gilva. The sequence continues at coordinate 55,269,794 of CM042480.1, read as the reverse complement.
AAAAAAAGTATTTGAAGAGTAGTCCACGTGTTGATTTTCTTTTACAAGTTATTTTTACCTTTATGTATTCTATAGGTCTTATCCTAGGGTATTATTAGCGGCAGAAAGTAAAGAATAAATATATGGTGAATATGTGGATTTTTGCACTGAAATAATTGTGAAAAATTATGGGATATTTTTAATAGTCTCTCTTTTGGTCAGGTACCCTTATAAGTTTTTTTTTTTTTTGAATTATTTGATTATTGAGTATAGTGCTTGAAAATTGTTTAGGTGATATCTAAGAATTTTAAAGAAAGTGTTTAGGAGAAGTTCTTTGTGGTGAGTTAGCTGAGATAAGTAACCTTATCCTAATTGAGTTTTATTTTGTTTATATTAATGTATTTTTAACTACTAAAAATTGTTTTAATTGTTAGAATTTTTATTTCTAATGTATTACTGATTTCAAGTAAATGATTATTATAAATATATTTTAATACTAAGAATATGATTTTTATATACATGCTTGAATAAGATATATTTTTGTTAGAAACTATGATTTCATATATATTGTAGGGATGACAGGCCCAGTAGTATATATTGGGCCAGGAGCTCGGTCTGAGGACGCCTAGTAGTCCGAAGATTGGTAAATGGAGGTCGGCATTAATGAATAAAGGAAGGGATCTGACCATGATGATTTAAGAAGGTGGTCCAGCAGATGTCAAAAGGTGTGGTCTGCCATCTAGAGCAACGTTCTTGGAGTTTCGATTGATAAGGATGCACGTCATGGAAGCATGGGACAAAGGGGAGCTATGAAATATCTAAGAGAAAGTTGCTACCATCACATTCAATGCTCTGTAGCTAACTCTTTGGCCGCATTAATAAGAAAGTGATACCTGAACAGTGATTTTTAGCCTTATAGCTACTCCTAAAGATTTCAGGAAGGTGCTGATGGAACAAGGATCAACACTAACGATCCGATCTACACGGGGAAGGTGGAGATGAAAGAAGTGAAGCAGTATAAAATAGAAAGAATGCACCGAGAATAGGGATTGGAGAATTAAAAGAAAAACATTGTAGCAACAAGAACTGTGCCTGTAATCCAACTCAAGTGATATATACAAGAACTGATCTCCTCGGATTGTGTCGACGACGATTTTCTTTAGATAAAACTAGTCTATATTTACTTTCTTGTGATTTGGGTCCATTATAATTGTTACCCAACTTATTAAAGCCTAGTTTTCTAACTCACTCTCTACAAATTCATTGTATTAAGCTCTTTGGGCCTAGGTTATTTTACCTTTTGGGCTTAGGAAACAAATTTCGACCCTACATATATGATTATGGACAGTCTGACTATGAATTGATTCTGATACCCGGCCAATGGGAGTTATTCATTGGTACTCTGATATTCAAACCAATGGGAGTTATTCATTAGTACTCTAATACTCAACCAATAGGAGTTATTCATTAGTATTCTGAAACCTAACCAATGGAGGTTATTCATTGATACTATAATGCCTAGTCACGGGAATATAGTGTGACCATAGTCATAAGATTGTTAAGAATATAAATTACGTTTGAATATTTGAACTATTTTGAGTTCTTAAAACTACATATTTAATTAACCAAAAGAGGTTATTCATTAGTACTCTAAAACCTAACCAATTGGGGTTATTCATTGGTACTATGATGCCTAGTCACGGGAATACAGCGTAACCATAGTCATAAGATTGTTAAGAATATGAATTACGTTTGAATATTTGAACTATTTTGAGTTCTTAAAACTACATATTTGATTTTGGAAATGTTTGAATATTTGAATTATTATGAGTCTTAAAACTACATATTTGATTTTGAAAATGTTTGAGTATTTGAACTATTTTGAGTCATTAAAACTGCTTATGTATTTTTGGAACCTATTGTAAGTTATAATTTTTGATCTATGGAAAATTGACTACTTTCTAAACCATCTATGATATATTTGTAAGATTAAAGTATGTGCTCTATTTGCAACTTATTATTTTAAGATTATGAAACTTCTTTAGTTATTTTTGAAAACTCATAGTATATCATAACTTTTGAAGACTCATATTACATCTTATTACTTTACAGATCTATTGCTTGATAGAACTTATTAGAATTTTTGTTACTTATTAAGTTGTCAGCTCACCCATTTTTCCCCTCCGGTTTTAGATGGTAAAGAATAGCAAATTTTGGGAACTTTGATGTTGTGTTGTGAGCAAAAAAAGAAGCTTGGTTATTTTGGGATTGGATGGTTTTCTAATAGTTTTATATTTATTGGCCAATTGGCATTATGTACATAAGGTTTGGATTTTGTTCCTATTAAATTATTGGAGATCTATTCATAAAGAAATAATTTTGAGGTATTTTGGATTTATTAATTTAATTTTTGAGGATATATTTTAGTTGTTAAGAAGGACTTGTACACTTGTAGGGTGTTTATTTTATAAGCGTGTGACAGTTGTCACGTGCCTATCTTTATAGTTGGGTTCGGGACGTGACATAATGTATGTATCACTTTATGTGAAATAGCCTCCCTCCCTACCCACCCCCCCCCCCCCCACGCGCAAACGCCGAGTCAAAAGTAGTGTTTGTGCTAATGGTGTGTCAGACAATATCCATCAATTCCACATAGAATTTCCTCCAAAATAATTTGCCTTAATCACAATCTTTATACCTAAACACCCCCGATCCTCACCTAGCAATATTTAATAAGAAGACAGCAAAGGATCAAAATTGTTTGTTGAACTTCCCTACTTTTCTACAAGTAGACAAGGAGCTAATACATTCAGGTGCTGAACTCAACTTTCTCCCATCATTCCTGGTTCCAACTTTCTTCTTTGAAAAGAGATTGTTGTTTATACACCATTTGCAAAAGAAACTCGAAATGTGAATCAAACTTCATGGTTTTCCTTATTATCCATCAATCATCATTAATTGGCTAGGCATAGCCATTTTTTGTTGCCATGTCCTTAGCCATAAATGGAGCCATGGTTGGACTTGGGGGCAATGCCCCCCCTCCCCCTAAATTTTTTTTTATAAATATTATTATATATATGGGTACTAATTTTAGCAATTTTATTTTAGAAAATTACAGTTTTTTCCCTTTAAAAATATCATTGATTTTTTTAAGAGTATTGTTATAGTCACAAGAAGACAAGGAGCTAATACATTCAGGTGCTGAACTCAACTTTCTCCCATTCATTACCTTATTCCTACTTTCTTCTTTGAAAAGAGATTGTTGTCTATATACCATTTGCAAGAGAATCTCGGAATGTGAATCAAACTTCATGGTTTTCATTATTATCCATCAATCATCATTAATTGGCTAGGCATAGCCATTTTTTTTTTTTTTTTTTTGCCATGTCTTGAGCCATAAACGGAGCCATGGTTGGACTTGGGGGTCAATGCCCCCCTCCCCCCAAAATTTTTTTAAAAATATTATTATATATATGGGTACTAATTTTAGCAATTTTATTTTAGAAAATTACACTTTTTTCCCCTTAAAAATATCATTGATTCTTTTAAGAGTATGTTATAGTCACAAATTTTTCTATAACATTTTTATAAATTGTTAAGGTAGCAAATTCTTATTGGTTCGCATTTGGGCCCATCACTTACATTATTAGCAAATTGTAAAAAGTTTGTAATTCAAACATTTTCCTCATTTTAAAGACAAATTAAAAAGTATTTACAAGTCTAAAATCTAAAAAAGAAATATACAAGCTCAAAAAAATTAGTAAAACAACAAAAATTACCGATAGTAAAAAAAAAAAAAAAAAAAAAAAAATTAAGCCTAGTCAACAAATTTTATTTGAAACAAACATTTTGACTCTTAAAAAAAATTTTAACAACTAGTAGCTAAACAACTAAGTAGCAACAAAGTAGAAGGCTGAAGTCATTGTACATAACCAACAGCAAAGCCGCCCCTCTTAACTCTTAGTTCTTGCTTCGTTTTTGTCCTTAGCATTGGGGTGCTCTGCATGCCTTGTATGTATTATTCGCCATACGTTAATGGGATTTAGAAACATAAAAAGATTTATTTTTTATTTTTTTTAATATGGGGATGAACTTATGAAAATTTCACATTACTAACCTTTTGAGAATGGGAAATGTTTTATTTTTCCCATTTCTTCCCACTACACTGCACCATATCCAGCTAAAATTTTGAAAATGAAAAAGTTTTACTGCTCTAAAAAAAGAAAGTATCAAATACTGTGTAACAAATGTTAGTTGATTACACACAAAAATTCTCAATAAAAGAGAGTTTTATTGATACTTATAACATTACACATACTTTGCTACATACTCCACTCTTCATTACTCACTCTTTGATTTTTTATTTCCTTGCACTTGCATTTGCTTTCTAGCTTATGTACTTATTTGAGTTATTTCTTTTTGAAAGTGCTTACTCAATTAGAGCACTGGTATCAAATGTGAATGCTAAATTTTTAGCATTTAGCATACCAAATACAAAATATTACATTCATGAGATGTGTCAAATTTGGCCTTTGCTATGGTATCGATCTAATAATAGAATAGTATGGACAAGTATGCTATCGACATTTTGGAATTTTTTATTCATACATTTTCTCTCATTTCTATTGACCAGTTGAGCATTACTAAAATTTGCTCTCGTGTGATGTTGGGACTTGGGAACAAAAAGAAATAATAATTAAAAAAATTAAAAAAATAATTTTTAAATAAAGTATAAAATAATAGAAGATATGATGTAGAGTATATTATAAAGTAGGGGTGTGTCGGTTTGGTTTCAGTCGGTTTTCTAAGTGTTGGCCAACTGAAATCGAAATTTTCGGTTTGTAAAATTCTCAACCAAAACCGACCGAAATAATTGGAAATCCATCAATTTCGGTTGGATTTCGGTTTCGGTCTATTTTTTCGGTTTCCTTATCATTTATTTTTTAAGAAAGCAAACAAAGAAAAAAAATTAACAAACCCATAAAATATTAACAAACCCAGAAACCCAGAAAATATTAACAAACCTAAAAAAAAATAAACAAACCCAGAAAAAATTAACAAACCCAGAAAATCCCTTTGCTTTCCCACATTTTCTCACCACCCAAACACCAACAAACACCAAGCACCAAGCAAAATAGCAAACACAAAACCAAAAAAAAAAAAAAAAGAGAGAGAGAGAACGACGAAGAAGCATACCGGCGAAGCCAAACTCACAACCTTCTACCTTGAAACCCATAAATCACGAAGAACAAAACCCAAACCATGAAGAATAAAACCCAAACACCCAAAAACCTTGAAACCCAAACATGAAGAACAAAACCCAAACCACGAACCCAGAAACCTTGAAACCCAAATAGAAACCCACAAAGAACAAAACCCAAACCACGAAGACAGAAAAATCAAACCAGAGAGGCGGCGACAGCGAAGGAAGCGGCAGCGATTGAACCCAGGTGGCGAAGACTCCAAGCGGCGGTGACAACGGGTTTGTTGATGTTTTCTCTCTGGATCTTTGGGTGGGTTTCTTGATTCTTGTTCTTGATTCTCTCTGAATCTTGTTCTTAGTGTGGGTTTTTCATTTCTTGCTTCTTGATGTTCTCTCTTGATGTTGCCAACGGAAGTGAGAGAGAACAAAACCAAGAAAAAGGAAGAAAGAAAAGAAAAGGGAAGCTGAAGAAAAGAAAAGGGAAGAATAAGCAGCGATATTTCTGTATTTATGCTACTACTAGGGTTTTAAAAAATTAAATAGCAAAAAATACTCACGTCCCGCGCGAAGGCTCAAACCTGGGATCAGCTAGCTAAACCATAAGGAGCATACCATTAAGGCCACTGGTCAGTTGTGTATTAATATTACATATATATATATATATATATTCGGTTGGTTCGGTTCGGTTTTGGGTGAAAAAATCAGCACCGAAATCGAAACCGAATTGAACCGAAAATTTGACAACGATTAGGTCAGTTTCGGTCGGTTTGTTTGGTTCGTCGGTTTTTTGCACACCCCTATTATAAAGCGATGTGTTAAAACTTAAAATAGATAAAATATATATATATATATATATATATTCTTTTTTTTTATGTTTAAAAATATATTTTTTTAGAAGGCTAAAAATGCTCAGATTCTACACGTATTGGATACTCTCTTTTTTTTTTCTTTTTTTTTTTGATAAGATTTTTTGGATGCACTTTAAGATAACGCATACCGAGAATGAAATTAATGAATAATGTATAGAATTCATGAAAAACAAACCTATATACTGCACCAAGCAGAAGAGACAGAATGCATTAAAAGCCTATGACCTACCTACATGAAAATGTTTCATGCGAGGAAGAAAAGCCAAGGAAAGCGGCCGGCCCTAGGCCGCCCCTAACATAAGAAAGGCCCTTAGAAGCAAAAAAACATAAGAAAGGACCTTAAATATGGGGCCACTTGTAATTTTTTTTAATTAAAAAAAATATGTGAGTTGTGTGCATTTTTTTTTCACTCTTAAAGAACTAAAAAATTAAAGTTTTCTCAAAAAAAAAAAAAAAGGTTATGTTAGCGTATTTCAAGTTTTACTTCAAAACTCATAAGTTATATAAATTGATATTTTTACCGAAACCGAAACCGAAACCGAAATCAAAAATTTAGATTTTAAAAAAATGAAACCGAAATCGAACTGAACCGAAATCGAATTGAACCGAAATCGAACTGAAAATTTAACAACGATTCGATCAGTTTCAGTCAGTTTGTTTGATTCGTCGGTTTTTTGCATATTCTATTATAAAGCGAGGTGTTAAAACTTAAAATAGATAAAATAACTTTTTTAATGTTTAAAAATATATTTTTTTAGAAGGCTAAAAATGCTCAGATTCTACACGTATTGGATACTCTTTTTTTTTTTATAAGATTTTTTGGATACACTTTAAGATAACGCATACTGAGAATGAAATTAATGAATAATGTATAGAGCTCATGAAAAACAAACCTATATACTGCACCAAGCAGAAGAGACAGAATGCATTAAAAGCCTACGACCTACCTACATGAAAATGTTTCATGCGAGGAAGAAAAGCCAAGGAAAGCGGGCCGGCCCTAGGCCCCTAACATAACAAAGGCCCCCGGAAGCAAAAAAACATAAGAAAGGACCTTAAATATGGGGCCACTTGTAATTTTTTTTAATTAAAAAAAATATGTGAGTTGTGTGCATTTTTTTTTCACTCTTAAAGAAGCACTAAAAAATTAAAGCTTTCTCAAAAAAAAAAAAAAAATAAAATAAAGTTCTGTTATCGTATTTCAAGTTTTACTTCAAAACTCATAAGTTATATAAATTGATATTTTTACCGATCACAAAAAAGAAATCAATATATATTTTTTTTGATGTATCATCTTATTGTCACATTAATTTGTAGGTATTTTGTATTAAAATTTGTAAAGACTTCTAACATTTTTTCCAAAAATATTATGAATTAATAGAAATTCAATCCAACCACCATTAAGTCAATGAAAAAATGATAAAGCTATCACAAATTTTACAGCAAAAAACTTACAAAAATATGTAGCAATAATATGATTGGTGTTTCTTAAAAAATATAATAAATGAATATCTTAATAATTTATTTTTTATTGGTGATACCTCAGTTTGTAAAACTCATACAATTGTATCACTAGCGCACTATGGGTGAATTGGAGATACCTATGGATAAAAAAGTGTGTAAAAATACATGTAATATTGTTTAAAAACTGAAAATATGTGTTTAAACACATATGGATCCGTTTGGATAGAACTTGTTTTGCTGAAAACTAAAAATACTGTAGTAAAATAATTTTTAAATGTGTGAATAGTATCGTGAGATCTATTTTTAATATTTTTAAATGCATGAACAGTGCATAAATAATACATTAACAGTATTTTTTTCCTATTCAGTAAATTCATGTGCCTTTACTATTCACACGCTGACTCAAAAAAAAAAAAAAAGTAAGGCGGAAAACGCAGGGAACAAAACGTGCACGTGCTATCCAAACGAGCAAATACTAAACTGCCCCTAAAAAGTCAGAATTAATAATACATTTGAAATTAAAAAAAAATTATAATATAAAAAACAAATTAAATATTATTTAAATGATAATTAAATATAAAAAAAGTCTTTTAAAAACTTTCACCATAGGCCTCAAACTACCTTGCCCCAGCCTTGAAAGCAACTTGCAAGCGTGACTATTTTGTGCAATATTTCTAACCGCGTGTCCTTTTTTATTTTTTTTTTGGGGAGAAAATAGTGTGTCCGCTTTTCTGTTTCTTTTTTTTTTTATAAGAAAAAAAATGCTACCGTTAATTTTAATGGTTAAACATTTGGGACATTTTCTACCTTTGCTATTCATTAAAAAAAAGTTTTTCATGTAGTTTTTGTATGTTCGCATATTTCAGGTGGTACTGTATGTTAAGGCATATCAAAGTGGTATAATTTGGCCCAGCTGAGATTTTTTTTTCCCGATTCCGCCACTGTATACAATATATTAAGGATGAAAACATTAAAAAAAAGAAGGGAAAATGTTTTCAACATCATTTCTTTGATAGCAGACAAAACCAAAACAAGTGATTTTCACGTGACACGTTTTTCTTAAAATGAAAATATTTGACGTGACAACAAAAATATGAAATATCAATTGCTTTCGCACTTCTCAATAAGGTCCTCGAAGATGAAAGACTTCTCAAGGAGTCACATCACATGTATAGGGGCACGCTTAAAAAGACAGAAACATCTGGTTAATGCCATTCAGACTTTGAAGGGAAGGGAGAGAGGAAGAGCAGAACAAAGTAGAATTAATCAGAAATTAATCGGAAATTGGTAAATCTCTTCGTGATTGTTGTGCAGTCTGCAAATATTGAGAAATTATTACTAATGAAACACACAGTGCAGTTCATGTCTCAATTCCGGAATGGCAACAATCACAAGCCTGATTCTCAGCTTCAATGCTTGAATCAAAGAACTAAGTTACCACAGATCCAAGCATGACAAATTGCCTTCCAATGCCATGCCCAAGTGCTAACTTTATTCTCTGCATTTACTTTGGAACCTTCCAATGTCACGATGCAATTCTGTTATTGTATAATGATACAGAACCAAACTTCCACGGGTGGATGCATGCTTTGATGACACGTGTTTCTTTCTCAAAGTATATATACTAATACTACAATGACATTTTAACAACTTCCTATATTTTACTTATCAAAAAAGAAAAGAAAAAAAACAATTTCCTATATTTAATTGGTATTATATGGTCAAACAATGTCATATTTCAAAAATTTATTTGTCCATGTCAAAATGTTAGCCATGACACTAGACATGTGGCATATAATTTAAAACTTTGAATTAAGTAAATGCATTTCTTTATTATGGTATTTATGTTCACATTTAAATTCTTATTTCATAACTATTCTCCTTCTGGCTGCTATTCAATTATTAATGTTTCTAAAAGAAAACTTTTCCTGATATTTTTGTTCCAATAATTTAATTATAAAGTAACCCAAAATTCTTTGTTTTTCCAATTTTTTTGTTACTTTATTTTAAAATAGTACACACTCATATACATACATACATACATACATACATATATATATATATATATATTTTAAGATATAGTTTTAACATATAATGTCTGCTCATGATGATTATTTTTTATCATAAGACCAAGATACCAATTTATTTTTGATATTAATGAGGATCAAACCTCAAATATCTTATTCAATAACAAGTGACTTTACTAGTTGAGTTAACTAGAGAACTCACTTAAAACTATACATATATAGTAAAAACGTCTATATGAAATTTTCCAAGCTTCTTATTTTGGGCTCGTAATTAAGGAAAAAAAAAAAAAAAAACCCAGAAGTTAAAAACAAAAATTCCCACTTTTTCATTACATTAACACTTTCTTCTCCTTGTTTCTCAAAAAAAAAAAAAAACATTTTCTTTACCTTCAATGCTGCGCACTCTTTGCATGATGGTTACTCCATAAGTATTAGTACTTGTGAGGTCTAGGGGGTAAGAGTCAAGTCTTCATGAAGGAACTTCACATACATATACTTAGAGTAGACTATAAAAGAATTCTATCTTAGATTAAAAAAAAAAAAAGTTAAAAAAATGCTTTCTTGACATTTTCTTTGATTTCCATTGAGTTATTACCTATTAGTTTTCCTTAAAAAAATGATAGCATTTAATAGTAAATTATAACAAATCAATTACACATTATATATATATAAAGAAAAATATGATCATAAATTTATGTCACTTTTAATTAAACATTAAATTTTCTAAATAAATAAATAAATTAGATATTAACTTATTACAATAGTGACAGACGGTAATTATATTAAATGCATAATGCCTAATAATTACCACACACACCAAAAAAAAAAAAAGGTTTGGTGGTACATATAAATTTTTTTTATTTTTTTTTAAAAGAAGAAGGTGGTACATATAAGTAAAATAATAATTCAAAAGGAAAGAATTGTCATTAATCTAATACATATGAACATGTGGGTTCCAGTTACCTTAACTGGTAAAGTCTTTGATGGTTGAATAAGAGATCTGAGGTTGAATCCTCGTCTACACCAAAAACTGATTGATGTTTTGATCTGATGATAAAGAGATATTATTAGGAATGGACGCTATAGGTTGAAACTCTCTAAAAAAAAATAAAAAATACATATGAACATTAATTAATAAGATAATCTTAAATAACTCAAAAATAAATGACTAAATAAGAATAGTTTAAAGGAATAATTAAAATTTTTTTTTGAGAGATAATTACAATATGCTACTAAGTACTAATTCTATAGCTCAAACTTTTTTCTCGTTAAACCCCAAGCACTTTATGTATGGAGATGTGTCAATTCAATTACAAGGCCCTTGACATATATATGTCTCCAAATGTGCATTGTTAGTGTGGTTTTTTTTTTCTTAGGAATTGTGTGGTTAGATGTGATGAATTAAATATTTAACACTTTGTTTCTTTAAAAAAATTAACAATTTAAAAAGAAAAAAAATTTGTAATCCTACCAACCTCTTCGGCATTCAAGATTATAACGGCTCAAATCCAAATCGCCTATAAATCCACTTTTATCAATTTTTAAAATTATATTGATCCTTTCTTTTTCTTTCACTCCACTTTAGATGCAAACTTTTCTTTTTCCTAATTTCTTATATATATATATATATATATGTCAATGTCTGGCAAACTTGAAGGCATATGCAACAATTCACTCTCTTTTTAATTTAGTTTGCAATACAATTTCTACATTGACTTTGGTATATTCAGTTTCAAGATTAAGGCCACATGGTGATATTCTCACAACATGTTTTACGTTTTGTTTCTAGAAGGATTATGATACCTTTAAACAAGATTGACATCATCAACCATGTCACCATGAAGAAAAATTCATCTAAAAGAGTACATCCGGATTGTTCCAATCAATGGTTATGATTTTTGGTTTTTGAGTTTTGTTTATTATTAAGTATAACTGGTGGTGGTGCATTAAAAGAGTGACAATGGTTGTTGGATTCTTGTATTTACTGAAAAATGCTGAGGCTGATGGTGATGGTGATGATTCCTGTCCCTTTTGTAGTTGTGGCCCGTTCATTGAATTGTCACATGATTTTGAGAAACCATGTGTTACACACAATTGAGTCCTTTCTTATATAGTACTCGCAAAATACAAAATGGAGGTAACACAATAAGCAAATTTGAGTTAATGGACCCCCAAGCATTTTGGATAATACTTCCCATCGTGTGGGCATGCATTGCAGTGCTCACCTCCGCTCTAGGAGGCCGGAAGTCTGGCTCATCCACACTTCCCCCAGGCCCCCACCCTTTTCCAATCATCGGAAACATCTTGGAGCTGGGCAACAAACCCCATCAAGCTGTTGCAAAGCTTTCCAAAACCTATGGACCCCTTATGACTCTCAAGCTTGGGAGCATAACAACCATAGTCATTTCCTCTCCAGACATGGCCAAAGAAGCACTCCAAAAAAAAGACCAAGCCTTCTCCAGCCGAACTATCCCGGATACCGGCCGAGTAGCTGACCACCACAAAGTTTCAATGGTGTGGTTGCCCGCATTGACTCGTTGGAGGAACCTCAGGAAAGTTTCTGCAACGAAAATATTTGCTCCACAACAACTCGATGCCACACAAGCCCATCGACAAAAAAAGGTGAAAGAATTACTTGACCATGTTAATCAATGTTGCAGCAATGGTGGGGAAGTGGTTGATATTGGTCAAGCAGCCTTCATTACAGTACTTAATTCCATATCAAACACTTTTTTTTCCATTGACTTAGCACAGTATAGTTCAAGTGCATTGTCCCGAGAGTTCCAGGAGCTTGTATGTGGTGTCATGGAAGTAGCTGGAAAGCCTAATATTGCAGACTATTTCCCAGTACTTCGTTTAGTTGATCCACAAGGTGCACGGCGAAGAGCCACCATTTATTATGAAAAACTGATGGGGATTTTCGATGGTATCATCAAGGAACGTGTGCAATTAAGAGCTTCATCAGAGGGTTCTAAGGCAAGCAACGATGTACTAGATTCCTTTCTCAATTTCGCTGAAGAAGACGGATCGCAATTTAGCTTCCACGATTTCAAACATTTGCTTCTGGTAATTGACTACCTTTCTTAAGTATGCTTCAGAATACATAATTATGTCTTTTCTTTGATTTTCTTTTTAGGTAACTTAAGAAGTAGAAGGGCAGGATGAAGCTCATAGTAAGCTTTCTAATTAAGCTCATAGTAAGCTTTCTAATTAAGCTCATCTTAAGGTTATAAATATAACTTAGTCATTTTTTAAATGAGAGAAAATGATTCCTATATTTCTTCATGTAGTCATGGGAATCTAATACTTCTCGGTAGCCTAGCTAGCTCATCATATTTATCAACTTCAAGATCATCATCTTTTTCGAAAATTAGTAACTATATTGTAGCACTAATTCGAGCAAGAATATTTGGAAAGTGGGAAAAAAGGAGAATATTGTCCAAAGAAGGACAAAAATATGAGTAGATTGTTCAGTATTTTTGTTGGAGTCACGTAATTCCTACTCTTTGTTAGCACTAACCTTTAGCAGCAAAGCAAACGCAAGGGCGTTACTTTTTGTTTTCATTAATAAACTCGGGCAGAGTGCTCTGTATAACTCTAGCTCTCACACTATTTTGTATTAGGATTTATTTATTGCAGGGATCGACACAACATCAAGCACTGTTGAATGGGCACTGGCAGAGTTAATAAATAACCCTGAAAAAATGGCTGAAGCCCAAGACGAGCTTGAAGAAGTCCTTGGCAAGGATCGGCTGATTCAAGAAGTAGACATCTCAAAGTTTCCCTTTCTACAAGCCATAGTGAAAGAAACACTTCGTTTACACCCGCCTGCACCTTTTCTAGTTCCTCACAAGGCTGAGACTGAAGTAGAAATGTGTGGCTTTACTGTGCCCAAAAATGCACAAATACTAGTAAACGTGTGGGCAATGGGACGAGACTCAAGCATATGGACAAACCCAGATTTATTTATGCCTGAAAGGTTTTTAGAACAAGACATTGACTTTAAAGGCCAATATTTCGAGCTGATTCCCTTTGGAGCTGGAAGAAGAATTTGCCCTGGATTACCGTTAGCTAACCGGATGGTGCACTTGATGTTGGCATCTCTTGTACATTTCTTTAATTGGAAGCTTGCAGATGAGATGAATCCAGAAAATATGGATATGAGTGAGAGTGAGACCTTTGGACTCACCTTACACAGGGCCAAGCCTCTCCGGGCTATTCCAATTAGAGTGTAACTTCAGTTACTTCTGTTCTTTAGGCCCGTATATGCATGTGTGAGTAGAATTGTTTAATGTTAGGATTTTCCACGAGCATTATCGTTCACCTTTGGCAGTAATCTTCTTGAATCTTCATGCCGCGTTTCAATAAATTTAAAAATAATATAATAATTACTGAGAAACAAGGTGGACATGGAACTATGTTTATTCCATTAATGTCAATATTCTTAGATGCATCTGTGTTTTTTATATTAACTAGCACGGTTTTGGTCCAATTCTGTTCATTGGGTCTATTTCGGTTCAAATCGGCCCATCAGGTCTATTTCTATCTGTTAGGTCTACTTTCGTCCATTTTGGTCTATTTAGTCCAATTCATTTTGTTCGGCCCACTTTGGTCCATTGTGTCTATTTTAGTCCATTTTGATTCAATTTGGTCTATTCAGTCCACTTTGATACTATTCAGTCTTTTCACTCCAATTCATTCCATTCGATCCAGTTTGGTCTACTTTGGACCATTTGGTGCACTTACTTAAAACTGGAGAAAAACAAGTTTGGGTTGAGAGTAAGGGTGTTCGTGGTTCGGTGGGGTGGTTTTTGGCCATTTTTAGCATTGCACTTCGCAGTGCAGTTTAGCTCAAATCATCACCGCACCGCATCTCAATTTTGCAGTCACATATGTGGTGCGATACGATGTATAAGATGTGGTTTGATCAATTTTGAACTAGAATATTTTACTACTAATAACCATGACAGTATGTTTCAAAAAATATATGTAACATGTGTAAATATATATATATATATAAAAACCATTACAAATTGACAGTAAACTAAAAGTACCACAAATATATACAAAATAATAATAATAATAACTAGCTTCTAAGCACGCACGTGAGGCTTTTCTATTTTTTTGGGGAAAAAATTAGTAATTTGTATCAATTATAATTTGGGTTTAGTACATTTTCAATCACAAAAAAATCTAGGGGTGTGATGAGTATTATGCATTTGTGGTGTGATGAGTATTATGCGTTTCAGCACATCCCTAGATTTTTTTGTGATTGAAAAATGTAGTAATCCTAAATTATAATTTGTGCAAATTAAAAAAAATTTTCCAAAAAAATAGAAGAGCCTCTGAGCACAAGCGTGAGCATGTGCTCAGAGGCTAGTTCTTTTTAATAGAAAAGGTTTTCATGTTATCAATTTATTTTTCTTAATAATTTTTTAATGGGAGTTATATATGAAGTTATTTATAATCTTCAAAGATAGTCACTTAGTAAAAAAATAAAAAAATAACTAAAATAATTAAATAATTAAATTTGAATTAAATTTTTTAAACACCTTGAATACGGAAAGGTTAGTTGCTTTTGAATATATTTGTGTAGTACTTTGGTTTTGGATATATACATTTGTGTATTTTTTGTTGTGCATATAGTTTTATGTTTGATTATATTGTATAGAAAGTTATTTAATTGTTAGGTTGGATTAAAATTAATTGGTAGCTGATTTTGAGTATAATATATAATTTTCAATGTTTGTCATACCCTAATATTTAATTTTCACAAAGCTGGAAATAGGATTAAGGCTTAATTGAAGTAAAAGAAAATTTAAATAGTATTAATTTATTGAAACGCCAAGAATACCGTTTGATAAGTCCACCTATTCTCTAAGTTTAATATCAAGCGATATAATTTATTTGGTGCATCTATTATTTTTTTGAACCCAAGCCCAAAAGTTTAATGAACGAAAATTATTCCTTTTGGATTGTGAACTTTGTAATAACATAAAAAGATATACTGGTCATCGAGTGTTACAATTATTATTATTATTATTTTTTTAAATTAGAGTTATCAAAATTTTTATTTATTTTTAAACCCTAAAAGCAGCCACTTAGTCCTAAAAGGTAGCTAAAGTCTTTTAGTTAGTGCACATCCATAACAAAATTTTCAAATGCTAAAGGAGTCCAAATCTTCTGTCTCATCAATTGTGTTCCACTTCATACTCCACCAATAAAATTTGGACAATTAGCCTATCTCATTAAATGAGATAACTTTGACTTTAATGAGAAATGCTAGCTGTCTTATTTAATGAGATATTTCATTTAATGAGAGTGGTTAGTTGTCCAAATTTTATTGGTGGAGCATAATTGATGAGACAGAAGATTTGGACTCATGCTAAAGACTCTCACATTGTATACACAGAATTGTTTTTAATTAAATTTTCATAAATGGTAGTTATTTAATCCTAAAAGATAGGCACTTACTACACATCCATAATCAAGTTCCAATTTTGGATGAAAGCAAGTTCACAGAATTCTTCCACGATTCTTATTTTTCTCATCACATGCACGCTCAGCTTTACTTGGAAACAATTATTATTATTTTTTTGGATAGGGGAAACAATTTCTTTAATACTACACAGTACACACTTGACATTGTAGACAATCATCCATTTTTAAAAGAACAACTTTTAATAATAATAAAAAAAGAAAAATATATATGATAAGTAATTTTTATTATTCCGCTACTATTATAATTAATCTCTTTCATTAAGCTAAGACACAAATTTTTCACATTAAAAAAAAATTAGCCTTTGAGAATAGGCTCTTCTATTATTTTGGGAAAAAGTTAATAATTTGAATCCATTATGATTTAGAATTACTACATTTTCCAATCACAAAATACCTCGGGATGTGATGAGTGTTATGCATTGTGGATGAAATATTTATTTCATCACACCCCTAGGTATTTTGTGATTGGAAAATGTAGTAATTCCAAATTATAATGGATTCAAATTATTAACTTTTACAAAAAATAAATAAATAAAAAGAAAAGCATCTGAGCACGTGCTCTAGTATATAATTATTTATTTCTATCTTTGTCCATCAAAGTCCACACAATTTATTAATAATATTTCATATTAATATTATAAATCCATACTTTATTTAATATCTTAATTTCTAACTAAAACCGTAAAATGTTAGAAATCGACTCCCTTTGCATAAATTCCCAAAATTATTGATTACCCAGATATCTCATGCACAAAAATTCTAAATGGGATTTTTTTTTTCCTTATAATCATTATTAGTATTTATTGTTTTTAAATACAAAATACTTGTAGCAAGAAAGTAATTAGGAGGTGGGGGGCAAGCATAACTACCACCGCACACCCTTGGTGCGGTGGTCACTCCACAAGTATCCAGGAGGGAGCTTCACATGTATATATACTTAGATTAGGTTAGAGTAGAAATTCTATCTTGTATCCAAAAAAAAAAAAGAGAGGAAATGGCAGGATAATATTAGAAGATTAACTCTATGATAGTTAATAACATGTTACCTCTCATGATAAAAAATAGTTTAGAAACAATATTTTCTAACTTTCCAAACACTGATACACAGAGATAACATGCTAAAAACAAATCAAAGCAAATCACGCAGATAGTAAGAGGTGGATCGTGAGAGTTAGAGTTCGAAGTCCGGATCCGATTGACAACATGCTTGCCCAAGCTTAGAGCGACCCCTTAGCTATTTAAATTGGCTGCCATACAATGATGCACTGACAAAGGCAAAAGCAGTACCAAAACTTTGTGAGAGAGAGTGTCTGTGTGTTTAGCATTTGTGTGCATGACTAAGGAGCGTTTGGTAATGTTGTTCTATTAACGTTGTTTAAGTTTTTTGAAAATACGAGCGAGTGAAAAAATATTATGCAAATATGTGTTGTGTTATTTAAACAACGGAAACTGTTATTTAAATACCCCTACCAAACACCCCCTAAAATGTGGGTGCAAGAAATTTTTTTTTTTTTTTTTTTTTGCAATATCGGCATATATGTTTTTTTTTTTTAATCAACATATGTATTTTTACAAACAAACGTGTGTTTGTTTTAATTTTTAATTTTTTTATAAATAGATAAAATAATTTGAAAACTATCAGAAGAGTGGTTATGTTTTATTGGCAATGTTTTAGTGGGAGTTAAAGATGTATTTTTACTGAGTTGCCCCTACTTAAATGTAGGTTGTAGGGATATTTTGGAGTAGAAAAAAAATCTGGTCCAAACAGGGAAAACCCTTTAAATGGTAGTATAGAAAAAACAAAGGACATCCATAGGGATGTGACAGATTATGTAATTCTTGATAGAAGTTTTCTACCTTCATAATAAAAATTTCTAGCATTGATTCTCAAAAAAAAGAAAAAAAGAAAAAACAAAGGACAATATTAAATTTCATATGGTAGGATATTTACAAAAAAATGACCATTAACAACTACTTGATAGATTTACTACCACTTCGCTCACCCGAATTCATTCAATGTGCCTGCTATGCAATCTAATATAATTGTTGATATGTCACCCTAAAAAAAAATACAAAAAAATAGAGAGTAAGGCTTAAATGTAAGAAGAGCAATAGAAAAAAAAAATAATAATAATAATAGGAGGAAGAGAGAGCACCACTTAAAACACATACTCTAAAATGATTAGTCAAACCTGGTAACCACAAAAAAAAAAAAAAAAAAAAAGAAACAATAATATACATTATTCCCACTCTTTAAAAAAGAATCATTAATTAGAGAAAATATTAAACACTCATCAAACTGACCAAATAAAAGAAAAAATTAAAAAAAGAAAAGTATGGACCTATTTTGTAGACAGTATTTTACATGGGAGTTAAAAGATTTTTATTTTTTTCTCTTTTAGACTCTAAATCACAATAAAAGAATAAGTTTTTTTTTTTTTCTAACCTTTACGTCAGTGTTCATCTAAATTTTTTTCTAAAAAAATATCAATTTGAGTTTTAAAAAAGTAATTTGAGTTCAAATAGAATTCATATTTAAAAATGTGAATATAAGATTTAGTTCAAATAGAAACGTAAATATAAGATTGAGTTCAAATATAACTCATGTTTGAAAACGTGAACATAAGAACTCATATTCACGTTTTCAACTAATATGAGTTGAAAACGTTTTCTTATATTCAAGTTGAAAGAGGTCTAATATGAGTTGATAATGTTTTCTTAGATTCACATTGAAAGAGTTCTAATATGAGTTGTGAACAAAAAATAGGAACTAGACTATGAGCATGCGTGCAAAGCGATAGGAATACTAGCCTTTGAGCACACACGTAGCGTGCTTAGAGACTTTTTTTATTTTTTTGAGAAAAAGTTAATAATTTGCTTCTGTGGGGCAACAAGTGCCAATCACCCTGGCCCACTCTATATCCGGCCCAAGGCCCGTGCCGAGGACAAAAGGGAAGAAACCCAAGACGTCCAAAGGCCTCGCTGAGGATTCCCCCCTCCTCGGCGCACCAACGATTGATAAAGGAAAATATCCCTCATCCTTTAAACATATCCCACCAACATTATAACCGCTTTAATGGTGATGTGACCAGCGGACCCAGGTGCCTTGGTCACTCCAACTAATAGAAATCCTGCAAAGACGGCTGAGAACTAACATAAAGCTTGCAAAATCAGATGATGGGACAAACCCTTATCCACAGTGACCGAATAACCGACAGATGGATGCCTGAGATTAACTAAAACAATACTATATAACCTAGAGGATTCCCAACATATGAGGAGGAGAGAAATGAGTCCGGAAAAGAAGGACAGAATATCTATCAACTTTGAGAAAAATAGATCCTCGGCCTGAGCCGAGGACAAATATGCTTCGTAAACACATAACCAAAGTGATGATCGTTCCCTACAAAAACACTTAGCCAAATTTTTTTGAGAAGATTCCTATGAATTTCATGTCATCTATTACCTGTTACAAACTTCATATTAACCGTTGTTTACTTCGATATTGCCAAGCCCTTTTACCCACACTCTACAAGTTTTTATTGTTAAGGGTCCATTACAAATTTAGTCCCTACAGCTTCCATTATAATTTTGAATTACCACATTTTCTAATCACAAAAATACCTAGGAGTGTGATGAAAAATTATTTCACCTGTTAATGCATAATACTTATCACACCTCTAGGTTTTTTTGTGCTTGAAAAATATAGTAATCTCAAATTATAATGGATGCAAATTATTAATTTTTTCCCAATAAAATAGAAGAGCCTCTGAGCACGCATGTGAATAATCACGCGCGTGCTCAGAGGCTAGTATTCCGTAATTATCATCAATTTTTGGCAATTTTGTTTATGTAGTAATCAACGTTTTATTGATTGGAAGATGATGCTATAATTTAGTATTAACCTTTAGGGGGAGAAAAAAAAGATGGTCTGAATAAATCTTATAAATTTACATATGTTGAAAATGCATAATGAAATTGTAACTATAAAACTACTTACAAAATACATGTGAAAATATTTACAAAAGCTATTATGAAGAAGATGATGGATCAATGTAGAAAATTGAAATATTTACATCAGGTAAAACTATAAAATAATTCACTGCATTTGAAACATAGAATAGTTCTACTTATTTACTCAACTAAATGATGATACAAATGTGAAATGCTACAAATTTGAATGGTGATTCAAATTGAAAGATTCCATTCTTTAGCCATCTTTTGGAACAAAATTCCTCTGCATCTTCTCCCCAAATATAAGGCATCCTGCCCATGGCATAAGCTATGTAGTATACACGATCCTCTTTCTTCACTCTATACTTGTCAGGAAGAATGTCATCCATGTTTGTACACCTCCCATCCCAAATTATAGTGTTAAATGAATTATTGACAAAACAAAATTTTACAACAATTTTACAACATTCTTAAATTAATATTAAAATAAATAAATTGCATCCATGTGTAAAGTGATAGGCTAATTTAGGAATGTTATAAAATTATTGTGAACTTTTGTTGTACTCCTAACTATATTATTGTTAAATTAGTTATTTTCTTGTTAATTTGATCTCTTATTTCAGTTTGGGAATTGTTTATTTCCAGTAGTTTATTTGTAGTATTTATTAAAAGATATAATTTTTTGTAATTTTTATATTAAATGTGTTACCAAAAAACTAAAAGCTAGATTATTTTGACACACAAAAAAGAGCTTAGACAAAAAAAGCAACCAAAAAAAAAAAAATTTTTTTTTCAACAATTCCTAAATGCACAATTTATAAATTGAGTCAATATGGTCCTTCTGTCCAATTTTGTTAACAAATAACATCGTTTTAAGGTTTAAACATTCTTTTTTAATTAAAAAGTTAATTGAAAACGTTCATTATATGTGTCTTTTAACATATATTGTTATTAGAGTATTGTTTAATCTCAGCAAAAAAAATAAAAAAGAGTATTGCTTAAAAAAAAATAAAAAATAAAAAGGAATGTTTAAATGTTTTCATATGTTATCTTTTTGCAAAATGATTAAATTGGATCATTTTTACAAAGTGGGGGATTAAATTGACAAAAATTAAACTTGAAGGACTAATTTAACAATTGAAGTTCTTTAAATAAATAAAAATTGAAGCAAAAAATCAAGAACTAAATCGAATTTTCGATTTTTTTTTTTTTTTTTTAGAGAGTTTCAACTTATTGCGTCCGCTCCTGATAATTACTTTTTATTATCAGACCAAGACACCAATCAGTTTTCTTTTTTTTCAAATCACCAAAGACGAAAAAATATTTTAGCTTTTAGGATATTTTGAAGGAGGTTCGGAATTCGATGCGGGTAAACATTGGGCTGAAGAAATTGCTTTGGGCATTTAAGTTAGGTGGTATCCCAAACCGGGCCATGTTCTCCAGATTGGGTTTAAATAAATAATCATTTCCGGCCTAACGGGCAAAAAGGCCCACCTTAGTTTGTTGACTCAATTTTCTAAGGAGTTCAATGATATCGCGTGGGCACCAAGGTTTTAGTAACTTTCAATGGATGTTCATCTAAAGTATCGAGCGACAAGACCAATCCAATCCAAATCAACCCAACGCAGCGCTTCAGGTTGATTTTTTGTGGGTTGGGTTGAAATTTTATTTTTAAGTTTTGGGTTAGATTGGGTGAAAGTTTTTTCAACCTATCTAGCTAAACATGACCCGCCATATATATAAATTTATATTATTATTATTATTTAAAAAAATTATTTGTCTTCTTATCTTGGGAATTAGTTTTGATGAATTTAAAATTTTAGAATAAAATTCAGGCATATTACATAAATTGTAATAATTTATTAGAAAATGTGAATTATAGATAAAAGCCTAATTTTTTACAAAGCATGAAACATGTAAGCGCAATATATTGACTAAACCTAACTCAGTAAGTTGGATTGGGTTGAAAAACTCTTCCAAAGAAATTGTGACTTTGAGTCACGATTTTAGATATTTTTTAGACTGTGTAAAATTGTGCAGAACAGTTTGTGTGTAACAAACACGGCCTGCTTTCTTATATACCTCACAACATGTGAGACAAGAAACACAAAGCAAAGTTTGAGTTAGGTAAAAAACTCTTGAACATAATGTATGTATCACTTTATGTGAAATAGTTATGTAGAACAGTTTGTGTGTAACAAATACAGCCTGCTTTCTTATATACCTCACAACATGTGAGACAAGAAACACAAAGCAAAGTTTGAGATAAGTAAAAAAACTCTTGAACATAATGTGTAATACCTGGAAAAAAAAAAAGATAAGGAAGGTTATTTAAGTAAATTTGTTTATGGGGTCAATTTTATAATTAATATTTCTAAGGGGTTTTTTTAGAAAATAAGGTTGAAACCCTAGCTATATATAGTTTAATTTAAGTCAGCATATAGTGACAGATGTTTTGAGAGAGGAGACTACCCAAAATATTCAAGTAGAGAAGGTTTGACTGCACAGTTGAGGTAAGAGCCTAAGAATCTCTTTCTTGTCAAATCTAAGCTTTATTTGAAATTAGAGTATTTTTTTATGTGAATATTTTGGCCAGTAATAAAACTATTTAATTATTCAAGAGTTTTAACGATGCAAATGAATAAAAGTTTGTATTTATTTTCGTGTAATTTTTTTATGTTCAGTGACTTAATCTTATCTATGCCTTTTGTTGCGTTGAGAGGAGATAGAATCTGCAGAATTTTAGACTTGGCGGGACAAGTTTCTGCCCAATCGGAATAGTATCGATTTGATGAGTTGAGGTCTGACAAGTTAAACAAAAAAAAAAAAAAGAAAAAAAAAAAAGTAGACCGTATAGAAGAGGATGAGTCTAAGATGGATCTTCAAGATATTCTGCAATAGTGCCAGTATTAAAATTTGCAAATTTCCATCCTATGATTGGACTTAGTTAGGTTGTTGATGCACAATTTCTTTTATGGAGCATGTTAACTAGCACTACTTAATGCTGGTTAAGTGCAAAAAAGACAAAAAAAAAATTGTTAGAAAAAGTAAAAAAAATTTGAGGCTACGTTTGTTTCACATGAAAACCAATTTCGAAAAGTATTTTACACCATTGTGTGTGTTTGGCACCAACTGAAAATATGGCCAAACTGAAAATGTTTTACACTTTGACCGTAAAATACCCCTTCTCACCCGTAAAATGATTTCCATAGTTGTTTTACCTTCAAACAACATTTTACAGACTGAAAATCTAAAAAGAGACTGAGCAAGAGAGAACCCAAGCCGAGCAAGGAGAGGGTACTGCCGATGATGCCCAGAACCACCCCTCGACACACAGCCTCGTCGTCGCATGCAAGCCACTCCGCTGACACATCCCTTGTCCTCGTCCTCACTGACCCACCTCCATCAACCCATCCCTCGTTTAAACCAACCCATCACCTCCATTGAACCATCATTCGTTCGAGCCAACCCATACCTTCAAATCAAGTTTCACGGATTGAAAACCTGACACGAGAGAGAGAGAGAGCTTGAAGGGAAAGTGAACCCGAAGAGAGAGAGAGAGAGAGAGATTGAACCCGGGAGAATCTCATTGCTACCGCCAACTTATAGTCGTCGCCTGAAGCTTGTTGTCACCGCCAAACACAGATCGGAGCCTTGTCATCTCGTTCTTGTCACCGCTAAAGCTCGTTTTCAACACCAAACACAGATCGAAGCCTTGACCCGATTTCAACTTCTCTCGATCTACCTCTCTCTTTCCCTCAATCTATCACTCTTTCTTTCTCCTTTCACCGAGTTTGTGAATAAAAGATGTTTTTATTTTGATTTTTGGTTGCGTTAATTGTATATTTTGAATTTTTTCTGTTATAAAATTTGTTTGGGAGCCGAGAAAATGGCTAAGAAAATGTGAAAAATTTGTAAGAAAATAGTATTTTCAAAATGTTACAAAACACTGAAAATCGTTTTTTGGACTATTTTCCATTGTAGAACCAAATACCAGGATTTCATTTTCCTTACGGGAATTCATTTTTCCCTACATTCATTTTACACTTGGAATTCAATTTACATTGAACCAAACGCATCCTAAAACTGAAAAAGTGATATAAATTGAAAAAAAAAAAAAGACAAAAATTGTATAAGAAAAAAGTGTTCTTAATAGTCACCGTGCGGTGCCCGTTAACACAACCCTTCTTTTATAGACCTTGCTGTCATATAAATTAGCTTTTGCATAATAAAAAAAAAAAAAAAAGAAATAAATAATGGCTGTTCCATAACCGTAAGGCACATGGCCTAGCTTGTACTTGGAGTTGTCAACATCTCAAAAGATGATAATGGTGGCAAGTGGTAGGAAAAAAAAATAAAATAAAAATAGGACATGTACTTGAAGAGTAGTCTACGTGTTGCTCTTCTTTTACAAGTGACATTTACCTTTACCTATTCTATAGGTCTTATCCTAGGGTATTATTAGGGACAGAAAGTAAAGAATAAATATATTGTGAATATGTGGATTTTTGCTAGAAATAATAGTGACAAATTATGGGATATTTTTAATAGTTTCTCTTTTAGTTGGGTATCGTTATAAGTTTTACTTGAATTATTTGATTATTGAGTATAGTGCTTGAAAATTGTTTAGGTGATATCTAAGAATTTTAGAGAATGTGTTTTGGAGAAGTTCTTTGTGGTGAGTTAGTTGAGGTAAGTAGCCTCATCTTAATTGGGTTTTATTTTGCTTATATTAATGTATTTTTAACTATTGAAAATTGTTTAAAATTGTTAGAATTTTTATTTTTATTGTATTACTGATTTCACGTAAATGATTATTATAAATATATTTTAATACTGAGTATATAATTTTTATATACATGCTTGAATAAGATATATTTTTGTTAGAAACTATGATTTCATATATATGATTATGGACAATCTGACTATGAATTGATTTTGATACCCAGTCAATGGGGGTTATTCATTGGTACTCTGATACCCAAACCAATGGGGGTTATTCATTGGTACTCTGATACCTAGCCAATGAGGCTTATTCATTGATATTCTGATACTCAAACCAATGAAGGTTATTCATTGGTACTCTGATATCCAACCAATGAGGGTTATTCATTGGTACTCTGATGCCTAGTCATGGGGATAAAGCGTGACCATAGTCATAAGATTGTTAAGAATATGAATTATGTTTGAATATTTGAACTATTTTGAATTCTTAAAACTAAATATTTGATTTTGGAAATGTTTGAGTATTTGAACTATTTTGAGTCATTAAAACTGCTTATGTATTTTTGGAACCTATTGTAAGTTATAACTTTTGATATATGGAAAATTGACTACTTTCTAAACCATCTATGATATATTTGTAAGACTATAAAATTTCTTTAGTTATTTTTGAAAACCTATAATATATCATAACTTTTGAAGACTCATATTACATCTTATTACTTTACAAATCTATTACTTTACAGAACTTATTAGGATTCTGGTTACTTATTGAGTTGTCAGCTCACCCCTTTTTCCCCTCCAATTTCATATTGTGAAGAATACCAAGTTTTGAGAACTTTGATGTTATGTTATGAGCAGGAAAAGAAGCTTGGTAATTTTGGAATTGGATGGTCTTCTAATAGTTTTATATTTGTTGGCCAATTGGCATTATGTTTTGAATTTTGTTCTCATTAAATTATTGGAGATCTATTCATAAAGAAATAATTTTGAGGTATTTTGGATTTATTTGATTTAATTTTTGAGAATAAATTTTAGTTGCTAAAAAGGCATTACACACTTGTAGGGTGCTTACTTTATAAGCTTGCGGCAGTTGTCACGTGCCTATCTTTATAGTTGGGTTCAGGGCGTGACATAATGTATGTATCACTTTATGTGAAATAGCCTCCCCCCGCACGCACACCGGGTCAAGAGTAATGTTTGTGCTAATGGTGTGACAGACATTATCCATCAATTCCACATAGATTTTCCTACAAAATAATTTGCCTTATCACAATCTTTAAACCCAAACACCCTCGATCCTTGCCTTACAATACCTAATAAGAAGACAGCAAGGGATCAAAATTGTTTGCTTAGCTACCCTACTTTTCTACAAGAAGACAAGGAGCTAATACATTCAGGTGCTGAACTCAACTTTCTCCCATTCATTCCTTTGTTCCTACTTTCTTCTTTGAAAATAGATTGTTTTTTATACACCATTTGCAAAAGAAACTCGGAATGTGAATCAAACTTCATGGTTTTCATTATTATCCATCAATCATCATTAACTGGCTGGGCATAGCCATTTTTTTTGCCATGTCCTTAGCCATAAACAAAGCCATGGTTGGACTTGGGGGGCAATGCCACCCTGCCCCCAAATTTAAAAAAAAAAAAAAAATATATATATATATATTATTATATATATGGGTACTAAATTTTAGCAATTTTATTTTAGAAAATTATACTTTTTCCCCCTTAAAAATATCATTGATTTTTTTTAAGAGTATTCTTATAATCACAAATTATTCTATAACATTTTTACAAATTGTTAAGGTAGCAAATTTTTATTGGTTCGCATTTGGGTCCATCACTTACATTATTAGCAAATTGTAAAAAAATTTATAATTCAAACATTTTCCTTGTTTTAAAGACTAATTAAAAAATATTTATAAGTCTAAAATCTAAAAAAGAAATATAAAAGTTCAAAAAAATTAGTACAACAACAAAAATTACCAATAGTAAAACTAAAAAAAAATAAAAAATTAAGCCTAGTCAACAAATTTTATCTGGTTTCTCAAAAAAAAAAAAAAAATTATTTAAAACAAACAATCTAACCCTTTAAAAAAAATTTAACAACTAGTAGCTAAACAACTAGCAACAATGTAGGAGGCCGAAAGTCATTGTACACAACCAATAGCAAAGTCGCCCCTTCTAACTCTTAGTTCTGGCATCGTCTCTGTCCTTAGCATTGGGGTGCTCTGCATGCCTTGTATGTATTATTTTCCATACGTTAATGGGATTTAGAAACGGAAAAAGATTTTTTTTATTTATTTTTATATGGGGATGAACTTATGAAAATTTCACATTACTAACCTTTTGAGAATGGGAAATGTTTCATTTTTCTCATTTCTTCCCACTACACTACACCATATCCAGCTAAAATTTTGAAAATGAAAAAGTTTTACTGCTCTAAAAAAAGAAAGTATCAAATACTGTGTAATAAATGTTAGTTGATTACACACAAAAATTCTCAATAAAAGAGAGTTTTATTGATACTTATAACATTACACATATTTTGCTACGTACTCCACTCTCCATTATTCACTCTTTGATTTTTTATTTCCTTACACGTGCATTTGCTTTCTAGCTTATGTACTTATTTGAGTTATTTCTTTCTAAAACTGCTTAGAGCATTCACAGTCGGTTTTGCTATCTCATCTTATTTTACCATCCCAAAAGGCAACTTTATCAATTATATACCATACCATTTACAATACACCCAACATCCCAAAACTCTATTTTTTTTCCCATTTTATTTAAATATTCTTTTTTATTCCTTTTTTCACTTTTTTTTTTCTCTTTCTTTTCTTCTCTTTCTCCCTCAACCTCTAGCACCGACCACAACTAAACAAACAATCACCACTACGCCACCATTACCCTCGGCCCAACAAAATCCCACCGGAACCAAAAACCCAAAAAAAAAAAAAAATAATAAATAAAACCCACCAAGTACCCACTACAAACCCAACAAACCCATAGCAACCCAACCAACCAAATATCGAACACCAAACCCAGAAACCGGCCACCATGTTAACACCACTAAACCCACCAAACACCGGTCTCTATGTCGATCTCCACGCTGACCACCAAACCCAGAAACCGACCACCATGTCAACACCACTAAACCCATTAAACACCGGTCTCTATGTTGATCTCCACGCCGGCCACCAAACCCACCAAATGCCGGTCTCTATGCCGATCTCCACGTCGATCTCCACGTCGATCTCCACTGCGCTGACCTCCAGCCACCATGCCCATCTCAGCCTCGCCACCACGCCGATCTAGAAATCCGATCTGGTGTGAGCTCCGATCTGGCTTGGTGATTTGGCGTGAGCTCAACCTCTGGCACAGACTCAACTGAGAGAAGCTTGACAATGGCAAGAGAGAGAGAGAGGAGATGAGAAAGAGAGAAGGGAGAGAGAGAAAAGAAAGAGAAAAAATGAGTGAGGAGAGAGAAATTGCCGAGTAAAATTATTTTAATGAGAGGGGAGCATTAATTTTTTTTTTATACCATTTAGCTACAATACCATCTTACATTTGAAATGGTACTGTAGCTAAATCTAAAAAAAAATTTGGCTTTTCCCATATGGCCTTTCGATTGTGGATCAATTTTTGGGCCTGTATGCCAAATATACTTTACATTTGGCATATAACAGGCTGGCTGTGAATGCTCTTATGCACTTAGAGCACTAGCATCAAATGTGTTAAATGCTAAATTTTTAGTATTTAGAACACCAAACATAAAAATAGAATAGTATGCTATGTGTCAGATTTGGCCTTTGCTATGGTATCAATCTAATAATAGAATAGTATGGACAAGTATGCTATCAATATTTTGGAAACTTTTATTCATACATTTTCTCTAATTTCTATTGACCGGTTGAGCATTACTGAAATTTGCTCTCATGTGACGTTGGGACTTGGGAACCAAAAAAGAAATAATAATAAAAAAAATAAAAAAAAATTTAAATAAAGTATAAAATAATAAAAAATATGATGTAGAGTATATTATAAAGCGATGTGTTAAAACTTAAAATAGATAAAATAACTTTTTTTATGTTTAAAAATAATTTTTTTTAGAAGGCTAAAAATGCTCAAATTCTACATGTATTGGATACACTTTTTTTTTTTAATTTTTTTTTATTTTTTTTATAAGATTTTTTGGATACACTTAAGATAATGGGTCCGTTTGGATTGAGCTTATTGTTGCTGAAACTGAAAACTGAAAACTGAAAACACTGTAGCAAATAAGTGGTAAAAACGTGGGTGATTAATTTGGCTGAAAACACTGTAGTTCAGCTGAAAGTACTGTAGCATATAAATACCAAAATTTTACTCACTGATTCTTTTTTTTCCACTCCTCACCCTAGCTAAGCCTGTGCCTTCGGAGAGTTGCACGCCCACCAGAGATTGATGAAGGAAGACCTACATCGGTCCGACGTCGGCGAAGAGCCCAGGTGAGAAATCCATCTTTTGGAAGACAACCCCAGTCCGACGCCGGCGTATTCTCTTCCTTCCAGAAACCCATTTCACTCTCTTCCCCACCGTCCCTCAAGCTTCGACCCATGACTCCTCTCTTCCCATAAATATATGGGAATGTAAATTGATTGATTTTTCTAGTGTTCGTGCTATTTGCAAATGGATGTCATATTACCCAGTAGTGAAGGTATTTTTTTCCCCTTTCCAATCGATTTAATTCCATAAATGTTGCTCGGTTTTTTTTTTTTTTTTTTTTTTAATTTGTTTTTTCCCAGTGATAATTTCAATAGTTTTATTTCATAAAGGAGGGTTATTCAGAAATTCGAAAGCTAGGAATATGCTATTGATTAACTCACCCACATGTGTTATTATGAACTGTAAACTTCAGCTATTTATTTAATTCCATAAATGTTGCTCGGTTTTTTTTTTTTTTTTTTTGTTTTTTCCCAGTGATAATTTCAATAGTTTTATTTCATAAAGGAGGGTTATTCAGAAATTCGAAAGCTAGGAATATGCTATTGATTAACTCACCCACATGTGTTATTATGAACTGTAAACTTTAGCTATTTATTATTAAGTAAAACATGGTATTTTGTTGATCCAACAGTTGAGACAGAGAAAACATCTAAAAAAAATGGCTATATGATAATGAACCGTGGGAAGGTCAACATGTAATTTCACACAAGGGCAAACCACAGTTTCAAAACCAACTTGTTCAAAGCTCAAACAATAACACAGTTTTCCAAGTTTCAGTTAACCATTGAAAGTGTTCACAGGGCTGACAATGGTTGCTCAGAAAATGTAATGTTTCTTTTTGAATCTCTCTGTTTCCTTTGACAAAAATGATGCATCCTGTAGTTTCAGTTATCCATTTGTCTCACCACTCTCCTACACATGACAAGAGGGATTACTGTGTACTTGTTGGTCATTGATTAATGATTCGTTGGTGCATAAACACGTTTGAGTATTAATATTTTGCTAATATGGGGAGAGTTTTTGTCTAAAGTTGTCCTTGTTTTAGGTGTTTCTTTTAATTTTATTTTTTACATATACTGTGATCCCAAATATTCTCAACAAAGATGTTAGAATTGTGAATGCCCTCTCTTTATCTGATTTTCAATTGTGGTGTTCTTCATTCTGTGCTTCAAATGAAGAAGAGTTTTGCACTTTGATAAAAATGCACTTTCCAAGTAACAGGGTATTGCCCAACTTTGTTGAGTGACTTGGCGATGGAAACTGTCATTTTTATTCCAATCCTTGGACTACAATGATTTATGTAGTTTCATTGCTTTGTGTCCATATGTCATTTTCAGGCAGTGATCTCTATTATTGCTGTAATAAGTCAGTTGACTCCTCTAGCGTAGAGATAACCAATTGAATCATTTGTGTTATTTCTTGTGATCCTAGGAAAGCGTATAATATTGTGTGACTTGATTTCTTGTTTTTGTCCTGAAATTTGTAGTAGCTGACATTAGTTTCTTTGTGAAGGTTGGACACTCTATTGGTTCATATAAATCTATTGATATGTTCAAGAAATCCTCAGAGAAGGTGGTGTCAACTTTTGATAAAAATTAATTTGTTTGCTATGATAATGCTGCCTCTTAATGTTCTCACTTTAAAGATTCTTTTCGTTGACATTTCTGCTGGGTTTATAGGTGATATATTGCATTGGGCTATATCCATTTTTCGCCTTACACCTGCAATCGATAGAGCAGTCTATTGTTGGAAAAATTGCTGCTTAAAATTCTTTATTTGTTATGCATAATGCCACTCCACATCCTCTTACTTTATGATCTATCTGTGAAGATGCTGGGGTGTCAATGGATTGGGTGGCCTGCTGGTCCAACCCCTTACACCCTGAAAATAGTAGGACAAGGTCCAAGGGGATATGGTAGATGTATTTCAATTTGTTGTATTATAGTGAAGATGCGTCAGAAAACTACAATGGCTAATGATCGTTTAGTCATATAACGAGTTTGAGTTTTGGCATTCTCACTTGGTTGTAAATGTATATCACTGCATTCAACTTAAACTTTTGACAACTTACATTAAAGCAATTGTAGAGATTGATGGTATCTGTTTTCGAGTTTCAGGTCACGAGTTGTAAGTGTTGCACTTTAGTCTCATTGTGGCATCATCGGGTTTTGTGTAGTTTTGTTACTACCCAATGATTGTTGCTGGCCTGTGAAAAGCTAATAGGTGACCTAGTATTTAAAGCATATATTTTTAATTTACTAGTTATTTGATAAGTAGTTTGTTATTAGTTAATCATGTGTTCAAATAGGTGCTGGAAATTGGTGCTTTGTCTTATGGTTTTCCTAATGGTTTTTCTTGGACATCAGTGTGAATTTGCTCGATATATGCAATGCTTTTAGCTCTGAAATCTCAAGGGTGAATCAGGGCCATCTCTTGCTTCAGTGTGTGCTGCACAATTTGGATTCCAGCTCTTCAAAGCAGTTTATCAAGGCTTGATCTTCACTTGATGCATGGAGACAGCATATTAGTTCAAAGAACCCGAAAGTTGAAAACTGTTCCACCCATTTTGAACAAGCTTGTGGAATCACTGTCTCACCCCAAGGTTAAGAACTCAGCCAAAGGGAAGGTTTTAATGCGTGCTATGTGTGGGGTTAAGGTGGAGACGGTATTTATCTGCAGTGTCTTTGCTTCAGCCTTCTCCGGTTTTGCTGTGAAGTTGTTTGATTTAAATGTTGATGACAAATATTTGTGGGCACAAGCTTTGACCGGTTTGCAAACTAGCATTACTAGCGAAATTATAAATTTATATTCAACTGGAAGATTTATAGTTTCGAAAGAGCTCGAAGCAGCTGATACAAGTGTAAAGAAATTGTATCCCATGATCCAAGATGGTGTGGACCCTATTGGATTATTTTACAATCTATTTGAAGACAAACTATTTGTTTTTGCCTTTATTAATGATTATGCAAATTTAGTTTACAAGTCATTGGAAATTTGTTTTGAGTGTTCAATAAATCTCTTAACACTAACGTCTCATAAATTTGAGATGCGAGCAGTGTAGTACAAAAGTGATAATTGGCCTTAATTCTACTTGTGAAAATAAACACTCTATGCCAACAACAAAACACTCTTTTGTGTGAATTTGGATAAACAATCAAGTGTCCTGAAAGTTTCTAAGATACATATTTAACACTTGATCCTTATGCTCCATAACAGAAAAAATCCACGAA
Source organism: Quercus gilva (assembly GCA_023621385.1). NCBI lineage: Eukaryota > Viridiplantae > Streptophyta > Magnoliopsida > Fagales > Fagaceae > Quercus > Quercus gilva. Next base: position 55,237,351 of record CM042480.1, on the reverse strand, counting down.
GTTTGTGAACCATCAGTTATGGTCCCCACAAAAATCAGTCATCGTCCGCACATATCGATGTTGTGATATCAATACGAACTTGTTTCATCTCAGGTTCGTCCAAGACTGAGACTACTTCTGCCAAGGCATTATAATGACCTCTGTCACTATCAAAAGATGTGCCCCCTGTAGATCCTGAACATGAAGAGTCATTGTTTATCTCATGTGCTCTAACGATATTGTGAAGAACCATTGTCGCAACAATGATCAAGTTTTGCGTGTGTATCTTAAAGCCTGGCATATGTCTCAAAATTTTCCACTTATTTTTCCAAACTCCAAACGTTCGTTCTATGACCGAACGGAGTGATGAATGGAGATAATTAAACCTCTCTTCTGGACGATGCAGCACTTCAGAAGGCTGAAATTCCCCAATGTGGTACCTCTCCCCCTTATATGGTGCCAGGAACCCTCTCCTCATAGGGTATCCTGAATCAACCACATAATACTTTCCTGCACGTGAACACGTTTATTACATTAGCATTTTCACTACATTAATACATACTTTAATACTGTAATTAAATTGCATATTTACAAACCAGGTGGAGCTGTTGGGAAGTTGGAACTCTCATTATTGAGGCAGCTGAAAAAAATTCTCGTGTCATGCGCTGACCCTTCCCATCCAACACATGCGAATGTGAACTTCATGTCAAAGTCACATGCGCACATGCAATTTGTTGTGGTGGTCCCCTTCCTGCCATAGTATGGGAGCTGCTCATCTTCACCAACGACCACCCCCACATGGACCCCATCAATCGCACCAATGCAACCCTAACCATTGCCACAAAAATACCATGTGAAATAAAATATGTGGTATGACCATAAAGATAATTTAACTTAAATCAAGACATCATGTCAAATTCACAAAGTACCTCAAAATGTGGCCAATATCGATCTGAATGTTGAATATGTTTTGGCGCGTTTTGAAATGTACGATCAGCAGGTTGGATAATGACCGGTGCCATAACGGTGGCTAACAATGTAACTACATTGGCCACGTGTCGATGCACTGTCTCACCCGAGTGCTGAAATCTTTCTTGCACCATTCTGTTGCCATGAGCATGACCAAGTACCATCAATGTCATTGCTAGAGACTCTTCCACGCAAACACTTCTGGTACCATAATATCCATACTAGCGCAGTGTATTACACAATTGTCTAAACACATAGCTTGACATTCTAAAATTTCTTTGACATTTCTTCTCATGTCCAGTTAAAATATACTGTACCCATTCTAAGCCTGTTTGTGTATTCGTATGCAATGGTACTTTGGTCATATAGGTATCCACGTAAGCTAGACATGCACACTCGGCTAGATACGCTGCGAATTCAAGGTCATCGCTCAGGTCGAAGTTTGCATCCCTGCATATGTTACCAACTTTAATTGCATGGACATTTATTCATGTGATACTATAATATGTAGTCTAAAAACAAGTTGTTAAATTATATTGGAACTCAAATTGGTACTAGGCTCAAACTATGGTCGTACCAATAAATAAACAATCCTAAGCATATGCTTTCACGATTTCATCCAATATTTCACAAAATTGTAGATTCACATCTAGAGGGGAAAGTACAGAAACTCACTGGTGTTGGGAATCAGATGAGTTGTTTAACGAATCCATCCTTTTGTATACCTTGAGACTACTTTATAGCTATTGAACAATGATCTAAAAGATATTGAGCTTAAAATTCAGAGCCTTGAAATGCGGATGATGATATCTAATGCACACAACCAAGAAAAAATTAAAATAAGAAAATAGTATAAGCAATAACAATTCTGTATTTACATCAAATTAGTCTTAATTTAATTAGTATTATATAATTTTATTTAATTAATGTATACATATAAAAAGGCTTCATATAAAATTTTTGCCTTTGGCCCCAAACTTTGTTGGGCCAGCCCTGCTTCTCTTCTCTGTTTGGTTTCTTTGACAGTTAAGCGAATATTATTTCTTTCCCTACTTTCCTTGGCTAATTGCAACAATAATAATGTAGAATTACTCACAAATAGATGCTGGGAATTGGAGAACACTAGGCATCTAAAACAGCTATAGACATAAATGAACACAATAGTCATGGTAAAGCATTCCAATTTCCTATGTATTAGCAGATTTAAATTATGCTGGACCATGCATTCCACTGTCTTGGAGAACTTTACAGTGAGTCCCATAAAAGAAAGAACCCAAATGCCTCTCTCTAAAACTACTAGTAGTGGAACTGAGCTTCCATATCCATATATACAAATTCAACATAAAAAAATATTCAGCTCAACCAGTTGAATCTACAGCACCAACAAAAGTGATTACACAACCAGCCAATTAATGTATTAGCAGATTTAAATTATGCTGGACCATGCATTCCACTGTCTTGGAGAACTTTACAGTGAGTCCCATAAAAGAAAGAACCCACATGCCTCTCTCTAAAACTACTAGTAGTGGAACTGAGCTTCCATATCCATATATACAAATTCAACATAAAAAAATATTCAGCTCAACCAGTTGAATCTACAGCACCAACAAAAGTGATTACACAACCAGCCAATTAAAGGGCTTGCGTGGCTTAGGAACCACATTTTCAAAATCAGGATTTGTAGAATCCAAAACAATGCAACCAACATGACAGAAAGAACCAAGACGCATAGAAGACCAAGAAATGTTAACATGAAGACTCTTTTGACATTATTGTAATCCAACTTTATATATATAAGCAAACCCTTATCATGTATACCAATGGGTTCAATCCACAGTCTAGGTAAAGTTTACAATTAATTATAAAAGAAGTATGTAGGGGCCTTTGTTTGGATCTGCCTATGGTTAACATGAGCTGCACTATTTACATGATCTGCCTATGGTTAACATGAGCTGCACTATTTTAAAAGCTGAAGCTTGGTTGAAAAGACCCCACAAACAATGCTTAAAGGGTCACTAAATCACTTGCCAATTCCTGCAATCCAAGAAAATGGACTTCATGAAGTCTTTACCTCTCTTCTTCATCTTGGAAGGCACTGCTTCAGCTGTTTTATTCCCACCCACAGCCTTGGCTACATTCTGCCACCGGTCAGGGGTCTCCTTATCATACAATGCTAGTGCTTTTTCAAGCCTTTTGTTCTGCTCTGGTGTCGAAGAGGAGCTGGAGTTGAGTGTCAGGGCAGATGGCCCCTCCACATCAGCTGGAGTTGAGTATCAGATCAGGGGTCTCCTTATCAGCTGTTTTTTTTTTTTTTTTTTTTTTTTTTGTTATAGTTGCTTCATAATAAAGACTTTTTTGAACGTTATCTGCAGTGTCTTAAGTTCACTATGCTGTGAAGAAGCTGGCTGCCATCAAAAAGAGTATTATCAAAATTCAAAGATTCTTGCATGTTTCAATTAGCTAACTAGTAAAGTCTATCATCTCAAAGAAAAACTAAAAAAATCTCTTGTCGTCAAACAAGTGACTTGGGTGTTTGGGTTCAAATTCCAGCAACAGTAAAAACAAAATCATATGTCTTACTCTAATAATAATGAGCAATCATTATGATTGCCTAAGTAGCAGTCTAATTTGTTATAATACTTTTAATAGCTTTAGCATAAGCCACCAGGATAAACTTATCAACTTATGCCTAATCTATACTTGTCAATCTGTAAAAGTAATTAGTGCAGCAAAACAATTTTTTTTCCTTGAGCTGCATAGAGAATTTCATTGTGAAAATTTAACTATGACAAGATCAGTTTAGCTTCTTTCCTTTAACTATGAAAATTTAACTATGAAAACACTTTTACAGATCAGTTTTTGTAACTATGAAAACACTTTTACAGATCACTTTTACAGATCAGTGCAGCAAAACACGTTTTTTTCCTTTAGCTTCTTTATTCCCTTCCTCGCCACAAAATCAGTTTCAGACTTGTGGCACTTCTTAAGGGCTACCTTAACTGCCTTAGCATAATAAGAACAATCCTCATCAGCTCATTGTAAGCCATTTGAAGATCCTTCTTACCTTTGGATTCATCTTCCAATCCCTCACTAGCCTTAAACTATATGTCTTCCTTATCATCTACATCAGAGGGTTCTCCATAATTCCCACCAACAACTTCAGCTATAGCAAGCATGTAGCAAATATTAGGACATATTGGGATAACCTTTGTCTGCCAAAATATTAAGGCAGATTGGGATTGAGAAAAACTGAAACTATTTTTTAACCAAACCATGGGAGCTAAACAGTTTTGGCACCTACAACACATACCAAATTCATTACTAGCTAGCAGTGATCGTCATTATTCAATTGTAAGTTTGTAACTTTGTAAGGTAGCAACCAATGCAACTTGGGCTGGAGAAGTATTATGGCATGTATATATATATATTTTTGGAAATAGTAAATATGGCAAGTATATGATCTGTATTAACATATTCAACTTGGTTAGTTGGAATGGTTCATCAATCCCTCTCAGGCATGATCATTGGAACTTAAACTGGAAATTAAATATGCCTTTCAAGGTTAGAAGACTAGTTACTAATGCAACTTGCCCCTTCCATTCCAGGGCAGAGCAATTTAAAAAAGTACCTTGATATTACCTTGATATTCCAGGGCAGAGCAATTTAACTAGTTAAGAAGACTAGTTACATAACTACAACAATTTAAAAAATATAGGAAGATAGTACCTTGATATTAGGCTTCACAGCAACAATGATCCCATCCTTCACATAAACATCATCAACCTCCTCACTATGAGCATTGACAACAATTCTCCATTTAATCAGTATCTTCGACGATGAAGACGAAACCCCACATGACTATTCATCATACTCAATCCCAGCATTACAAAACTGAAATTTTTTTTTTTAAATAATAAAAATTACATAAGATAATATTCTAGCTTGGTTAACAAAGAAAAACCCAGGAACAAAAAAAAATATAAAAAAGTCAGATAAACAACCATCATAACAGTGCATAACTATCAAAAATACAAAAAAGTCAAATAAAAGAAGCATTGGACAAACATATATAAATATAGCTCAATCACATAGGAGTGATGAGCATTGTCTTACATACACACCCATAACAAGCATTAGTTTCTACCAATAAAAAAAGAAAAAGAAAAATAATAGTGCAATAGGTACAACTCTGACAGTTCGATTACTACACCAAGCCTACACAACCCTATCGAAACAATCTATTGTTCCTTCACTACATCATTGATATTCAGGGTGCCTATGGTACTCTTTTTCTAACCACTTCAGCTGGACATCCTTGTCATCGACAAGTGCTTCAAACGTGTGCCTAGCCCGCTCTTTTTCCATGAAGTAGGTGGCACTGAACATATGAAGGTAATGACCTGAGTACACCCCGGGAAGACTCAACACCATGTCCAAAATTGCTTTAACTTGAGCAGTTGCTGTGGGAGCAGATGGTGTACGGGCACTTAGACTAGATTTTTCAACAATAATATTTGAGATGCTCTTTAAAGAGTCGGACATCTCTTGTGCAGCTGAACGCTTTTTTTTTTGGTTTCTTAGAGATTGGCTTGAAAATGTGGACACTGGTTGCCAAGCCTTTCCCCTTATTCACTGCCGGTCTTGCCATCGACGATGATGGACCTTCAACCTCCATTGCGTCAACATTCACAACGGGTTCAAATTGGGGGTCAACAAATTCTTGGTCATCAGCGGAGTCCCCAGACCCTTCGGTGGTTTCCGTTGGTATTGGACCACTCGTGCAGAATGCTTTGTTTCCCGTTGCAAACGTGCCTCCAAACATGATGTTCAGGAGGTCCCGATTTTGCAAACCATTCGTTTTAAAGGTTTTTGCATCGGGATATGCCTACATGTCGACAACCAGTAGTTAGAACACAAGAATATAGTGTTAGACAGTAAAGTTTTTGACAATTATGTATTGATCAAAACTAACCGCAATCTTTCGGTTCCACCACTCCTCAGGTGCTTCAAACATCCCAGTTACAGGATCATAACCTAACCCAGTCTCCTTCTCCAAATACTTGTTATAATTCTTCCACCTTCCTCTTAGATGATCCCATTTGTTTTTAATCTGCAGGAAAGTCACCACTTTTTCCATCTCACCCAACTGCCGAATCACTTCAGCAACCCCAATTTTGGACAAAAATCCAGTTTTTCCCCTCTGGCCATTCATGACTTGAAGAGCACAGATCCGACAAAAGGCTTCTAAGTCCTTAGGGTCTTTCCAGTCAGCTCTCTCATCATTACTACCACCGTCCATTGATTTCTTTTGCTTAACCATTTTTGCTACAACTTCCTTCTATAAAGTAAAGGCATTTAAACAAGCAGTTTGGGTGCATTTTTACAATCAGTTAGGCATGCCACATGAAAAATATTAAGTAAACTCACAAATATCCAAATTCAACAGAGGTAGTAAGAGAAACAATGGTAGTACACGAAGGATCAATAAACCCATATACTAGTGTCATGGAAAACACAACAGAGAACCAAACTCAGATGTTGAATACAAAAATCACACACAAACGGTTAAACACAAAAAACCATAGATTGATGAAGCTTCATGGAAAACAACTTACCCGTGAATGCAGAGAGCCACAGTGGCGGCTACGGTGACCCAAGCAGAGAGAAGGTGAGCTGGAGCGTTTGTTGAACAGAGGGTATTTTTTCTTTTGGTTCTGCGTACTGGGTTTGTGCGTACTGGGTTTGCTTTCATCAACTGGCCTAATATGTTTTGATAGCTTTGTGGTTGGTGGGTAGGTGAAAGAAATTGAAGAGGAGTCGGACACAGCATTGAAGAGGATTGAAAGCATTCTGCCACCGGTAGTTGAGAGAAAAATCTGAAATGGGAAGAGAATTTTTTATAGCCGTTTGGATTGAACGCAGCGCACCGTTTTCATGATCTGACTCTCCAAGCTGCTTCTGCGGTGAACAGCAAGTGCAAGCCTTTCAGCAGGAGTTGAGCGCACCGTTTAGCACACAGTTGGAGCTATGAACAGTACGCGCAAGAGCAATTTAATTCAGATGAAACGATGCGTAGAGATAAATGAAACGGTGCGTCTAGATGAAAGAAACTGTCCATGAACACTGAGAAACTACCCTTTAATGAAACAGTGCGTGTAAGAAGGAAACTTGCGTTTCAGCAGCCTTGCGTTTCCAGCGTGCGCGTGCGCGTGGGCCCCCCCTAAACGTAAACGCAGATAATAAAACGTAGGAAAACGTTGAATCCAAACGGGTACAATGCATACGAAGAATGAAAACTATTAACTATATAAAAAGCGGCTATGTCGCTATAGTGCTTTGGCAATATGCATCCAGAGTGTTAGCATTGTGCAGCACTGTAACTGCAACAGTGCTTTTGTTTAGTGAGTCCCTTTTTTTTTTTTTTTTTTTTTTTTTCAACCCTTTTGTTTATTCAACTGGCACTGTAACTATGCCTAAAGTTTTTTTTTTTTTTTGTTTTTGTTTCTTCTTTTAAATATTGATGTAAGCTGACATTTATATTATTATACTGATATAACAAATTAGTTGCTATGCCGTTACAGTGCTTCGACACTGTGCATCCAGAGTGTTGGCACTGTGCAGCACTATAGCTGCAATAGTGGTTTGGTTTTGTGAGTCCCTTTTTTTTTTTTTTTTTTTCCTTTAAATATTGATGTAAGCTGACATTTATATTGTTATACTGACACAACAAATTTCACAATATTTTCACAATTATTGATGTGTCAATTTCTTACAAGTTGAAATAAAATAATAAAATATGAGACTGTAGCCAACCACAACTGAAAATAAATGTTTTAAAAAAATGTTACAACACTTATTATTATTACAATATTTTCACAATTGTTGAAATCTTAGTTTCTTATATATCAAATAAAAAAAATGCTAAATCCACAACATTTTAACATTAATTTCACAACAAATCAGAGGTAAGCTATTATTGATGGATAACACTAGAACTACAGTGCTTTTGGTTTATTCAACTGGCACTGAAGCTATAGTGCCTAAAGTTTTTTTTTTTTTTTTTTTTTTTTTTTTTTTTTTTTTTTCAGTAATCGGTTTGTGTTTTTTTTTGTTGAAATATTTATGTAAGCTGGCATATATATTATTATACTGACACAACAAATTTCATCATATTTTCACAATTATTGACTTGCCAATTTCTTACCAGTCGAAATAAAATAATAAAATATGAGACTGTGACTAACCATAACTGAAAATAAATTTTTTGAGAAAATGTTACAATACTTATTATTATCACAATATTTGCACAACTGTTGAGATCTCAGTTTCTTATAGATCAAATAAAAAAATGCTAAACCCACAACATTTTAACATTAATTTCTACCGTGCCTAAAGTTTTTTTTTTTCCTAGTAATCGATTTGTGTTTTTTTTTTTTTCCTTTTAAATATTTATATAAGCTGGCATATATATTGTTATACCGTTACAACAAATTTCACAATACTTTTACAAATATTAAAGTATCAATTTCTTACAAGTCGAAATAAAATAATAAAATATGAGATTGTGACCAACCACAACTAAAAATAAATGTTTTGAAAATAACAATAACAATGCTATCAGTTTAAAACCAGTAATAACTTGTCATTTAGAATTTGTTCTAAAAATATTATGAATATAACATTTCTCTCAAATAAAATAAAATAAAATATCTATTTGAATTTAAAAAAAAGAAGATATTATAAAAATATTGTGATATTTTATTATATTCTTAAACTTCTTTTTAATATAATAAAATTAACTGACTCAAAATTCACAGTTTAACACACAAAATTTATAAAACTCATGAAAAACAAACCTATATACTGCACAAAGCAGAAGAGACAGAATGCATTAAAAGCCTATGACCTACCTACATGAAAATGTTTCATGCGTGGAAGAAGAAAAACCAAGGAAAGCGGGCCGGCCCTAGGCCCCTAACATAAGAAAGGCCCTTGCCACTTGTAATTTTATTTTTTTTAATTAAAAAAATATGTGAGTTGTGTACAATTTTTTTATTTTGTCACTTTTAAAGAAGAACTAAAAAAATTAAAGTTATGTTAGCATATTTCAAGTTTTATTTCAAAACATGTAAGTTATATAAATTGATATTTTACCAATCACAAAAAAAATTAATATTTATTTTTTTTGATGTGTCACATCATTATCACATCAATTTATAGATTTTTTATATTAAAATTTGTAATGATTTTTAACATTTTTTCCAAAAATATTATGAATTAATAGAAATCCAATCCAACCACCATTAAGTGAATGAAAAAAATGATAAAGCTATCACAAATTTTACAGCAAAAAACTTACAAAAAGATGCAGCAGGAATATGATTGGTGTTTCTTAAAAGATATAATAAATGAATATTTTAATAATTTATTTTTTATTGGTGATACTTCAGTTTGTAAAACTCATATAGTTGTATCACTAGCTCACTATGGGTGAATTGGAGATATATGTGGGTGAAAAATTGTGTAAAAATACATATAATATTATTTAAAAACTAAAAACATATGTTTAAATATATGTACCAAATGAACCCTAAAAAGTAAGAATTAATAATACATTTAAAATTAAAATATAAAAAACAAACTAAATATTATTTAAGTGATACTTAAATATAAAAAAAGTCTTTGAAAAACTTTCACCTTAAGCGTCAAACTACCTTGCGCCAGCCTTGAAAGCAACTTGCAAGCATGACTATTTTGTGCAATATTTCTAACCGCATGTCCTTTTTTATTATTTTGAGAAAATAGTGTGTCCGCTTTTCTGTTTCTTTTTTTTTTTTTTATAAAAAAAAAAAAAATGGTACCGTTAATTTTAATGGTTAAACATTTGGGACATTTTCTACCTTTTGCCATTCATTAAAAAAAGGTTTTTCATGTAGTTTGTATGTTAGCATATTTCAAGCGGTACTGTATGTTAAGGCATACCAAAGTGGTATAATTTGGCCCAGCTGTGATTTTTTTTTTTCCGATTCCGCCACTGTATACAATATATTAATGATGAAAACATTAAAAAAAAAGAAGGGAAAATGTCTTCAACATCATTTCTTTGATAGCAGACAAAACCAAAACAAGTGATTTTCACGTAACACGTTTTTCTTAAAAAGAAAATATTTGACGTGACAACAAAAATATCAATTGCTTTCTCACTTCTCAATAAGGTCCTCGAAGATGAAAGACTTCTAAAGGAGTCACATCACACGTATAGGGGCACGCTTAAAAAGACAGAAACATCTGGTTAACGCCATTTATTCTTTGGAGGGAAGGGAGAGAGGAAGAGCAGAACAAAGTAGAATTAATCAGAAATTAATCGGAAATTGGTAAATCCTTTCGTGATTGTTGTGCAGCCTGCAAATATTGAGAAATTATTACTAATGAAACGCACTGTAGTTCATGTCTCAATTCCAGAATGGCAACAATCACAAGCCTGATTCTCAGCTTCAATGCTTGAATCAAAGAACTAAGTTACCACAGATCCAAGCATGACAAATTGCCTTCCAATGCCATGCCCAAGTGCTAACTTTATTCTCTGCATTTACTTTGGAACCTTCCAATGCCACGATGCAAATCTGTTATTTTATAATGATACAGAACCAATCATCCATTGGTGGATGCATGCTACGATAATATGTGTTCCTTTCTCAAAGTATATATACTACAATGACATTTTAACAACTTCCTATATTTTACTTATCAAAAAAAAAAAAAAAAAAAAAAAAACAATTTCCTATATTTAATTGGTATTATATGGACAAATAATGTCATATTTCAAAAATTTATTTGTCCAGGTCAATATGTTAGCCATGGTTTTAAAAACCGAACTGGACATCAAACCGTTTTTTTGAAAATTTTCGGTTCAACCCTGGTTTTTACCCAATTTTTCGGTTTTTAACTAGTTATTGACCGGTTTTGGGGTTTTAACCAGACTGAATTGGCTCTCGATTCTCGGTTGAACCAGTCGGACCGACTAGTCTGATCCGATTTTTAAAACAGCGATGTTAGCCATGCCACTAGACATGTGGCATATAATTTAAAACTTTGAATTAAGTAAATGCATTTCTTTATTATGGTATTTATGTTCATATTTAAATTCTTATTTCATAACCATTCTCCTTCTGGCTGCTATTCAATTATTAATGTTTCTAAAAGAAAACTTCTCCCAATATTTTTGTTCCAATAATTTAATTATAAAGTAACCCAAAATTCTTTGTTTTTCCAATTTTTTTGTTACTTTATTTTAAAACAGTACACACACACACACACACACATATATATATATATTTAAGAGATAATTTCAATATATAATGTCCTCTCATGAAGATTATTTTTTATCATACACCAATTGGTTTTTGATATTAGTGGGGATCAAATCTCAAATATTTTATTCAATGACAAGAGACTTTACCAGTTGAGTTAACTAGAGAATCCACTTAAAACTATACATATATAGTAAAAACGTCTATATGAAATTTTCCAAGCTTCTTATTTTGGGCTCATAATTAAGGAAAAAAAAAGCCCAAAAGTTAAAAACAAAAATTCCCACTTTTTCATTACATTAACACTTCACTTTGTTTCTCAAAAAAAAGAAAAAAACTCTTTCTTTTTTACTACTGCGTACTTTTTACGTGATGATTACTCCATAAGTATAAGTGCTTGTGGGGTTTAGGAGGTAAAAGTCAAGTCTCTAGGAAGGAACTTCACATACATACACTTAGAGTAAACTATAGTAGAATTCTATTTTAGATTAAAAAAAAAGTAAAAAAAAAACGGTTTCTTTACATTTTCTTTAATTTCCATTGAGTTATTACCTATTAGTTTTCCTTAAAAAAATGATAACGTTTAATAGTAAATTATAACAAATCAATTACACATTATATATATATATATATATATATATAAAGAAAAATATGATCATAAATTTATGTCACTTTTAATTAAACATTAACTTTTCTAAATAAATAAATAAATTAGACATTAACTTATTACAATAGTGATAGACGGTAATTATATTAAATGCATAATGCCTAATAATTACCAAAAAAAAAAAAAAAAAAAAAGGTTTGGTGGTACATAATTTTTTTTTTTTTTAAAGAAGAAGGTGGTACATACAAGTAAAATAATAATTCAAAAGGAAAGAATTTTCATTAACCTAATACATATGAACATTAATTAATAAGATAATCTTAAATAACTCAAAAATAAACCAATAAATACGAATAGTTTAAAGGAATAATTAAAAAAGTTTCCAAATATATTTTGTAAGGTTAAGGGTACAAATGGTATACTGGGCCTTGAGCCTTAGTCGAGAGCATAGTAATCCGAGAACAAATGAATGGTGTTGGATGGGTCAAACTTGGAATCTAATGAGCAAGATACGAATGAGAGGGTGGTCCAAGGAGGAATGTCTCCTCAGATAGGTTAAGCAGAGCTCAAATGTGTATCTCAAGGTACAAGGTAACCTTCCAAGAAGCTCCAGTGATAGGGGCGTGTATTTCGAGTGTACTAGAGGGCTGGGAGCTCAGAAATATCTAAGAAAAAACTGCTACCACCGCATTAAATGCTCTGCAGCTAACTTTTTGGCTGCATTAATGTGGAGAAGACCCCTGAACAGTGCTGCCTTGACTATCCCAACTCACAGAAAACCTAAGGGGGTGTCCGATGGGACAAGTACTCAAGTAGTGGCTTAGATGACCAACAAGTGTAGGACCAAGATCGTTCAAAGAAGACTATATAACATGAGAGACTTTCCATGAAGAAGGGATCGAAAAATTAAGAATAGAAACACTGTAGCAATCAAGAATCAAACTTGTAACCCAGCTTCGAAAGCAATACATAAGAACCAACCTCCTCGGATATTGCCGATGACATTTTTTCTTAGTGTAAACTTGTTATCTTTATTTCTTTGTCATCAAGATCTGTTTACTTGCTGCTTAATTCATTAAAACCCAGTTTTCTAACCCATTTTTTTACAAATTTATTATTTTGGGCTTTTTGGACCTAGGTCTATATACCTTTTGGGCCTAGGAGTTCAAATCTGGTTCTTACAATTGGCGTTGTCTGTGGGAAGATTACTTGGGTGATAGTGAGTGCAACATTCAACTGTGATAGGTTCAGGTCTGCACCAGGCAGAATCCATAGGATCCCAACGTGAAAATGCTTTTGTCAGCCTTGAGTGAAGAAGGGATTGGGAGGGGAGTGTGCATACTGCCCATCTCGGTAGGAGTCAGTCCCGAGGTAAGAGCCATCTCTCTCGTGAGGAGGATACCAAGGCCTTGCAGTTGGAGGTTGACCATTTGAAGGGAAAGCTGAGCCGTGCACAGCAAAAGCGAGCTCCCTCCAACTTCGACGTTTCCTCTGATGATGGAGAGGATTCTGGTTATAGACAAAGGTCAAGAACCCCACCTAGGGAGTCTTTCTCCTACGATGAGGAGCACCATCACCAACGTAGGTATAAGAGCCCGTCTCGCAAAGGCCTGAAAAATGACACTATGAGCAAGGCGTTGAACTAGATTTCCAAGTCACCCTTCACGCGCAGGATTGAAGGGGCAAGACTTCCCCGACGATTTAAGCAGCCAACGTTCACCATCTACAATGGTCGAACAGATCCTGTGGAGCGTGTGAGCCATTTCAACCAAAGAATGGCTGTTAATTTTAAGGACAAAACCTTGATGTGCAAGGTGTTCCCCTTCAGTCTAGGACCCGTGGTAATGAGATGGTTCGATGGCTTAAGGGCGGGTTCCATAGATTCCTTCAAGGAGCTCACTGAGGCATTTGGCTCTCGTTGTCACTTGTAACAAAGTTCCTCGGCCTTTATACTCCCTACTGTCCTTGACCATGCGAGAGCGGGAGACCCTGAAAATGTACTTAGATAGATACTGGGAGATATACAATGAGATAGATGATAATTTTAATGACGTTACCATCAATACTTTCAAGGTCAGCCTCCCAATCGAGCACAGTCTGAGGAAGTCTTTGACGGGAAAACCTGTCACCAGCGTGTGCCAACTCATGGACCAGATTGACAAGTATAAGAGGGTTGAGGAAGACCAGCAGCAGGGGAAAGGTAAGGATAAGGTTATCATTTAAGAGAGGAGGGATTTCAGGTCGGACCGATACAACAACAACTGGTCTCAGAGGGACTTTGCTGGGCAGTCGGGGTCTGCCAATACTCAGGCGGTTAACGTGGTGTTCCGGGAACCGGTGCATTAGGTTCTGGAGAAGATTAAGAATGAGCCGTTCTTCAAATGGCCAAATAAGATGGCAGGAAACCCCATGAGGCGTAATCAGAACCTTTATTGCCAATATCACTAGGACTAGGGGCATACTACGGAAGACTATAGAAATTTGTGGGACCATTTAGACTAGCTGGTTTGAGAGGGAAAGTTGAAGCAGCTCTTGCATCATTCCAGCGGCCAGGGGACCCGGACTGGCTTAGAACCTTGGAGAGATGCTTCTTCAAGACCTTCTTTGGGCACGATAAATGTCATTTTTGCTGCTCCAAGGAGGACCGGTTCTTGGCCTTCCAGAGTGATGTCTGTGGCTCGGTTGTCCCCCAAGGACACTAGTTCGAAGCCAAAGAGGGCTAAAGTGAACATCCAGCTGGCGTTAAGCTCTTTGGATGAGGATAAGGTTGGAACCATACAGCCTCACGATGATGCTTTGGTGGTCACGCTACGATTGGAGGATATAATATGAACAGAGTGATGGTGGACAAAGGCAGTAGTGCTAAGATAATGTACCTCGACCTGTATAAGAGGCTGAACTTGAGACCCGAAGACTTAACTGCCTACGATTCACCCTTGGTGAGTTTTGACGGGAAGGTTATCATTTTAAGGGGCCAGATTAGACTACCCGTGTAGGCCGGTTTAGAAGTGGTAGAGGTGGACTTCATCGTGGTGGACGTTTATTCCCTCTACACGGCCATTGTGGCCAGGCCTTGGCTGCATGCGCTGGAAGCCGTCTCTTCTACCCTGCACCAAAAAGTGAAATATCCGTCGGGCAGCTGATGAAGAGATCGTTGGGAGTCAATCCATGGCTAGACAATGCCTAATGGCCGCCATCCTGCATCAGCCCGAAGCCGAGTCCTCGGCCTCTGCTGAAGGGGGCTTATAGCAATTAAGAATTTTGGTGTTACCTGTTAACGGATCAACCGAGGAGGAAAAATGTGAGGATTTGGAAACAGTCGTTGTTGGTGATGATCCAGAAAAGTCTTTCAGATCGAGGCTCAGCTGCCTCCTCTAGAGAAGGAAAAGCTGATAGAGTTTCTTAGAAGAAATGTTGATGTGTTCACATGGAATGCTTACGAGGCCCTAGGGGTGGATCCGAGCTTCATCTACCATTATGTAAACGTTAATCCCTCTGTCACGCCCAAAAAGCAACCACCTCGGCGCTCATCCAAGAATCATTCCGATGTTGTCAGAGACGAGGTGATGAAACTTAAGCAAGCGGGGGCTATCCTGAATAGTTGGTCAATACTGTGGTTGTGAAAAAGAAGAGTGGGAAATGGTGTGTGTGTGTGTAGATTTCACAGATCTAAATAAGGCTTGCCCAAAAGATCCTTTCCATATGCCTAAGATAGACCAACTGGTTAATACAAATGTAGGTCATCCTTGGATGAGTTTCTTAGATGCCTTTTAAGGATACCACCAAATACCTCTAGCCCTGGATGATCAGGAAAAAAACAGCTTTCATCACTCCCACTAGAAACTACCATTACAAGGTGATGCCATTTGGTTTGAAGAATACAAGGTCTACTTATTAAAGGATGATGATTGGAATGTTTGAACCACAGTTGGACAAGAGTATTGAGATCTATATAGATGATATGGTGGTGAAGAGTAAAGTGGTGTCCAAGCACGTAGGAGACCTCGGGAACATTTTCGAAATTTTGAGAAAACACAAACTGCGACTTAATGCTTCTAAGTGTTCTTTTAGAATCAGAAAATTAAGAAGAGAAACACTGTAGCAATCAAGAATTAAACTTGTAACCCAGCTTAGAAAGCAATACATAAGAACCAACCCTCTCGGATATTGCAGAGGACATTTTTCCTTAGTGTAAACTTGTTATTTTCCTTTCTTTGTCATCAAGATCTATTTACTTGCTGTTTTATTCATTAAAACCCAGTTTTTTAACCCATTCTTTACAAATTTATTATTTTGGGGTTTTTGGGCCTAGGTCCATATACCTTTTGGCCTAGGAGTTCAAATTTGGTTCTTACATATTCCATTGACATTCACCTAATAATATATGTACATTTTGAGAGATAATATATGTGGAGGAACGAATCTCTCCCTTAGAAGGTATTTTTCGCTTTGGGAATGGGCCGAGGAGGTCGATGCCACTCACACGGATTTGCTCAATCCCACATTGAGGAGAGACGCCTCCCACCCACAGCTTATAAGCATGAGCTTACAAGTGGGGTGTACCCATCAAGTAGTACTTTTTGTGGAGCAACGAATCTCTCCCTTAGAAGGTATTGTCCACTTTGAGAATGGGCCGAGGAGGTCGATGCCACCTGCACAGATTTGCTCAATCCCACATTAAGGAGAGACGCCTCCTATCCGCAGCTTATACGCATGAGCTCACAAGTGGGGTGTACCCATCAAGTAGTACTTTTTGTGGAGGAATGAAGTGGGTACACTCCACTTGTGAGCTCATGCTTATAAGCTGCGGGTGGGAAGCTTCTCTCCCTGATGTGGGATTGAGCAAATCCGTACGGGTGGCATCGGCCTCCTCGGCCTATTCCCAAAGCGGACAATACTTTTTAAAAGAGAGATTCGTTCCTCCACAATATATATATATATATATATATATATATATTTATATAATTTTTCTTTTCTTTTGAGAGATAATTACAATATGCTATTAAGTACTAATTTCGCAGCTCGAACTTTTTTCCTGCTAGACCCCAAGCACTTTATGCATGGAGAGGTGTCAATTTAGCTACAAGACCCTAGGCGTATATATATATATATATGTCTTTAAATGTGCTTTATTAGTGTGTTTTTTTTTCTTGGGAATTGCATGGTTACCTTTGATGAATTAAATATTTAACACTTTGTTTCTTTAAAAAAATTAACAATTAAAAAAAAAAAATTGTAATCCTACCAACCGGCCTCTTCGGTATTCAAGATTATAACGGCTCAAAATCCAAATCGCCTATAAATCCACTTTTATCAATTTTTAAAATTATATTGATCCTTTCTTTTTCTTTCACTCCTCTTTAGATGCAAACTTTTCTTTTTCCTAATTTCTTATATGTATCAATGTGTGGCAAACTTGAAGGCATATGCAACAATTCACTCTCTTTTTAATTTAGTTTGCAATACAATTTCTACATTGACTTTTGTATATTTGGTTTCAAGATTAAGGCCACATGGTGATCTTCTCACAACATGTTTTATGTTTTGTTTCTAGAAGGATTATGATACCTTTAAACAAGATTGACATCATCAACCATGTAACCATGAAGAAAAATTCATCTAAAGAGTACATCCGGATTGTTCCAATCAATGGTTATGATTTTTGGTTTTTGAGTTTTGTTTATTATTAAGTACTAGTTAGGGCAGCATGTGCAAGGCGCGTGCTTGCTGTTGAAAAAAAGTACTGTAGTAATTAAGGTTAATTCTAGACTTTATTTATATTACAAAACAAAGATATGAATCATTTGATTTTTAAAGTATATAGAGATTTACGTTAATCAAAAGAAACATTAATTTTATGAATTTTGATAATTATGTCGTAAAAATTTAATCTCATTTGTTTAAGAATTTTGATTAACCACAAAGTTAGAGTAGCTATTTAACATATAAATATTTATTTAACTATAATAGTTTTTTAGTACCTATTTGCTAAAGACAATATATCTATTCTCTAAAAACTTCTAAGAATGATAACGAATATCATCATCTTCTAATAATAAACAACTAAGTTTTGCTAAAAAAAAAAGATAACAAAAGGCTTGTGTCATCGAATATCATCATTCTAACTTTCTAAGAATTTTTACTATTTAAAACTTAAAATACGTAAAGAAAATTTGTAGGATGTTAAAATTTAGTATGAGTAATTTAGACATTATACAATAAAATATTTTAAGAATCATAAGCTTTCATTAGGGTTTAAATGAGAGAATAATAATATGACATATTTGCTCTTTTCCAAAATATTAAGGAAAAAATTGCTTGATTTTAAAGTTTAAGGAAGAATTGTAAACTATCCAAACATAAAGGATGAAAAATGTTTTTTTCCTAAGTTTTTGTTTTTGTTTTTGTGTGCAAAACTATGTGTTTTTACTTAAAATAGTGTGTAAAGAAAAAAATATACAAAAAGTCAACCCAAGAAAATTGTATGTGGAATAGTGAATTTTGGCTCAACAAAGTCGATTAAACCAACAAAAAATTTCTAAAAACACAATAGAATGATGCAACATTTTCATAATACCTTTATAATTTTGTTATGTTTTATTTTAACTTGTAAAGAATTGACAGTTTAGCAGTTTTGAAAATATTGTGACAACATTAAGATGTCTTAACATTTTTCACACAAAAAAATGTTATGTCCATGACATTTTCACAACAAATCAGAAGTAGTAGGTTACTACAAGTTGTTATTGATGGGCAAAAAAGTAGTTTCATTGGTAAGTTTAAATTAGAACCAATAACAATTTATCATATTTGATTTGTTATGAAAGTGTTGTGAAAATTATTGTGGACAAACCAAAAATAATATAGCAAATATACTACAACTTTATGCATTCACAAAAAAAAAAAAAAAAAAAAGGGCTAGCAAAACAGTGAAAGTTAAACAAACCAAAACTACTGTAACGAAATTACTATAACTTTTCTCATTCACTCTTTTTATATAATATATATATATATATATATATAGAAATATACATTGCACTTACTATGTAAATTTATATTGTAAACACATAAAAATTGGTAAATGTTGTACACATTTGCAAAATTTGTACAATTTTTTTTTTTTTGCAAATATATATAATATTTGCTACTTTTTGTGTGTATACAATGTAAGCTTACATTACAAGTAGAAAGTAAACATATAAAGATCATTTAAAAGAAAAAAAACAAGCTCAAACCAAGTTGGTAAACTTGAAAGGAAAAAAAAAAGGGAAAAAAGACAAGTTACTAAACCAAAAATACTGTTTATAATACTATTCATGAGCCTATTCGCTCTTTTTATATATTGAAAAAAAGAGCACAAATCGATGACTGGGAAAAAAAAAAAAGAAGTGATGAACAATACATATTAAACAAACCAAAAGTATTGTAGCTTTTACACATTCATCCAAGAAGTGTCATAACATTTTCATAAAACATTTATTTTTAGTTGTGGTTGGTCACAGTTTCATATTTTATTATTTTATTTTGACTTATAAAAAATTGACACTTTAATAATTATGAAAATATTGTGAAATTTGTTATGTCAGTATAACAATATATATACGGATTCTTATAAATATTTTGGAAAAAAAAAGAAAAGCTGTAGCTACTATAGTTATAGTGCCATTTGAACAAACTAAAATGACACTGTAATAACTGTTCAAAACTTGAAAAAAAAAAAAAAAATCACTACATAAAAAAAAAAGCACTATAGGAACATTGCCTTTTTTTAGAGCATTCTCATTAAGCCTCTCAAATGCTAAAAATCTTATTTTTTAGTATTTTTGAGACAAAAACGCCACTCCATTAAACCGGCTATATCTTAAAATTTTAAGATTCAAGCTACAGTGCGATCTCATATTTGAGACTGCACTGTAGCTAGAATTGTAAAACAAAAATTATTTTTTATTCCCTCAGCTCTCTCTCTTCTATCTTTCACTTTCCTCTCTTCACTTCTTTCTTCTCTCTGTGCTTCGCCAATGAGTGCGCTCTGCCGATGATTGTGCTCCGTCGATGGTCATGGGTCGTGGGTCGTGGTCTGATGTGCTCTGGCGATTTTGTGGGCCTGAGTTCATGGGTTTGGGTTCATGGGTCGTGGGTCGTGGGTCTGCGTTCGTAGATCATCGACGTGACCGAGGTTAAGATCGGGGTGGTGGGTTTTGGTTGGGGTTGAGAACGAGGTGGGTGGGTGTTGACTGAGGTGGGTTGCTGTGGCTGAGGCGTGGGTCTTGGGTTTGATGAGTTTTGCTTGCCGTGGCCGCTGTGGGTCTCGGGTTTGTGGGTTCCTCCGCCTCCCTCTCTTCCTCTCATGGTGAGCTTCTCTCTCAAGTTTAGTTTAGTTTTTGTTGTTGTTGTTGCTTTTTTTTTTTTTTTTAGGTGGCTATGGGGTTGATTTTTGAATGGATGCTGATTGTGGTGGCAGTGGGTTGGCCGGTCTGGGTTTGTCGTTGAATGTTGATGGTTTATGGTGGTGGTGGCTGACAGCGGCTAGCCGTTGAGAAGAAAGTGGTGGAAAGAGAGAAAGTGATAAAATAAAAATAATATTATTTAAATGAAGTTGTAAAAAAAAAAAAATGTTTGATATTCGGTGGATTGTAAAATGGTATGTAAAAATTGATAAAGTAGGATATTGAGGTGTTAAATGCTAAAATATTTAGCATTCTTGATGAGAATGCTCTTATACAGTTAGTAGATAACTGGTGGTGCTGCATTAAAAGACTGACAAGGGTTGTTGGATTCTTGTATTTACTGAAAAATGCTAAGGCTGATGGTGATGGTGATGATTCCTGTCCCTTTTGTAGTTGTGGCCCGTTCATTGAATTGTCACATGATTTTGAGAAACCATGTGCTACACCCAATCGAGTCCTTTCTTATAGTACTCGCAAAATACAAAGTGGAGTAACACAATAAGCAAATTTGAGTTAATGGACCACCAAGCATTTTGGATAATACTTCCCATCGTGTGGGCGTGCATTGCAGTGCTCACCTCCGCTCTAGGAGGCCGGAAGTCTGGCTCATCCACACTTCCCCCAGGCCCCCACCCTTTTCCAATCATCGGAAACATCTTGGAGCTGGGCAACAAACCCCATCAAGCTGTTGCAAAGCTCTCCAAAACCTATGGACCCCTTATGACTCTCAAGCTTGGGAGCATAACAACCATAGTCATTTCCTCTCCAGACATGGCCAAAGAAGCCCTCCAAAAAAAAGACCAAGCCTTCTCCAGCCGAACTATCCCGGATACCGGCCGAGTAGCTGACCACCACAAAGTTTCAATGGTGTGGTTGCCCGCATTGACTCGTTGGAGGAACCTCAGGAAAGTTTCTGCAACGAAAATATTTGCTCCACAACAACTCGATGCCACACAAGCCCTTCGACAAAAAAAGGTGAAAGAATTACTTGACCATGTTAATCAATGTTGCAGCAATGGTGGGGAAGTGGTTGATATTGGTCAAGCAGCCTTCATTACAGTACTTAATTCCATATCAAACACTTTTTTTTCCATTGACTTAGCACAGTATAGTTCAAGTGCATTGTCCCGAGAGTTCCAGGAGCTTGTATGTGGTGTCATGGAAGTAGCTGGAAAGCCTAATATTGCAGACTATTTCCCAGTACTTCGTTTAGTTGATCCACAAGGTGCACGGCGAAGGGCCACCATTTATTATGAAAAATTGATGGGGATTTTTGATGGTATCATCAAGGAACGAGTGCAATTAAGAGCTTCATCAGAGGGTTCTAAGGCAAGCAACGATGTACTAGATTCCTTTCTCAATTTCGCTGAAGAAGATGGATCGCAATTTAGCTTCCACGATTTCAAACATTTGCTTCTGGTAATTGACTACCTTTCTTAACTATGCATCAGAATACATAATTATATCTTTTCTTTGATTTTCTTTTTAGGTAACTTAAGAAGGGCAGGATGAAGCTCATAATAAGCTTTCTAATTAAGCTCATCTTAAGGTTATAAATACAATTTAGTCATTTTTTAAATGAGAGAAAATGATTCCTATATTTCTTCATGTAGTCATGGGAATCTAATACTACTCGGTAGCCTAGCTAGCTCATCATATTTATCAACTTCAAGATCATCATTTTCGAAAATGAGTAACTATTTTGTAGCACTAATTCAAGCAAGAATATTTGGAAAGTGGGAAAAAAGGAGAATATTGTCCAAAGGACAAAAATATATGAGTAGATTGTTCAGTAGTTTTGTTGGAGTCACGTAATTCCTACTCTTTGTTAGCACTAACCTTTAGCATCAAAGCAAACGCAAGGGCGTTACTTTTTGTTTTCATTAATAAACTCGGGCAGAGTGCTCTGTATAACTCTAGCTCTCACACTATTTTGTATTAGGATTTATTTATTGCAGGGATCGACACAACATCAAGCACTGTTGAATGGGCACTGGCAGAGTTAATAAATAACCCTGAAAAAATGGCTAAAGCCCAAGACGAGCTTGAAGAAGTCCTTGGCAAGGATCGGCTAATTCAAGAAGTAGACATCTCAAAGTTTCCCTTTCTACAAGCCATAGTGAAAGAAACACTTCGTTTGCACCCGCCTGCACCTTTTCTAGTTCCTCACAAGGCTGAGACTGAAGTAGAAATGTGTGGCTTTACTGTGCCCAAAAATGCACAAATACTAGTAAACGTGTGGGCAATGGGACGAGACTCAAGGAAATGGACAAACCCAGATTTATTTATGCCTGAAAGGTTTTTAGAACAAGACATTGACTTTAAAGGCCAATATTTCGAGCTGATTCCCTTTGGAGCTGGAAGAAGAATCTGCCCTGGATTACCGTTAGCTAACCGGATGGTGCACTTGATGTTGGCATCTCTTGTACATTTCTTTAATTGGAAGCTTGCAGATGAGATGAATCCAGAAAATATGGATATGAGTGAGAGTGAGACCTTTGGACTCACCTTACACAGGGCCAAGCCTCTCCGGGCTATTCCAATCAGAGTGTAACTTCAGTTACTTCTGTTCTTTAGGCCCGTGTATGTGTGTGAGTAGAATTGTTTAATGTTAGGATTTTAAGATTTTCCACGAGCATTATCGTTCACCTTTGGTAGTAATCTTCTTGAATCTTCATGCTGTGTTACAATAAATTTAAAAATAATATAATAATTGCTGAGAAACAAGGTGGACATGGAACTATGTTTATTCCACTAACGTCAATATTCTTAGATGCATCTGCGGTTTTTATATTAACTAACACGGTTTTGGTCCAATTCTGTTCGTTGGGTCTATTTCGGTTCAAATCGGTCCATCGGGTTTATTTGTGTCCGTTAGGTCAACTTTGGTCCAATTCATTTTATTCGGCCCACTTTGGTTCATTGGATTTATTCCAGTCCATTTGGTTTCAATTTGGTCCATTCAGTCCACTTTAATACTATTCGGTCTTTTCGGTCCAAACAACGTGATATGTGAAATTAGACGTATAAAAATAGGTTGATATTTGTCAACACAGATGTTTTTCAAAATAATAAATGTAACACTCAAGAAGAAAGTATCAAATACTCTATAATAAATCTCACTACAATGCTCAAGTAAAATACAAAAAAAAAAAAAAAGAGATATCAATAAAAAAAAGTGTCTTCTTGTTACTTTTAACATTACACATACTTTGCAATACATATCACTTTTCAATAGGGGTGTACATGTGTGAGGTTGGATCCAGTTAAGGGATTTTTTCAATTTAACTCACCATGGTTGAGTTGAAAAAATCTCAATTCAATCAAACTTATCCAACCCACGTAGGTTGGGTGGATCGGATTAGACCCATGAGTTGGACTCCTCATATAAGCCTATAAGCTACAAGTTAAAAATGTTGCACGGATGGAAGATGAAATGTCAAGAAAAGGAACTCTTTATGTTGAACTCTTGCATCTCATGCTTTTATTAGTTGAACCACTAGTTTTTTCGATTTTCATGGGAACAGATTAAGGTCTAGTTCTAGGTTGAACAGGCTGGATCGATTCAATTTTAAGACCATGGTTAAGAGTACCTATTCTAATTTTGAATTAAAAAAAAAAAAAAAAAAACTATGTTAGGTAGTAGTTTATCCTATATAATTGCAAGTGAAAATCTTTAAAGAGATTTTAGCACTTACGTGGTTTGTTGTTAGGGTCTAGTTCTAGGTTGAACAGGCTGGATCAATTCAATTTTAAGACCATGGTTAAGAATACCTATTCTAATTTTGAATTAAAAAAAAAAAAAAAAAACTATGTTAGAGCATTCATATCAGCATGTGTATTTTACACATCTATTTTTACACTAAAAACCTACTTTTTCTATTTTACATATTCACTTTTACAAAACACCTACATCAATTCATTTATTTTACAAGTTATTTCAATAAAATATACATTATACTCTATTTTTTTATTATTTCTCACCAACCAACTCTCTTAAATACGCGCCCTCTCTCTCTCTCAATACACATTTTCTGATTTCTCACTCTCACTCTCTCTCTCTCTCCATCTCTCTGGCCTTCCTCTTCCAGATCACAAAACACCATCTCCGCTCAGATCCGATTCGATCCGCTCCGATCCACCAAACTCTCCCTCTCTCCCTCTCTCAATCTCTCTGGCCTTCCTCTTCCAGATCACAAAACACCATATCTCTGCTCCACTCCGATCCGATCCGCTCCGATCCACCAAACTCTCCCTCTCTTCATCTCTCTGGCCTTCCTCTTCCAGATCACAAAACACCATATCTCCGCTCCGCTCCAATCTGATCCGCTCCGATCCACCAAACGCCACATCTCCGATCTACGCTCCGCTCCGATCTCCGCTCCGATCCACGCTCCGCTCCGATCCACCAAACGCCACATCTCCGATCTACGCTCTGCTCCGATCTCCGCTCCGATCCACGCTCCGCTCCATCAACGAGCTTCAATCGTTCTAGTCAAGCTGCGATCAGTATCTTTGTTGTTTGTCCGTGTGCGTTTGCTTGTGTGTGGGTGTGTTAGTGTATCTCGTGTTTTTTTTTTTTTTTTTTTTTTAGCAAGTGAATCTGTGTTGATCGGAGCTGTGTGTGGATGTGTTTGTGTGTGAGTGTGTTTGTGTGTATCTGAGGAAAAAAGAAGAAGATGAGAAGTGGTGAAGTTACTGAGGTTGTTGAGCCCGGAGAAGAGAGAGAAAAAAAGGAGCGAAAGAAATTAATAAACTAATCTATACACGAGCTACAGTAGCCGTGTAAAATTACACGGTTACTGTAGATCGTGTATAGATATACACGATTTTAGACATTTTTAGAAGGATTGATGTAGTGTAGTTTTGAGGCAAAATGTGTAAAAACAGCATCTTTTTCTATTTTACATGATTTTACATACACTGGTGCGAATGCTCTTAGGTAGTAGTTTATCCTATATAATTGCAAGTGGAAATCTTTAAAATGATTTTAGCGCTCACGTGGTTTGCTGTTAGGAGCAAAATAGATTTTTGAGTTGATGCTAATGTGGCTGTTTCATTTCAAATCCTAGATCTTAGGTTGGATAAAAACAAAAGTGCCCTATATTAAACAAAAATGTTAATAACATATCAACAAAACCAAAAATCAAATAGGACAGAATTAAATTTTTTTAAAAATATTATTGTGTCTGTCAAAATATAATCAACCAAATGTAAAATAAAATAAGAAAGAACTAAAAAGAAAAAAAATTGAAAATAACAATTAAGCCGTTGCAAATTTAAAAAACCAATTTTTTTATTAAATGAAGTTGATATGAATCAATTGAATGTTTTGTTAAAATACTAACAATAGTTTTTTTAATAGAGAAACACTAATAATTGTTGATAAGAATAAACAAGTTTTTTGTTTTTATCTAAAAATTGTAATTTGGCGCAGTCATTTGGCACAACCACAACTTGTAGACTCAATTTTTATTAGAGGAATGATATGTCTACAACATTTCTACAACATTTTTACAACAAATCCTAAGTGGCAAGTTGTTACTGGTTGTTATTGTTGAGGCAAAAAAATAATTTTAGTGTTGGTTTCAAATTTGAACCAATAACAACTAACCACCTGTGATTTGTTGTAAAAATATTGTAAAATTGTTGTAGATGTAGCATCTCTCTTTTTATTATTATATGAAATGATATGAGGTAAATTCTAGTTACTATATGTGATTGTTTAACCCTCAAGCATCCTAGGCATAGATGTATAAACAAAGCGATATGTGAAATTAGATGTATAAAAATATGTTGATATTTGTTAACACAAATGTTTCTTAGAATAATAAATGTAACACTCAAGAAGAAAGTATCAAATACTATGTAATAAATCTCACTACAATACTCAAGTAAAATACAAAAAAAAAAAAAAAAAAGGAAAAAAAGAAGAAGTTATCAATAAAAAAGAGTCTTGTTGTTACTTTTAATATAATAATATTACACATACTTTGCAATACATACCAGTTTTCACTAGGGGTGTACATTTCCCACCTTGAACCCAAGTAAGAGCTAGGCACGTGACAACAGTCACACACTTATAAAGTTTACACCCTATAAGTGTGTAAGGCCCTCTTAACAATTAAATAATTATCCTCAAAGAAAATTTCATCAATAAATTTTAAAAATATCCTGAATAATGCAATTCTCAAAAGATCTCCAACATAAAAAAAAAAAATAAAAAAAAAAAAAAAAAAAAAAAGACACTAAATCCTTTAAATCTAAAAGTTTACACAAATGGTAATCTTAAACATAAAAGTTCAAATCTTATTCCATTGATTTTCTAAACTTCACTCATGCGCACATCTCAACGGAAGCCCAAACATATGCTACTCTTCCTGATCAAAATCTGAAAAAAGAAGGGGGGGGGGGGTGAGTTGACAATTCAATAAATAACCAAAATCCTAATAAGTTCTATCAAGCAATAGATCCGTAAAGTAATAAGATGTAATGAGAGTCTTTAAAAGTTATAACATACTACGTGTTTTCAAAATAACAAAAGAAGATTCATAGTCTTAAAATAATAAGTTACACAAAGATCACATACTTTAATCTTACAAATATATCATAGATAATTTAGAAGAAAGTTAGTTTTCCATATATCAAAAGATATAACTTATAATAGGTTCCAAATCACATAAGCAGTTTTAGTGACTTAAAATAGTTCAACTACTCAAACATTTCCAAAATCATATATGTAGTTTTAAGGATTCAAAATAGTTCAAAAATTCAAACGTAATTAATATTCTTAACAATCTTATAACTATGGTCTCGCTATATTCCCGTGATTGGGTATCAGAGTATCAATGAATAACCCCCATTGGCTGGGTATCAGAATCAATTCATAGTCAGATTATCCATAATCATATATAAGAAATCATAGTTTCATAACAAAACATATCTTATTCAAGCATGTATATAAAAATCATATACTCAGTATTAAAATATATTTGTAATAATCCTTTATTTGAAATCAGTAGTACTGAAATAAAAATTCTAACAATTATGAACAATTTTCAGTAGTTAAAAAATACATTAATATAGGCAAAATAAAACCCAATTAGGATAAGATTACTTATCTCAGCTAGCTTACCACAAGAACTTCTCCCTAACACTTTCTCTAAAATCCTTAGATCTCACCTAACAATTTACAAATACCATTTACTTAATAATCATATAATTCAAGAAAGACTTATAATAGTATCTGACCAGAAAAAAAACTATTAAAAATATGAGAAAACATTCCATCTAAATTTGGTGTAAACACAACATTTTATGCCTCCAATAATAACAAGACACATCAGCATTTCACAAAACAATCAAATACACTTGCCACACACTATCACTCCTCTTTTTTCTTTTCTTTTCTTTTTTATTTTTATTTTTATTTTTTATGGGCACACTATCACTCCTTAAAACCCAATTTCATAAAATAAAAATAAAAACCACCCAAGCACGGCAGAACCACCCGCACTACAAACCATCGTTAGGAAAGCTTCCGGAGCATTGCCAAACAGTACAAAGCCGCTGGAGCTGCCGTTTTTGTGTTCAAATTAAGTGATACCCAGAACCCATCAAGCCTAGTTACAAATGATGATTTGGCGTGGAGTCTCAATAGTGCCAGAGCATTTTCCAGATCTGTTTGGGTTTTTTTGGTGAATGAAAATGAAGAAGTAGTTGAAGTTGGGGGAGACTATAAGTCTTTAATAGTAGTGAAAGAAGTTCGATTTTTTTTTTTTTTAAGTTGTGTAAAGGAGTTTGTTTGCATATTTGGTAGATCTGAAGGCAAAGTCTAAGCTAATAAACAAAGAGAGCAAATGCCAAAGAGGAGAATAATAGTGGGGTTGGGGTTGGTCTTCCTTTTACATTGGATTGGAGATTAGATTTTTTTTTTTTTTGTTTTACACTTTTACTTTTGTTTTTGGTTTTGAGCCAACTGAGCTTTTGGAGTTTTTCACTTGGCAAGACCATCATCTGAATCTGGGCTTGATGGCTTCTGGGTTTTGCTGAATTCTACCGCAAAAACGGTGAATTCGGCGGCTTTTTTACAGTCCGTTAATGCTCTGGAAGCTTATCTGATGACGATGTGGGTAGGTTTTAAGATGTCATTGTATGTGTTAAGTGTATTTGACTGTTTTGTGAAATGCTGATGTGCCACGATGCTATTAGAGGGCGTAAAATGATGGTTTTACGCCAGGTTCGGACCAAATTTGCACTCTAAAAATATCTCATTATTGTCTGCTTATTTCACACCAAAATTCCACCTAATCATAATATTTTTCTTTATATATATATATATATATATATTCTGCCATCATTTATGCCTTAAAAGATAAGGCTATAGGATCTAGTAGTCGTGCTATGTCACACTAAGAAAGATAAGAACGTCTGCTATGCCTACTTTATAGCTTTCTTCTTCTTCATTTCATTTTTTATTTTTATAACTTGTCAGACCTCAAACCTAAACCCATGCTTATTAGGCTTCCCCCCCCCCCCCCCCCCCCCAATTCCATCAATTCAGGCACGGTCTCTTAAACAACCAAACTGTGCAGAAAATTGACCCTTAGACCCATCGCACCTAAAATCTACAACTTTCAGCTACACTTATCGCAACGGAGCGTGTGTGTGTATATATATATAATTTAAAATGCAGAGCACAGAAAAATCTGTAGGTAGTAGCGTTCAATTGACCGAAATATAAATCTAAACTTTTCTTCGTTTGTATGACTAAAACTCTTGAATAATTAAATAGTTTCACTACTGGTCAAAATATCCATATAAACAAAATACTTTAATTCCAAATAAGCTTAGATTTGACAAGAGAGAGATTCTTAGGCCCTGTTTGGTTTTTTTTTTTTTTTTTTTTCATCACTCATCACTCTTCACCCGTCACTCATCACTCATCACTCAAAATAACCCTGTTAGGTTTTAAGGTCTTAGGATTTTATGTATTTAGAACCTAATTTGTAATGTTGGCAAACCATGATCAAAACAATGTATTTAGTCTTGTTTAGGCTTGCTCAAAGTTGGTTTAATTTTGTAAAGTTGGAATCGAGAGACTGCAGAAGCATTGGAGCTTCTCGGCCTGGCTCGATCGATCGAATGTAATTCTCGATCGATCGAAAATCGGCCCAGATGCGTTTTTCTGCAGAATTCCAACTCAGCCCTAACTCTTTAAACGTCTAGGTTTTTATGTTTTTGCCCTAGGTATATAAGGCAAACCCTAGCTACGTTTTTAAGAGTCGCACAAGTTGTGTTGTTGCTCATACATTGCGGTTTTGTGTAAATCTCTTGTGAGATCTAGAGGAGCTTTCCTTTACACATAACTTAGGGTTTTCAAGATTAAGATTCTTCTACATCTTGATGATCAACTTGGTTGCTGCCCTTGGAACTTAAAGATTAACAAGTGAGGAGCTTGTACCTGATTGAAGGAAGACAAAAGAAAGAAGTAGTCCGTGGATTCGGAGCCTGCGCGTGGTCGTGTCAGGAAGTTACTACTGGTGGGTAGCATTAGGAAGTCAAGCGGGGTTGCTTGTAAGTCCTTTTGTAACAACTTCAATTCTTTCTTAGTGGATTCCGTTTTGCCTTGAGGATCGGTGGGTAAAATCCTCCCCAGGTTTTTTACCGGTTTGGTTTTCCTGGGTGATCATATCACTGTGTTATTTACTTTCCGCTGCTTTATATGTTTACATGCATGATATGATTTTGTAATTGTTTTAACCTAGAATTGCTTAATTTGACTAAGTAAAAACTTGGCTAATTAATCTAGGCTACGCAATTTGTTTGTGGTTTAAGGGGTCTAAACCCTGTCAAGTGGTATCAGAGCGGGTTGCTCTTTTGTTTGAGATTTTCATCTCTGAGCTGATCCTTGACCCCTGCTGTCATGGAGCATGGACACTCTTTGTTTGTTCCTCCACACTTTGATGGGAACAATTATGCCTACTGGAAAGTAAGGATAAAAGCATTCCTGAAATCCATTGATGAGAGAGTTTGGAACTCTGTGGAATATGGTTGGGAGAAGCCCACTACTCCTGTGAGTGAGTGGCAAACTTCTCAAAAAGAAGCAGCTGCATTTAATAGCAAAGCTATAAATGCCATTTTTAATGCTGTTTCAATGGAGGAATTTAAGAGGATCTCTAATGTTGAGGTTGCTCATACTGCTTGGAAAATCCTCCAAACTGTGCATGAGGGCACAAAGGCTGTTAAAATAAATAAATTGCAGCTATTAACTTCTAGGTTTGAAAGCATTAGAATGTCTGATGATGAAACCTTTGATGAGTTTTATGCTAAACTCAATGACATTGTTAATTCTGCTTATAATTTGGGTGAAGTCTATGATCAACCTAAAGTTGTTAGGAAGATACTTAGATCCTTAACTGAAGGCTTTAGACCCAAAGTGACAGCCATTACTGAAAGTAAGGATGTTGACTCCATCCCTGTGGATGAGCTTGTAGGATCTCTTCAGTCCTATGAGTCTGACCTTCCCAAGACTGCCAAATCCAAATCAATGGCTCTTAAGTCTGTTGATGATGTTGAAGCTGGTGGATTTGATGATGAGCTCTCTCCCACGGAGATAGCTTACCTTGCCAAGAACTTTAGAAATTTTCTTAGAAATACAAACAGGAAGGCAAGGAATACCAACACTGCTGAACCTAGAAACTTTAGGAAGAATGATCCCATTAAGGTTAATAATTTTGAAAAACCTAGAGAACAAGTAGGTCAATCTTCTAATAACTCTTTGGGTCCTCAGTGTTATGGTTGTCAAGGGTATGGTCATGTCAAATCTGAATGTCCTACTTTCTTGAGGAATAAGGGTAAAGCTATGGCTGTAACCCTTAGTGATAATGAGGTTTCTGATGATAAGTCCGGTTGTGATGAGGATGGAAACTTCATTGCTTTCACTGCTACTGCTGAAGTTGATGAAAGCATATCTGCTGAGGAGAACCCTGCTGATGGGGAACTCTTTGAAGATGCAGATCTTCAAGAGGCCTATAACAAACTTTGCAAAATTGCTGCAAAGGATGCTATGAAAGTTGATCTTGGCCTGAAGAAAATTGATGCTCTTGAGCTTGAAAAGAAGAACTTGCTTGTAAAACTTTTTGATGCTAATGATCTTTTGAATAATGTTAAATCTGAAAATATGCTTTTGCTTGATAAAGTTAGAATTTTGGAACATGATTTATCTGTTGCTAGATCTGCTAGTTCTAAACTTGATCACATGCTGAATGTGCAAAAGTATCCTTCTGATAAAGCTGGGTTAGGATATGTTGAAAGCATCTTTAATTCTGGACCCCATTCTACTGTCTTTGTTCCTTCTTCTTCTTCTTCTGAACCTCTTGTGAGTGAGGTTGTGAGTGAAACCATTAAACCCCCTGTGTGTGAGGTTGTTAAACCTGTAGGAGTTTCACCACCAAAGAAGATTAGGGTAGACTTAAAAGAATCCAAACCTAAGGAGCCTACCAAACCTAAGGACAAGATGCATGGTAAACCTGCTTGGGTTTGTCATTATTGTGGTAAGTCTGGACATATTCGTCCTAACTATTACAAGCTTCAAGCTGATAAGAGAGCAAAAAGACCAAAAGTGCATGTGCCTCAAGCACAAGATCCTATGGCACTAATTGGTGAATTGGTAAAGGCGTTAAACCTTTATTCCAATTCTGGAGTTGGGAATCACTCTAATGTGAATAAGAACTCCAATGCTCGGGGTGCATCTAAAAAATTTTGGATGCAAAAGACTCGAACTAACTGAGTCTTTCTGACATGGTCCTTGTGCTTCATTGCTCTATTCTGTTGTGACCATTGTTATTTGGTTTTTGTGTTTTTCTTTTGTTCTAGGACTTGCATTACATTACATACATGCATTTCATTCTAGGAGTTATTTGTTTTCTCTTTTAATAAAAAAAAAAAAAAAAGGGAAAGCAAAATCTTTGTTGAACACTATTTTTCTTGATTTCTTGAAAACAAGGTTGGTCATTCTTTTTACACATGTCATGTCTAGTGTACCTTGTTTAACTTGGATGAGCTTATTTACTGCACTTAACTAGTTGAAACTTTGTAGTGCATGTTGTGTGGGAAAGATATGTGTGGTTTTTAATCACTTTGTCTTGATCTTGAAGTCATATGTTATTTGACTGTCGGACTTGATCCTTTTGAGAAAGGCATAAATAACCATCTCACCACTGTTCACTAGCCAATCATGAACACCTTAGTGCATATCATAAGATTTGGTGCTCGAGAAAGTGTAGCACATGCACAAAAGAACATAAGGTGTAGCCTCAAATTAAATTAAAAACTGGTGTGTACTATTAGGCTTGATGCCAATTCACTTAATTCAAACCGGTGTGTACTATTAGGTTGAATGCCAATTCATATATAAATAAGAGGCAATAATGCAAGAAACTTACATGATTGCAAGCTTTTGTTCTAGGAGATGTGGGAGTTATAGGATGTAACTCTTTAGGTGATAGTCTCTTTTAATTCTATGTGATGAATTGTGTAGACTTTGTGCTTGATTGCCATTCACATATCACCTCACATGTATCTCAAGTCTTTGCTAGTTTCACACACTTCACAAGTTACTCTTTGTTAAACACTGTACATGTTAGTGTGTGTGTCCTTAGTCTGACCAACCAAGTTTAAAAATATCTTGAGATTTGTGCACAACATACATGCTGCTTGAGAAAATTAATCTGGAAGACAATTGAATCTTGTGTTTGAGAGAATTGGGTTTAAAATTTGGGTTTTTGAAAAAGCATTCCATTTCATACTCATGCATTTTGTTTTCATTGTTCAAGTGCTTTGAGGAGTTGTTTTCAAAATTGGGTTTGCAATTTTTCAAAAGTATGTTTTTCCCCAAAATTTAGTGTGCCTCTGCCTATTTCGATCGATCGAATGTATTCTTCGATCAATCGAAAAAGTGCCTCAGAATGTGCAAAATTGACTGTCACATTCGATCGATCGAATGTAATTTTCGATCTATCGAATATCGTGGAAAGGCTTTTTAAAAAGAGGATTTCTGACTTTTTCAAAAGAACTATTCAAAACTTTTTCAAATCCTTTTCTCTCTCCGACAAAGCAAAGGCCAAAAGAGTCAATTTTTGTCGTTTTCCTCCGGATTTTTTGCACAATCTCTCTCTTCTCAAGCCGGTATGTCCTTTTTACCCTTCCTTTTCAAATTATTTTCATGATTTCATGCATTTTTCATGCATTTTTGAGGGAGATTTTCGGAACTTTTCATATTGGGATTTTTGTTGATTCGGACCATTTTGTTTGCAATTGATCATTGGGTTTTGTTGGGGACACCCTCTAGACATGTTCTTGAGTGATTAATTTGATCAATTTTGTGTTTTGTGAAAAACTTAAATTTCTAGGGTTTATAATTGATCCGAATTGGGGCTTTTTGTGCAATTGGGTTTAATTGATAAAATTGGCTTGCGTAATTGATGCAATTGGTTATTATAAATTGTTTGCAATAGTTTATAATGATTGGTTCATCAATTTGGTACAAAAATTTTCAATTGTTCTCAATTTTTTTTAGGGTTTTTGTTAAGAAACTCTATGTTCAAGCCAATTTTATGAATTTGAACTTAAATTGATCCTGATTACTGCATTAGTTCATGCATCATAACATTGTTAATGTTCATGCATCATATAGAATTTTAATTCTATATTTTTTTTATGTGCTAACTTGCAGTCTGCCCTTGGTTTTTGTGTTTATTCTTTTTGGTTTTCTCTTTGTGTCTCTGTCCTTTTCCTTAGCACCATGCCTAGGAAGACTAGAGCTCGTAGGACTCTTCCCACTCCTACTCCTTCCCCTCCCTCCTTTGATAGTGAGCGGTTCCCTAGTGAGAAAAACCAAGAACTTTATGACACTTTAAACATTAAGAGGAAGATATGGGCTGAGCGGTCTGTCTCTTTAGATGAGCTTGATCCTGCCATTAGGGCAAATTTTGAGCGTAGGGGTTGGCTTCCCTTGTTTGCTGTGTCTGACCCTCCTCCTCCTGCTACCTTGATTTGAGAGTTCTACTCGAACATCTCAATCCGTGTCTATGATTCCAACACCCTTGTTCGGAGTTGGATACGAGGCGTAGAGTACTCCATTACTCCTCAGGTAGTGGCTGATGCTCTTGAGGTACCTTTAGTTAGGGATCCTGTCTATCCCTATGATGAGTCACCCGAGTTGAGTGATGTCATATTTTACATCACTGGGTTATCTATCCAGTGGGGTTCTGATCCTCGGATCACTTCTGCTGAGCTTCCTGAGACTACCTATCTTTTCTCTAGGATAGCATGTCACTCACTCTGGCCCATTTCTCATCTGCACACCATTCCTCTTGAGAGGTGTGTTTTTCTGTATGCTCTTGTTACAGATGCTCCTATGAGTTTTCCTCATCTTTTTCTTCGTTCTTTGAACGAAGTTTATAGGAGTTCATCTACTGCTCATGCTCTCGTCCATCCTATTTTCATTCATAGGATTTTATTGTATCTAGGTTTAGAGGATTTCCCTGCTTCTGAGCCTGTTCATGTCATCGGTCCTATTGGTGCGTCTTTTCTTAGACAGAGGGCCGCTCATCTTCGAGCTGGTTCTAAACACCCTAGGTCTGATCCCTCTTCTAGCGCTCCTCCTCCTCCTTCATCTTCTACAGGTCTTGCTGGTGAGGATATTCCTGATCCAGTTGGTGCTGATGTGGATGCTGCTGCTGCTACTATTCCTCCACCTCCTGCGGCTAACTTTGATGTTCGTCGTACTTTGGAGACTGTCATGACCGTTCAGGCAGCTCATGGTCAGATTTTGGTGGACTTGCTGGACGAGATGCGTGCTCTGCGAGCTGATCTTGCACGTCTTCATTCACCTTCACCACCACCTTTTGATGGCGACTTTTGATTGCCCTTTGGCATTCCGTCACAAAAAGGGGGAGTGGATATTTTTGACTTGTAGAGGAGTTTTGTACTTTTTGAGGAGATTTTATAGTTAGGGGGAGACATATGTTTAGCATGGGATATTTTTTGTGGAGTTTAGTAGATTGTATCTAGGTGCTTCACTTTGTATATCATTTTTTTTTAGGATATTCATGTTAGGGGGAGTAACATTGATATAGAAACATTGATTGATATATTGATATACATGTTTTCTTTTGATTCTTGTTGACTTATGATTCATTGCTTATTGATTTATATTTATGAGTTGATTCATTGATATATATCTTTATTTTGAGTTGTGTGAATCTTACAAGAATATTATACCTGTTTATATACTACTTTCTGCCACACATGCGTTTATGTGTTTGTTGAGTATTTCAGGAATATACAGGTTGATTCAACAAAGCTGCTGTCTACACTTGCAACCGATGGATAGTAGTTAGGTTGAACTTTTGTTTATGAGCATTATTTTGTAAAGGGCTTTTATACTTGTAAACTTTGAGCTTTTGATTTGTGTTTTGTCACGGATTGCCAAAGGGGGAGTTTGTTAGGTTTTAAGGTCTTAGGATTTTATGTATTTAGAACCTAATTTGTAATGTTGGCAAACCATGATCAAAACAATGTATTTAGTCTTGTTTAGGCTTGCTCAAAGTTGGTTTAATTTTGTAAAGTTGGAATCGAGAGACTGCAGAAGCATTGGAGCTTCTCGGCCTGGCTCGATCGATCGAATGTAATTCTCGATCGATCGAAAATCGGCCCAGATGCATTTTTCTGCAGAATTCCAACTCAGCCCTAACTCTTTAAACGTCTAGGTTTTTATGTTTTTGCCCTAGGTATATAAGGCAAACCCTAGCTACGTTTTTAAGAGTTGCACAAGTTGTGTTGTTGCTCATACATTGCGGTTTTGTGTAAATCTCTTGTGAGATCTAGAGGAGCTTTCCTTTACACATAACTTAGGGTTTTCAAGATTAAGATTCTTCTACATCTTGATGATCAACTTGGTTGCTGCCCTTGGAACTTAAAGATTAACAAGTGAGGAGCTTGTACCTGATTGAAGGAAGACAAAAGAAAGAAGTAGTCCGTGGATTCGGAGCCTGCGCGTGGTCGTGTCAGGAAGTTACTACTGGTGGGTAGCATTAGGAAGTCAAGCGGGGTTGCTTGTAAGTCCTTTTGTAACAACTTCAATTCTTTCTTAGTGGATTCCGTTTTGCCTTGAGGATCGGTGGGTAAAATCCTCCCCAGGTTTTTTACCGGTTTGGTTTTCCTGGGTGATCATATCACTGTGTTATTTACTTTCCGCTGCTTTATATGTTTACATGCATGATATGATTTTGTAATTGTTTTAACCTAGAATTGCTTAATTTGACTAAGTAAAAACTTGGCTAATTAATCTAGGCTACGCAATTTGTTTGTGGTTTAAGGGGTCTAAACCCTGTCAAACCCAATTTTCTACACCCACCTGTTTGGCACATATAACTTAGTTTATGGTTTCAACCAAAAAATCTAAAAAAAGGGATCCACACACTGACCCATGTCATAAACTTTCCTCTTTCCTTTTTTTTTTTTTTTTTTCTTTTTCCCCTTACTCTCATCTTTCTCTGCCTCTCCCCTTCGTTTTCTTGTGTTTGTCTCTTCGTTTTTCCCCTCGTTTTTCCCCTCGTTTTTCCCCCTTCGTTTTCCCCATGTTATTCTCCCAAAACCCTCCACGAACCTAGCGACGGAAATCACGGTCTGGACCTGTGGCACCGATGATTGTGCTCTGTTTTTTTCTCTGCCTCTCCCCTTCATTTTTTTTTTTTTTTTTTTTTCTGTTGGTTGCTCTGTTTTTTCTATTGTTTTTCATGCCCCTTTCTTTGTCTCTGTTGCTTGCGCATTATTGCTTTTTTTTTTTTTTTTTTTTTGGGTTTTCGGTGAACAACGGCACTGGAGCTTTGATAATGAGTCTGAAAGCTTGTAACAAAGAGAAACAGAGAGTATTCTGAGACTAGTGTATGAATCCAACGGCGGTAGCATTCACATCAAGAGGAATTCGACGGCTCCAAAGGAAAATTACCAAGACTAGTGTATGAATTTTTCCCACATCTTTTTTGAAATTTTAAGGAAAAAATGAACTTTTTTTTTTTTTTGATGTGGTATTGTTTCAAATTTTAAGGTTTCGGTTGGGATTTCATGTGGGAAGGGAGTACTAGGTAGAGATTGGAATTTACAAATCATATGGGTGTTGTTGTTGAGGAAATAAATGGGTGAGAAAATGGCAAAGGAATTAAGTTGATTGTTGACATGAAGTTCATTACTTGTTCTGTATCAAGCAGTATTGTAGATTGATGAGTTCATCTAACTGTAGATTCTAGTTTGTTTTATGTTTACTTTACTATGGATGCTCTTGCAAATTAATATAAAAGAGTATCCAAAACACACCACTACAGAGGAGCGCGTCAGATGGAGATTTCCTTCAGCTCCAAATTTCTCCTTCAGAAGGCTATGCAAGACCGGACTGGGAGGAGCTTTTGCAGTGGATTTGGGAGCTTCTTTAGAAGAAAGTGAAGAATGAAAAAAGGAAAAAGATGGTTCTGTAGAAAAGTGATTTATGACCAT
Source organism: Quercus gilva (assembly GCA_023621385.1). Classification (NCBI taxonomy): domain Eukaryota; kingdom Viridiplantae; phylum Streptophyta; class Magnoliopsida; order Fagales; family Fagaceae; genus Quercus; species Quercus gilva. The sequence goes on along the minus strand of CM042480.1, from coordinate 55,199,483 downwards.
TGGAAGGAGTAAAGCTAAGACTGATGGGATAACACTTTGACCGTGGGGCCCAATTGTGCTGAATAATTACGGAAATTGCCATGAGTTAACAAACATAAAACTTGAAAACAAGCTCCAGCAGTTTCCGAAATTGATAACTCATCTCTATAAAAACTCAGTTTTGTTAACTGAGATAACACACTAAAAAATCATCCAAACAATGTTATGGCTGTGGGGCCCACGAATTTTGGGTTATGAGTTTTGTTAACTCAGTTTTGCAAAATCCAAACAACACCTTAGGCTCTTACCTCAATTTTACAGTCAGGCCTTCTCTACTTGAGTATTTTAGATAGTCTCCTCTTTTAAAACATCTATCAGTATACGCTGACTTAAATTAGACGTTATAACTAGGGTTTCAACCCTATTTTCTAAAAACCCCCCTTAGTAATATTAATTATAAAAATTGACCCAATAAACAACTTTACTTAAATACCTTTTTTTTTGGGGGGGGGGGGGGGGTATAACATTCTCCCCCCCTTAAAAGAAGTTTAGTCCTCTAAACTTGACATACTTGAGTCCTCAAAAAGATATGGGTATTTCTCCTCCATTTCACCTTCTAACTCCCATGTAGCCTCTCTCACAGACTAGTTCCTCTATTGAACCTTGACATAATGTATGGTACAATGCTTCAACTCTTGCTCCTTCTTGTCCACAATTTTAATTGGTTGCTCTTCATAAGTTAAATCATCTCTTAATTTTAGAGGCTCATAATCCACTACATGATTGGGGTCTAGAACATATTTCCTCAACATTGAGGCATGGAAAACATTATGTACCTTGATAAAGAAGGTGGTAAGGCGATCCTATAAGCAAATTTACCCATTCTCTCCAATACTTCAAAAGGTCCAACAAAACGAGGGCTAAACTTACCTTGAAAACCAAATCTCATAACTCCTTTAGTAGGTGAAATCTTCAAGAACACATGATCACCTACTTGGAACTCTAATTTCCTTCTTCTAAGGTCTGCATAACTCTTCTGCCTACTCTGAGCTGTTTGGAGTTGCTCTTTAATCACTTGAATTTTATCTACTGTTTGTTGTACAATCTCAGGACCTAAAAATCTTCTTTCTCCAACATCATCCCAACATATAGGAAACCCACACTTCCTACCATACAAAGCCTCATATGGTATTGCTTTAATACTTGCTTGGTAGCTATTATTATATGCAAACTCCACCAAAGGTAGATGTTCATCCCATGAACCTTTGAAATCAATTACATAAGCTCTCAACATATCTTCCAGTGTTTGGATAGTCCTTTCTGAAAGTCCATCTATTTGAGGGTGAAAGGCTGTGCTAAACTTCAAGTTAGTACCATTGCCTTATGCACGCTCTCCTAAAATTGAGACACAAATCTTCGGTCTCTATCAGACACAATGGACACAGGTGCACCCGCCTACAAGCAATAGTGAAAGAAACACTTTGTTTGCACCCGCCTGCACCTTTTCTAGTTCCTCACAAGGCTGAGACTGAAGTAGAAATGTGTGGCTTTACTGTGCCCAAAAATGCACAAATACTAGTAAACGTGTGGGCAATGGGACGAGACTCAAGCCTATGGACAAACCCAGATTTATTTATGCCTGAAAGGTTTTTAGAACAAGACATTGACTTTAGAGGCCAATATTTCGAGCTGATTCCCTTTGGAGCTGGAAGAAGAATTTGCCTTGGATTACCGTTAGCTAACCGGATGGTGCACTTGATGTTGGCATCTCTTGTACATTTCTTTAATTGGAAGCTTGCAGATGAGATGAATCCAGAAAATATGGATATGAGTGAGACCTTTGGACTCACCTTACACAGGGCCAAGCCTCTTCGGGCTATTCCAATCAGAGTGTAACTTCAGTTACTTCTGTTCTTTAGGCCCGTATATGTGTGTGAGTAGAATTGTTTAATGTTAGGATTTTCCACGAGCATTATCGTTCACCTTTGGTAGTAATCTTCTTGAATCTTCATGCTGTGTTACAATAAATTTAAAAATAATATAATAATTGCTGAGAAACAAGGTGGACATGGAATTATGTTTATTCCACTAATGTCAATATTCTTAGATGCATCCGTGTTTTTTATATTAACTAGCATGGTTTTGGTCCAATTCTGTTTGTTGGGTCTATTTTGGTTCAAATCGGCCCATCAGGTCTATATTTATCTGTTAGGTCTACTTTGGTCCATTTTCGTCAATTTAGTCCAATTCATTTTGTTCGGCCCACTTTGGTCCATTGTGTCTATTTTAGTCCATTTTGATTCAATTTGGTTCATTCGGTGTACTATGATACTATTCAGTCTTTTCGCTACAATTCATTCCATTCGATCCAATTTGGTCTACTTCAGACCATTTGGTGCACTTACTTAAAAATTGGAAAAAAACAAGTTTGGGTTGAGAGTAAGGGTGTTTGTGGTTCGGTGGTGTGGTTTTGGGCCATTTTTAGCATCGCACTTTGTGATGCAGTTTAGCTAAAATCATCACCGCATTGCATCTCAATTTTGCAGTCACATATGTGGTGTGATGTGATGTATAAGATGTGGTTTTATTAGTTTTGAGCTAGAATATTTTTCTAGATTTCATAGCCAATTGACAGTTTACTACTAATAACCATGACTGTATGTTTCAAAAAATATATATAACACGTGTAAATATATATATATATATATATAAACCATTATAAATTGACAGTAAACTAAAAGTACCACAAATATATACAAAATAATAATAATAATAATAACTAGTTTCTGAGCACGCATGTGAGGCTCTTCTATTTTTTTGGGGAAAAAATTAATAATTTGTATCAATTATAATTTGGGATTACTACATTTTTCAATCACAAAAAAATCTAGGAGTGTGATGAGTATTATGCATTTGTGGTGTGATGAGTATTATGCGTTTCATCACACCTCTAGATTTTTTTTGTGATTGAAAAATGTAGTAATTCTAAATTATAATTTATGCAAATTAAAAATTTTTTCCCAAAAAAATAGAAGAGCCTCTGAGCACAAACGTGAGCGTGTGCTCAGTGGCTAGTTCTTTTTAATAGAAAGGGTTTTCATGTTATCAATTTATTTTTCTTAATAATTTTTTAACGGGAGTTATATATAAAGTTATTTATAATCTTAAAAGATAGTCACTTAGTAAAAAAATACAAAAAATAACTAAAATAAATAATTAATTAAATTTGTATTAAATTTGTTTAAAATACCTTGAATACGGAAAGGTTAGTAGCTTTTGAATACATTTGTGTAGTACTTTGGTTTTGGATATATACATTTGTTTATTTTTCATTGTGCATATAGTTTTTGTTTGATTTAATTTGTATAGAAATTTATTTAATTGTTAGGTTGGATTAAAATTAATTGGTAGCTTATTTTGAGTATAATATATAATTTTCAATGTTTGTCATACCCTCATATTTAATTTTCACAAAACTGGAAATAGGATTAAGGCTCAATTAAAGTAAAAGAAAATTTAAATAGTATTAATTTATTGAAACACCAAGAATACCATTTGATAAGTCCACCTATTCTCTAAGTTTAATATCAAGCGATAAAATTTATTTGGTGCATCTATTATTTTTTTTAACCCAAGCCCAAAAGTTTAATGAATGAAAATTATTCATTTTGGATTGTGAACTTTGTAATGACATAAAAAGATATATTGGTCATAGAGTGTTATAATTATCTTTTAAAAAAAAAAAATTAGAGTTATCAAAATTTTTATTTATTTTTAAACCCTAAAAGGCAGCCACTTAGTCCTAACATAATTTTCAAATGCTAAAGACTCTTACGTTGTATACTCAGAATTTTTTTTAATTAAATTTTCATAAATGGTAGTTATTTAATCCTAAAAGATAGGCACGTAGTACACATCCATAACCATGTTTCGATTCTGGATGAAAGCAAGTTCACAGATTTCTTCCACGATTCTTATGTTTCTCATCACATGCACGCTCAGCTTTACTTGGAAACAATTATTATTATTTTTTTGGATAGGGGAAACAATTTCTTTAATACTACACACTTGACATTGTAGACAAGCATCCATTTTTTAAAGAACAATTTTTAATAATAAAAAAAGAAAAAGAAAAATATATATGATAAGTAATTTTTATTATTCTAGTACTATTATTGATGGGATAACAAAAAAGACCATCTCCTGTTCGTCTAGAGGGATCGTCCAGAAGCACCATTTGGCCAAATGATCAACTGGCGGTCTGGACAAAAGAATCGTCCATGTGCTTTGCACATGGATGACCACACAACTTAAAAAAGGGTCGTCCATGGGCAAAGCGCATGGACGGCCACGTAACACTTGGGAATTTCTCGTGTTAATTATTTCACATATGTGAAAGATTCAGAACCACAATACCTTGGAGCGGTTAACCAACCCATGATCATCGCCACCTATTTCTCCTAAGTGTATAACTTCCACTAGTGGTTACAACTTATATAGCCGTTGAAGAAGTTATATCCGGAATCGCTAGTCTCCACGAATCTTGGGGAAGTTACTAAACAAATAATCGTTCCAAGGTTCTCTATATAAAGACCGGTCCGAATCGAACAAAGGTACGAGATTCTGAGATTTTTACTCCCAAAAAGTTGGAATTCCATTCTTGTGAAGGAACTAACTTAACCATCGGAGGGTATTCGGCCGGTCCACCCCGGTCACCCTTGATAGTGTTTTCATCTTAGCAGGCCTTTGCTGTCAGCCGTTATTCCACCGAAGCCGGAGCGTTCAACCTACTAATTCCGTACAAGATCAATTATAATTAATCTCTTTCATTAAGCTAAGACACAAAATTTTCACACTAAAAAAAATTAGCCTCTGAGCATAGGCTCTTCTATTATTTTGGAAAAAAGTTAATAATTTGAATCCATTATAGTTTGAGATTACTACATTTTCCAATCACAAAATACCTAGGGGTGTAATGAAAAAAAAATACCTAGGGGTGTGATAAAAGCCCTCAGTTCTCACGTCGAAGCTCACTCTCCCGCATCTGTTCTCATCTCATCTCTCTGCTCTCCCTTTGCCCTGAAGCTCACTCAAGCAATAAAATTAATCAAACCACAACAATAAAAGCAAAAAAAATTCTTGCTCTCATAAAATTGATATAATTTAAACAACATATCTAAAATCAAAACAACAACAACAGCAGATCAAGAACAAAAAAAAAAAAAAAAAAAAAAAAATTAGAACAACAATAATAAATGATCAAGAAAAAAAAAAATAGAAGCCGATCTGACAAATCTAAAATCAGAAACAACAACTAATCAAGAACAAAGAAAAAAAAGAAGCTGATATGACCCCTGGTAGAAGTCGATAGAAGAAAAGAGAGTTGGAGAAAGAAAGAGTGAGGAGCTTCTGGAAAAAAAAAAAAAAATAGAAGCGGATAGAAGAAAAAAAAAAGAGTGAGGAGCCGATAGAAAAAAGAAAAAGAAAAAGAAGTCGATAGAAGAAAAAAAAAAAAGACAGTAGAAAGACCTCAGAGAGTTGGAGAAAGAAAGAGTGAGGTGCTTTTGGAATCAAGTGGAAGCAAAGAAAAAATAAAAAGGAGAGGATGTACTAATATGGGTATACGTGTGTGGTTGACAAAATGCAAGAAAAAAAAAAGAAAAAAAAAAGGGGAAACGTCTAGATGAACGAAAAGGCAAAGAATAAGAAATTACCATTTAAAAATAATACCACAATATTTTCATAATAAATTTTAAGTAATTAGCTAATATTGGTGAGTAAAAATATAATTTCATTAATGAGTTCAAATTAGAACTAGAAACAATTTTCCATATAAGATTTTGTTATGATTCTTGTGAAAGTATTGCAAAAAATATTGTGGATGTAACATTTTTTGTTGAAAAATATAATTGTTGAGAATGAATAGAAAAAGAAAAAATAAAGATTAAAAAAGAATAAATTTAATTAAAAAATAAAGATTAAAAAAGTGGGTAGACAAAAGGTAAATGTTACTGTTAATTGTCCAAACAGTACAAAAATTTGCCTAACCTGCTAGAGATGCTCTTATATATACATTGTCCTTTTTGGTAATTTATAACTCAAAACGCTACTTTTATAAGTTTTAGCCAAATACTCAGCTTTTTCAAAAAGCACTTTTTAACAGCTTTTACCAAACACTCATTTTTTTGAAAATACACTTTTTCATTATGCACTTTTTGAAAACTCCACTTTTACAAAAAGCCGAACCAAACTCACCCTAAAACCGTAAAACGTTAGAAATCGACTCCCTTTGCATAAATTCCCAAAATTATTGACTACCCAGATATCTCATGCACAAAAATTCTAAATGGGCTTTTTTTTTTTTTTTTTTTTTTTTTTTTTTTTTTTTTTTCTTATAATCATTATTTGTATTTATTGTTTTTAACTACAAAATACTTGTAGCAAGAAAGTAATTAGGAAATGGCAAGATAGTATTAGAAGATTAACTCTATGATAGTTAATAACATGTTACCTCTCATGATAAAAAACCGTTTAGAAAATATATTTTCTAACTTTACAAACATTGATACACAGAGATAACATACCAAAAACAAATCAAAGCAAATCACACAGATAGTAAGAGGTGGATCGCGAGAGTCAGAGTTCGAAGTCTGAATCTGATTGACGACACGCTTGCCCAAGCTTAAAGCGACCCCTCAGCTATTTAAATTGGCTGCCATACAATGATGCACTGACAAAGGCAAAAGCAGTACTGAAACTCTGTGAGAGAGAGTGTGTGTGTGTTTCGCATTTGTGTGCGTGACTAAGGGGCGTTTGGTAATGTTGTTCTAGTAATATTGTTTAAGTTTTTTGAAAATACGTGCGAGTAAAAAAATGTTGTGCAAATATGTATTGTGTTATTTAAACAATAAAAACTATTGTTTAAATAACCTTACCAAACACCCCCTAAAATGTGGGTGTAAGGAATTTTTTTTTTTTTGGGCAATATCGACATATGTGTTTTTTTTTATTATCAGCAGATGTATTTTTACAAACAAACATGTGTTTGTTTTAATTTTTAATTTTTTTTTTTTATAAATAGATAAAGTAATTTGAAAACTATAATAAGAGTGGTCCTGTTTTATAGACAATGTTTTAGTGGGAGTTAAAAATGTATTTTTCCTAAGTTGCCCCTACTTAAATGTAGGTTGTAAGGATATTTTGTAGCAGAAAAAAATAATTGGTCCAAATAGGGAAAACCCCTTAAATAGTAGTATAGAAAAAGCAAAGGACAATATTAAATTTCATATGGTAGGATAATTACAAAAAATGATCATTAACAACTACTTGATAGATTTACTACCACTTCGTACACCTGAATTCATCCAATGTGCCTACTATGCAATCTAATAAAATTGTTGATATGTCACCCTAAAAAAAATACAAAAAAATAGAGAGTAAGGCTTAAATGTAAGAAAAGCAACAGAGAAAAAAAAAAAAAAAAAAAAAAAGGAAGAAGAGAGAGCACCACTTGAAACACATACACGAAAATGATTAGTCAAACCTGGTAACCACAAAAAAAAAAAAAAAAAAAAGACAAAAATATACATTATTCCCACTCTTCAAAAAAGAATCATAAATTAGATAAAATATTAAACATTCATCAAACTGACCAAATAAAAGAAAAGATTAAAAAAGAAAAGTATGGACCTATTTTGTAGACAGTATTTTACGTGGGAGTTAAAAGATTTTTTCCTTTTTTTTTTTCCTTTCTTTTAGACTCTAAATCACAGTAAAAGAATAAGAATTTTTTTTCTAAACTTTAAGTCAATGTTCAACTAAATTTTTTTCTAAAAAAATATCAATTTGAGTTTTATAAAAGTAATTTGAGTTCAAATAGAATTCATATTTAAAAATGTGAGTATAAGATTTAGTTCAAATAGATACGTGAATATAAGATTGAGTTCAAATATAACTCATGTTTGAAAACGTGAATATAAGAACTTATATTCACGTTTTCAACTAATATGAGTTGAAAACGTTTTCTTATATTCAAGTTGAAAGATTTCTAATATGAGTTGATAATGTTTTCTCATATTCCCGTTGAAAGAGTTCTAATATGAGTTGTGAACAAAAGAATAGGAATATAAGAGAGGACGTTAGATTTTTTTTTTTTTTTTTTTTAAGATAAGATAATGATGTGGAAAAGATAATGATAACAAAGTAAGAAAACCAAATATAAACCAAATACATGAAAGTAGATATTGAATGACAACTCATAAAAGCAAACATAACACATAGAACAACCCAACAGGCCTGCGGTGATCAAAGATACTTGCATTTTGGCCGTTGACTACACTTCAAGTCCAAAGTCCAAACAGTCTGTTAGAGTTAGAGGATAGACTCTGTATATAAAATTTAAAAAATAATGTGAGTTTAGTTTTGGTGTATAAAATTTAGGAAATAAAAATAACAAAATCCACACCCCATATCTAAAATTTTATAACTATGAAGAATCAAATTAATAATGTATAATATATATTTATTACTATTATATATTTAATACTTATATATATAGTACTGACATGACATAACCTTTATTTATTTATTTATTTTTACCCTTCCCTTACTTTATTGGGTGGTCTTGTAAAAGTTAGCTCCTTTTAAGATATAGGTGTGAGTAAGGTAAGATATAGAAAAAAACAAAAACAATAAAAGTGATTCACCTACTCTTCTTTTCATTAATACTTCACTTACCCATTCTTTAAAACTTCCATTTCTCCTTTCAAACTTAATGAGCGTTTGGATACTGCTTATTTTGTTAAAAACTGAAAACAATAAAAAAATATATTTCAATTACTGTTCATTAATGAAATCATTGTTCATTTTCCTGTTTGCACTGTTCATGTGCGTTTGGATACTGCTTATTTTGTTAAAAACTGAAAACAATAAAAAAAATATATTTCAATTACTGTTCATTAATGAAATCATTGTTCATTTTCCTGTTTGCACTGTTCATGTCACATGAACAGTGCAAGAGGCGCTGGACTTATAATAATAAAAAATAAAAAAAGGCCAAAAACGCAAAATGCATCTGCACCAATCGCAATCCAAACAAACACTTATTAGTCCCATCCGAAAGTTAAAGATATTCTTCTTTTTTGTTTAAACTTTGAAGTCTCTTACATTCTCACACTCTCACACTCTCACTCTCTCGGTGTCAAAGTATTTTTGCTGCAAAATAAAAAATTCCAGAAAGTTGATGCTGCCAAGGTAATTCATATTTACCTAAATAAAAAATAAAAAATCAAGAATCACATTTTAATCTTTAGTTCTTTATCTCTCTCTTTTCATTGAGTTTTTCTTCCTTCCCACAGTTTTGGAGCATCATTCTTATGGGTTTTAGGCTGGATTTGAAGGGAAAAAAATGCAACTTTTTGAAGAAAAATGTGTAGTTTTAGTTTTCAACACAATCGGTCAATAACCAGTTCAACCATATCGGTTCCCGATTTTACGGTTGAACTGGCTGTTTCTCAATTATTTCCAGTTTTTTAGTGTTTTTCCATTTTTAGTTAGAACCAAACAGGATTAGTGGCTGGTTCCTAGTTGAACCAGTTAGACTGGTTGGTCCAGTCCGGTTTTTAAACCATAGCGACAGAGCACACGAAAATCTTGAAGATCAACACCTCAGTGCACGTTCCTTGAAGTTTAGATACAAAAATCTTGAAAATAGACAGCCCAGTGCATGTTCCTTGAAGAAATATGTGAAAGAAATTAAATGTGAGGTTGAAATATTTGATTTGTTTCTAGAATATAAGAATTTGTTGATGAATTAGAAAACCAAAAATAGAAAAGACCAATGTACATTGACATACACGTACTGTTGAGCAGGAGCAAATTTGAGCAGAGTAAATAGAAAAATGATGATAATGGTGAAAAGAAGATTAACACAGAATTAAGAGAATTGGAGAACTAAAGAAGAAGCCATTTGAGTTTGAAAACCAATGTGAGTGTAGTAGGAGTGTGGTCCTATTTTGTAGATAGTGTTTTACGTGGGAGTTAAAGAAGCATTTTTACCAAATTTTTGCCCCTACTTAAACGTAGGATGTAGGGTATTTTGAAACCAAAAAAAAAAAAAAAACATCCGGTCCAAATAGGGGAAGCCTCTTTAATAGAGTACTATAGATGATATGATATGATGTTAGTTCTAGTTACTATATGTGATTGTTTAACCCTCAAGCATTCCTAGGCATAGATGTATAAACAAAGCAATATGTGAAATTAGACGTATAAAAATATGTTGATATTTTTGTCAACACAGATGTTTGTTAGAATATTAAATGTAACACTCAAGAAGAAAGTATCAAATACTATGTAATAAATCTCACTACAATACTCAAGTAAAATACAAAAAAAGAAAAAAAAAGAAAAGAAAAAGATAAAGTTATTAATAAAAAAAGTGTCTTGTTGTTACTTTTAATATTACACATACTTTGCAATACATATCACTTTTCACTAGGGGTGTACATGTGTTAGGTTGGATCCAGTTAAGGGGTTTTTTTCAATCTAACTCACCATGGTTGAGTTGAAAAAATCTTAATTCGATCAAACTTATCCAACCACGTGGGTTGGGTGGATCGGATTTGACCCACGAGTTGAACTCTTCATATAAGCCTATAAGCTACAAGTTGAAAATGCTGCACGGATGGAATATGAAATGTCAAGAAAAGGAACTCTTCATGTTGAACTCTTGCATCTCCTGTTTTTAGTAGTTGAACCATTGGTTTTTTCGATTTTCACTGGAATGGATTAGGGTCTAGTTCTAGGTTGAACAGGCTGGTTTGATTCAATTTTAAGACCATGGTTGAGAGTAGCTATTCTAATTTTGAATTTAAAAAAAAAAAAAAAAAAAAGCTTTGTTAGGTAGTAGTTTATCCTATATAATTGCAAATGGAAATCTTTAAAGATATTTTAGCGCTTAGGTGGTTTGTTGTTAGGAGCAAAATAGATTTTTGAGTTGATGCTAATGTGGCTGTTTCATTTCAAATCCTAGATAGTAGGTTGGCTAAAAACAAAAGAGCCCTATATTAAAAAAAAATGTTAATAACAGATCAACAAAACCAAAAATCAAATAGGACAGAATTAAAGTTTTTTAAAAATATTATTTTGTCTATCAAAATATTATCAAGCCAAATGTAAAATAAAATAAGAAAGAACTGAATTTAAAAAAAAAAAAAAAAAATGAAGTTGATATGAATCTAGGTTGCATGTTCTGTTAAAACAATAACAATAGTTTTTTTTAATAGAGAAACACTAATAATAGTTGATAAGAATAAATAAGTTTTTTGTTTTTATCTAAAAATTGTAATTTGATGCAACCATTTGGCACAACCATGACTTCTAGACTCAATTATTATTATTATATATATGATATGATATGATGTCAATTCTAGTTACTATATGTGATTGTTTAACCATCAAGCATTCCTAGGCATAGATGTATAAACAAAGCGATATGTGATATTAGACGTATAAAAACATGTTGATATTTGTCAACACAGATGTTTGTTAGAATAATAAATATAACACTCAAGAAGAAAGTATCAAATACTATGTAATAAATCTCACTACAGTACTCAAAGTAAAATAATAATAAAAAGAAAGAAGAAAAGAAGTTATCAATAAAAAGGTGTCTTGTTGTTACTTTTAACATTACACATACTTTGCAGTACATACCACTTTTCTCTATGAGTGTACAAGTGTTAGGTTAGATCCAGTTAAGGAGTTTTTTAAATCTAACTGTGGTTGAGTTGAAAAATCTTAATTGAATACTGCTTATTTATTTAAAATTGAAAACTGAAAACTTATTGCTAAAATCACTATAGTAAAATACTTTTTAAAAGATAAAATACTGTTCACTTGTTATTGTTCACGCGTTTTTGTGTTTTGGCTGATCCATGAATAGTACAATGAGACCAGCCAAAAAATGCAGACGCAGCTTCAACATAGATGCGTTGCTAAACAAAGACACACTCAATCAGACTTATCCATCCCACGTACGTTGGTTGGATCGAATTAGACCCACGATTTGGACTCTTCGTATAAGCCTATTATGAGCATCCACATTGGGGCTTGTATATGCCAAATGCTCCTAGCATTTGGCATTTAAGCCCCAAAACCCATCAGCAACGGAAAAGCTATATCCCATATGCAAAAAAAAAAAAAAGAGATTTAGCTACAGTACCATCTCAAATGTAAGATGGTACTGTAGCTGAATGTTATAAAAAAAAAAAAATATATTTTAATGGTTTTTTCTCCGGGAATTTCTCTCACCTCCTTCATTATTTCTTATCTTTTCTCTTTCTTCGGTCTCTCTTTCTCCGTTCTCTCTTTCTCCTCTGCTATGTGCTATCTTCAGACCCAATCCTCTGCCCCTCTCTCTCCGATCAGTTATAGATGCTTCTCTCTCTCCGATGACCCTCTCTCTCCGATAGTGATTCCGACGAGGCATCCGTGCTCCGATCCCCTTACCGATTCACTCCTCTCATAAATCGGTTTGGATTCACCGATTCACTCATCCCTTTTTACCGATTCACTCGTCCCTTAACTGATTCATTCATCTCAAGGGTTTGTGGGTTTTGATTAAGATTTTGTTTGCAAAATCTCTTCACAAAGCTCCATCGGTCTCTCAAATCAAATCAGGTGGGTTTTGTGTTTGTGTTTGTGTTTGTGTTTCTGCAATAAAAAGGGGGATTCAGCTTGTGTTTGTGTTTGGGTTTTGATCTAAGAATGGCTGTTGATGTTTGCAGAGGTGGGATTCAGCTTCATCGGTTTTCGCTCTCTGTCGGATTAGCATCTTCAGAAACTTTGCTCAGGTTCAACTTCAATTACCAAAATCCCAATTTTATTAGATAATCATTATATTGTCATCATCATCTATGACACCTATCAAAGAACAAATGATAAAACTAGTTTTAGGTGAAGTTGGAATTGGTCGTGACTTCTTTGTTTATGGTTTTGATTTGGGACGTGAAATCTATTTCAGTCTTCAGAGTTCAAAGCCTTTGCTTTGATGTTTTTTTTCCATGGAATTTCGTGATTAAGATGACTAGAATTTGGGTAACTGATAATGCTCAGAGCCAATTGTGATATGTTCTACATTTTGGCATTATATTTATCTAGTTCATTGCTGATTTCTTTTAAGTTTTTATTTGGTTCATACAGAACTCTTATCATTTTTTTGCATTCAGATGTTGTAGAAATTATTCATAGTTTGTCACATTAAAGTTGTGACAAACATTTTTACAAGAAGTTTGTGGCACTAGAACTGCTCTCCTTTAAGAAAGCACCCTATTATGAACCTCTCACACGGAGGCCACTGTCCTTTACTGCAGACCATGAATGCACCATCCATAATGGAGATTTCTAGTACTTCTTTCATTAGGGAAAACTTTTAAAGCCAAACGTCCAAATAAAGAAAAATGACACAAAATAGAGGTTTGGACAATGTTAGTTGTACTGTGTAATTAAGCCCACTATGCAATGTTCCTTATACTTATTAAAGCAATGTATAGAGACACAAGTTAGAGATGTAATTAAGCCCACTACCCTGTGTTAGTTATTTACATAAACTCACTATTTGATACTATTTTATTGTACACGGATTACAGTATCTCAGCTCAAAAGTTGTGAATTTTTGTTTGTCATTAGACTTACTATGTTTGTAATAGGCCATTTGTGAGTGATGCTTTTATTTTGATTAAATAAACAGACTTAATAGAAGTTCCATTACCATTATTTAAATTAATCCTTCCAAATCTTAGATTAGGAACACTGAATTAGCACTTAGCTAGTATCCAAATTCTCATCCCATTTGAAAGCTCGAAAATGTGTCGAAAACAAACGAGCGGTTTAGACCCCCAAATTAAAATTACGGCTTGGTTGATTTTACACTAACTTAATGATAAGTGCGGAATAGTGTAACCATAAGCGTATAAACAAAACAACTACTCTAATCCATATTTAAAGCAACAGAGCAGTAAAAATGAAATGAACAAGAGTAGGGAAGAATGATGCAAACACAGATAACACCGAGACGTGTTATCGAAGAGGAAACCGAAGAACTCGGCGAAAAACCTCTCCGCCGCCCTCCAAGCGGAAATCGATCCACTAGACAATCAGTTGGGATACATGGGTTAGCAAAAGACCCTCCAAGCCTAGTCTACCCGCTGTACCTAAGCCCTCTAAGCTCCTACTCCAACAAGGCTTCTCGGAACCGTGTCTTGTCCTAGTTATCCGGATCCCGCAATAAGCTCTATGTTGCATCTGCCATTCCAGGCTTCTTCCAATGCTTCCCAGCAGCACCAAAATGTCACACAGCACTCTCAAGGTGTGGTAAGTGTTTGGGCTATCAACCTCTCAAAGATATGGATAATGGAGAGGGAAGGGTAATGGAGAGGGAAGGGTTGAGGAGATACCACAAGCAATTGTATAGAGAAAGGTAGGGATGACAATCTCTAATTCACAATGTGTTTGGCTAGGGTTTCCTCTCAGAAGCCTTCCTCAATATTTGTGGGTAATGATGGTATATATAGGATAGGTGCAAAATGTGTGAGTCAGTCAGTACAGGCTGGCAGAACAGCATGTCTCGCGGGAAGGCCTTACCCGCGAGATACTCGCGAGGGACAGCTATTCTCCACCTGGCCTGACCCTTCGCATTCCAGCACATGCAGGGCACATGCTTCACTTCGCGGGAAGCTAGGCCGCGATATACCCGCGAAAATCCTTCAGCCTCCACATGCTTGAGTCTTCACACACACTTTCTATCACACTACCCTTACAACAAATCCCACAACAAATACAGGGTTTAAACGATTGAGAACAATTACAATCAAATTTGGCACGGAATAAAAGCCAACAAAAACACAGTTGTAAATTACAACTTTACAATCTCCCCCTTTGGCTATTCCGTGACAAAACCCTAAAACAGACTCTAGACTTAAACGTGAGTTTGGGAACAAAGGCAAAACTCACTCACACCTAAATCTAGATTCTGAAGTGCTCTTGAAACATATGAACAAGTAACTCCTGAAACACAACAACACAATAACATCATTGTATGCAGAAAACTTGAAAAGCATATGGAGCAATAATAGCATGATCGAGCAAAATGAAATAGAAACACTAGATCATGGCAAGATCAAACAAGTAATCACCATACAGAAGCAATTACTATGCTCATTCACACAGGGAATGAACATCTGTATATGCAAGATGATAAGCTCATTTGAAGAGTATCATTTGCACCTCCAACACTCAACCAATGCAAAATACACGAAGTATTTGCATTTAGGAACAATCCTACAAGGGCACAAGAGTGTTCATCACTCAACCAACGCATAGAACGTGTATGCATCTAGGAACAATCCTACAAGGGCACAAGAGTGATGTACTTGAAGTAAAATGCATGACATTGAACAACAAGCAAACATGCATGAAGGTTGCATAAGCATGGTATTGCAAATGCATGGCACAAACCACAAAGACCTACAAAACGTATGCATGAAACAACCCTAAAGCTTACATAAGCAATCATGGGTATAAAAACAAAAGCCACAAAGCAAGTATGCTACAAAGCATAGAAATAAAACACAAAATACTGAAAGAACTACTGAATATAATGCTGAAGTCAAAGCATAAGTGTCAAAGCTTTAACCTAAAACAGTAAGACAGTAAACATAAACCAGTTATAAAACTAAAAGAAACTGTTTAAACCCGTCTGTAAAACCAATAACCAATAGCTAATGCAACTATGTTTCTAAGCTACGCTCCCCCTAAGGCTGTGCAAGCTCTTCTTCATCAGCTCCCCCTCAAAAATGTTCTCCCCCTTTTTGACCGGAATGGCCAAAGGACTAGAACTGGTCGGATTCGGAGTCTGATCCATGTGTAGAGGATAAGCTTTGAATTTGAGTTGATAGTGTGGTGATCTGCTCCTAGAGGTATGCAAATTGATTCGCTGTGTGCTGTACGTGAGTGTCAAGCACTGTAGACATGTGATCCATCTTTGCTAGTATTTGATCAAGCTTGCTGAAACCTTGTGCTGGAGCAGAAGTCGAGGGATGTGTTGACGTCTTTGGTCTAGAAGTGAACCTGTCAATCTCCTCCTCTGTGTCACCACCCTCATCTGGCACAACCCGAGGCAATGGAATGGTATGCACACCAGTCTTGGGGCTTTTAATGTGTGTTGTGCTCCGAGTCAAAGTATTTGCACCAATGTGGTAATCCCTCTGAACTATGGTGAGACCACTTGGGAATTTTAGCTTTGTCTTGGCAATGAACCCCATGATCAATGAGGGAAAAGGCATTATGGTTCGAGAATTCTGCTTCGTAATGCTCTTTTTCAGAATATGGAAGATATGGCTGCAAATGTCAATTTCCTTGTGAGTGAAAAGATCGTAGAGAAACCTCGTCCTTGGAGCAGATAGAGTGGTGAGGTTGGTGACCGGATACAGGTTATGGATCATCACATAGCTCAAAGTTCTCATTTCTGGAGAAAACTTGAGAGTGTCCATTGATGATTTCTTTGGAACCCCTCCAAGAGTTGATATCATTTCGTTGATAGACCCCAATCTCTTGTCATACTGAACCGACATTAGCTGAGAAGGAGGACGTATCTCCAAAAGGTCTTGAATGCTATCCCTTGTGATTTCAAATTCTTTGTGCCTCACCCAGCAGATTATCTTGTCATCTTCTACAGTAGCATTTGAAAAGAACTCTCTGATTATTTCTGAGTACACAGTCCCAATTGGATTCAACAACTTGGTCCAAGTTCTTTCTTTGAGTGCAGCTGGAATGCATGTGTGCTCAAGCTCCTCCAATTGAACCACCCTTTCCATGATGATCGTCGCTTTCTTGTAGCAGTCATTAAACTTCATATCTGCTTCCGCGAACTTGAAGTGATCAGATTCAGTACGAGCACGCTTAGGAGCCTTCTTCTTTGAAGCAGCATGCTTGGTGGGAGACATCTGCACAAGTGAACACAACACGCAGAGCACAAGCGCACAAAACATAAGAGCAAAGACTTGATTAGAGTCAAGTTAGATTACACCTATTGAGAGATTCCCAAAACAGAGTAAATTGCAAAACAGAGCATGTCCATGCTTCAACACATACAGCACTAAACCAAAACAAGAATGCATGAAAAAAAGACATTTTGCATGAAATTAAATAACTGTGCAAGTGTGTGCGTCTGTGTGCATGTGATGATGCATGTGGGGTGCCCTAGAGTGCCTAGGTGTGTGCCTAGTAAGAGCATCATGGGCAAAGTGTAAGAAACACTTGATCAAAGATCAATCTAGAACAAAACATTGTAAGACATATGGAAACCCTGAACTTGGGACTCACTTGAGACCAATTAAGCACAACAATGTCACTTAGACATTCAATCAAACACCTAATATGCATAAGAACACTCTAAATATGAGCAATGCATGAACATGGTAAAATCTTGCCTAAATACATGATAAAATGCCACAAGGGGCCAACATAGATGCACAATAAGTAAATGAAACACAGCCCAATAATAAAAAATGAAAGATTTATCAAAAACTAAGAAACCCACCCCAAATTTCGAAAATCCCCAAATCTTCAAAACCCCAAACAAAAATCTGCATAATTGAAGCAAAAACATGAAAATGATGCTTTAGAAATCATACCTTGAGAGAGAAAGTGCAGAAAAAATGCTTGATTTGAACGGGTTTTGATGGAATAGTGAAATGGGTTAAGAACGGCTTAGAGAGAGGTTAAGCGAGGGAATGGATTATGATTTGAAAAACTGTCACATCAGCCCTATAAAATTGAAAACACGCGTTTTTCGCGGGTTAGGGAGTAGCGACACAGTTGCGAGACAACCGCGAGAATGGCCACTGAAGCACAAAATTTTCGCGAGAAGCTCTAAGTCGCGAACCAGTCGCGAGACAGTCGCGAAACTCTCTGTCTGATTTTGAGAAAAATCCAGTTTTTGCCAAACAGCATTTCGCGAGAAGCTGTTGGTCGCGAGACAGTCGCGAAAGTTTCTGTGTGACAGGATGAAAAAATATTTCCCTCAACCCCTTTTCGCGGGAAGCTCTAAGTCGCGAGCTTCTTGCGAAACAGCCCCTGAACCAGTTTTTTGATGAAAAACACACAAAAAGCATTTTGACCAAAAATGAAACACAAGAAAGTATAAAATCACTTTCAAAAACATATAAAACTCACAAAAATCTTTTTGGATTTGATCAACAAGTTCATGGGCATACACATCACATTTGGACATATATAATTACACAAATGAGATAGGCATTGATTGAATCAAAAACTTGTGTGTTGTGTGTGAGCATCAAATGTGAAATAGTCCTTAGACCAGAGCGAAGCTTCAATGATCAATTCAATCAAGTCATACACAACTGATACGAAATCAAGTGGACTGTCTCCATTATAGAAATGAGTATATATGACCTCCCACACAATGAAAACATAGCAAAGAAGCTTTTCATTTGGCTTCACATAACTCATAACAATTGGTCCATTTTCATTTTGATTGGACAAATACATCTCTTTTTAAGATTGGTGCTTGAAATTTATGATATTTCAATTTTGATGATAAGCCTTTGGCCTTTTTGAGCACCATATAAAACACATTAAAAAAGAGTCGCTTTCCCTTTTTCCTAGTCAAATACTAGTGTGTGTGACAGGCTTTTGCAGCTCAATATCTCTTTTCATTTGGAGATTTACAATTGGTGAGCTCTTTTTACAAAAACATAAAAATAAAGTGGGAAGAGATATAGACACAAGTCTATGCAAGTATCAAGACCAACAAGACCATTGACCAATCATTCATGACAAGCTTGAAGATCTATTTACAACAGTCACACATAGTTTTCAAGATTTCTTCCACATAGAAAAGAGTGCATACATATCAAGCTAAGATCATAAATGCACTACGCCATAAGTATGAAGGTACTAGGCCAAACTCACATGAGATATGCACAAAACAAGTGATCAAACTTTTTGAGATTTTTCAATTTTTATGGGTTTTTGAATTTTTGAAACACACCCAAAACAGAACAACAAAAGTAAGATCAACAAAAATAGGTTCAAACCAGACAAAAGAGAATTAAAATGAAAGCAATGCATGAAATGATGCAACAACAAGTGTCCCTACACATGGAAAGAATTGATGCATGGACATATTATAATGCTTATGCATGAGTACCCCTCTTCACCCACACGCCACGTGCGTTTGGGGTGATATCCTTGACGGATTGGGTACGAGAGTTGGGACTTTCAAACCTCCTTGTAAAACTCTCCAAGCAAGTGGTGAAGGCACCGATCATCTTCATCACGTCTGTCACTCTGGGATCACGATTTTGGCTTCTTGAGTTCTCACCGCTCCAAGCTTTATTGTCATTCCTTCTTCCTCGTGACCGCGGTGCACTTGCATTGTTGTCTGCTCTCAGCTTTTGGCAGTTTGGTCTAGTATGTCCTTGCAGTCCGCAATAGTGACACACATAATCTGTTCTAGGACCCCGTTGAGGTCTTGAGAGAGATCTTGCTCTGGTTTCGTGTCTTCCTCCAGATTGATTTCGGGGCTTATTCACCATCCATTGCCCAATTACATTCTTCTTCTCAGCCTTAACATTCTCAGGGATGGTCTCTTTCACAATCGGCTCTATGGCCTTTACAAATTTTACTTCTTTGGTAGCTTTGACCGATGAGCTACTCCCTCCGGCATATCCCACTCCGGACTTATCTGAGATATGTTTTTGAGATGAGATAACGTCATCCAATTTTCTGGAGGAGACCCTATCTATTTTGGCTTGCGCTTGCACCACCTCTTGTTCAAGAAATCTGATCTTTAAGTAAGCTTCTGACAGCTTACCATTCATCTTTTCTATCTCGCATTTTGCCTCCCTGTGTCTGATCAAGAGGCTTCGGTAATCTTCCTCAGCCTTCTTCATTTTTCTGACAGCTGCCTTGGCTACTCTTGCATATTCTCCCGACTTCTCAAGGAGTAATGAATAGTTTTCTTGAAGATTAGCTGTACTCTCTTCCTCTTCCGCATCTGATTCTTCCTCAATTCTAACAGATTCTGAATCAGAGTGCTCACCCAATTCCTTCACAAGTGCTCCCAAGTCATCCGAAGAGTCTACATGATCAATGGTTATGAAGGCGGAGTAATTTCCCTCACCGTCACAGCTCTCTTTCGAGTCAGAATCAGAAGAATCAGAATCACTGAGCGTTGTAGCATAAGCCTTCCCTTTTCCCCTCAGAAAATTCGGACACTCCTTCTTTAGATGTCCATGGCCATTGCACTCATAGCACACAATATCTGAAGAAGGTTGAGAGTCCTTCCCTTCTTTTCTATTAAACTCTTTCTTATCACCTCTTGAAGGAGAGAACTTTCCTCTATTGAACGGTTTCCCGCTATTCTTCATTTTCAGAAATTTGCGGAAGTTCTTTGCAAGGTATGCTACTTCCTTCTCCACTCCATCTTCTTCGGAGGAATCATTTATTCTTTCGGTGATGGTTTTAAGAGCAAGCGATTTGCTCATCTTATGGGAAGGCAGTCCCAGCTCATATGTTTGGAGAGATCCGATCAACTCTTGGATTTTAATCTCATCCAAGTCTTTGCTTTCTTCTATGGCTGTAACCTTTGCTCTAAAACTTTCAAGCAGGGACCTCAAAATTTTTCTCACCACCTTTGTGTCTTCAATCTTCTCCCCAAGATTGAGTTTAGCAATGACAATTTCATTGAGCTTCCCATAGAATGAATCAAATGGTTCATCATCACCCATATTGAGTTCTTCAAATTTAGTGGTAAGCATCTGAAGCTTCGTGTCCTTAACTTTCTTTGTATCCTCATAGGTAGTTTCCAAAATCTCCCAAGCTTCCTTGGCTATTGTCATATGAGAAATCCTGTGGAATTCATCAAGGGACACACCACAAAAAATAGCATTTAAAGCTTTGCTATTAGCGTTGGCTGCTGCTAGAGCTGCCTCATCCCAAGTGGATTTAGGAGCCTCCGGCTTAGTCCAACCTATCTCAACCGCATCCCAAACGGTATCATCGATAGAGCATAAGAACGCTCTCATTCTAACTTTCCAGAATGCATAATTATTCCCATAAAAAAATGGTGGAATATTGAGCGATTGAGACCGGTCCATCTCAACAAGGGTCAAGGATCACACTTAGGTATTTAAACCACAGCAAGTGTACCTGCTCTGATACCAATTGAAAGCTCGAAAATGTGTCGAAAACACACGAGCGGTTTAGACCCCCAAATTAAAATTACGGCTTGGTTGATTTTACACTAACTTAATGATAAGTGCGGAATAGTGTAAACACAAACGTATAAACAAAACAACTACTCTAATCCATATTTAAAGCAACAGAGCAGTAAAAATGAAATGAACAAGAGTAGGGAAGAAGGATGCAAACACAGATAACACCGAGACGTGTTATCGAAGAGGAAACCGAAGAACTCGACGAAAAACCTCTCCGCCGCCCTCCAAGCGGAAATCGATCCACTAGACAATCAGTTGGGATACATGGGTTAGCAAAAGACCTTCCAAGCCTAGTCTACCCGCTGTACCTAAGCCCTCCAAGCTCCTACTCCAACAAGGCTTCTCGGAACCGTGTCTTGTCCTAGTTATCCGGATCCCGCAACAAGCTCCATGTTGCATCTGCCATTCTAGGCTTCTTCCAATGCTTCCCAGCAGCACCAAAACGTCACACAGCACTCTCAAGGTGTGGTAAGTGTTTGGGCTATCAACCTCTCAAAGATATGGATAATGGAGAGGGAAGGGTTGAGGAGATACCACAAGCAATTGTATAGAGAAAGGTAGGGATGACAATCTCTAATTCACAATGTGTTTGGCTAGGGTTTTCTCTCTGAAGCCTTCCTCAACATTTGTGGGTAATGATGGTATATATAAGATAGGTGCAAAATGTGTGAGTCAGTCAGTACAGACTGGCAGAACAGCATGTCTCGCGGGTGTCTCGCGGGAAGGCCTTACCCGCGAGATACTCGCGAAGGACAGCTATTCTCCACCTGGCCTGACCCTTCGCATTCCAGCACATGCAGGGCACATGCTTCACTTCGCGGGAAGCTAAGCCGCGATATACCCGCGAAAATCCTTCAGCCTCCACATGCTTGAGTCTTCACACACACTTTCTATCACACTACCCTTACAACAAATCCCATAACAAATACAGGGTTTAAACAATTGAGAACAATTACAATCAAATTTAGCACGGAATAAAAGCCAACAAAAACACAGTTGTAAATTACAACTTTACACCATTAAAGCAATGGGGAATATAGAATAAGTAAAGATGGATAAATCCAAATGAATGATTGAATGTGTTTCGTACGCAGTTGGGCATTAAGATCCAAGCCCGTGAACAAAGAGAATGAACCCTTAGCAACCATTAACACAGCTAGCAAATGAGTTCCAAAACTAGCCAATTGTCATACACAAAAAGTATGAGTTATAGTTCTACTACTGTCAGTCAATTATGTCCACAAGAGCCTCTCTCACATAACATGTGATCAAGGCAGGGGGCTACTCAGGCCTAACCACTATTCCCTTGTGAACGCCCACACCTCTCCTAACCTTAAGTGCACACTTTCTCTACCTTGTAAATTAACCTCCATTATGTTGGGGGTTACTTGGAGTAAGTGAAAACCTTTTGTATATAAGACCTAAACTTCTTCATTCCCTTTCAAAAAAGCTCTCTGTTTGTACTGTCACAAAACATAAGGGATAGTTTGTATTTCTAATATATTGTTTTGATTAGGAGTTGTCAAAATATATTGTAGGATGTTGTTGTACATGAGAAGCTGCCACCAATCATAATATGTGAAGGCTTTGAACTCTTGTAGATTTGGTTAAGTTTGTATTTCTAATTGTAGTATTGTTTTCTAAAAGGGATGGGTACACAAGAAGAGATAGCACGATATGCTAATATCTCACGAATGGATGATGATTTTTTGGCACCATTTTTAAGTGGGTCTCAAAATACTTCAATGCCCATCCAAGAGTCTTGTCCAGAAGTTGAAATTGTGGGCCTGCAAGATTTTTCTATAGTGAAACGCTCCAAGACATCATGAAAGCATGCGTAATTCTTCATAACATGATCATTGAAGATGAGTGAGATGTAAATGAAGTGGTGGAAGTAGATTATGAGCAAATTGATGACAATCCTACTATACAACCATCACGGGAGAACACAAATGAATTTACGGAGTTCATTGAAACCCATCAATGTATTCGAGACCATAAAATTCATTCTCAACTCCAATTAGACCTCATTGAACATTTATGGCAATTACAAGGGGAGTTGTAGGAACTTAAGTGTGTGAGTTATGCATGTGGAGTTTTATTGTAATTTGATATATGTATGAGTCTTCTAAAGACAACATTGATAGTTATGTATGTGGATTGTATCTATATCTATGTATGTGGATTATAAAAGTTGATAGGTTGAGTACATTGATATTTGATAGGTTGTATGTATATATATGTATGTGGATTTTAAAAATTGGCAGGTTGTATGTATATATATGTATGTAGATTTTTTAAGTTGGCAGGTTGAGTACATTGATATTTGGCAGGTTGCATTTATATGTATGTATGTGGATTTTTAAAGTTAGCAAGTTTGAGTAAATTGATATTTGGCAAGTTCTTTCTCAAAAAAAAGGAAAAATTGGCAGGTTCTCTGTGTGTGGTTGTTGAAATAGTTGGAAAGAAATTGGCAGGTTCTGTGGTTGTTGAAATAGTTGGAAAGAAATTGAAAAGAAAAGAAAACTGACAGGATGTGTGTGTTGGAAAGAAATTTCCAGGTTGTGTGTGTGTGTGTGTGTGTTGGAAAGAAGAAATTGCCAGGTTGTGTGTGTGTGTGTGTGTGTTGGAAAGGAATTGGCAGGTTGTGTGTGTGTGTGACGGCAGGTTGTGTGTGTGTGTTGGAAAGAAGAAATTGCCAGGTTGTGTGTGTGTGTGTGTGTGTGTGTGTGTGTGTGGGGAGGGGGGGGGGGGGAGGAATTGGCAGGTTGTTGAGGATATTCCAACCGTTGGACTGAATGAATTTGAAAAAGTAGAATAGTTGAATTTGAAACAAAAAAATGATGGTTGGAAAAGTAATAATAAAGAAAGATTAAAAAAATAATATTTTAATAAAAGGATGAGATATAGAGTTTTAGGATGTTGGGTGTATTGTAAATAGTATGGTATAATAGATAAAGTAACTTTTTGAGATGGTAAAATAAGATGAGATATAGCATCCGGATGTGGATGCTCTAAGCTACAAGTTGAAAATGTTGCACGGAAGGAAGACGAAACATCAAGAAATTGAAAGGAACTCTTCAGGTTGAACTCTTGCATCTCCATGTTTTTACTTTTTAGTTATCTTCACAGTTTGAATTTGAAAGACAACCTACCAAAATCATGCAAAATGTTTTAAACAAATCACCGTCCAATTGAAAAGTCTATGATAATTTTCTCAAAAAAGAAAAGAAAAGAAAAGAAAAGTCTATCATAAATCTTACTAAATACATTGAACTTATAATGCCTTATAACCAAACTCCGTGTCAAACTCCAAGCTAGTTGGCTTTCTAGTAGTACGGCTCTAAATTAGATGCATAAAATCACACGCATTTTGCACACATTCGGTCCGTGAGTATATTTAATTATATATTTATTTCAGTTTACTGTTATTATTTACATAATTTATTTATAAAATCTAGTTGTTGTTTTTTTTTTTTTTTACATAATCATAAAAGTAAATTATTTTGCTACTGTACATAAATTTTTTCTACTATATATATACAAACCCTAAAACATGTCATTTACCAGATCGCACATAACACATTTTCCTTCTAACGATAAATCTGAAAAAAAAAAAAAAAAAAAAAATCCTTATTGGTAACTTTCTCACTTCCCAACTAAATTCTCAAAGATGAAAGACTTCAATATGGCTAGAAGTGACCTAATTAGTAGTTAAGGGTATGCATAAAAAGATAGAACGGCTAGTAAAGCCAAGTTGTGATTGTTGTGCAGCTTGCAAACATCTAGAAATTATTATGTCTGCCTAGATCTTAAGGAGTATATAATAATTTTTTGTAAGAAAAATATTAAAGTTACTACAAATTTCATTATAAAAAACTTACAAACTGATGTAGTAAGAATAAAATTTTATTACTACTTATAAAGAACATTATGAACAAATGTTTAAATTAATTTTTTGTAATTAAAAATAAGTTAGTTTGTAAACCTTATATATTAAATCTTTAGGAAATTATATATGACGTCCACCTGATGGATTCCAGTCATTCCACTGCCTCTTAAAGGATGTGGTGTTTCTTTGAAAATCTAGACGGTAGTTTTTGAGACAGCACAACCTTTGCTTTCTCATATCTATCGTACATATGTCTTGTATTAAATTAATACATAATGTAATACGCACGTTTATACTGCACTCATCGTATGTTTGTCTATAAAGGCAAACCCCATGCAATTATTACACATTGAATACAATATTCACAATTCTAATAGAACTTTTGAGCCAACACCCATTACTTTGTGTCACCTCACAAAATATAAAGACAAGAAACACAAAGCAAAGTTGAGTTAATGGACCACCTAGCATTTTGGCTAATACTTCCCATCGTGTGGGCATGCATTCGTGTGCTCACTGCCGCTCTAGGAGGCCGGAAGTCTGGCTCTTCCATACTTCCCCCAGGTCCCCGCCCTTTTCCGATCTTCGGAAACATCCTGGAGCTGGGCAACAAACCCCATCAAGATGTTACCAAGCTCTCCAAAACCTATGGACCCCTTATGACTCTCAAGCTTGGGAGCTTAACAACCATAGTCATTTCCTCTCCAGACATAGCCAAAGAAGCACTGCAAAAAAATGACCAAGCCCTCTCCAGCCGAACTATCCCGGACTCTATCCAAGTATTTAACCACCCCAAAAATTCAATGCCGTGGTTGCCCGCGTTGGCTCGTTGGAGGAACCTCAGGAAACTTTGTGCCACGAAAATATTTGCTCCACAACAACTCGATGCCACACAAACCCTTCGACAGAAAAAGGTGAAAGAATTACTTGACCATGTTGACCAATTTTGCAGTGGTGGGGAAGTGGTTGATATTGGTCGAGTAGCCTTCATTACAGTACTTAATACCATATCAAACACATTTTTTTCCATTGACTTGGCACAGTATAGTTCAAATTTACAGCCCCAAGAGTTCCAGGACCTTATATTTGGTATCATGGAGCTTCTTGGAAAGTCCAACATTGTAGACTATTTCCCAGCACTTCGTTTAGTTGACCCGCAGGGTATACGGCAAAGGATGAAGAGTTATTTTACAAAATTGATCGGAATTTTTGATGGTATCATCAAGGAACGAGTACAATTAAGAGCTTCATCAGAGGGTTCTAAGGCAAGCAACGATGTACTAGATTCTTTCCTTAATCTCGCTGAAGAAGATAATTCAGAATTCAGCTGCGACGATTTCAAACGCCTGCTTCTGGTAATTAAATACCTTTCTTAACTTTGCTTCAAAACACTTAATTATATTAATTTTTTATTAAGTAACTTTAGAAGTAGAAGCGTAAAATGCATTAATGTGGTACCTGAGCTTTGGTGGTAGGTGGTTGTTGGTTGTGATTTGGAGGTAGTGGGTTTCAATTTTGGGTTGGTGGGTTGGGATTTGGGTGGGGGTGGTTGGTTGGTTCAATTTTGGTGATTGGTCAGTGGTGGTGGTGCCTGAGCTTTGGTGGTAGGTGGTTGTTGGTAGCTGTTGTTGCAGCATTGGTGGTTGTGCTGTTGTTGTTGTTGTTGATGATAATGATGATAGGGAGGAGTTAATATTATTTTAATTTGTAGTAAATATTATTTTAATGTATAGAATTGTAGGATAAAATATCTGATAAATGGAATATTGTAAAACGATGTGGTAAAATAATAAAGTTAGCTTTTGGTGTATCAAAATGACATTTTTTATGAAACGTCTACTACAAATGCTCTTAATGTGGTGCTTTTTTTTTTGTTATACAAGCACTGATGAGTGCTCTTAGCAACTTAGCATTAATTTTTAGCTGCAGAAAAAATACTAATTAAGAGCATTATTTTTTGTCTTCATTAATAAACTTAGGCAAAGTGCTCTATTAGTCTAGCTCTCACACTATTTTGTATCAGGATTTATTTATTGCAGGGATTGACACAACATCAAGCACTGTTGAATGGGCACTGTCTGAGTTAATACATAACCCTGAAAAAATGGCTAAAGCTCGAGACGAGCTTAAAGAAGTTCTTGGCAAGGATCGGCTAGTTCAAGAAGTGGACATCTCAAAGTTCCCTTTTCTACGAGCAATAGTGAAAGAAACCCTTCGTTTGCACCCACCAGCACCTTTTCTAGTTCCTCACAAGGCTGAGACTAATGTAGAAATGCGTGGCTTTATTGTGCCCAAAAATGCACAAATACTAGTAAACGTGTGGGCAATGGGACGAGACTCAAGCATATGGACAAACCCAAATTTATTTACGCCTGAAAGGTTCTTAGAACATGACATTGACTTTAAAGGAAGAAACTTCGAGCTAATTCCCTTTGGAGCTGGAAGAAGAATCTGTCCTGGATTGCCGTTTGCTAATCGGATGGTGCCCTTAATGTTGGCATCTCTTGTACATTTCTTTAATTGGAAGCTTGCAGATGAGATGAATCCAGAAGATATGGATATGAGTGAGAGTGAGACCTTTGGACTCACCTTACACAGGGCTAAGCCTCTTCGGGTTATTCCAACTAGAGTGTAACTTCTGTTATTTCTGTTTTTTTAGGCAAGTGTATGTGCATGAGTAGAATCGTTTAATGTTAGGATTTTCCACAAGCATTATTGTAGTAGAATCGTTTAATGTTAGGATTTTCCACAAGCATTATTGTTCACCGTTGGTAGTAATCTTCTTGAATCGTCATGTTATGTGTTACAATAAATTTAAAAATAATATAATAATTGTTGAGAAACAAGGTGGACATGCAACTATGTTTATTCGATTAATGTCATTGTTCTTAGATGCAACTTTTTATTTTTTATTTTTTTATATATTAATGTTAATGCTAAGTACCATATGTAGTGATCATTTAACCCTCAAGCATTCCTGGGCAATTGGGACGAACAGAAACAAAGCAATATGTGGAATTAGACGCATAACATACAATATGTTGATATTTGTTGATGCAGAAGTTTTGTCAGAATAATAAACACTCAAGTAGAATACAAAAAGAAGTCCTCAATAAAAGAGAGTTTTATCGTTACTTTTAGCACTACACATATTTTGCTATACACACAACTCTTTTCTGTAAGGCTGTGAACGAGCTAAGTTTTATCAAGTAGTGAATGTTCAAGCTTGTCTTAACAACAAAAGTAAAATGTTTAAGCTTAGCTTGAGCTTGATATAAGCTTACAAATAATGTTCAAGCTTGAGTTTGTTATAAAGTATAAAAGTTTGAGCTCGGCTTGGCTTGGCTTGGCTTGATTCATTAGTCAAGTCAAGCTCAAACTCAATATTAAGCCCAAACTCAAGCTCAATATCATGTTTTTGAGCTTGAGATCCAACACAAGTATATTATTAAGCCTATATCAAGTTTATTATCTAGCTTATTTGGTTTAGATAAGTGGTCTTAACTTATAATTAAATAAATTCTTAGAAGGATATGAGTTTACTTGTCAAGCACATATCAATTTTATTAACAAACTCATAAATAAGTATAGGTTCAACTTGTTTTGTTACTTTTGTATCGAGCCTTAGTGTTTACAAGCTTGTTCATAAACAATATTTTTTACTCGGGCTTGGCTCGTTTATTAAACAAACTTAAAACTAAAGTTTAAGCTTGACTTGTTTATAAAAAAATAAACATAAACGAGTTTTTTATCGAGTCAAGTCCGAGCTATTTATGAACGGTTTGGTTCATTAATTTACAGCCTTACTTCACTATTTCACACTTGTAAAACTTCTAGCTTAGCTACAAGTTGAAAATGTTGCATCAACATGGAAGATGAAAAGTCAAGAAAAGCCACTCCTCTTAATGTTTAACTCTTCCACTTCCGTGTTTTGTGAAGAAAACATGCAAAATGTTTTAAACAAATCACCATCCAATTGCAAAAGTCGATGATAAAGGCTTAGGGGCTGTTTGGTTCACTAGTTTTCATGACTCAATTTTCTGTTTTCATAACTCAATTCTCAAAAATGGTGGGACCCATAGCAAAAAGGTTGTTTGGCAAACGATAACTCTGTTTTCATAACTCTGTTTCCATCACTCAATTCTCTACTTTTTTAGTAATGAGTTGTGGAAACTGAAAACAACTTTTGGCTGTTTTCAGTTTCCATAACTCATAACTCAATGGCATTTTTGTAATTAAACACACATAGAGGGACCCACTATCATATCAACAGTAACTTTTGACTATTTTTTTTCTTTCTTCTCCACTTTTCTTTCTTCTTTCACTAGACTCCGCTGGGTTCTTTCTTTCTTTCTTTTTTTTTTTTTTTTTCTTCTTCTTCTTTCACAGGTTCGGTGTTCTGGGTTTCTTCATCTTTTTTTTTTTTTCTTTCACTGGTTCGGTCTTCATGTTCTGGTTTTTTTTTTTTTTTTTTCTTCACTGGGTTCGGTGAGTTTGGGTATTAAAAAAAAAAAAAAAAGCTGTAGTGGGTGACAGGTATGGGACCCACAAATAGTGTGAAAAATATTGAGTGATAAGAAGTGAGTGATGGTGCCAAACAAACATGGTATTTAGAGTGATGAGTTATGAGTGATGAGTGATGAGTGATAGAAATTGAGTGATGAAAATTGAGTGATGAAAAATTGTAAGCCAAATAGCCCCTTAGTGTTTTTCATCACCCATCACTCTGTTTCATCACTCATAACTCAAAACTAGTGGGTCCCACGGCTATTTGGTTTTTTTTTTTTTTTTTTTGGGATTTGTTTTCAATTTTTGTTTCCATCACTCAATTCTCTGATTTTTGAGTGATGAGTTATGGAAACTAAAAACAACTTTTAGGTGTTTTTGAGTTATGGAAACAGAGTTATGATGTCATTTTGGTAAATACACACATATTTGAGGGATCCACAGTTAGAGAATAGTCAAATCCGGTCTTTTTTTTTTTTTTTTTTTTTTTTTCACTGGGTTCAATGAGTTTGGCTATTGGGGTTGAAGGAAAAAAAGAAAAGAAATAAGAAGTAAAAGTTGCACCTAGTCAATCCGTGGGTCCCACAAAAAGTAAATTTTTTTGAGTTATTAAAATTGGAAACAAGTGCTAAACATGCCACCTTAAGAAGTTGTGGTATTTTCATCACTCATCACTTATCACTGAGTGAGGATCTAACCAAACTTTGTGCCAAACTCCATGCTAGTTTTTTTGTTGTTGATAAATTCCAAGCTAGTTAGCTTTCTAGTAGTGCGCTAAATTAGATGTATAAGATTACACCCATTTTGTGCACATTTGCTAAATTATACATTTACTTTCAGTTCGTTGTACTAATTTACATAATTTGCTCCTATTTATAGAATCTGTTTGTATTTTTATTTATAGAATCTACTCTAGTTGTTGTTTTTGTTTACATAATCACAAAAGTAAGTCGTTTATGCTTACAAAGAACTTTTGATGTCCGTATTTTGGACATGATGGCATGTAATTACATTAACCTAGTTAGGGCCAACTCCACATTGTGTTAAGGGTATTCACAAGACCACATTGACTTGGAAAATAAAAAAATGACTTTTTTTTTTCTTAAAAAAAAATTGTGACTACCCTAAAATTTTTAGGCTCAACATAATAAAACTTTGAACAAAGTTTGGCAACAAACTTGACTGTAGTTTTATAGACTAAGGTTACAGCTCCATTCAATATATATATATATATATATTTTATTGGATATGAATTTTGACAAATCCACTATTGTATTACATTTTTTTTTTTTTTTAATGTTCTCCATACTTACAAAAATTTCAAGAAGATCAAAGATTAATAATTATGTCATCAATCAAATGTCTAAATTTTGAATTTTTGTAATCTAAAATTATACATAAATAATAAGTCATGGATCGAATAGTAAATAACATTTAATTGACATGAATTTTGATATGTGTTTTAAGAACATAAAGAACATGCAATTCAATGATTAGATTTTCAAAATATGTAGTCATATTAATTTGTTTAATAAGAGTTGTAACTTTAGACTACAGCTAAGTTTTTAGCAAAAATTTGTGTTTGTTTGTTTAGACCCTTTAAACCAAGTTGTTTAACCTACTGAATTAGCTAAGTGATTACTTAGGTTAATTATGAGATTTAGGTTAAACAATAAAAATCATATCATGCACAGCTGTGGAAAAGTAAATAACACATGAATATGATCATCTAGGAAAACCAACGAAACGAATTGTCTCAAGGTAAAAACCTAGGGAGGATTTGACCTAGCAATCCTCAAGGTAAAGCAAATCCACTATAAGAGAATTAAAGTTTTTACAATTAGATTTAACCCTAAATTTATTGCTACCTCAAGTAGTAATTTATTGACACGACCACATGCAAGCTCCGAATCTACGGATTTCTTCTCTTCTTGGACTTACTACAACACAAGCACCCACGTTTGTGACTTTAAGATCCCACTCAAAGGTTTTAGATCACCTTCAATTGTTGATCTTTGTAACAGCAACTAGGTTCTACCAATGCTTGATTGTAGATTTTGCTCCGGTAGATGCTTGTGTAGTTAGAAGGTACAACACATCTCAGATCTCACAAGGAGTAACTTACAAGTCTTCCAAAGGTCTCCAAAACATAACTAGAGTTTTCCTCTTATACATAGACAAGTTGGATTAAAACCCTAAATATTTCACAAGCTTAGGCGTCTTTTAAAATTCTGCAGAATCAGCTTTTCTGCGATTTTCGATTGGTCGAGTCTAATTTTCTATCGATCTAGCTTAGTAGATTCTTAACTCTCTTTTTTGCAGTTGGCTCAAACTTGAAGCTTGAAACACACATCTTTAAGCAATGCCTAACACATAAACTAGACATGTTTTGTTCTTAGTTTGCCAACACATACAAAATAGAATTCTAAACATTTAATCCTAAATCTTTAGAACCTAACAATCTCCCCCTTTGGCAATCCATGACAAAACATACATAAAAATGAATTGCTTAAATAAAAAACAAGCCCAATGACAAAGTGTTGCCCTAATACAATTCTATCACAACTACTAACTATTAGTTGTTAGAATAGACAGCTGCTGTTCAAAGAATTAACCTGTAAATTCTTGAAACACTAAAACAAACCATAAACACATGTGTGGAAAAAAAAACAGTATAAATCCAAAGTAAAAATCTAATCTTTAATCCACAAAACATATAAAGAGAGACAGTAATATCATAATGAATAAACTCATCATCAATAACTATCTTAATCAAGAATCACATCAATGTTTGTGAAACAAGAACAGAAGAAGTAAATATATACAACCACATAAACAAAAATACATCAAAGTATATCAAAATTAACAAAAACTCCCCCTATAACTTAACTAAGTACAAGAGCTAGCTCCCCCTTTATGTTATGAATTTCCAAAGACAACCATCAAGAATTAGAGGGTGGTGGAGGAAAAGAACTCCTATACTCAGCTAAATCAGCCCTCAAAGCAGCAACTTCGTTGAGTAATTCAACGATGGTTATGATTTTTGGTTTTTGAGTTTTGTTTATTAAGTATAACTGGTGGTTGTGCATTAAAAGAGTGACAATGGTTGTTGGATTCTTGTATTTATTGAAAAATGCTAAGGCTGATGGTGATGATTCCTGTCCCTTTTGTAGTTGTGGCCCGTTCATTGAATTGTCACATGATTTTGAGAAACCATGTGTTACACACAATTGAGTCTTTTCTTATAGTACTCACAAAATACAAAGTGGAGTAACACAATAAGCAAATTTGAGTTAATGGACCACCAAGCGTTTTGGATAATACTTCCCATCGTGTGGGCATGCATTGCTGTGCTCACCTCCGCTCTAGGAGGCCGGAAGTCTGGCTCTTCCACACTTCCCCTAGGCCCCCACCCTTTTCCAATCATCGAAAACATCTTGGAGCTGGGCAACAAACCCCATCAAGCTGTTGCCAAGCTCTCCAAAACCTATGGACCCCTTATGACTCTTAAGCTTGGGAGCATAAGAACCATAGTCATTTCCTCTCCAGACATAGCCAAAGAAGCACTCCAAAAAAAAGACCAAGCCTTCTCCAGCCGAACTATCTCGGATACCCGCTGAGTAGCTGACCACCACAAAGTTTCAATAAGAAATCATAGTTTCTAACAAAACATATCTTATTCAAGTATGTATATAAAAATCATATACTCAGTGTTAAAATATATTTGTAATAATCCTTTACTTGAAATCAGTAGTACTGAAATAAAAATTCTAACAATTATGAACAATGTTTAGTAGTTAAAAATACATTAATATAAGTAAAATTAAACCCAATTAAGATAAGGTTATTTACCTCAGCTAGCTCACCACAAAAACTTCTCCCTAACACTTTCTTTAAAATCCTTAAATCTTACCTAACAATTTACAAGCACCATTTACTCAATAATCATATAATTCAAGAAAGACTTATAACGATACCTAACCAAAAGAAAGACTATTAAAAATATCTCATAATTGTCTACTTATCTCACACCAAAATTCCACCTAATCATAATATTTTTCTTTATATATATATATATATATTCTGCCACTATTTATGTCTTAAAAGATAAGACTATAGCACCTAGTAATAGTACTATGTCACACTAGGAAAGACAAGGATGTCTGCTACACTTACTTTATAGCTTTCTTCTTCTTCATTTCATTTTTTTTTATAACTTGTCAGACCTCAAACCTAACAATTTACAAGCACTGTTTACTCAATAGTCATATAATTCAAGAAAGATTTATAATGGTACCTGACCAGAAGAAAGACTATTAAAAATATCTCATAATTGTCTGCTTATCTCACACCAAAATTTTACCTAATCATAATATTTTTCTTTATATCATATATATATATATATATATGTATGTATGTATTGCCACCATTTATGCCTTAAAAGATAAGGCTATAGCACCTAGTAGTAGTACTATGTCACACTAGGAAAAACAAGGACGTCTGCTACACTTACTTTACAACTTTTTATTTCTTCATTTCATTTTTTTTTTATAACTTGTCAGACCTCAAACCTAACAATTTACAAGCACCATTTACTCAATAATCATATAATTCAAGAAAGATTTATAACAGTACCTGACAAGAAGAAAGACTATTAAAATTTTTTCATAATTGTCTACCACCATTTATGCCTTAAAAGATAAGGCTATAGCACCTAGTAGTAGTACTATGTCACACTAAGAAAGATAAGGACGTTTGCTACACTTACTTTACAGCTTTGTTCTTCTTCATTTCATTTTTTTTTATAACTTGTCAGACCTCAAACCCAAACCGGCCCATGCTTATTAGACTTTTTTTTTTCCCCAATTCCATCAATTCGGGCATAGTTTCTTAAACAACCAAACTGTGCAGAAAGTTGACCCTTAGACCCATCACGCCTAAAATCTACAACTTCCAGCAATGGAGCGTATATATATATATATATATAAAATGCGGAGCACAGAAAAATATGTAGGGGGATTGTGGATCGGTTGCAATATTACTAAGGGGGGTTTTTTAGAAAATAGGTCTAAAACCCTAGTTATATAGTCTAATTTAAGTCAGCATATACTGACAGATGTTTTGAGAGAGGAGACTATCTAAAATACTCAAGTAGAAAAATATTTTCTAAAAACCCCCTTAGTAATATTAATTATAAAAATTGACCCCATAAAAAAAATTTACTTAAATATCCCTACTTCTTCTTCTTCTTCTTCTTTTTTTTTTTTTTTTTTTTTTTTTTTTTTTTTTTTTTTTTTTCGGGTTTTACAGTACATGTGTTAGGTTGGATCCAGTTAACCATGGTTGTGTTGAAAAAATCTCAATTCAATCAAACTTATCCAACCGACGTGGGATGGGTGGATCGAATTAGACCCACAAGTTGGATTCTTCATATAAGCTACAAGTTGAAAATGTTGTACGGATGGAAGAGGAAACGCAAAGAAAAGGAACTCTTCAATCTTCATGTTGAACTCTTGCACAGTGGCGGCACCACCTTATGGCTAGGGTGGTCTCAGGACTACCCTAAAATATATATATATATATATATAATAATAATAATAATTTAAACTTTTATATTTATTTACCTTTAAAAAAAATTTTAAAATCACTCTGAATTTTTTTTTTGCTAATAAAATTAAATTTTGGTGCATAATTTGAGCAACTTAACAATATATTGTGTCCTTCAACAGATGATAGCAGCACAGGTCTGATAGGTTCGCAGTAGAGGGGTGTAATGCCTATGGGCTTTGTTTTGGTCCTTTCCCTGGGGACATGTTTTAATGGTTTACTATTCCCCCTTTTCCAATCGAACAAAAGAAAAAGAAAAAAAGCTGAGCTTAATGCCAAGTCTTTTACTTGTATTCTATTTCGTTTCAATAAATTTTTCTATCGTTTTGAGTTCATAAAAAAAAATATATATATATATGTATATATATATTGGGTCTTTTAAGCAAAAAAGAAAAACTCAAAAAAAAAAATTAAACTAAAATTCAAAAAAGAAAAAAAATTTATAATAAAACTACTACAGTATTTTCTGACCAAAACGGAATGGAGTTAATAACATTGAATCAAACCTAATTACTTAATGGCAAAAAAAAAAAAAAATTGTATATTTATTCTTCCTAAAGAACACTGTGAACAAAATTTTTGGTGTCGCAACTACTCTGGCATGTCCATGTTTTTACTTTTCTTCACAGTTTGAATTTGAAAGACAACCTACCAAAATCACTCTCCAATTGAAAAGTTGATGATAAATCTTACCAAATACACTGAACTTAATAGACCTTCTAACCAAACTCCCTGCCAAACTGGCTTTCTAGTAGTAGGGCTCTAAATTAGATGTATAAAATCACACGCATTTTGTACACATTCAGTCCGTCAGTATATTTATGTGGGGGTTTGGATTGCAATTAATCCAGCGTCTGCGTTTTCAAAGCGCGTTTTCTCCTTTTTTTTTTTTTTTTCTTTTTGCCCACATTTGTTGACTTTGAGAGACAATATTTACTGTTCATGAACAGTGTATGCACTGTTCACGCACTGTGCATACACTATTCACGTATTAAAAAATATTAAAAATAGGTCCCACGGCACTATTCATACATTTAAAAATTATTTTGCTACAGTGTTTTCAACAACAATCAGTTTCCAGCAACAATAAGTTATATCCAAACAGACCTTATATATTTATTTCAATTTACTATACTAGTTTACATAATTTATTCATAAAATCTAGTTGTTGTCTTTTGTTTACATAATCATAAGAGTAAATTATTTTATTGTACTTAAATTTTGTCTACTATATATATATATATATATATATACAACCCCTAAAACAAGTCTTTTTTCCACATCGCAGATAACACATTTTCCTTCTAACGATAAATCTAGAAGAAAAAAAAAATCCTTATTGGTAACTTTCTCACTTCCCAATTAAATTCTCAAAGATGAAAGACTTCAATATAACTAGAAGTGACCTAATTAGTAGTTAAGGGTATGCTTAAAAGGATAGAACGTCTAGTAAAGCAAAGTTGTCATCGTTGTACATCGAGAAATTATTATGTCTGCCCTAGGCCTTGAGTATATAATAATTTTTTCGTAAGAAAAATATTAAAGTTACTACGAATTTCATTATAAAAAACTTATAAATTGATGTAGCAAGAATATGATCTCATTGCTACTTATAAAGAACATAATAAACAAATGTTTAAAATAATTTTTTGTGATTAAAAATAAGTTAGTTTCAGGAACAGAACCAGGATTTGAACCTAGGAAGGGCCAAAGCATGAACCAAAAAAATTTCATGTGACATGGTAGACAAAAAATTGCACTTTATTACCTAAATATTTAAGTCAAGAAGGATATAATAAATCCGTTTGGATAGAACTTATTTTGCTGAAACTGAAAACTGAAAACTGAAAATACTGTAGCAAAATAAATTTTAAATGTGTGAATAGTATTGTGAGACCCATTTTTAATGAAAAAATTGCTAAAAAGTGATATTTGTGGGTTCGTAAACAGTGCATCCTTTTTCGAAGAAGAAGAAAAAAGGAAGAAGAGGGCTTCGGATCTCCAGATTTTGGGTAATTTGAATTAATATGTTGATTTTATCATGTTGACCAAGTCACTAATATGATAATCCCATGTTTTGGATGCAACTGAAAATCACACTAATGAGGTTTTTCAAAACTTTGTTTGAGGATTTTAAAAAATTGGGATATCAATATTAAGAGTTGGCAATGCTATGTCATTAATATTGGGTTCTAAAAGAATTTTGCATTTTATCTTTTGAAAAAAATATAAATATTGTAATTTACTTTCCCATAGTTTATAAATCAATTAAAAAAGTCATATAAATTGTTGTAACCCTGTAAGGAAATTTTTTTTTCTATGAGATTTTTTTGGTTATGAATTATGATATTGGGGATTTGGGGATTTTTTGTTCATCCTATATACTATTTAAAATTAAAAAAAAAAAAAAATTTGGGGGGGGGGTGGTGTTCCTGATGGATTCCACTGCCTCTTAAAGGATGTGGTGTTTCTTCGAAAATCTACACGGTAGTTTTTGAGACAGCACAACCATTGCTTTCTCATATCTATCGTACATGTCTTGTTTAAATTAATACATAATGTAATACGCACATTTATACTGCACTCATCATATCATTGTCTATATAAAGGCAAACCCCATGCAATTGTACACATTGAATACAATATTCACAATTCTAATAGAACTTTTGAGCCGACAACCATTGCCTTGTGTTACCTCACAAAATACAAAGACAAAGAAACACAAAGCAAAGTTGAGTTAATGGACCACCTAGCATTTTGGCTAATACTTCCCATCCTGTTGGCATGCATTCATGTGCTCACTGCCGCTCTAGGAGGCCGGAAGTCTGGCTCTTCCACACTTCCCCCAGGTCCCCGCCCTTTTCCGATCATCGGAAACATCCTGGAGCTGGGCAACAAACCCCATCAAGATGTTACCAAGCTCTCCAAAACCTATGGACCCCTTATGACTCTCAAGCTTGGGAGCTTAACAACCATAGTCATTTCCTCTCCAGACATAGCCAAAGAAGCACTGCAAAAAAATGACCAAGCCTTCTCCAGCCGAACTATCCCGGACTCTATCCAAGTATTTAGCCACCCCCAAGTTTCAATGGTGTGGTTGCCCGCGTTGGCTCGTTGGAGGAACCTCAGGAAAGTTTCTGCCACGAAAATATTTGCTCCACAACAACTCGATGCCACACAAACCCTTCGTCAGAAAAAGGTGAAAGAATTACTTGACCATGTTGACCAATGTTGCAGTGGTGGGGAAGTGGTTGATATTGGTCGAGTAGACTTCATTACGGTACTAAATACCATATCAAACACATTTTTTTCCATTGACTTGGCACAGTATAGTTCAAATTTACAGTCCCAAGAGTTCCAGGACCTTATATTTGGTATCATGGAATTTCTTGGAAAGTCCAACATTGTAGACAATTTCCCAGCACTTCGTTTAGTTGACCCGCAGGGTATACGGCAAAGGATGAAGAGTTATTTTACAAAATTATCCGAATTTTTGATGGTATCATCAAGGAACGAGTACAATTAAGAGCTTCATCAGAGGGTTCTAAGGCAAGCAACGATGTACTAGATTCCTTCCTTAATCTCGCTGAAGAAGCTAATTCAGAATTAAGCTGAACGTCTGCTTCTGGTAATTAAATACCTTTCTTAACTTTGCTTCAAAAAACTTAATTATATTAATTTTCTATTAAGTAACTTTAGAAGTAGAAGCGTAAAATGCATTAATGTGGTACTTTTTTTTTATTATACAAGCACCGATGAGTGCTCTTAGCTACTTAGCATTAATTTTTAGCTGCAGAAAAAATACTAATTAACAGTGGCGGCATCACCTTATGATCAGAGGGTTCCAGGACAACCTGATCTGAAAAAAAAAAAAATATATATATATATAATAATTTAAAATTTTATATATATTTACTTTTAAAAAAGTATTAGAACGTTTTTAAATTTTTTTTATATCAATAAAATTAAATTTTAGTCCGTAATTTAAGAAATTTAACAATATATTATGATCTTTTAACCGCTAATAGCAGCACAGGTCCGATAGGTTCGCAGTGAAGGGGTGTAATGCCTATGGGCTACTATGGGCTACTCTTTGTTTTGGTCCTTTCCCTTAGAGCATTCCCATCAGTACATGGAAAATCATGTATAATACAAATAACTACCATTTTTACACATTTTATATCAAAATTGCTCCACATCAGTGCTTCCAAAGTCTGCTATAATCATCTATATTTATCCATGAGCTACAGTAACCGTGTATATATACACGGTTACTGTAGCACATGTATTTATTATTTTATTAATATAAATTCGCACCAATTTTTCTCTCTCCTCTCCGTGCCCAAC
The DNA here is from genome assembly GCA_023621385.1 of Quercus gilva. Taxonomy (NCBI): domain Eukaryota; kingdom Viridiplantae; phylum Streptophyta; class Magnoliopsida; order Fagales; family Fagaceae; genus Quercus; species Quercus gilva. The sequence goes on along the minus strand of CM042480.1, from coordinate 55,159,850 downwards.
TACCTCACCTCCTCATCTTCTTCTCCTCATCAGATGCACACAAACACAAACACAGCCACACACAAAGAACACAGACAAACCCACGCTGGAGATCGGTGCTCGGAGATCTGACCGGTGCTTGCTCGGAGATCAGATCGGTGCTTGTTGGAGATTGGGTTTTGCTGGAGATCGGGTATAGAGTTGGGTTTTGTTTGAGAAGTGGAGCTGTCCGATCGGTGCTCGTCTGACCGTGGGTCGCCGGAGCTCGGTTCGCGGGTCGTCAGAGCTCAGCTCGTGGGTCGCCGTGAACTTCGGTTCGCTGGGTTTTCTTCGTGGGTCGCTAGTCGCTGGGTGGGTCGCCGTGAACTTCTTCGCGGGTCGCTGGTCGCTGGGTGGGTCGCCGGTCGCCGAGAAGTGGGTCGCCGAGAAGTGGCTGGGTTTTTGTTTTTGAGAAATTGTGAGAGAAGGCAGAAGAGAGACAGAGAGAGAGAGAGAGAGGTGTTCAGCAAAAATGAAAAAGTGTGAGGTGAGGGAACGCGCATATATTAAAGAGTGAGGTGAGAGAAATAATAAAAAAAGTGAAAGGAATGAATATTTTATTGCAATAGCTTGTAAAATAAATGAGTTGATGTGGGTGTTTTGTAAAAGTGGTAGTGTAAAATAGAAAAAGTAGGTTTTTAATGTAAAATTGGACGTGTAAAATAGAAATACTGATGTGAATGCTCTTACGACATGTTTTAATGGTTTACTGTCCCCCTTTTTCCAATAAAAAAAAAAAAAGAAAAAAAAAAAAAGCTGAGCTTAATGCCCAGTCTTTTACTTGTATTCTATTTCGTTTCATTAAAGTTTTCTATCATTTTGAGTTTATAAAAAAATATATATATATATATATATATATTGGGTTTTTTAAGCAAAAATGAAAAACTCAAAAAAAAAAATTTTAACTAAAATCTAAAAAAAAAAAAATTATATATTATATAATAAAAGTTAGGCTTAAAAGCCGTGGTTGCTCTAAGTAATTTCACCAAATTGCAGAATTTTTTTTTAAAAAAATAGATATAATTTTTTAGTCTTATCTTCTTCTCCTATAATTTCTAAGATGATAAAAATATTAATTTGGTTACATTACAAATTCTAATCCTTTTATTATTAATTTATTTTTTACTTTTTTTTTCCTCTTCGTACACTATTATTATTATTATTATTATTATTTTTACTCTTCATACACGATTACTTTTTTTTCTTTTCCTTTTTATGTGAATAGAAGGAATTTCGTACGTATTGGAATATACATACACATCCAAGCCTACTTGGTAACCCCATAAAGTCATTTACTTATTTATAAAAAAAAAAAAAAAAAATTTATTACCCGATTTTTTGGTTTTTTGATAACTCAATATTTTTCCTATAGAGATAGACCAATTAGAGAGAAACATTCACGACTAGGCCCCTCTGAAATTATCAAGTTAGGATTATAGGTGTCATTTACGTGAATTGAAAATTTTTTATGATTATTATTATTTGAGATTATTTATTAGATAAAATTATTATGATTTTTTTTTTTTATATTATCTATTAGATGAAGACTTTTGAATTCTAATTAGGTTAGGATTTCTAATATATATATATAGAGATTTTTTTTAGTGTATTCTTATATATTCCTACCACGGTTGCTTCTTCTTCTTTTTATGGCTTCTTCTTTTTTTTTCTTTTTTTTTTGATAGAAAGTAGAAACACTACTTATTATTCTAATTAGTACTTTCCCCCATTATCAATAATTATCATTCTCTCATAATTTCTATGTTGATTAGAAATCTATCTCTCTTTTTGTTTTGTTTTGTTTTTTCTTATTACTTAAGCAATTTGATATTTGTGAAATCTATAGTAGAATGCTTTATCAAACCTATTATCCACACTATTGTAAGTATGTATTTATCTTCGTTGTTTCCTTTTTTTTTTTCTTTTTTTTTTAAGATTTTGCTTATGAGTCATAAAGGCAATTTTAAATCCATGAAATCCATTATATAAACCATTATAAATAATTACACTTTATCAATTTATTATTTTAAAAATTATCAAATTTTGTATTCTCTCCTACAAGGGTTTGTATTTGTGTTATGTTTAATTTACATATACTTTTCTATTAAATTGTTTAATTTACATATACTTCTTTTATTATGCCGTGCATCGCACGGGCATAACACTAGTTTATAATAAAACTACTACAGGCTGGGCTGTGGCTTGATTCTTTCGACTCAGCACACTGCTCAATGCAATACAATTTTTAACCTTTTATTATTTCTTATTATAGTATTATTTTTCATTATAGTATTATTTTTCCTTACCAGACATATATTACTTACTTCTCATTTTTAATTATTTTTTCTTGTTTATTCTTAACCACACATGTCTTCTGTCTTCTCGATTTTTATACTTCATATTTTTAAATTTTATTACATCTTCATCTACACTTTTACATCTACATTCTACCTTCCTCCTTGTTTGTAACTTCTGTGTCTTCTACCAATACCAATACTAGTGCGGCAGTGCTTCTTCTTAAGTTTTGAGTCTCAAATTTCTCAATACGATTTTTTTAGCTATACAAGTACCTTTGTTCATTTCTTTTCTTTTCTTTTCATTTTTTTTTCCTTTTGAGGTTTTTCGGTTTACAGAATGCAAATTTGTTTTGGTTTTAAGAACAATTTTTTTTTTTTTTTTTTTTAAGCACAAACTTCTTGCCGGCCGAATCTTGAATTTTAGCCGCTATTTACTGAAACCATAGTTGTCATTATCGTACGATACGTATCGTATCGTGTACAAAAAGTTTCGTATCATAAGGGTGCATCGTAAGTACTCATGAATCGTTTGAAACATAGGTGTGTGTTGTATGAATCGTATCGTATCGGTGAATCGTACGTATCGTACGATACATGGACATGTGGGTTTAAAATGGTTTTTTTGTTAAAATTTGTGGTTTTATTTGATTTAAACAAGTTGTTAGACTTTTTTAACACAAAATTATTGGGAAACTTAATTGAGTCTAATGAAATAGCAAGTCTATGAGTTTTTTCCTCCCTTTTCTTTCTCCTACAAAATTTAGACTATACTCATAACACTCACTTTCATATGTGCAAATTTATTTTCTATGCTATTAATAATGTATTAAATGAAAATATAACTATTTTTTATTTTGTTATTATTATTTTGAGTCTAAAAAGCTAGAATGCCAAGAAAAATATAAGGAAAAAATTATTAGAATAAAAAATTAAAAAAAAAAGTAAATGTTGATAATAATAAAGAAAATGTCTATGAAAAAATAATTTTGCAAGATGTTGAACATGATGATAACATTGACTTAAATGGAGTTGATTAGCCAAGATGATGAAAATATATTATTATTTTGGTTCATATATCATGTATTAATTCTGAGTTTGATCAATTTGAATATGCATGTTATAAATATAAGTTAATTTGATTTATTTAGTTAGCTTTGTTAAATTTTTATTACATAAGTAATGATTAAATTGGTCATTAGTTGAATATATTTCAAATTTATAATGAATATACCTTTTATATATGTATATCTATAATTATTTTATAATTTTATTAAGTGTTTGTGTATCTTACGATACACGATTCGATACGATACACGATACAGAAAAATCAAAAATCGATTCATGATATAATTCACGATTTGACAACTATGACTGAAACACCCCGAAATAGACCGAAATGACCCGACATTTTTTCCGAAGTGGAATAGGGTGGGTTACTATTTCGGTTTGTTTACCAGCACGGTATTTTTGGATAGAAACAGAATGGAATTAATAACATTGAATCAAACATAATTACCTAAAGGCTAAAAAGAAATAAAATTGTGTAATTTATGCTTCCTAAAGAACACTCTGAACAAAATTTCTGGAGCCGCCACTGCTAATTAAGAGCATTATTTTTTGTGTTCATTAATAAACTTGGGCAAAGCGCTCTATAAGTCTAGCTCTCACACTATTTTGTATTAGGATTTATTTATTGCAGGGATTGACACAACATCAAGCACTATTGAATGGGCACTGTCTGAGTTAATACGTAACCTGAAGAAATGGCTAAAGCCCGAGACGAGCTTAAAGAAGTTCTTGGCAAGGATCAGCTAGTTCAAGAAGTGGACATCTCAAAGTTCCCTTTTCTATGAGTAATAGTGAAAGAAACCCTTCATTTGCACCCACCAGCACCTTTTCTAGTTCCTCACAAGGCTGAGCCTAATGTAGAAATGCATGGCTTTATTGTGCCCAAAAATGCACAAATACAAGTAAACGTGTGGGCAATGGGACGAGACTTAAGCATATGGACAAACCCAAATTTATTTATGCCTGAAAGGTTCTTAGAACAAGATATTGACTTTAAATGAAAAAACTTCGAGCTAATTCCCTTTGGAGCTGGAAGAAGAATCTGTCCTGGATTGCCGTTTGCTAATCGGATGGTGCCCTTAATGTTGGCATCTCTTGTACATTTCTTTAATTGGAAGCTTGCAGATGAGATGAATCCAGAAGACATGGATATGAGTGAGAGTGAGACCTTTGGACTCACCTTACACAGGGCTAAGCCTCTCTGGGTTATTCCAGCTAGAGTGTAACTTCTGTTATTTCTGTTTTTTAGGCAAGTGTATGTGCATGAGTAGAATCGTTTAATGTTAGGATTTTCCACAAGCATTATTGTTCACCGTTGGTAGTAATCTTCTTGAATCGTCATGTTATGTGTTACAATAAATTTAAAAATAATATAATAATTGTTAAGAAACAAGGTGGACATGCAACTATATGTTTATTCGATTAATGTCAATATTCTTAGATGCAATTGCTTTTATTTTTATTTTTATATATTAATGTTAAATGCTAATTACTATATGTAGTGATCGTTTAACCCTCAAGCATTCCTGGGCAATTGGGACCAACAGAAACAAAGCAATATATGGAATTAGACGCATAACAATATGTTGATATTTGTTGATGCAGAAGTTTTGTCAGAATAATAAACACTCAAGTAGAATACAAAAAGAAGTCCTCAATAAAAGAGAGTTTTATTGTTACTTTTAACATTACGCATATTTTGCCATATACACAACTCTTCACTGGTTCACACTATAATATTACTTTAATTTTTTAAATTTAGATATGTAGTGGCTTCATCAAAACCTTCTAAAAGCTGATGTTACAATATGTATACATGACTTTCAGAGTGACTATAAGTATAAGTTCGTATACTTGACTTTTAGTGAGATTTTTATTTGTTTCCATATTGTCTGTGTTGGTGACTAACTTTTAACAATCATGATGACTTCTTAATTGAATTAAGCTTCAATAATTTTCTCATTCCATGAACTGCTAATGCTAAATGCCATACATATTGATGGTACATGTATGCCTATGGTAACAAATTGAAGCTGGAGTTAATTCAAGATGCTAAGAAATGTCTGATAAACTTGAACTTTGGTGACAAGAATGCAGTCAAAGCAGCCATTGAAGTTATTCCAAATCAAGAACATTATATAATTTATGTGTTTTTAGTTTGTCACCTCACACTTTTCCATCGACAATAAGAATATTTTTACATAGTATAACAAAACTATTTTGCTATTGCTTTATTTATTGAACTTTGGAGTTAGAGAAGAACCAAAACGATCCTTGAAAAAAAAAAATACAAGTAAACAGTACATAATTGATTTTGAGATGGACCAAATAAATGTGCGAAAATTTATTTAGAAGACATTATAATTACAACTTCTTGCTTGTAAAATTCCTTGAAGAAGAACAAATTTAAAAATTCATCTCTTTAAGCCTTGTAATCTGCTCCAGAATAATCATTTTTCATCTTATTCTTTTACATACATCTTCCTTCATAGCCGACATCTCTAAACAATGCTTGGTTTATGCCTTCAAAACTTACAAATGTTTGTTGCTTTGCTTCCTAACACCATTATAAGGAAATACACATAAGAAATATTAAACTGTAAAGTCATGGAAGCATAATTGTAAAAACTAAAAACTTGAAGACTCTTTCTACATAAAACTCAGATTTTATTGAATGAAAGAGAGATTACAAGTTGTGAGTATAGATTACAAAGACTAACTATTTATATACAATCTAATTGAAGAAGATGAAGCAAAATAATTAGAATTCAATTTAAGAACTGAGTAATATATAGGTTTTAATGGATAATATATAAAATGCAGGACAAGAGATACAAGACATATTATCTTGTGGGAATTTCTCACCAAAGTAGATTACTGGCAACTTTTTTCTCTATTGGTAAAAGAAAAAACATAATTATGCCATATATCCCTATTTTCCAATCTCATAAACTAGTTTTTACATTTGAGAACAAAACTTGCAAACGAAGATTGTAAAAGAGGATAAAGTTGAAAAGGAAAGAGAATATAGAGGAACTAGAAGTTCATGAGCTAGAGCTACTTGGTGATGCTAGGATAAATATCAAAATAAAACCAACCAGGATGTTCACTGTAGAAATCCATAACTCATAAATGGCAACCAACAAACAAATTTTCACTTCTTATATAATAGAATCGCGTGCAAATGCAATACATATACAACCCCCACTTTTAACAAAATAGAAGATGATGACATTGTAGAAAGTATCATCCTGCATAATGAAGATAGTATATGATGGGGCAGGGAAAGGTATTCAAGATACTGCCCAATGTAAAAAAGAAAAAAAAAAAAAAAAAGGGAGGTTAAAACGATGCAAGGTTGATCAATTTCAAGACAAGAACATCTGACTATTGCAATGTGATTTTGATGAATGTCCACCAACTTTTTACAAGCATCTTTTTTTTTTCTCTTTTAAGCTACATCAATCACTGAAACATGCTGAATCTAAGGATCTATGTGCAAATGTAGGATTACTGCAATTTAAGACTAAGTCTATTTAGTTGAAAATAAAATTGACAATGAATTGAAATCATCTTGATCATTGAAGATCTGTTCACACAAATGTAACATGACCATGGAAAGAGGAACAAAGACCTCCTTTAGGCTTCTAGTTTTTCACATCTAGCTTTAATTTTAATCATTGAGCTTTGTGAAAAATCACTAATTTTTACAATTCTAAAAGTGTAAGGTTGAATTTAATCAACCATCTTGTTGGCTTTAATCCGTGCCAAATTTGCTTGTATTTTAGCAATTAGTAACCCTGTATTTAGGTGGGATTCTTGTAAGGGTAGTGTGTGAGAAGATGTGAAGAAAAACTCAAGTTTGTGCAAGGAGGCAGAGTCTCGCGGCTAAGACTCGCGGGTGACTCATGATTGGAAGCCGCCAACTGCAGCATAGGTGAGAAGCATACGGGGAGCTGAAGGGTCACGCCAGCTGTCGCACTACAGGACAAAAATCCCAGGCTGGCCAGGTCGTTACCTCGCGACTGGAACTCGCGACTCAGACCAGTCGCAAGGCCAAGCCGCCAACTAGCCTTGTTTGGGAAAAACTGACTCTTTGCATTCCAAACACTCACCACTATATATAGACCCTTATACCCACAAAATGTAGAGAGCTTCTAGAGAGAATTTTGAGAGAGAAACCCTAGAAAAAAAACAAGATTAATTTATCCACAATCTTTACCTAAGAGAGTCTTCAAATTCATCTACTCTCATCCTCTTCATTGATACATCCTTGAGAGGTTCTTAACCAAATCCTTTTCTCACCATACCCATATCTGTGAGAATGTTTATTTGGTGCTTTGGGAAGCAGTTATGAAGGGACCAATTCATATTGGTTGATGCTATGATTTATAGCGGAATCCGGTAAGCTAGAAAAGAAAAAGGTTCGGCGCAACCTTTTTGGAGCAGGAAGCTTAGAGGGCTTAGGTACACTGGGTAGATTAGGCGTGGAGGGTCTATTGCTGTTCATGTATCCCAACTACATTTTTTAGTGGATTATTGACCACTTGGAGAGCGACGAAAAAGTTTTACACCGAGGGCTTCGATTTCCTCTTTGATAACACATCATGTGTTGTCCATGTGTTTGCATCTTCCTTCCCTTTATCTTTACCATTTATTTTTTATTGTGGATGTGTTTATATTTGGCTTAGATTGTTTATCAATTCTATGTTTAACTTATGTTCATGTTTCGCACGTTAATCGTTTAATATTAAGCTTGAATTGATATTTTGTAAAAGCATACAAAAGTAACCTATATAGGAAAAAAAACCACAAACAAAAATAACAAAAAATAAGCAAAAATCGATCTTAATACATAGGAATCTAATCAAAAACCATCAAGATATAATGATTTGCATAAAAAAAAGTAAGTTTCAAAAAACAATCAAATTCATTTAACCCTGACACTTAGGAACGAAATTAGAAGTTATAAGAACTACAATCCTCCAAGAACTACAATCAGATTCATTTAACCCTAACACTTAGGAATCTAATCAAAACCCATAAACCCAGAAAAACCCATCAAAATAATTCGAAATCCAAATTGGGAAAGATGGCAAATCATGAAAAACAAACTGTTGGATTGTAGCTTACGGCAGCTCCGATGTGTTTACAAGCTCCACGCATAGCTCCGGCGACTTGTGTGGCAGTGTGATTTGGCATGTGGTGTGGTGGAGGTTCGGGCAAGCAAAGGATGGCACAACCCTAGAGGAGGAAGCAGAGGTTTGAGGAAGCAGAGGGCATGGCGAGAACTCATTCTTCTTCGAAATCGTTCTGCTTCGGTGATCTGTGTGGTGGTGGTGGAGGTTCGGCGTAAAGGAAGCAAAGGTGAACGGCATAAAGGAAGCAGAGGCCGTAAGCGTGAACTTTTTATTTTTTATTTTTTTATTTTGAAGTCATTCTGTTTTTTTAAGTGATGGGCCTAACGTGGCAAACATCTATTGGCTAGCGTAAACCCAGTGTTTTACGCCAAGCCTGACCTAATGTTTTCTTAAGCCTATAAGCTACAAGATGAAAATGTTGCACGGATGGAAGACGAAACGTCAAGAAATTAAAAGGAACTCTTCAAGTTGAACTTTTGCATCTCCATGTTTTTACTTTTTAGTTTTCTTCACAATTAGAATTTGAAAGACAACCTACCAAAATCATGCAAAATGTTTTAAACAAATCACCGCCCAATTGAAAAGTCGATGATAAATCTTACTAAATACATTGAACTTATAATACCTTCTAACCAAACTCCGTGCCAAACTCTAAGCTAGTTGGCTTTCTAGTAGTGGGGCTCTAAACTTATGGTTCAAATTTACAGTCCCAAGAGTTCCAGGACCTTATATTTGGCATCATGGAATTTCTTGGAAAGTCCAACATTGTAGACTATTTCCCAGCACTTCGTTTAGTTGACCCGCAGGGTATACGGCAAAGGATGAAGAGTTATTTTACAAAATTGATCGGAATTTTTGATGGTATCATCAACGAACGAGTACAATTAAGAGCTTCATCAGAGGGTTCTAGGGCAAACAACGATGTACTAGACTCCTTCCTTAATCTCGCTGAAGAAGATAATTCAGAATTAAGCTGCGACGATTTCAAATCGTCTGCTTCTGGTAATTAAATACCTGTCTTAACTTTGCTTCAAAACACTTAATTATATTAATTTTTTATTAAGTAATTTTAGAAGTAGAAGTGTAAAATGCATTAATGTGGTACTTTTTTTTTTTATTATACAAGCACCGATGAGTGCTCTTAGCAACTTAGCATTAATTTTTAGCCGCAGAAAAAATACTAATTAAGAGCATTATTTTTTGTCTTCATTAATAAATTAATAAACTTGGGCAAAGTGCTCTATAAGTCTAGCTCTCACACTATTTTGCATTAGGATTTATTTATTGCAGGGATTGACACAACATCAAGCATTGTTGAATAGAAGAAATTATAAGGTCTTCATGGTAGACAAGTGACGTGATTTACCATTTCACTAAAAGACTCTTACTTGTTTAAAATTTCAAAGTTATTTTTTTTTTAAAACAAAAACTAATTACTGATTCAGCAATTTTAAACAAATGAGAGTCTTTTAGTGAAATGGTAGACAAGTGACATGATCCACCAGAGGACTGTATAATTTCTCGTTGAATGGGCACTGTCTGAGTTAATACATAACCCTGAAAAAATGACTAAAGCCCAAGACGAGCTTAAAGAAGTTCTTGGCAAGGATCGGCTAGTTCAAGAAGTGGACATCTCAAAGTTCCCTTTTCTACGAGCAATAGTGAAAGAAACCCTTCGTTTGCACCCACCAGCACCTTTTATAGTTCCTCACAAGGTTGAGACTAATGTAGAACTGCGCGGCTTTATTGTGCCAAAAAATGTACAAATACTAGTAAACGGGTGGGCAATGGGACGAGACTCAAGCATATGGACAAACCCAAATTTATTTATGCCTGAAAGGTTCTTAGAACAAGACATTGACTTTAAAGAAAAAACCTTCGAGCTAATTCCCTGGAGCTGGAAGAAGAATCTGTCCTAGATTGCCGTTTACTAATCGGATGGTGCACTTAATGTTGGCATCTCGTGTACATTTCTTTAATTGGAAGCTTGCAGATGAGATGAATCCAGAAGATATGGATATGAGTGAGAGTGAGACCTTTGGACTCACCTTATATACACAGGGCTAAGCCTCTCCGGGTTATTCCAACTAGAGTGTAACTTCTGTTATTTCTGTTTTTTAGGCAAGTGTATGTACCTGAGTAGAATCGTTTATTGTTAGGATTTTCCACAAGCATTATTGTTCACCGTTGGTAGTAATCTTCTTGAATCATCATCTTATTTGTTACAATAAATTTAAAAATAATATAATAATTGTTGAGAAACAAGGTGGACATGCGACTATGTTTATTCGATTAATGTCAATGTTCTTAGATGCAATTGTTTTTATTTTTATTTTTATATATTAATGTTAATGCTAATTACTATATGCTTACTTGGTTGATTCTATTGATGTGTGGCATGGTAGACCTAGACATATAAATCTTGGTTACATAAAGAAAATGAAAGAATGTGGAATCATAAACTCACTAAGTGAAGCAAACATGAAAAAATGTGAAATTTGTGCCAAAACTAAAATCCCCAAGAAACCTTGTAAATCTGTAACAAGAGAATCCAAATTTCTTAATTTGGTACATAGTGACTTTGGTGATTTAAAACACACAATAACTAGATGTGGTAAATTTTTTTATGTAATCTTTGTTGATGACCATTTTAGATTCACTAAACTTTATTTACTAAGAACCAAAGATGAAGCTTTGGAAATGTTTATAAAGTATAAAAATGAAGTTGAGAACCAAAAGAATAAAAGGATTAAAAGACTTAGAACTGATAGAGGAGGTGAATATGAGTCTAACTCTTTTAAAGAATTTTGTGAATAAAATGACATAATTCATGAGGTAACTCCTCCTTATTCACCTGAATCTAGTGAAATAGCCAAATGAAAAAATAGAACTCTTAAAGAGATGATAAATGCTATGCTTGTTAGTTCTGGGCTATCTTCCAATATGTGGGGGGAAGCCATTCTTTCAGCTTGCCATATACAAAATAAGGTATCTTATAAGAAAACTGGTAAAACTCTTTATTAACTTTGGGAAAGACATAAGCCTCTAACTTGGAATACCTTAAAGTGTGGGTATGTTTGGCTAAGGTTATGCTGCCTGAGCCTAAAAAGAGAAAACTTGATTCTCGAACATGTGATTGTGTGTTTATTGGATATGCTAGTAATAGTTCATGTTATAGATTTCTAGTTATCAAGAGTGATTTTTTAGAATCTTAAACTATTATTGAATCTGAAATTGCTATATTCTTTGAACATTTGTTTCCTTTAAAAAATAAGGAAAAAGTATTGCATGAATCTGTTGATACTTATAATGATCTTGTTGATGACGTGCAAGAATTAGAAGGAGTAAGCGAGCTAGGAAGGAAAAGAGTTACGGTAATGATTTCCTTGGCTATATTGTTGAAGATGAGCTTGTAAGTTATTATGATGCAATTAAATCTATTGATGCACCATTTTGGTTAATGGAAGCTATTAATAGTGAATCAGATTCTATTATGTCTAATCATACTTGGGAATTAGTTGAGCTTCCTCCTAAGGTTAAGCCTATTGGTTGCAAATGGATATTTAAAAGGAAATTAAAACCGGATGGAACAATAGATAAGTATAAAGAAAGCTTAGTAGCTAAGGGCTATAAGCAAAAACATAATGTTGATTATTTTCATATTTATTCTCCGGTTACTAGAATTGCATCTATAATAATTTTGTTTACCATTGCATCTATTCACAAACTTGTTATACATCAAATGAATGTCAAAACAGCTTTATAAAATGGTGATTTAGAATAAGAAAATTATATGGAGCAACCTGAGGGCTATGTTGTCCATGGACAAGAACATAAAGTTTGTAAATTGGTTAAATCCTTGTATGGATTAAAACAAGCACCTAAACAATGGCATGAGAAATTTGATAATATGATGCTTACACTTGGATATGTGATTAATGGTGCGGATAAATGCATATATAGTAAGTTTAATAATAATGAAGGTGTCATTATTTGTTTATATGTTGACGACTTGCTTATATTTGGAACTAGCCATAATGTTGTGCATGATACTAAAAATTTTCTTGCCTCTAAATTTGATATGAAAGATTTAGGTGAGGCAAATGTTATTTTGGGCATTAAGATCATTAGGGACAATGATTGCATTATACTATCACAATCTCATTATGTGGAGAAAATTCTTAAAAAAATTGAACATTTTGATATGTAACCCATGTCTACTCCACATAACTCAAATGTGCACTTGGTTAAAAATCGTGGTGATAGTGTTTCACAAGATAAATATGCACAAATTATTGGTAGTTTAATGTTTTTGACAAATTGTACTCGTCCTGATATTGCATATGCTGTTGGTTGATTGAGTAGATACACTCATAATCCTAGTATTGAGCATTGGGATGCAATATCTAAATTATTAAGATATTTAAAGGGGACTTTTGATTTTGGTTTTTTATATTGTGGCTATTCTATTGTTTTAGAAGGATATTGTGATGCTAACTGGATCTCTGATACAGATGAGGTGAAGCCCATTGGTGGATATGTGTTTACACTAGCTAGAGGATCTGTCTCTTGGAAGTCAACTAACCAGACTTGCATAGCGAGATCCACCATGGAAGTAGAGTTAATGGCCTTAGAGAAGGCTGGGTCCGAAGCTGAGTGGCTTAGGAGTTTATTAATTGATATACCTCTTTTTACAAACTCTATTGCTTCTGTTTGCATTCATTGTGATTGCTAAGCTGCCGTAACACGTGCTAAGAACAAAATTTATAATGGGAAAAGTCAACATATCCAATTGAGGCACAATATTGTGAGGCAGCTTATTGGTAATGGTGTTATGTCCTTCGACTTTGTGAGGTCAGAAAGGAACTTGACCGATCCTTTGATCAAACCACTAGCAAAAAGGCTGGTGAGTGAGACATCTAGGGGGATTGAATTGATACATAAGTTGTGACACTGTGACTAATGCCCAACCTCTATAATGGGTGATTCCATGAAAGGGGTTAAATGGGTTGAGGTCATTAGTGGTCCATGTGGGCACTGTCATTTATTATGTATTTTTTACTATCTTGTTAAGGAGATTAGTGATGAGTCCATCCTTATGGTGTGAGACAGTGCTAAGTTGCAGAATTTGGTGAGGATGAGTTTAGGTTCTTAATGGATCCGTATCCCTACCTGTTGGGATAGGGTGTATCTGCACGCACTCCTAATGGATGCCATCGATTAAGTTGCAAATTGTTGGAGGTTGAGCTTTAGGCTTTTAATGGATCCATACTTCCTACTTGTTGGGATGGGGTGTTCTGCATGCACTCCTGATGGATGCCACCTATGTGTGAGTGGAAGTTATGCCACTTCCTATTAGACTTTTTGGGTAGGTCTCTAGAGCTCTTATGAAACCCAGTGGCGCATGGCCTAGATAAGACACCAACCCACTTAAGAACAACCTTGATAAAGAAAGTTATGTGGGTGGTAAGTTTGGTTTACTAATAGCTTGGTTAAAAGAGTTTTAACTCTACCATTGTCTTTTAGTTCCTACTTATTTGTCCTATGTATGGTTAAAACCTTCTAGTACCATATTGATGCATGCTTTCTTTAGTTGCGTGCCTTTCCTATTTTGTGTTTGTAACATGTGGGGGATTGTTGGTTTGGGTGTGTGTTCAAACACTTTTATTCTTATTTATATTTAGCCATTAGAAATTTATGAGAAAAATAGCCAATGGGCAATTATGAGAAAAATAGCCATTAGGCAATAATTAATAATATAGCCGTTGGGCTTTTAAGGGTTATTAGTAACCAATGACTATAGACTATTATCTTCATAAGTAGCCTACATAATATTCATCATAACACATTTTCTAAAGAGTCTTTTTACTACTCTATATTTTAGATATACACAACTCTACTATCTTTCTCTCCTACATATTTTTCTACAAGAATATATATATATATATATATATTTTTTAAGGAAAGGCAATAGAAGGTTGTTCTTAAACCTTTTGTGAGTGGAAGTGCGTACATCACAAAGGTCAACGCTATAATCTAATCCTGGGAGGTTGTTTGGCCAAGAGAACTAATTGCACCAAGTTTTACTTTAGGTGGCATGAATCAACTTTTAAGGACAACACTCTTTGTGTGATTTTATAGCACTATGAGATTGTTTCTAAATTTACTTAAATTTATATTATTATTGCTTATTTACATTCTTGCTAATTATTTGGCATATTGTTAGTATCAAACTTGTTTATTCACTATTATTTTTCCAACAATCCACACTTCCCCCAGGCCCCCACCCTTTTCCAATCATCAGAAACATCTTGGAGCTGGGTAACAAACCCCATCAAGCTGTTGCAAAGCTCTTCAAAACCTATGGACCCCTTATGACTCTCAAGCTTGGGAGCATAACACCCATAATCATTTCCTGTCTAGACATTGCCAAAGAAGCACTCCAAAAAAAAGACCAAGCCTTCTCCAGCCAAACTATCCCGGATACCGGCTGAGTAGCTGACCACCACAAAGTTTCAATGGTGTGATTGCCCGCATTGACTCGTTCAAGAACAGACTTACAGTAGGGTAGAAGGGGGGGGGGGGGGGGGGGGGCTTCCCCCAAAAATAGCTAGTATATATATATGTGTGTGTTGAAATTTTAAATTTTCATCCTAATAGCCCCCCCCCCCCCCCCCCGGGCCCCCTAATTTAAAAAAAAAAAAAAAAAAAAAACTGGTATACAAATGCAATTTGAAAAAATAACCGACAAACTCTCATCCAAAATAATAATAATAATGACCGACAAACTAAAAACTACAAAATAAAAAATAAATATGTATTGAAAACCTAAATTACAATTCCCAAATTTTTACCCTAACCTCACTCTTCCTCCACTCAACCTCATCAACACCTCTATCACTACTGCTGCTGTTCTTTTCCTCAAATCAGACCTAATGGTGCTGACTTACTGCTGCTGCTCCTCCTCAGATCCTTGATCACAGTCACACACGAGTTTGGTAAATCTAAGAAATTTCTCTCCTCTCTCAAGTTCATATTTTTGTTTTTTTGTCTTTGCTATATTGCTTTGCCTTAGCCCTTCTGCCCTCTGCGCTTTTTTTATGAACTAAGATGTGTTGTGTTTGTGAGTTGTGACTTTTTATGGACTGGTGTGTTGTGTGGACCGTAGACTAATTTGTGGCTTTGTATTGACTATTGTGTAATTGTGGCTTTTTGTGTGGATCGGTCACTTGTTTTGTGAGTCAGTGTTTGTAACTTTTGTGCTGTGTTTCAATGTTTGTAACTTTTTGTGCTGTGTTTCAGTGTTTGTAACTTTTTTTTTTTTTTTTTTTTTGGTTTTACCTATAAAGACATAAAGTGACTGTTTTGTGAGTCATAAGTGACTTTTTTGTGAGACCAATTGACTAGAGTCTTTGGTATGATTGTTTTGGTTTTATCAAAAACTTTGTCTTTGTCATTTTGTGTGATGTGGCTAATATTAGTAATATATATAAACTTGTGCTTGTTTGTGATTATTTTGGTTTTAGATTTTTTTTTTTTTTTTTTTTTGTTGAGAAGTCCCTTTTTTTTAGTTGGTGTATAGAATTATGAAATATGGAAATAATGAAACATTTTTCTTGATTTGTAGATTATGAGTAAGTCCACTACAATATTAAATTTTCATTAAAAAAAAAAAAAAACTTGTTTTAAGCTTTGGCCCCCCTGGTTTGAATCTTGGTTCCGTGACTTCCGTCCCTGGACCCCGTTGGAGGAACCTCAGGAAAGTTTCTGCCATGAAAATATTTGCTCCACAACAACTCGATGCCGCACAAGCCCTTCGACAAAAAAAGGTGAAAGAATTACTTGACCATGTTAATCAATGTTGCAGCAATGGTAGGGAAGTGGTTGATATTGGTCGAGCAGCCTTCGTTATAGTACTTAATTCCATATCAAACACTTTTTTTTCCATTGACTTAGCACAGTATAGTTCAAGTGCATTGTCCCGAGAGTTCCAGGAGCTTGTATGTGGTGTCATGGAAGTAGTTGGAAAGCCTAATGTTGCAGACTATTTCCCAGTACTTCGTTTAGTTGATCCACAAGGTGCACGGCGAAGGGCCACCATCTATTATGAAAAATTGATGGGTATTTTGGATGGTATCATCCAGGAATGAGTGCAATTAAGAGCTTCATCAGAGGGTTCCAAGGCAAGCAACGGTGTACTAGATTCCTTTCTCAATTTCGCTGAAGAAGATGGATCGCAATTTAGCTTCCACGATTTCAAACATTTGCTTCTGGTAATTGACTACCCTTCTTAAGTATGCTTCAGAATACATAATTATATCTTTTCTTTGATTTTCTTTTTAGGTAACTTAAGAAGTAGAAGGGCAGGATGAAGCTCATAATAAGCTTTCTAATTAAGCTCATCTTAAGGTTATAAATACAATTTAGTCATTTTTTAAATGAGAGAAAATGATTCCTATATTTCTTCATGTAGTCATGGGAATCTAATACTACTCGGTAGCCTAGCTAGCTCATCATATTTATCAACTTCAAGATCATCATCATTTTCGAAAATTAGTAACTATTTTGTAGCACTAATTCGAGCAAGAATAT
The DNA here is from genome assembly GCA_023621385.1 of Quercus gilva. NCBI lineage: Eukaryota > Viridiplantae > Streptophyta > Magnoliopsida > Fagales > Fagaceae > Quercus > Quercus gilva. Next base: position 55,142,734 of record CM042480.1, on the reverse strand, counting down.
TTGGAAAGTGGGAAAAAAAGGAGAATATTGTCCAAAGAAGGACAAAAATATATGAGTAGATTGTTCAGTAGTTTTGTTCGAGTCACGTAATCCCTACTCTTTGTTAGCACTAACCTTTAGCAGCAAAGCAAACGCAAGAGCGTTACTTTTTGTTTTCATTAATAAACTTGGGCAAAGTGCTCTGTAACTCTAGCTCTCACACTATTTTGTACTAGGATTTATTTATTGCAGGGATCGACACAACATCAAGCACTGTTGAATGGGCACTGGCAGAGTTAATAAATAACCCTGAAAAAATGGTTAGCCCAAGACGAGCTTGAAGAAGTCCTTGGCAAGGGTCGGCTAATTCAAGAAGTAGACATCTCAAAGTTTCCCTTTCTACAAGCAACAGTGAAAGAAACACTTCGTTTGCACCCACCTGCACCTTTTCTACTTCCTCACAAGGCTGAGACTGAAGTAGAAATGTGGGGCTTTACTGTGCCCAAAAATGCACAAATACTAGTTAACGTGTGGGCAATGGGACGAGACTCAAGCATATGGACAAACCCAGATTTATTTATGCCTGAAAGGTTTTTAGAACAAGATATTGACTTTAAAGGCCAATATTTCGAGCTGATTCCCTTTGGAGCTGGAAGAAGAATTTGCCCAGGATTACCGTTAGCTAACCGGATGGTGCACTTGATGTTGGCATCTCTTGTACATTTCTTTAATTGGAAGCTTGCAGATGAGATGAATCCAGAAAATATGGATATGAGTGAGAGTGAGACCTTTGGACTCACCTTACACAGGGCCAAACCTCTCCGAGCTATTCCAATCAGAGTGTAACTTCAGTTACTTCTGTTGTTTAGGCCCGTATATGTATGTGTGAGTAGAATTGTTTAATGTTAGGATTTTCCACGAGCATTATCGTTCACCTTTGGCAGTAATCTTCTTGAATCTTCATGCTGTGTTTCAATAAATTTAAAAATAATATAATAATTACTGAGAAACAAGGTGGACATGGAACTATGTTTATTCCATTAATGTCAATATTCTTAGATGCATCTGTGTTTTTTATATTAACTAGCACGGTTTTGGTCCAATTCTGTTCATTGGGTCTATTTCGGTTCAAATCGGCCCATCAAGTGTATTTCTATCTGTTAGGTCTACTTTAGTCCATTTTGGTCTATTTAGTCCAATTCATTTTGTTCGGCCCACTTTGGCCCATTGTGTCTATTTTAGTCCATTTTGAATCAAATTGGTCTATTCGGTCCACCTTGATACTATTCAGTCTTTTCGCTTCAATTCATTCTATTCGATCCAGTTTGGTCTACTTTGGACCATTTGGTGCACTTACTTAAAACTGGAAAAAAACAAGTTTGGGTTGAGAGTAAGGGTGTTCGTGGTTCGGTGGTGTGGTTTTTGGCCATTTTTAGCATTGCACTTCGCAGTGCAGTTTAGCTCAAATCATCACCGCACCACACCTCAATTTTGCAGTCACATATATGATGTGATACAATGTATAAGATGTGGTTTGATCAGTTTTGAACCAGAATATTTTTCTAGATTTCATAGCCAATTGATAGTTTACTACTAATATCCATGACAGTATGTTTCAAAAAATATATATAACATGTGTATATATATATATATATATAAAACCATTACAAATTGACAATAAACTAAAAGTACCACAAATATATACAAAATAATAATAATAATAACTAGCTTCTGAGCATGCACGTGAGGCTCTTCTATTTTTTTGGGGAAAAAATTAATAATTTGTATCAATTATAATTTGGGATTACTACATTTTCAATCACAAAAAAATCTAGGGATGTGATGAGTATTATGCATTTGTGGTGTGATGAGTATTATGCGTTTCAGCACACCCCTAGATTTTTTTATGATTGAAAAATGTAGTAATCCTAAATTATAATTTGTGCAAATTAAAAATTTTTTTCCAAAAAAATAGAAGAGCCTCTGAACACAAGCGTGAGCGCATGCTTAGAGGCTAGTTCTTTTTAATAGAAAAGGTTTTCATGTTATTAATTTATTTTTCTTAATAATTTTTTAATGGGAGTTATATATGAAGTTATTTATAATCTTAAAAGATAGTCACTTAATAAAAAAATACAAAAAATAACTTAAATAAATAAATAATTAAATTTTTTAAACACCTTGAATACGGAAAGGTTAGTTGCTTTTGAATACATTTGTGTAGTACTTTGGTTTTGGATATATACATTTGTGTATTTTTCGTTGTGCATATAGTTTTATGTTTGATTATATTGTATAGAAATTTATTTAATTGTTAGGTTGGATTAAAATTAATTGGTAGCTGATTTTGAGTATAATATATAATTTTCAATGTCTGTCATGCCCTCATATTTAATTTTCACAAAGCTAGAAATAGGATTAAGGCTTAATTGAAGTAAAAGAAAATTTAAATAGTATGAATTTATTGAAACACCAAGAATACCGTTTGATAAGTCCACCTATTTTCTAAGTTTAATATCAAGCGATATAATTTATTTGGTGCATCTATTATTTTTTTGAACCCAAGCCCAAAAGTTTAATGAATGAAAATTATTCCTTTTGGATTGTGAACTTTGTAATGACATAAAAAGATATACTGGTCATAGAGTGTTACAATTATCTTTTTTTTTTTCTTTTTTTTTTTTTTTTTTTTTTTTTTATTTTTTATAAATTAGAGTTATCAAAATTTTTAGGGCAAATAACACTCCCTTCCCTTGAGGTTTGGAAAAATGACACTTACCCCCAAACTTAAAGGAAAAAAACATTTTCCCCCCTTTGACATTTATTTATCTAAACTCTGTTAAATTGGCGTTAAAAATGTTGTGCACTAACGTACCCTTTGGTTAATAATGTATTCCCAAAATTGACTCTGAATGTTTTTTATATTGACAAGTGACTTTGAAAATTTCAAGCTCATTTTTAAACAATAAAAGCTTAAAAGTTTCAGCAAATTGTTTTATTTCATAAATTTTGATCTAAAGTGTTAAAGAGAGGAGCGATTAAAAAAATCTAAGAGGATCATCAAACTTTAAAAAATCAATTGGAAATGTGCTATAAGAGACTAAAAAATCAACATAAGCAACATGTTTTATAATATGCTTTATATTCCGTTACTAATATTAACAGAAGGGGGGGTGTTATTTTTTTTAAATCTCAGGGGGGGAGTGTTTTTTCCTTTCAAGTTTGGAGGTGAGTGTCATTTCTCTAAATCTCAAGGGAGGGGAGTGTTATTTGCCCAAATTTTTATTTATTTTTAAACCCTAAAAGGCAGCCACTTAGTCCTAAAAGGTAGCTAAAGTCTTTTAGTTAGTGCACATCCATAACAAAATTTTCAAATGCTAAAGACTCTCACGTTGTATACACAGAATTTTTTTAATTAAATTTTCATAAATGGTAGTTATTTAATCCTAAAAGATAGGCACTTACTACACATCCATAATCAAGTTCCAATTTTGGATGAAAGCAAGTTCACTGAATTCTTCCACGATTCTTATGTTTCTCATCACATACACGCTCAGCTTTACTTGGAAACAATTATTATTATTTTTTTGGATAGGGGAAACAATTTCTTTAATACTACACAGTACACACTTGACATTGTAGACAATCATCCATTTTTAAAAGAATTTTTTTTAATAATAATAAAAAAAGAAAAATATATATGATAAGTAATTTTTATTATTCCACTACTGTTATAATTAATCTCTTTCGTTAAGCTAAGACAAATTTTTCACATTAAAAAAAATTAGCCTTTGAGAATAGGCTCTTCTATTATTTTGGAAAAAAGTTAATAATTTGAATCCATTATAATTTAGAATTACTATATTTTCCAATCACAAAATACCTCGGGATGTGATGAGTGTTATGCATTGTAGATGAAATATTTATTTCATCACACCCCTTGGTATTTTGTGATTGGAAAATGTAGTAATTCCAAATTATAATGGATTCAAATTATTAACTTTTACAAAAAATAAATAAATAAAAAGAAAAGCATCTGAGCACGCGCTCTAGTATATAATTATTGGGTAATTCTACAGTACCCCCCATTTTTTTTTTTGGGATACGGTACCCACTAGTAGGTAACCTGTTATATCAGGTTACCAAAAACATCACATTTGATGGTACGATCCTCACATTGTATAGTACTAAATATCACATATAATTGTACTTTTGTCAATTTGGTGGTTCTCTTATTTTTTTCTCACATTTGATGGTACCATCCTCACATTGTGCAGTACCAACATTACATGTGACTGTACTTTTGTCACATTCGATGGTTCCTTTATTTTTTTTCTCGCATTTGATAGTATCATTCTCACATTGTGTAGTACTAACATCACATGTGATTGTACTTTTGTCACATTCAGTGGTTCTCTTTTTTTTTTTTCTCACATTTGATGGTACCATCCTCAGATTGTGCAGTACTAACATCACATGTGATTGTACTTTTGTCACATTCGATGGCTCCTTTATTTTTTTTCTCACATTTGATAGTACCATCCTCACATTGTGTAGTACTAACATCACATGTGATTGTATTTTGCCACATTTGGCGGTTTCTTTATTTTTTTTCTTACATTTGATTGTATCATCCTCACATTGTGCAGTACTAACATCACATGTGACAGTACTTTTGTCACATTCAGTAGTTCCCTTATTTTTTTTAAACCTTCTACACTTTAGTTTTAGTAACATTTTTTAATAAATACATGAACTAATAAAAAAGTCATTGATAATCCAATTAACAAGATGATGACTAAAAATCTGTCATTATAGCCAACTAAATTTTTTTTTTTTTGCTAACTATTGACAACTAAAAATGTTCTATATCAACATAAAGAGAGAACTTAAATGCATGAATTTTTTCTCAACATTTAAAATCTCAAACTAAAATATTTTTTCTCAAAGTTCTTAATAGCTAAAAAGTTCTATTTCAAAAGAGATGATGAAGTATCTAAAATATGTGTTTTTTACACAAAATTCAAAACAAAGAAGCCATTGATAGACTAATTGACAAGATAATGACTAAATATCTTCCATCATAGCCAACTAAAAAAATGTCTTGCCAACCCTTGCCAACTAAAATATTTTAGAGAGAGAAAGAGTACAATACATGGGTTTTTTTTAAACAACATTCAAAATCTCAAACTAAAAAATTGTTTTGAAGTGGATCTTTTCTACTCTTTTTTCTTTGACAAGGCTCAATTGCATAACTTATTGATACCAAATGTTGACGTGTTGTTGTGCAATAGGAGAATTCATCACTTTTCTCCTTCCTCAGTCATAACTTCAACTACATCGTCCATACATTTTGCACCAACTCCAAGAGCTCTATTCCTCCTAAACAAAATCTCAGGTGGCATTTGGTACAGGGGAATCCACATTACTCCTGACATCTAGATTCCTAGGAATGTGATTCCTAGGAATCACATTCGTAGGAATGTAGCTATTCCTATGTTTGGTTTCATTAGGAATCTCTTAAGATTCCTAGTATTGTGAGATGATAATGTTTGGTTTATTTCTAGAAATCTTAAATGAATTATTTATTTTTCTCATTCTATCCTTAGATTTGAATGTGAACTACCAAGTCATTTAAAAAAAAATCTTTCTTCTAAATAAATAATGAAAAACCAAATATAAACTATTAATTATGACAAATTTATTAAAATTGTAGTCTAACATTTCAAAATGACAAGTACAATACAAAAATAACTATTTAAATTCTCAAATACTTTATTCTTAATAACATTTTTAAAAGAGTTTAATCCACACGTGAAACCTAAATAAAACTTTGTTAAAGAATATATCAACAGAGTTGTTTATCCTGTTTATGTTATTTTGGCGGGAAAAGATAAAGACAAGGGAAAAGATATTGATGATTTGTTTTATATTTTATCTTAATTGCTTAAATGATAAGGAAAAATAGTTAAAATTGTCAATTTATAAAAAATACAATTTCCTTTAAACTTGGGAATTTGGATTCCCACCTGTTTTAAAGGGAATCCACATTCTTACTGAGAGGGGTTTAAGAGGGGAATCCAGATTCCCCTGGCATCTGATTCCCTAGCATGATTTGTAACCAAACATGGAAATCTTTAAACATTCATAGGAATCCTAAAACATTACCCCGTACCAAACGCCACATCAGTATCCTCCAATTTTCAATAGCTTTGTTTTTATAAGTACATGCTTTTGTGTTTTTCTAAGGAGAAAAAAGAAGCAACAATGAGTCAACTTAAATAAAATAAATTGGACAATCAAGCAAAGGAAAGGGGAAAAAATAAAATAAAAAGCAGGGCATTATATGATGATTGTATAAGTGATAAACTTATGTAGAAATGAAAGGCATTATGTATCCGTAGAATTTTCTCTAAGCAATCTTTAAACACATGGACATAACTTGTTATAGCTTGAAAAATGCAATACTAGGAAGTAGTTAGCACATGGCAATATAGTTGAGTTAGCCTTGGGAAGTCGTTCAGTTGAACAAACATCATATATGACCCCTTTCAACCATTTAATTTAAAATATTTTGAAATTTTAAATTTCATATTTTACACAATTGATACAGAAACTGATTTTTTTTTTTTTTTTTTTTTTTTTTTTTTGCATTGATTGCGCAAATTTTGGGTGTAATAATATTTTAGCTCTCTTGATCTGAATGCTATATGAAACCATTTTTCCACAAGTTCATACCACCTACTTGCACTTGGAGCTAAATATAGTGTTTTTTACTTCATAATAATGGTAACTTGAAATGATATACAATCTAGTTTCATGTACTACAAATAGGTCTCTTGTTGTAAAGTATCTAAAAGAAGTTGAAAAACTACAAAGAAATCCATTATAAGTATCTCGACTACTACTTATTCAGCTACTTGCTCATCATAAGAAGGAAAAAATTCATTTACAAAGAAATCCACTACAATGTGTTTCTTCACATCTATATTTGAATACCATCATGGCAATAATTGAAAAAGAGATAATCAAAAGCATCTTGCAATTGGTCTACATGTTTGGATTATTCATTCCTAAGTTCTCAACATGGCAACTTCTAACTTGTAGGAATTTTTGCAGCTCAATTGGTAACTAAAGTATCTGCATTTACATGGTATAACCATCAACACTTAGAAAAATGAGATGTTCATAAGGGCACACCTCGTTGCATAGAGTAGAGAATTCTGGTAGTTTTCTGCACATCAAAGGGGAATTTATCAAATAAAGCATATAATAAAGACATTATGACTAAAGTGATAAACACAAAAGGAACACAAGAATTAAAAATAAATTAACATCCTTAAAATTTATAACAAAAATTTAAATGCAAGCATTTTCTTAGCATTCTGTTTGGATTCTGATAATTTATGCAGAATAATAGACAAGGTTTTGGTTGATAGATTACATAAATCATAAATGTTGTATATGACCAAGACTTAAAAAGACATTTTAATTAACAAGCACTCTAATAACAAAGTTCTTATGATCTAAACATATGCCATAATTCATATAGGACATTTAAAAATCCAGCCACGTTACAGCACCAAAAGACATCCAAACTTTTTATGCAAATTTATACTCTTATAACTCAAGAGGAAGACCACAGACCTACAAAATGTCCACTGCTATGCTGGACTGCATGCAAAATTACAATGTCAATAACAATAACTTCAGGCCCCTGCACCCTAAAAGAAAGGACCTGAGTACCCAATTCGTATATCTAACTTCCAAGTTCCAATTAGTACATTAACTATGGGTCAATATGTGATAGACAAAGGAACTTCCCATATTAAAACAAAATATAATTTATTTCTATTGTAGCCTTACCATATTTTGCAAAGTACATGGTAATTCATGGGAGATACAAAAAAAAGGAGACTTCTTCTAGGTTGCCACAATTACAGAAAAGTCTGCTCAAAGACAAATACATTGAACAAAGCTCTATTTCTTCAATATGGCTCAAGAAAGACTCTAGCTGGCTTGGTTCATTTAGAAAGAGTAAAATAAAAATCCCAAAATGTTACAGTTCGCAATTGCACGAGCTGCCAGAAAATCTCATGAACCTAATGTACCAAATGTTATTTTTGTTATGTGACAAGACTGTTCCAAAATCAGATTCCAATAGTCCTGCTATTTGAGTCACTGATAATATTCCATGTTCAAGAATTGTTACTTAGGGATCCGATTTAGTGAACAGAAAAAAGCATTATGTGGGAATCAAGAAAAATCCCAAAAATGAAAGCTATAAGGAAAATAAGGGGAATGTAGCAAGAAAAATTCTAATAGCAATAGCATACCCAATGAGAAAGGGAATCAAGCCTCATAAAATTAAAAATAATTTACACTTTACATAATTAAAAATAAATAAATAAAATGTAAGACTGTCAATGCAAGTCCAAGATTCCTATTCAAGATATTCCTTATGAAAGCCATAAGAGAGGTCTCTAACCATGCAAACTCCAAGTTAACTCTTAATGACCAACACTAACAGGGCCCCTTTGGCATGTGTTCACCAGTATAGTGTTATCAGGACAGTTGAGCACCAGTATCTGTCAACACCTTTTGATTCTCAATGCAGCCAATGTAGTTGCAAGTACCAAGCAAAGGCCAAGCTCTACTTAGACAGAATTGCTAGAATAATAACGCCAAATCTAAAATACAAGAAATAAACCTCACTTGATGGCATATGACTTTTCATTCATGCTCCAGGTTTAAGGAAGCAGGCGCCTCTACTGAAACCATACTATTTAGTAAGTTAATCCAAATGTAATGTGAAAACATAATAATATAAGTTGTCTACCCCCTAAGAGACATTTTAGTTTTTGGTAACCACGGCTGGCCAACAAATCACTTAAGTTCTAACCATCTTGGCCTCTCCAGCTCTTTTTTTTTTGTGACACCACACCACCAAATTTTCATCAAATCTCATAGGCAACATTTAAGCAGCATGAATCAACTAATATAATCAAATTCTTTATGTTCCCAGTAATTTCTCACTGATTTAAGTACACGGTCTCCACAATTTGTCAACTAAATCACAGTAGGTTCATTTGGACAGCAACTTTGAGAACTATTTTGACTATTGAGAATTTATGTATGAGGAAGATGTTGACATAAATAATATAATGTTTACAGTTGATAATAAATAGTTGAATACTATTCCTATGGATTTTCCTTTGTAACTTTTTTCAAACCTAAACAACGAGGAAAAAAAAGGAGATTTGACCCCCCCCCCCCCCCCCTAATTTATCAAATTCCTCATGGAACTCATTTTCTGTAACAGTGGAAACATAAAACATTTAGAATCATGACCATTATAGAGCAAGACATATATTAAATAATAATTATCTTATTTTCGAAATATAGAAATCTGTGTAATCAAAACTATATCCTGGCTGTGACTTGTCACTAAAAGAATAAAGCCCAAAATCTGACATCTAGAGAAGATGAAAGCAAAATTAAAATGTTGTTTTGAAACTTTCGATTTCAACTTGCCTAAATCCCAAACTAAAAGAGTAAAGCCCAAATATTTTGCTTCAGTAATAAAACTGAAGGATCTAAAATCAATGATATTCGAATACCAAAACCATATCCTTAGGGAGTTTAGGGTTCTGAAGTCATTCAAATCCAAGAAACAAAAAACCACATATGAAAAGAAAGAAAGAAAGAAAGAAAAAGAAAATCGTGATTCTGATCATTGAAAATGAAAAAAAAATAAGAAGAAAGAGTTCACACCTTGGAGTTTGCAGAAGCTCAAGCATCGACATCGTCTTCTCTGGATCGCCTCAGAAATCAGAATTGAAGGAACGCAAAAAAAAATTTGTTTGCTTTTATATGCTTACATGTTCTACCGGTAACTGGTAACCATTAAATTCAATTAAACGGTCGAGATTAAAGCCAATAGAATTGTATGGTTTAGATTCTAGTGGGTACCATACCCCCAAAAAAAATAAGGAGTACGGTAGCATGACCCATAATTATTTATTTCTATCTTTGTCCATCAAAGTCCACACAATTTATTAATAATATTTCATATTAATATTATAAATTCATACTTTATTTAATATCTTAATTTCTAACTAAAACCATAAAATGTTAGAAATCGACTCCCTTTGCATAAATTCCCAAAATTATTGACTACCCAGATATCTCATGCACAAAAATTCTAAATGGGACTTTTTTTCCTTACAATCATTATTAGTATTTATTGTTTTTAAATACAAAATACTTGTAGCAAGAAAGTAATTAGGAGGTGGGGGGCAAGTATAACTACCACCGCACACCCTTGGTGCGATGGTCACTCCACAAGTATTCAGGAGGGAGCTTCACACACATATATACTTAAATTAGGTTAAAGTAGAAATTCTATCTTGTATCCAAAAAAAAAAAAAAAAAAAAAAGGAAATGGGAGGATAGTATTAGAAGATTAACTCTATGATAGTTAATAACATGTTACCTCTCATGATAAAAAATAGTTTAGAAAAAATATTTTCTAACTTTCCAAACACTGATACACAAAGATAACATGCCAAAAACAAATCAAAGCAAATCACGCAGATAGTAAAAGGTGGATCGTGAGAGTTAGAGTTCGAAGTCCGAATCCGATTAACAACATGCTAGCCCAAGCTTAGAGCGACCCCTTAGCTATTTAAATTGGCTGCCATACAATGATGCATTGACAAAGGCAAAAGCAATACCAAAACTTTGTGAGAGAAAGTGTCTGTGTGTTTCGCATTTGTGTGCGTGACTACGGAGCGTTTGGTAATGTTGTTTTATTAACGTTGTTTAAGCTTTTTGAAAATACGTGCGAGTGAAAAAATATTATGCAAATATGTGTTGTGTTATTTAAACAACGGAAACTATTATTTAAATACCCCTACCAAACACCTCCTAAAATGTGGGTGCAAGAAATTTTTTTTTTTTTTTTTTTTTTGCAATATCGGCATATATGTTTTTTTTTTTAATCAACATATGTATTTTTACAAACAAACGTGCGTTTGTTTTAATTTTTTTATAAATAGATAAAGTAATTTGAAAACTATTAGAAGAGTGGTCATGTTTTATAGGCAATGTTTTAGTGGGAGTTAAAGACGTATTTTTACTGACTTGCCTCTACTTAAATGTAGGTTGTAGGGATATTTTGGAGCAAAAAAAAAAAAATCTGGTCCAAACAGGGAAAACCCTTTAAATGGTAGTATAGAAAAAACAAAGGACATCCATAGGGATGTGACAGATTATGTAATTCTTGATAGAAGTTTTCTGCCTTCATAATAAAAATTTCTAGCATTGATTCTTAAAAAAAATAAAAAAAGAAAAAACAAAGGACAATATTAAATTTCATATGGTAGGATATTTACAAAAAATGATCACTAACAACTACTTGATAGATTTACTACCACTTCGCTCATCCGAATCCATTCAATGTGCCTGCTATGCAATCTAATATAATTGTTGATATGTCACCCTAAAAAAAAATACAAAAAAATAGAGAGTAAGGCTTAAATGTAAGAAGAGCAATAGAAAAAAAAAATAATAATAATAGGAGGAAGAGAGAGCACCACTTAAAACACATACTCTAAAATGATTAGTCAAACTTGGTAACCACAAAAAAGAAAAAAAAAAGACAATAATATACATTATTCCCACTCTTTAAAAAAGAATCATTAATTAGAGAAAATATTAAACACTCATCAAACTGACCAAATAAAAGAAAAAATTAAAAAAAGAAAAGTATAGACCTATTTTGTAAACAGTATTTTACATGGGAGTTAAAAGATTTTTATTTTTATTTTCTTTTAGACTCTAAATCACAATAAAAGAATAAGTTTTTTTTTTTTTTTTTCTCTAACCTTTAAGTCAGCGTTCATCTAAATTTTTTTCTAAAAAAATATCAATTTGAGTTTTAAAAAAGTAATTTGAGTTCAAATAGAATTCATATTTAAAAATGTGAATATAAGATTTAGTTCAAATAGAAACGTGAATATAAGATTGAGTTCAAATATAACTCATGTTTGAAAGCGTGAATATAAGAACTCATATTCACGTTTTCAACTAATATGAGTTGAAAACGTTTTCTTATATTCAAGTTGAAAGAGGTGTAATATGAGTTGATAATGTTTTCTTATATTCACTTTGAAAGAGTTCTAATATGAGTTGTGAACAAAACAATAGGAACTAGACTATGAGCATGCGCGCAAAACAATAGGAATACTAGCCTTTGAGCATGCACGTAGCGTGCTCAGAGACTCTTTCATTTTTTTGAGAAAAAGTTAATAATTTGCATCCATTATAATTTTGAATTACTACATTTTCCAATCACAAAAATACCTAAGGGTGTGATAAAAAATTATTTCACTTGCTAACACATAATACTTATTACACCTCTAGGTTTTTTTGTGATTGGAAAATGTAGTAATCCCAAATTATAATGGATGCAAATTATTAACTTTTTCCCAATAAAATAAAAGAGCCTCTGAGCACGCGGGTGAATAATCACGCGCGTGCTCAGAGGCTAATATTCCGTAATTGTCATCAATTTTTGGCAATTTTGTTTATGTAGTAATCAACGTTTTATTGATTGGAAGATGATGCTATAATTTAGTATTAACCTTTAGGGGGAGAAAAAAAAGATTGTCTAAATAAATCTTATAAATTTACATATGTTGAAAATGCATAATGAAATTGTAACTATAAAACTACTTACAAAATACATGTGAAAATATTTACAAAAGCTATTATGAAGAAGATGATGGATCAATGTAGAAAATTGAAATATTTACATAAGGTAAAACTATAAAATAATTCACTACATCTGAAACATGGAATAGGTCTACTTATTTGCTCAACTAAATGATGATACAAATGTGAAATGCTACAAATTTGAATGGTGATTCAGATTGAAATATTCTATTCTTTAGCCATCTTTTGGAACAAAATTCCTCTGCATCTTCTCCCCAAATATAAGGCATCCTGCCCATGGCATAAGCTATATAGTATACACGATCCTCTTTCTTCACTCTATACTTGTCAGGAAGAATGTCATCCAAGTTTGTACACCTCCCATCCCAAATTATAGTGTTAAATGAATTATTGACAAAACAAAATTTTATAACATTTTTACAACATTTTTAAATTAACATTAAAATAAATAAATTGCATCCATGTGTAAAGTGATAGGCTAATTTAGGAATGTTATAAAATTATTGTGAACTTTTGTTGTACTCCTAATTATATTATTGTTAAATTAGTTATTTTCTTGTTAATTTGATCTCTCATTTTAGTTTGGGAATTGTTTATTTCCGGTAGTTTATTTGTAGTATTTATCAAAAGATATAATTTTTATATTAAACATGTTACCAAAAAACTAAAAGCTAGATTATTTTGACACACAAAAAAGAGCTTAGACAAAAAAAGCAACCAAAAAAAATAATAAAAAACTTTTTTCAACAATTCCTAAATGCACAATTTATAAATTGAGTCAATATGGTCCTTTTGTCCAATTTTGTTAACAAATAACATCATTTTAAGGTTTAAACATTCTTTTTTAATTAAAAAGTTAATTGAAAACGTTCATTATATGTGTCTTTTAACATATATTGTTATTAGAGTATTGTTTAATCTCAGCAAAAAAAATAAAAAAGAGTATTGCTTAAAAAAAAAAAGAAAAAGGAATGTTTAAATGTTTTCATATGTTAATTTTTTGCAAAATGATTAAATTGGATCATTTTTACAAAGTGGGGGATTAAATTGACAAAAATTAAACTTGAAGGACTAGTTTAACAATTGAAGTTTTTTAAATAAATAAAAATTGAAGCAAAAAATCAAGAACTAAATCGAATTTTCGATTTTTTTTTTTTTTTTCAAATCACCAAAGACGAAAAAATATTTTAGCTTTTAGGATATTTTGAAGGAGGTTCGGAATTCGATGCCGGCAAACATTGGGCTGAAGAAATTGCTTTGGGCATTTAAGTTAGGTGGTATCCCAAACCAGGCCATGTTCTCCAGATTGGGTTGAAATAAATATTCATTTCCGGCCTAACGGCCGAAAAGGCCCACCTTAGTTTATTGACTCAATTTTCTAAGGAGTTCAATGATATCGCGTGGGCACCAAGGTTTTAGTAACTTTCAATGGATGTTCATCTAAAGCATCGAGTGACAAGACCAATCCAATCCAAATCAACCCAACGCAGCGCTTCAGGTTGATTTTTTGTGGGTTGGGTTGAAATTTTATTTTTAAGTTTTGGGTTAGATTGGGTGAAAGTTTTTTCAACCTATCTAACTAAACATGACCGCCATATATATAAATTTATATTATTACTATTATTATTTAAAAAAATTATTTGTCTTCTTATCTTGGGAATTAGTTTTGATGAATTTAAAATTTTAGAATAAAATTCAGGCATATTACATAAATTGTAATAATTTATTAGAAAATGCGAATTATAGATAAAAGCCCAATTTTTTACAAAGCATGAAACATGTAAGCTCAATATGTCGACTCAACCTAACTCAGTAAGTTGGATTGGGTTGAAAAACTCTTCCAAAGAAATTGTGACTTTGAGTCACGATTTTAGTTATTTTTTAGACTGTGTAAAATTGTGTAGAACAGTTTGTGTGTAACAAACACAGCTTGCTTTCTTATATACCCCACAACATGTGAGACAAGAAACACAAAACAAAGTTTGAGTTAGGTAAAAAAACTCTTGAACATAATATATGTATCACTTTATGTGAAATAGTTGTGTAGAACAGTTTGTGTGCAACAAATACGACCTGCTTTCTTATATACCTCACAACATGTGAGACAAGAAACACAAAGCAAAGTTTGAGATAGGTAAAAACTCTTGAACATAATGTGTAATACCTGGAAAAAAAAAAGATAAGGAAGGTTATTTAAGTAAATTTGTAAAACACATACACTAAAATGATTAGTCAAACCTGGTAACCACAAAAAAAAAAAAGAAAAAAAAGAAAAAAAAAAGAGAGTGAGACAAAAATATACATTATTCCCACTCTTTAAAAAAGAGTCATTAATTAGAGAAAAATATTAAACACTCATCAAACTGACCATATAAAAGAAAAGATTAAAAAAAAAAAAAGTATGGACCTATTTTGTAGACGGTATTTTACATGAGAGTTAAAAGAATTTTTTTTTCTAAACTTTAAGTCAGCGTTCAACTAAATTTTTTTCTAAAAAAATATCAATTTGAGTTTTAAAAAAGTAATTTGAGTTCAAATAGAATTCATATTTAAAACTGTGAATATAAGATTTAGTTCAAATAGAAATGTGAATATAAGATTGAGTTCAAATATAACTCATGTTTGAAAACGTGAATATAAGAACTCATATTCACGTTTTCAACTAATATGAGTTGAAAACGTTTTCTTATATTCAAGTTGAAAGAGGTGTAATATGAGTCAATAATGTTTTCTTATATTCACGTTGAAAGAGTTCTAATATGAGTTGTGAACAAAACAATAGGAATATAAGAAAACATGAGAGGATGTTAGACTTTTTTTTTCAAAATAAGATAATGATGTGGAAAAGATAATGATAACAAAGTAAAGAAACCAAATATAAACCAAATACATGAAAGTAAATACTGAATAACAACTCATAAAAGCAAACATAACACATAGAACCCAACAGCATGAGGTGATCAAAGATACTTGCATTTTGGCTGTTGACTATACTTCAAGTCCAAAGTCCAAATAGTCTGTTGGAGTTGGATGTTAGGAATGCTATAAGGATATAGATAATAATTGGTGTATTGAGATTTAGTTAGTTAGTTATAATTCTAAACATGTTAATCACATTTAGCACATGTTGGAATTATTAATACACATAGGGAACAATAGAATCAATAGGACGAGGCATGTTAATCATATTTAGCATGTTAATCATATTTAGCACATGTTGGAATTATTAATGCACATGTGGAATAATAGAACCAATAGAATGAGGCATGTTAATCACATTTAGCACATATTGGAATTATTAATGTACATGGGGAATAATAGAACCAATAGGATGAGGCCATGTGAGCCAATGAGATTAGAGTTAGTCTCCTATAAATACATGATTGTAATTCAATATGAGATATCAATGAAGAATAAACCAATTTGTTAGTACATTAGTGCATCTCTCTCTCTCTCTCTTAATCTCTCTATTTCTCTATGGAGGGTGACTACCTCGAATTAAGTCAATTTCCCTACAATTTCCATCTATTCTCCTATAATTCCCATCAATCCCCATTAGGAACCACCGGGTTCTTAACAAATGGTATCAGAGCCGTTGATCTTGAGATGAGCAATTGTGATGAAAGAAAACTTTTGAAAAAAATACAAGAAATGTTGAACAAAGCCTTAGAAGAATCTAAGGATATTTCAAAGAAGATGAAGGCCTTAGCTGAATCTAACATGGCCATGAAGGAAGAACTTTCAAGAGTGCAAGAGGATTTTGAAAACATGTCCGAAGAAGAGTTACAATCTCTTGATTCAATGAAAGTCGAAGAACAAATCAAGTTCTAAGAATCTACTACTGTTGTTACAAGCTGGGATGTTGATTTTTGTGTCAAAGTAGATGATGATGTACATGTACATGCTGCCCTTGAAGTTCAGTCGAAAGAACCAACAAAGAAGAAGATGATGATGATCTTCCAATAACCCATTCTTGATGCACCAATGGAGGCTTCCATTCAAGAGTCTATGATTCAAGAAGTGGCAATCCAAGTGTCGGTGATCCAAGAATCCAAGATACAAGCGCCAACAATTTTAATGGTTCTAGAATCGAATGAGATCTTGAGGATACAAGAACATTTCAAGGTTAAAAGAACCAATGAGACCTTGAAGATTGAAGAACCATTGAAGCCTCAAGAATTCGAGCAAATTTTGAAGATCTACGAAGAAGAAACCTTCATATGCACGGGATCGCTTGTCAAAGAGAAATGCACGAATATGCTGATCAAAATGTCACTACGGTATTGGTCCATTAGAAGATCTCCTTTGATGAAGTTGTTATTTCACAACAACACCTTGTGGGCAAGGTGTTTTCAAGGGGAGGGAAATGTTAGGAATGCTATAAGCATATGGATAATAATTGGTGTATTGAGATTTAGTTAGTTAGTTACAATTCTAAACATGTTAATCACATTTAGTACATGTTGGAATTATTAATGCACATGGGGAATAATAGAATCAATAGGATGAGCCATGCTAATCATATTTAGCATGTTAATCATATTTAGCACATGCTGGAATTATTAATACGCATGGGGAATAATAAAACCAATAGGATAAGGCCATGTGAGCCAATGAGATTAGAGCTAGTCTCCTATAAATACATGATTATAATATAATATGAGATATCAATGAAGAATAAACCAATTTGTTAGTGCATTAGTGCATCTCTCTCTCTCTCTCTTAATCTCTCTATTTCTCTATGGAGGGTGACTACCTTGAATTAAGTCGATTGTACAATTGACTTAATTCGAGGTAGTCACCCTCCATAGAGAAATAGAGAGATTAAGAGAGAGAGAGAGAGATGCACTAATGCACTAACAAATTGGTTTATTCTTCATTGATATCTCATATTGGATTACAATCATGTATTTATAGGAGACTAGCTCTAATCTCATTGGCTCACATGGCCTCATCCTATTAGCTCTATTATTCCCCATGTGCATTAATAATTCCAACATGTGCTAAGTGTGATTAACATATTTAGAATTGTAACTAACTAATTAAATCTCAATACACTAATTATTATCCATATGCAATTAGCATTCCTAACATTTCCCTTCTCTTGAAAACACCTTGCCACAAGGTGTTGTTATGAAATAGCAACTTCATCAAAGGAGATCTTCTAATGGACCAATACCGTAGTGACATTTTGATCGGCATATTCATGCATTTCTCTTTGACAAGCGATCCCGTGCATATGAAGGTTTCTTCTTCGTAGATCTTCAAAATTTGCTCGAATTCTTAAGGCTTCAATGGTTCTTCAATCTTCAAGGTCTCATTGGTTCTTTCAACCTTGAAATGTTCTTGTATCCTCAAGACTTCATTCGATTCTAGAACCATTAAAATTGTTGGCGCTTGTATCTTGGATTCTTGGATCACCGACACTTGGATTGCCACTTCTTGAATCATAGACTCTTGAATGGAAGCCTCCATTGGTGCATCAAGAATGGGTTCTTGGAAGATCATCATCATCTTCTTTGTTGGTTCTTTTGACTGAACTTTAAGGGCAGCATGTACATGTACATCATCATCTACTTTGACACAAAAATCAACATCTCGGCTAGTAACAACAGTAGTAGATTCTTGGAACTTGATTTGTTTTTCGACTTTCATTGAATCAAGAGATTGTAACTCTTCTTCGGACATGTTTTCAAGATCCTCTTGCATTTTTGAAAGTTCTTCCTTCATGGCCATGTTAGATTCAGCTAAGGCCTTCATCTTCTTTGAAATATCCTTGGATTCTTCTAAGGCTTTGTTCAACATTTCTTGTATTTTTTTCAAAAGTTTTCTTTTATCACAATTGCTCATCTTAAGATCAACGGCTCTGATACCATTTGTTAGGAACCCGGTGGTTCCTAATGGAGATTGATGGGAATTATAGGGGAATGGATGGGGATTGTAGGAAAATTGACTTAATTTAAGGTAGTCACCCTCCATAGAGAAATAGAGAGATTAAGAGAGAGAGATAGAAAGATGCACTAATGCACTAACAAATTGGTTTATTCTTCATTGATATCTTAAATTGGATTACAATCATGTATTTATAGGAGACTAGCTCTAATCTCATTGGCTCACATGGCCTCATCCTATTGGTTCTATTATTCCCCATGTGCATTAATAATTTCAACATGTGCTAAATGTGATTAACATGCCTCATTCTATTGGTTCTATTGTTCTCCACGTGCATTAATAATTCCAACATGTGCTAAATATGATTAACATGTCTCATCCTATTAATTCTATTATTCCCCATGTGCATTAATAATTCCAACATGTGCTAAATATGATTAACATGTCTCATCCTATTAATTCTATTATTCCCCATGTGCATTAATAATTCCAACATGTGCTAAATGTGATTAACATGTTTAGAATTGTAACTAACTAAATTTCAATACACTAATTATTATCCATATGCTTATAGCATTCCTAACAGAGGACAGAGCACATGATCGAAAATCTTGAAGATCAACACCTAAGTGCACGTTCCTTGAAGTTTAGATACGAAAATCTTGAAAATAGACACCCTAGTGCACGTGCCTTGAAGAAATATGTAAAAGAAATTAAAGTTGAGGTTGAAATATTTGATTTGTTTCAAGAATATAAGAATTTGCTCATGAATTAGAAAACCAAAATAGAAAAGACCAATGTATATTGACATACACATACTGTTGAGCAGGAGCAAATTTGAGCAGAGCAAATAGAAAAAATGATGATAATAGTGAAAATAAGATTAACACAGAATTGAGAGAATTGGAAAATTGAAGAAGAAGCCATTTGAGTTTGAAAACCAACGTGAGTGTAGTGGGAGTGTGGTCCTATTTTGTAGATAATGTTTTACGTGGGAGTTAAAGAAGCATTTTTACCAAGTTTTGCCTCTACTTAAATATAGGGTGTAGGGGTATTTTGAAACAAAAAAAAAAAAAAAAATTTGGTCCAAACATGGGAAGCCCCTTAAATAGAGTAGTATAGATGATATGAAATGATGTCAATTCTAGTTGCTATATGTGATTGTTTAACCCTCAAGCATTCCTAGGCGAAGATGTATAAACAAAGCAATATGTGAAATTAGACATATAAAAATATGTTGATATTTGTCAACACAGATGTTTGTTAGAATATTAAATGTAACACTCAAGAAGAAAGTATCAAATACTATGTAATAAATCTCACTACAATACTCAAGTAAAATACCAAAAAAAAAAAAAAAAGTTATCAATAAAAAAAGTGTCATGTTGTTGCTTTTAACATTACACATACTTTGCAATACATATCACTTTTCACTAGGGGTATACATGTGTTAGGTTAGATCCAGTTAAGGGGTTTTTTTCAATCTAACTCACCATGGTTGAGTTGAAAAAATCTTAATTCAATCAAACTTATCCAACCACGTGGATTGGATTTGACCCATGATTTGGACTCTTCATATAAGCCTATAAGCTACAAGTTGAAAATGTTGCACGGATGGAAGACAAAACGTCAAGAAAAGGAACTCTTCATGTTAAACTATTGCATCTCCTGTTTTTACTAGTTGAACCATTGGTTTTTTCAATTTTCACTGAAACAGATTAGGGTTTAGTTCTAGGTTGAATAGGCTGGTTTGATTCAATTTTAAGACCATGATTGAGAGTACCTATTCTAATTTCGAATTAAAAAAAAAAAAAAAAACTATGTTAGGTAGTAGTTTATCCTATATAGTGCCCATTTGTATCCACGTTTTAAGCCCAAAATGCGCTTTTTGAAAAAAGTCAGGCCTAAATGTGCATTTGGTGAAGCCCAAAACGCAACTTTTTTTCAAAAGTTGCGTTTTATATTTATGAAGAAACGCGCATTCACTGAAAGTTGGAACTTCGGTCCATTTTGCAAAAGTCCCATGCGCGTTCATCATATATCCTTTGGAGAATATTGGCAATTACCAAATTACCCTTCAATCTGTCCTGAGTCCTCAGTCTGTGCGCCCATTCCTCTCCTCTCATCTCATCTCTCTACTCTTCCCTCACCGTTCTGCTACAAACACAGCACCACCCAACCAAATCAACAAAATCGAAATCAACTCATTTCAAACCCAGTCTATCACCGGTCTACCACCACAATCAACAAAATCAACAAAACCCATTTCAAAACCAACTCAAAATCAATCCAAAATTTAACCCATTAACTGAAAACCCAAACCCAAAATCCAAACCCAAAATCAAAATCAAAATCAAATATAAACCCAATGTTTCAATCATCTTCATCTTCATCATCATCATCTTCTCTCTTCCTCTCGGCTTTCGAATTGTCAAAAAAAAAAAAAAAAGAGCTCAGCGCTAGAACGTTCTAGAGGAGAAGTGAAAGAGAAAAAGGGGAAAGAAAGAACACAAAATGAAAAGTAAAGTGGAATGTTCTGGAGGGGAAAAAGGGGAAAGAAGGAAAAAGAAAAAGAAAAAGAAAAAAGAATAAAGAGACGGGTACGTGTGTGGAGGTGCGTGGAGGAGAAAAAAAGAGGGGAAAAAAAAGAGGAAAAAAACGAAAGAAGGAAATGTTATCACAATATTTTCACAATTTTTTCACAGTAAATTTTAAGGAGTAGGTTATTATTAGCTAATATTGGTAAGAAAAAAATAATTTTTTTAGAAAGAGAAAAAAATAATTTTAATAGTACGTTCAAATTAAAATTAGTATCAATTTTTATCACAATATTTTTACAATACTTTCACAATAAATCTTAAGTGGTAAGTTATTATTAGCTAATATTGGTGAGAAAAAAATAGTTTTAATAGTACGTTCAAATTAAAATTTGTTTCAATTTTTATCACAATATTTTTACAATACTTTCACAATAAATCTTAAGTGGTAGGTTATTATTAGCTAATATTGGTGAGAAAAAAATAATTTGTTTAGAAAGAGAAAAATTGATTTAAGTATGATGAAGTAGTTGATTTAAGTATGAACCAAACTCACATCCAAAAAAAAAAAGTATGAAATAAACTCCCTTATATATACATTGTCCTTTTTGGTAATTTATCTCTAAAACTGCCACTTTTATAAGTGCTAGCCAAACACTCAACTTTTTCAAAACAATTTTTATCACAATATTTTTACAATACTTTCACAATAAATCTTAAGTGGTAGGTTATTATTAGCTAATATTGGTGAGAAAAAAATAATTTGTTTAGAAAGAGAAAAATTGATTTAAGTATGATGAAGTAGTTGATTTAAGTATGAACCAAACTCACATCCAAAAAAAAAAAGTATGAAATAAACTCCCTTATATATACATTGTCCTTTTTGGTAATTTATCTCTAAAACTGCCACTTTTATAAGTGCTAGCCAAACACTCAACTTTTTCAAAAAGCACTTTTTAACAGTTTTTACCAAACACTCAGCTTTTTGAAAATGCACTTTTTCATTATGCACTTTTTGAAAACTCCACTTTTTCATTATGCACTTTTACAAAAAGCTGAACCAAACTCACCCATAATTGCAAATGGAAATCTTTAAAGATATTTTAGCGCTTAGGTGGTTTGTTGTTAGGAGCAAAATAGATTTATGAGTTGATGCTAATGTGGCTGTTTCATTTCAAATCCTAGATCGTAGGTTGGATAAAAACAAAAGAGCCCTATATTAAAAAAGAAATGTTAATAACATATCAACAAAACCAAAAATCAGATAGTACAGAATTAATATTATCAACCAAATGTAAAATAAAATAAGAAAGAACTGAAAAGAATTTTTATTTTTTTATTTTATAATAACGATTAAGTCGTTGCAAATTAAAAAACCAATTTTTTTTTTAAAATGAAGTTGATATGAATCTAGGTTGCATGTTTTGTTAAAACAATAACAATAGTTTTTTAATAGAAAGACACTAATAATAGTTGATAAGAATAAATAAGTTTTTTGTTTTTATCTAAAAATTGTAATTTGGTGCAGTCATTTGGCACAACGACTTCTGTAAGGACTCAAAATGTGTTGGACCTAAACAATAAGATTTGTAGAGCGTGGGTAAAAGGACTAAGTACCAATAAAGCAAATAATGATCGGTTTGAGATTCATAGAACTAATAATCAAGGAATTTGACTAAGTGTTTAAGAGGATAATAACGATGATTTTGGCTAAAGGTTTATGAAGAAATTTTGTTCTCGGCCTAGTCCGAGGATCTAGTCCGAGGAATTCTTTGCTCAAAGCTGACATATATAAGGGTTGTCCTTCAACACCTTGAAGATCCCTTTTTCGGTTCTTGTCCTAATCGGTTTTTTTCTACCCCTCTTCTCCTTTTTCTTGATGGGGGTGCTATCTACTATATAGTCTTTTTTTTAGTTGATCTCTGCCGTCCACTTATTAATCATCTAAGCCTATACTTGAGTGCTTATCCCATCAGCCGCCTTTGCAGGCTTTCTGTTAGTTGAAGCAACCAAGGCATCACTGCTGGCTGGTCAACACACTATTGATTTGATCAGAATGTAGGTGGAGTGCATTTAATGAGTGAGTGACAGCTCATCCTCGGATTATGCCCTTTCCTCAGTTTGGACCTTGGGTCTGATGTCCCTAGACGACTTGGGCATCGTTTGCTCATCCTCGGATTATGCCCTCTCCTCGGTTTGGACCTTGGGCCTGATGTGGAGTGGGCCGGGGTTGCCATAATATTTGGGGCCCCACAATAGCCCCTCAAAATTCTGCTGTCCGACCCTTTGGGCGGGGAGGAGGATTTTGACATTCTCGAGCCTATTGTATTGGCCTGTTGGACCTTGCTTTTCTGTCAGTGTTACCATCCTTGCAACTGCCCCTGCAACTTTCTTTGGCATAATGGGCCCGCCTGAGGAATTTTTCCTTATTTTTGTAAGTCTTCTTCTCTTTCTAGTCTATACTTTTTAGCCTGAGTTCCTTGCTAGTTCCTCTAGGATGGGTAGGTTTAAGTTGCTATGCTTTAGCATTCAGCTTTATTTGGTTTTCGTTCCTGGCAGGGCTCATTATTTAGCACAAAAAGGGGTTGGCTCTGCTGTAGGTTTGGGCCTACGGTCAGTATAAAACCCTGGTTCTGCCCGGTGCTTAGATCGTCCTATAGTGACTAATTTCCCTAGAGGCTAGGGACCGAGGACCATGTAATGCCTAAGTTTTGTCTAGTACTTAGTTTTCTGATTTTTAAGTAGCTTTATTTTTTTAAGTAGTTAGTTTCCCTAGAGGCTTGGGTCTGAGGGCCATGCAATGCCTAAGTTCTGTCTAACTCTTAGTTCATAGTCGGAAGTAGCTGGTTTCCCTAGAGGCTTGAGTCCGAGGACCATACAATGCCTTGGTTCTGTCCAGTACCTAGTTCTTTGATTTTTTTAGTAACTTTCTTTAAGTAGTTAGTTTCCCCAGAGGCTTGGGTCCGAGGACCATGCAATGCCTAGGTTCTGTCTAACTCTTAGTTTTCAGTCTGAAGTAGCTGGTTTCCCCAAGGCTTAGGTCCGAGGACCATGCAAAGCCTTGGTTCTGTCCAGTACCTAGTTCTTTGATTTTTAAGTGGTTCTCAGTAGTTAGTTTCCCCAGAAGCTTGGGTCCGAGGACCATGTAATGCCTAGGTTCTGTCTAACTCTTAGTTCATAGTCTGAAGTAGCTGGTTTCCCTAGAGGCTTGAGTCCGAGGACCATGCAATGCTTTGGTTCTGTCCAGTACCTAGTTCTTTGATTTTTTAGTAACTTTCTTTAAGTAGTTAGTTTCCCCAGAGGCTTGGGTCCGAGGACCATGCAATGCCTAAGTTCTGTCTAACTCTTAGTTTTCAGTCTAAAGTAACTGGTTTCCCCAGAGACTTGGGTCTGAGGACCATGCAAGGCCTTGGTTCTGTCCAGTACCTAGTTCTTTGATTTTTAAGTAGTTCTAAGTAGTTAGTTTCTCCAGAGGCTTGGGTCCGAGGACCATGCAATGCCTAGGTTCTGTCGAACTCTTAGTTCATAGTCTGAAGTAGCTGGTTTCCCCAGAGGCTTGAGTCCGAAGACCATGTAATGCCTTGGTTCTGTTCAGTACCTAGTTCTTTGATTTTTTTGGTAACTTTCTTTAAGTAGTTAGTTTCCCCAGAGGCTTGGGTCCGAGGACCCTGCAATGCCTAGGTTCTATCTAACTCTTAGTTTTCAGTCTGAAGTAGCTGATTTCCCTAGAGGCTTGGGTCCGAGGACCATGCAAGGCATTGGTTCTGTCCAGTACCTAGTTCTTTGATTTTTAAGTAGTTCTAAGTAGTTAGTTTCCCTAGAGGCTTGGGTCCGAGGACCATACAATGCCTAGGTTCTGTCTAACTCTTAGTTTTCAGTCTGAAGTAGCTGGTTTCCCCAGAGGCTTGGGTCCGAGGACCATGCAAGGCCTTGGTTCTGTCCAGTGCCTAGTTCTTTGATTTTTTAGTAGTTTTAAGTAGTTAGTTTCCCCAGAGGCTTGGGTCCGAGGACCATGCAATGCCTAGGTTCTGTCTAACTCTTAGTTCATAGTTTGAAGTAGTTGGTTTCCCTAGAGGCTTGAGTTTGAGGACCATGCAATGCCTTGGTTCTGTCCAGTACCTAGTTCTTTGATTTTTTTGGTAACTTTCTTTAAGTAGTTAGTTTCCCTAGAGGCTTGGGTCCGAGGACCATGCAATGCCTAGGTTCTGTCTAACTCTTGGTTTTTAGTCTGAAGTAGTTGGTTTCCCCAGAGGCTTGGGTCTGAGGACCATGCAAGGCCTTGGTTTTGTCTAGTACCTAGTTGTTTGATTTTTAAGTAGTTCTAAGTAGTTAGTTTCCCTAGAGGCTTGGGTCCGAGGACCATGCAATGCTTAGGTTCTGTCTAACTCTTAGTTCATAGTTTGAAGTAGCTGGTTTCCCCAGAGGCTTGAGTCCGAGGACCATGCAATGCCTTGGTTCTGTCCAGTACCTAGTTCTTTGATTTTTTAGTAACTTTCTTTAAGTAGTTAGTTTCCCTAGAGGCTTGGGTCTGAGGACCATGCAATGCCTAGGTTCTGTCTAACTCTTAGTTTTCAGATTTTCTTCGCCGAGGAAGGGACCCTGTTCCGTTCTAGCCTCTTTAATTGGCGTACCCCTTCTGATTATGAGGCGTCCCCTGGACTAATCAAGTAATGCACCTTAACGCTTCGGTGCCTCGTCGTTAATGATGCGTCTCCTCATTAATATCCTTAGGGATTTACGAGGATCCAGCGGTGGATAAGCCCCTTGGAAATTGGGCAGAGTTATTGCCTCCGGAAATCTCT
Source organism: Quercus gilva (assembly GCA_023621385.1). NCBI lineage: Eukaryota > Viridiplantae > Streptophyta > Magnoliopsida > Fagales > Fagaceae > Quercus > Quercus gilva. The sequence continues at coordinate 55,116,786 of CM042480.1, read as the reverse complement.
CCTTGGGATTTTGTGCCGGTTGGCTCCCTCAATTTTCGCCTTCTATAAAAGGCTTGCTAGGACAACCTTTTTCATAAAACCTCACAAACACACTCGCCAACACACAATTCATAGGCTCTGCAAAAATAGCGGTTTGTGTCCCACAAAATGAGTTGGCCCTTGGAAAGGGCGATGACGAGGAAGCCTAGCCCCTTCCAAGAGCCAAGGATGGCATCCTGACCCTGGACGTCATGCTGGGGTTGGGGTAGGAGAAGGCTGAAGATCTTTCTTCTTTTCAACCTAATCGGAGGCGGACCCCTCTTCGCTGTTTGGAGGAGGATCCCGAAAGAACGTAACCTCCTTCCCCCGGACCTGGATCCGTCAGCCCTTTCAAGCTGGCAGTGATGGGTTTGGGAGGGAAACCAGGCGAAACCGAAAGGGGGAACCGTTCGGTGCCGCGACCCCTTCCCCCTCAACGTTGCCTTCCCTCCTCCATTTCCTCTTCTCTTGCTCCTCAACTAGCCTTGCCGGGCGTCTTTCCCTATAGTTAGCTTTAGAACATGCCTGCATGGGCATCAATTGTAAGATGTAACTTTTTCTTCATATATTAATAAAAAAGTAGATCCACTTCTTCTCTTTTATTTTTCACATTTTGTTGTTTCTTGTGATTATTGCCTTTTGAGTGAATGTTATTGCTGCACGCTGTATTGTTTTTCCTTTTTTTTATTTTTTTATTTTTTATTTATTTTAAGTGTGGTTCTTAGCCTTTTCACACCAACCATCACACTTGCTAGCGCACAAATCCTCCACACAGACAGCGCCAATTGTAAGGACTTAAAATGTGTTGGACCTAAACAATAAGATTTGTAGAGCGTGGGTAAAAGGACTAAGTACCAACAAAGCAAATAATGATCGGTTTGAGATTCATAGAACTAATAATCAAGGAATTTGACTAAGTGTTTAAGAGGATAATTACGATGACTTCGGCTAAAGGTTTATGAAGAAATTTTGTTCTCGGCCTAGTCCGAGGATCTAGTCCGAGGAATTCTTTGCTCAAAGCTGACATATGTAAGGGTTGTCCTTCAACACCCTGAAGATCCCTTTTTCGGTTCTTATCCTAATCGGTTTTTTTCCACCCCTCTCCTCCTTTTTCTTGATGGGGGTGCTATCTACTATATAGTCTTTTTTTTAGTTGATTTATACCATCCACTTATTAATCATCCAAGCTTATACTTGAGTGCCTATCCCATCAGCCACCTTTGCAGGCTTTCTGTTAGTTGAAGCAACCAAGGCATCACTGCTGGTTGGTCAACTCACCATTGATGTGATCAGAATGTAGGTGGAGTGCATTTAATGAGTGAGTGACAGCTCATCCTCGGATTATGCCCTTTCCTCGGTTTGGACCTTGGGCCTGATGTCCTTAGATGACTTGGGCATCGTTTGCTCATCCTCGGATTATGCCCTCTCCTAGGTTTGGACCTTGGGCTTGATGTGGAGTGGGCCGGGGTTGCCATAATATTTAGGGCCCCACAACTTCTAAACTCAATTTATTATATATATATATATATATATACAATATGATATGATATGATATGATGTCAATTCTAGTTACTATATGTGATTGTTTAACCATTAAGCATTCCTAGGCGTAGCTGTATAAACAAAGCAATATGTGAAATTAGATGTATAAAAACATGTTGATATTTGTCAACACAGATGTTTGTTAGAATAATAAATGTAACACTCAAGAAGAAAGTTTCAAATACTATGTAATAAATCTCACTACAGTACTCAAAGTAAAATACAAAAAAGAAAAAAGAAAAAAGAAAAAAGAAGTTGTCAATAAAAAAGTGTCTTGTTGTTACTTTTAACATTACACATACTTTGCAGTGCATAACACTTTTCACCAGGGGTGTACATGTGTTAGGTTGGATCAGTTAAGGAGTTTTTTAAATCTAACTCACCATGGTTGAGGTGAAAAAATCTCAATTTAGGATCTGTTTAGATATCGCTTATTTGCTGAAAACTGAAAACTTATTGCTTAAAATACTGTAGTAAAATACTTTTTAAAAAATAAAATACTGTTCACTTGTTATTGTTTACGTGTTTTTGTGCTTTGCCTGATCCATAAACAGTGCCATAGGACCAGCTAAAAAATGTGGACACAGCTTCAACACAGACACGTTGCTAAACAAACGCACACTCAATCAAACTTATCCAACCCACGTAGGTTGGGTGGATCGGATTAGACCCACGATTTGGACTCTTTATACAAACCTATAAGCTACAAGTTGAAAATGTTGCACGGATGGAAGACGAAACGTCAAGAAATCGAAAAGGAACTCTTCAAGTTGAACTTTTGCATCTCCATGTTTTTACTTTTTAGTTATCTTCACAGTTTGAATTTGAAAGACAACCTACCAAAATCATGCAAAATGTTTTAAACAAATCACCCTCCAATTGAAAAGTCGATGACAAATCTTACTAAATACATTGAACTTATAATACCTTCTAACCAAACTCCGTGTCAAACTCCAAGCTAGTTGGCTTTCTAGTAGTACGGCTCTAAATTAGATGTATAAAATCACACGCATTTTGTACACATTCGGCCCGTGAGTATATTTAATTATATATTTATTTCACTTTACTGTACTTATTTACATAATTTATTTATAAAATGAGGAATACTACGTCTATAACAATTTTACAACATTTTTATAACAAATTACAGGTGGTTAGTTGTTATTGGTTCAAATTTGAAACTAACACTAAGATTACTTTTTTGCCCCAACAACAACAACCAGTAACAGCCTGCCACTTAGAATTTGTTGTAAAAATATTATAGACGTAGCATTTCTCTTATAAAATCTAGTTGTTGTTTTTTTCTACGTAATCATAAAAGTAAATTATTCTGTACTGTGCATAAATTTTGTCTACTACCTTTATATATAAAAGCACTATGCTGCTACAGTACTTTGGTATGGTGCACTCAGCAATAGTGAAATTTTGGTGAGACATTTTTTTTACTTTTGAACGGTAGCTACAGTACCAATCGGCACTGTAGCTATAGTAGCTAATATTTTTTTTCAAGTCTTTCGTTTGTATGTTTTTTTCCTTACATATCTATATTGTTATATTGACACAACAAATTTCATAATATTTTCATAATTATTGAGGTGTCAATTTCTTATAAATCAAAATAAAATAATAAAATATGAAATTGTAACTAACCACAACTAAAAATAAATGTTTTGTGAAAAGCGGCAATGTCATTACAATGTTTTAGTACCGTTCATCCAATGTTTTTGCACTGTTTATCTACAGTGTCATTTTGGTAAGCCACTTTGTCTTTTTTTTAGTTTTGAACAGTCACTACAATTCCAAGCGGCACTGTAGCTATAGTTTTTTTTTTTTCACTCTTCCGTTTGTACTTTTTTTCCTTTTATATATATTGTTATACTGACACAACAAATTTCACAATTATTAAGATGTCAATTTCATTGCCGCTTTAGTATTTTAGCACTGTTCATTCAGTGTTTTTGCACTGTTCATTTACAGTGCCATTTTGGTGAGCCACTTTGTCCTTTTTTTTTTTTTTTAGTCTTCCGTTTGTACTTTTTTTTTTCCTTTTATATATATTGTTATATTGACAGAACAAATTTCACAATTATTGAGGTGTCAAATTTTTATAAGTCAAAATAAAATAATAAAATATGATACTGTGATCAACCACAACTGAAAATAAATCTATATATATAAAAGCGTGTATGCGCTAAATCATTGTAACTACAGTGCTTTGGCTTCATGAGCCACTTTTTTTTTTTTTTTCCCAATTTTTGAACAGTAACTACAGTGCCAAGTGGCACTGTAGTTACAATAGCTACAAATTTTTTTTTTTCGTTTTAAATATTTGTGTAAGCTGCTATATATATTGTTATACTGACACAACAAATTTCATAATTATTGACGTGTCAATTTCTTACAAGTCAAAATAAAATAATAAAATATAAGACTGTGACCAATCACAACTAAAAATAAATGTTTTGAGAAAATGTTACAACACTTATTGTGTAGTGCTTTTGGTTTATTCAATTGGCACAGTAGATACAGAGCCTAAAGTTTTTTTTTTCTTTCTTTCTAGTAATCGATTTGCAATTTTTTTTCTTTTAAATATTTATGTATGCTGGTGTATATATATTGTTATACTAACACAACATTTTTACAATTATTGACGTGTCAATTTCTTACGAGTCGAAATAAAATAATAAAATATGAGACTGAAACCAGCCACAACTAAAAATAAATGTTTTGAGAAAATGTTACAACACTTATTGTGCGGTGTTTTTGGTTTATTTAATTGGCACAGTAGTTAAAGTGCCTAAAGTTTTTTTTTTCTTTTAAATATTTATGTAAGTTGGTATATATATTGTTATACTGACACAACAAATTTCACAATTATTGACATGTCAATTTCTTACAAGCCAAAATAAAATAATAAAATATGAGACTGTGACCAACCACAACTAAAAATAAATGTTTTGAAAAAATGTTACAACACTTATTGTGTAGTGTTTTTGGTTTATTCAACTGGCACGGTAGCTAAAGTGCCTAAAGGTTTTTTTTTTTTTTTTTTCTTTTTTAGTAATCTGTTTATTTTTTTTTTCTTTTAAATATTTATGTAAGTTGGTATATATATTGTTATACTGACACAATAAATTTCACAATATTTTTACAATTATTCACATGTCAATTTCTTAAAAATAGAAATAAAATAATAAAATATGAGACTGTAACCAACCATAACTAAAAATAAATATTTTGAAAAAATGTTACAACACTTATTGTTATCACAATATTTTCACAATTGTTGAGATCTCAGTTTCTTATAGATCAAATAAAAAAAATGCTAAATCTACAACATTTTAACATTAATTTATATAGTGTCAAAGTTTTTTTTTTTTTTTTTTTCTTTTTTTTTCAGTTACCTGTTTGTGTTTTTTTTTTTCTTCTTTTAAATATTTATGTAAATTGGCATATCTATTAACTATATAAAAAAAAAGGCTCATGAATAGTATTTTTTTGGTTTATTCAATTAGTGAGACGCACTTTTTCTCTTTTTTTTTTTTTCCCTTCAAGTATGCCAATTAGTCTGAGCTTTGTTTTTGTTTTTTTGTTTTTTTAAGATCTTTATATGTTTACTTTGTACTTGCAATGCAAGTTTACATTGTAAATACACAAAAATGATTAATATTATACACATTTGCACAGAAAATGATAAATATTGTACAAATTTTGTAAATGTGTACAAAATTTGCCAATTTTTGTGTGTCTACAATATAAATATACATTGCAATTAAGTACAATGTATACATAGAGATATTATGAAAATGTTGTGACGCATGTGTCAATTCCTTATGGGTCTAAATAAAATAAAATAAAATAATAAAATATTATATCGAGATCTAGCACAACTAAAAATGTTGTGATATTTTGTTGTTATTATAATATATTCACAACTATTGAAGTGTAAATTATAGGTCAAAACAAAATAATAAAATATTAGACTGGGATCTATCACGGTCTTATATGATTGAGATTAACTTTTTATGACATAATTTTCAAAATTTTTAAAATTAATGTCTCTTTTGATTAATTTAAATTTATATGTATTTTAAAAATCAAATGATTTATCTCTTTATTTTGTGATACAAATAAAATCTAAAATTGATCATAATCACTACTTTTTTTTCCCATGGCTAGCACGTGCTACCTTGACTAGTATATATACAAACCCTAAAACAACAAGTCATTTACCAGATTGCACATAACACATTTTCCTTCTAACAATAAATCTGAAGAAAAAAGAATCCTTATTGGTAGCTTTCTCACTTCCCAACTAAATTCTCAAAGATGAAAGACTTCAATATAGCTAGAAGTGAGCTAATTAGTAGTTAAGGGTATGCTTCAAAAGATAGAACAGCTAGTAAAGCCAAGTTGTTATTGTTGTGCAGCTTGCAAACATCGAGAAATTATTATGTCTGCCATAGGCCTTAAGGAGTATATAATAATTTTTTGTAAGAAAAATATTAAAGTTATTACAAATTTCATTATTAAAAACTTACAAATTGATGTAGCAAAAATATAATTTTATTACTACTTATAAAGAACATAATGAACAGATGTTTAAATTAATTTCTTGTAATTAAAAATAAGTTAGTTTGTAAACCTTATATATTAAATCTTTAGGAAATTATATACGACGTCCACCTGATGGATTCCACTGCCTCTTAAAGGATGTGGTGTTTCTTTGAAGATCTAGACGGTAGTTTTTGAGACAGCACAACCATTGGTTTCTCATATCTATCGTACACATGTCTTGTATTAAATTAATACATAATGTAATACGCACGTTTATACTGCACTCCCCATTCATTTTGTAATATATATGTTTGTCTATATAAAGGCAAACCCCATGCAATTTTTACACATTGAATGCAATATTCACAATTCTAATAGAACTTTTGAGCCAACACCCATTACTCTGTGTTACCTCACAAAATACAAAGACAAGAAACACAAAGCAAAGTTGAGTTAATGGACCACCTAGCATTTTGGCTAATACTTCCCATCGTGTGGGCATGCATTCATGTGCTCACTGCCGCTCTGGGAGGCCGGAAGTCTGGCTCTTCCACACTTCCCCCAGGTCCCCGCCCTTTTCCGATCATCGGAAACATCCTGGAGCTGGGCAACAAACCCCATCAAGATGTTACCAAGCTCTCCAAAACCTATGGACCCCTTATGACTCTCAAGCTTGGGAGCTTAACAACCATAGTCATTTCTTCTCCAGACATAGCCAAAGAAGCACTGCAAAAAAATGACCAAGCCCTCTCCAGCCGAACGATCCCGGACTCTATCCAAGTATTTAACCACCCCCAAGTTTCAATGTCGTGGTTACCCGCGTTGGCTCGTTGGAGGAACCTCAGGAAACTTTCTGCCACGAAAATATTTGCTCCACAACAACTCGATGCCACACAAATCCTTCGACAGAAAAAGGTGAAAGAATTACTTGACCATGTTGACCAATGTTGCAGTGGTGGGGAAGTGGTTGATATTGGTCGAGTAGCCTTCATTACAGTACTTAATACCATATCAAACACATTTTTTTCCATTGACTTGGCACAGTATAGTTCAAATTTACAGCCCCAAGAGTTCCAGGACCTTATATTTGGTATCATGGAGCTTCTTGGAAAGTCCAACATTGTAGACTATTTCCCAGCACTTCGTTTAGTTGACCCGCAAGGTATACGGCAAAGGATGAAGAGTTATTTTACAAAATTGATCGGAATTTTTGATGGTATCATCAAGGAACGAGTACAATTAAGAGCTTCATCAGAGGGTTCTAAGGCAAGCAACGATGTACTAGATTCCTTCCTTAATCTTGCTGAAGAAGATAATTCAGAATTCAGCTGCGACGATTTCAAACGTCTGCTCCTGGTAATTAAAGACCTTTATTAACTTTGCTTCAAAACACTTAATTAAATTATTTTTTATTAAGTAACTTTAGAAGTAGAAGCGTAAAATGCAAGAGCATCCACAGCAAATGTGCCAAATGCCATTTGGCACACCAAACACAAAAACAGAGCTTTATCAGATGTGTTAAATGTGTCAAACTTTTGTAACATGCTACAGTAACATTGCATCTTTGACACGGTACGGACGAGAATGGCAAATATGTTTATTATTTTTTTATTCATCTTTCTCTCTCCTCCCATCACATCTCTCTCTCTGTCTGCAACACATCTCTCTCTCTCTCTCTCTCTCTGGTTCTCTCATTGCCTTCTCGCCACACCGATCTCATCATCACCGATATCGCCACGCCGGTTGCAAACTTCATTTTGTTCGCTGTGTGTCGTGAGTGAGATTTGCTCACTGTGGGTCTGGGTTTTGCCGTCGTGGGCATGGGTTTGTTGAATCGATGTTTAAGGCTTGGGTTTGAATGGGTTGTGGGTTGTGGGTCTTGGCTTTAGTGGTCAGTGGTTGCTGGGTGTTTGGGTGGCTTTAGATATTGGTGTGGTGGGTTTGGGGTGTTGTTTTGGTGGCTGTTTGGGTGGTTTGGATTGGTGGATGTTTGGGGCAGTGGGTCTTTGGGTGTTGGTTTGGATCGGTGTTTGGCCAGATCGATGGGGGTGGTAGCGCTTTGGACTTTTGGTAGGGGTTCGGGTGGCTGTGGGTTGTGATTTGGAGGTAGTGGGTTTCAATTTTGGGTCGGTGGGTTGGGATTTGGGTGGGGGGTGGTTGGTTGGTTCAATTTTGGTGATTGGTTAGTGGTGGTGGTGCCTGAGCTTTGGTGGTAGGTGGTTGTTGGTAGCTATTGTTGCGGCAGTGGAGGTTGTGCCGTTGTTGTTGTTGTTGATGATGATGATGATAGGGAGGAGTTAATATTATTTTAATATGTAGTAAATGTTATTTTAATGTATAGAATTGTAGGATAAAACATCTGATAAATAGAATATTGTAAAACGATGGGGTAAAATAATAAAGTAGGCTTTTGGCGTGTTAAAATGACATTTTTTATGAAGCATCTGTTACAGATACTCTTAATGTGGTGCTTTTTTTTTATTATACAAGCACCAATGAGTGCTCTTAGCAACTTAGCATTAATTTTTAGCCGCAGAAAAAATACTAATTAAGAGCATTATTTTTTGTCTTCATTAATAAACTTGGGCAAAGTGCTCTATAAGTCTAGCTCTCACACTATTTTGTATCAGGATTTATTTATTGCAGGGATTGACACAACATCAAGCACTGTTGAATGGGCACTGTCTGAGTTAATACATAACCCTGAAAAAATGGCTAAAGCCCGAGACGAGCTTAAAGAAGTTCTTGGGAAGGATTGGCTAGTTCAAGAAGTGGACATCTCAAAGTTCCCTTTTCTACGAGCAATAGTGAAAGAAACCCTTCGTTTGCACCCACCAGCACCTTTTCTAGTTCCTCACAAGGCTGAGGCTAATGTAGAAATGCGTGGCTTTATTGTGCCCAAAAATGCACAAATACTAGTAAATGTGTGGGCAATGGGACGAGACTCAAGCATATGGACAAACCCAAATTTATTTACGCCTGAAAGGTTCTTAGAACATGACATTGACTTTAAAGGAAAAAACTTTGAGCTAATTCCCTTTGGAGCTGGAAGAAGAATCTGTCCTGGATTGCCGTTTGCTAATCGGATGGTGCCCTTAATGTTGGCATCTCTTGTACATTTCTTTAATTGGAAGCTTGCAGATGAGATGAATCCAAAAGATATGGATATGAGTGAGAGTGAGACCTTTGGACTCACCTTACACAGGGCTAAGCCTCTCCGGGTTATTCCAACTAGAGTGTAACTTCTGTTATTTCTGTTTTTTAGGCAAGTGCATGTGCTTGAGTAGAATCGTTTAATGTTAGGATTTTCCACAAGCATTATTGTTCACCGTTGGTAGTAATCTTCTTGAATCGTCATGTTATGTGTTACAATAAATTTAAAAATAATATAATAATTGTTGAGAAACAAGGTGGACATGCAACTATGTTTATTCGATTAATGTCAATGTTCTTATATGCAACTTTTTATTTTTTTATTTTTATATATTAATGTTAATGCTAATTACTATATGTAGTGATCGTTTAACCCTCAAGCATTCCTGGGCAATTGGGACGAACAGAAACAAAGCAATATATGGAATTAGACGCATAACAATATGTTGATATTTGTTGATGCAGAAGTTTTGTCAGAATAATAAACACTCAAGTAGAATACAAAAAGAAGTCCTCAATAAAAGAGAGTTTTATTGTCACTTTCAACATTAAGCATATTTTGCTATATACACAACTCTTCACTGTTTCACACTTTAATTTTTTATTTCCTTACAGTTGCATTTTCATTCTAGCTTAGCTACAAGTTGAAAATGTTACATCAACATGGAAGATGAAAAGTCAAGAAATGCAACTTCTCTTAATGTAATAATGTTAACTCTTCCACTTCCGTGTTTTACAAAGAAAACATGCAAAATGTTTTAAACAAATCACCAACCAATTGCAAAAGTCGATGATAAATCTTCTAGTAGGGCGCTAAATTAGATGTATAAGATTACACTGTTATGTCCCAAGACCACGTGGAGCCAAGTGGTGTAGCTGCAACAGAAGGTGGCTAGAGAAAGAATTCTGATAAGGATAATGCCTCAAAATTAGTATCGTTTGAATTGTTATTTGAATTATTATTTGATTAGGATAAGGAGTTATCTTAGGATTGTCATTATCATTTAATAAGGAGCTATCGTGCGATAGAACTCCCTTAGGATTCGGTTATCTTTTGTATTTGAAATTCAGTCCAATTCATATTTAACGACAGCAAGAGGAAATAAGAGGCATGTAGAACTTTAATCCAAATTATCTCTCCCCCCCCCCCCCCCCCCTTTAATTTCTAGGAGGGTAGTTGCCTTGAACACGACTAAGTTATCCATCATTTAGCAGTTCACTGCATTTGGTATCAAAGCCAAATGGCAAACAACCCACCCCATACATGATCAACCACCAATGATGACCGAATGTTGGCCTTGGAGGTTAACAGCCACTCTATCTGGCAACAGGTTAAGTCTCAAAAAGAGGAGTTCGTTACTATGAAGGCAGGACTCGATGCTCTCACCGGTGCTATTGCCCAAATAAGTCGAGCCTTGGAAGCAAAGGGCATATGGATGGACGAGACCAACAACAACGATGACCGCGACAATGGTTCCATCAATCAGAATCATGAGATTGGAGAAAGTTCTGGAGGACAAAGTTGAGGCACTCAACACAGCAGCCTACAAACCAGATTTTCTCGCTTGGATTTTCCTTGCTTTGATGGGGAAAACCCAACATGATGGATTTACAAGGCTGAACAATTCTTTCACTATCAAAGAACCGAACTGAACAAGAAGGTGCTCTTGGCATCTTTTCATCTGCAAGATGACGCCTTGCAGTGGTACCAGTGGTATGAGCAGTCGCAGCCAAACGTGCAATGGGAGGAATTTACTCGAGCCCTGTGCATCCGTTTTGGGCCTTTCGACTATGAAGATTTTGATGAAGCTTTGGCTAAGATACATCAAACAGGTACTGTAACATCCCAGTTAGCCTTTAAAAAAAATAAAAAAAAAAAACTCAAGACCAGATTTTATTTTGGTTTCCCATGTGCGAAGCCCCACCTAACCCCACTACCCACTCCCTCTTATCTCTTTGATCGGCTCCTTTCTTCTCATTTCCTTCTTTTTCTTCTTTTTCATTTCCCCGTCTGGCAACTTCTCTTCACTCCTTCAAACTCTCTTGCCGACCCCTCCATTTCACCATTTCCACCATCATTTTTTTGGCAAGATCACCGGAAAATTGTTGAGAACCCATAAACATCTTTACACCTTTTTTTTTTAGGTAAAAATTTCTCATCTTTTTGGTGGGTTTTGCACTTTTTCTTGAGGTTATTTTTATCTAAGTTTTAATAATGATGCCATGTGATTTATGAGCATTGAAAGTGATATTTATGTGTTTTTATGTATGGGTTTTGTATTGGTGGAATTAATTGATGAGTGGGTATAAATTTTGTGCTATTGATGACTACTTAAGGTTTATGTATGATGGAAAAATTTAGGGGTTTTAAGTTATAACATGTGATGGTTGGTGAATTTAATTTTTCCATTGCCATTGGGTTTATTTCGAGTTAGTTGAAGTTCTAAATTTCTTGTCTTGGAGGATATTATGATTTTGCTTTCATGGGTCTCATAATGATGTAGTGTAAATTTTATGGAAGCTAGTCATGATGTTGGAGATGATATTAAATGGGTTAACTCTATAATTTGGAGTTTATGCCTTATGAATCAATTTGTTGAGGAACTATGGAAATGGAATATATTATTATTGATGATGTTAAATACTAGGTTTGCTTAATTAAGTGATTATTTCGCAATTCCTAAATTGTGGCTAGATGCAATTTCAAGCTCTATACTAATTGTGATAGGTTTACTTGATATTATTTAGGTTCTAGCTAATCTCCTTGGAGCTTGGAGAATTAGGATTTTGTGGTTGCGAGGTAAGTAGCTTTTTAATGGGATTTTTGAAAAATAACATGAATGTTGTTTTGGGTTAGACACATTTTTAGAAATTACCTATGGAAATTATATTTTCCTAAAAAAACTACTGTGTCGTAACCTTAATATATATATATATATATATGATTGTATATGAAAATGCATCATATTTGGTATTGCATTTGGGGAAATGTATGAATTGTTGATATGGAAAAATGAGCATCTTTTATTTAATCTTTGATAGGGAAATCATAGATTTTATGGTATAGTAGAAAATTTAAAGATGCTTATCTTATCTTATTATGTGGGAAATTGATAGAAAATCTCTTGACAAGAATGAAGTTAAAAACCTTACAAACTTTGTAGAAGTTAGATTATTTAAGGTTTTCTAAAACTACCTGGATATGAACTATGTGTTTCAAAGTAATGTAACTTGTGAGTTTAAGTGGTTTTAACACCATGCCATAAGTGATTTTCCCGGTGATCACCCAATTTGGTTTTTGTGGTCTTTGTGACAACGAAATCACGTTTATGTCAGTGCTCTTTCACTTTGAATGACGCGTTCTTCCCTGTTGTCTATGGGGGGAAGAGGATTCCTTGATTATGTGTGGGTGAGGCTGCTGCTCATGGGGCCAAGAGACCACATGCAAGAGAGGTCCTATTTGATGCGCTCTCTCTGCTGCCCATGGGGGGAGAGAAAAACCTTGAGGGTATGGGTGAGGCTACTGTCCATGGGGCCAAGAGTCTACATACCAGAGAGGACAATATCATGCCAGTTGTGAATGGGTGGATCTCCTAAGCGGTCTATGTGATAGTGTGGTATATTTGAGATAAGTTACCATATGTTAGATTTTATGGCTTTGGAATTATATTGTTATTGCTCACAGATTGTAGTATATGGTTTCAAGATATTTACTTTGAGGAACTTGTATTTTATTATTAAATCTTTCTTGTCATATTATTATTATTGAAGATGAAACTTGCATTTCCCCCACCCCTATTAAATATGCTACTTACTGGGCTCTATCTCATTCCATCATTTTATAACCTTTTCAGAGTAGGCAACAGTCTTTTGAGACAGCTTTTTGATGGCTAATAGTAGATAGGCTAACTTCTGATGGAAGCTGAACTTTTGTAATGGGTATATTAGATGGTGTAAATCTTAGAATAGGCTTGACTCATTCTTTTGTATATTAAGTGGTTGTGATGTTTTTCCACTGATGGGACAAGCTGATGATATGTAATTAAAACTCAGACTTCTATTCTTTTGTGGCCAATGTTCCTTGTAACTATTGATTAGAGCTCTGACTTACTTTTAGAGTATATTCAATGGAATTATTATGATAACTCTTGACTTTGGTACTTGTTATGATTTTGTGGATTGGTTTGTCAAAAAGGAAAGATCTACAGGTACTTTGAGACAACGTTCTCATGCTTTGGACCCTTTTGGGTTCGGCGTGTGACAGGTACGGTGCGTGAGTATCAAATGCAGTTCGAATGATTGGCTGCTCGTGTCTGTCAATGGCCCCAACGAGCATTGGTGGGCAGCTATGTGGGCGAATTGAAGGAGGAGATACGGACAGAAGTGGGCTGCAGCTATGTGGGCTATAGGAAGATAAATTTAGAGGCTGAAGCGGACATCTTCCATAGCAGCACCACCTAAATATTTTCCATCACAACCACCACCATATAAACCTTCTCTGCTTCCCACACCAACACCAATTAAACCTGCAACACCACCCACATCTGGGGTTTGACCTTCAAACCCAACATTCAAGAAACTTTCATGGGTGGAAATGCAAGCTCGAAGAGAGAAAGGCTTATGCTACAACTACGATGAGAGATTTGGTTCAGGGCATCGATGCAAGAGACAGCAAATATTCCTTTTAGAGATAATGGATGATATGGCAGAACATTTGGAAACAGTGGAGCTCGTCCAAGGAGAAGAAGAACAGTCAACCCCAGAAATTTTGCTCTATGCCTTATCAGTTGTCAACACACCCCAAACAATGCGAGTTACTGGCATGATTCATGGAAGGAAGTTACACATCCTTATTGATAGTGGCAGCACCCGTAACTTTATCAGTTTAAGATTTGCTAAGCGTATGAATTGTTGTAAGGCGTCGGCACCAGTTTTCCAAGTCATGGTGGCCAATTGAGAAAGACTACGATGTGATGAAATTTATCTGGCAGTACCATTAGAGATTCAAGGCTACAAATTCAAAACCAATATGTACTCGCTAGATTTACAAGGGTCTAACGTCGTGTTGGGTATACAGTGGTTGCAAAGTCTCGGGCAAGTGTTACATGATTGGCAGCGTCTCACCATGGAATTTTGGTGCAAGAATGAAAGGTTTGTTCTCCAAGGAGAAGGCATAGAAACGATGGAGCACCAGTCTTTGCAATCTATTGCAAGACTTGCATCAAACAATGTCAAGTTTGGTGTAATGTAACTTTTGGGAGGTTCCATAGAAGTTAATCTCACTGAGCCATCTAGGGACCAAGCAATTGCCTTGGATGCACTCTTGCAAAAATATCAATCAGTATTTCAGGCACCCATCATACTACCACCACCCCATAGGCATGACCACCGTATTCCTCTAGAGCCTGGAAGTGGCCCAGTGAGTGTGCAACCCTACAGGTATCCACACATCCAAAAGAATGAGATAGAAAAGGCTGTCAAAGAGATGCTCTCCACTGGAATTATACAGCCAAGTACCAGCCTTTTTCTTCTCCAGTTTTCTTGGTTAAAAAAAAAAAAGATGGCTCATGGCACTTTTGTGTGGATTATAAGGCTCTGAATCATGTAACAATGAAGGATCAATATCCAATCCTGGCCATAGACGAGTTATCGGATGAATTGCATGGTGCTACATGTTTTAATAACCTGGATCTTAAATCCGGATATCACCAAATCCGAGTGCAGCTAGAAGATGTACACAAGATAGCATTTCGCACTCATGATGGCCATTATGAGTTTATGGTCATGCCACTTGGCCTTACAAATGCGCCAGCCACATTTCAATCCTTAATGAATGATATTTTTCAATCACTACTATAACGGTATATCCTAGTGTTCTTTGATGACATTTTGATTTATAGTAAAACTTGGAATGAGCATCTATTTCACTTAGATATTATTCTGGGCACCTTATTGAAGCATAAATTATATGTTAATCACTCGAAGTGTCTAATTGGCCAAAAAGTAGTAGAATATTTGGGCTATGTTATTAGTGCTACAGGAGTGGTTGCAAACCCACAAAAGATTCGTAGCATGGAGAGTTGGCCGATCTCTACTCATACCACTACCTTACGCGAATTCCTTGGGTTAACTGGTTACTACCAGAAATTCATCAGTGGCTAGGGTACCATTACTGCCCCACTCACGCAATTGCTAAAGAAAGATGGTTTTTGCTGGTCTGACACAGCTAAGAAGGCCTTTCACACCCTCAAACAAGCCCTGATCCAAGCCCCAGTGCTTATGCTGCCTGATTTTTCCAAACAGTTTATGGTAGAAGCCAATGCCTCAGGCACTGGTCTTGGTGTTATTCATATGCAAGAAGGCAAACCAATGGCTTATTACAGCAAGGCCATCTCCAGGAAAGCTTTGGGTAGATCAACTTATGAAAAAAAACTCATGGCCATTATTCTTTCTGTCAACCAATGGAGAAATTATTTGGTGGGACGGAGGTTTCGCATTCGAACTAATCATCGGAGTTTGAAATACCCCTTGGAGCAGTGTATTTCCACTATGGACCAACAAAAATGGATTGTGAAGTTAATGGGATATGACTATGACATTGAATATCGTCCTGGTCGTGAGAATATGGCAACTGATGCTCTTTCTCGTTTACATGGCGAACTTGTGTCCATCACCTACCCGTAGCCCACTTGGTTGGCAGATATTCAATGTGAAGCCCAAGCTAATTCGAAATTAATAGCCATGCAAGAAGTTTTGTCAAGGAATCCATCCAATAACAACGGGTATGAAGTTCGAGGTAAGCAGTTGTGGTTTAAGGGTTGTTTGGTTTTGCCTCAAAACTCTCAGTTCAAGAATGCCTTGCTCCGCGAATTTAATGATACTCCTATTGGAGGACATTCTAGAATTTTTCACACCTACAAACGAGTTGCTGCCAGCTTCTATTGGGTCGGCATGAAGAAGGATATTCAAGATTATGTGCAGCATTGTGATGTTTGCCAACGCAACAAAAATGACTCCTTAACCCCGGTCGGACTAATACAACCATTACCAATCCCAGATCGTGTGGAAGGATGTGTCCATGGATTTTATTGAGGGTCTTCCATCTTCAAATGGCTTTTCTGTGATCCTTGTGGTGGTGGATCGTTTATCCAAATATGGTCACTTCATTTCCTTGAAACACCCTTACACAACAAAGGGAGTGGCAGAGGTTTTTCTCAAAGAAGTCGTGCGCCTCCATGGCATGCCACACTCCATTGTTTCTGATAGGGATCCTATATTCACAAGCCAATTTTGGTTGGAGTTCTTTTGGCTACAAGGCTCTGAATTACGCATGAATTCTGCCTATCATCAGCAAACTGATGGACAAACGGAAGTTCTTAATCGCTGCCTTGAGACATATTTGCGTTGTTTTGCCAGCTCCAAGTAGAAGCAATGGCTGTAATGGCTGCCATGGGCTGAATATTGGTATAACACCAGTTACCATACTGCCACTTGTATGACTCCTTTTGAGGCGATTTAAGGTCAAGCTCCAGCCACCATTCATAACTACGAACATGGCACTACAGCGGTTGAATAGGTGGAGGCATCATTGAAAGGTTGGGATGAGATACTGAAGCTTTTGAACAAAAATTTGGTGACAGCCTAGCATCGGATGAAACTTAATGAAGATCGACATAGAAGCGAGCTAGAATTTATGGTTGGTGATTATGTATATCTCCGCCTTCAACCTTTTCGTCAGATGTCTATTCACACTCGTGGACACATGAAGCTTTCCTTGCAGTTCTATGGCCCATATCAGATTGTGGAATGATTGGGCAAGGTAGCTTATCGGTTGGCACTTCTAGATCATTCTCGGATTCATCCAATCTTTCATGTTTCTCTGCTTAAGAAGAAATTGGGTGCTTTGGACCGCGTTGCTACGAAACTACCCCTAATGAAAGATGGTGGTCACTTGCAGCTCGAACCTGTTAGGATATTGGATTTTCGCTAGCGCCAAGTAAGGAAGAAAGTCCTTCAAGATGCACTGGTGCGTTAGTCCGGAACAGCAGAGGAAGAGGCTACTTAGGAATCTTTTTTGGACCTCCAGCAGTAATTTCCTCATTTGAATCTTAAGGACAAGATTCGTCTCCTAGGAGAACGGAATGTTATGTCCCAAGACCACGTGGAGCCAAGTGGTGTAGCTGCAACAGAAGGTGGCTAGAGAAAGAGTTCTGATAAGGATAATGCCTTAAGATTAGTATCTTTGGAATTGTTATTTGATTAGGATAAGGAGTTATCTTAGGATTGTCATTATCATTTAATAAGGAGCTATCGTGCGATAGAACTCCCTTAGGATTCGATTATCTTTTGTATTTGAAATTCAGTCCAGTTTGTATTTAACAACAGCAAGAGGAAATAAGAGGCATGCAGAACTTTAATCCAAATTATCTCCCTCTCCCCCCCTTAATTTCTAGAAGGGTAGTCACCTCGAATATGACTAAGTTATCCATCATTTAGCAGTTCACTGCATACACCCATTTTGTACACATTTGGTATATGACTATATTTAATTATACATTTATTTTCAGTTCGTTGTACTAATTTACATAATTTGTTCCTATTCATAGGATCCGTTTGTATTTTTATTTATAGAATCTCCTCTGGTTGTTTTTTTGTTTACATAATTACAAAAGTATATCGTTTTGTACAATAGTTATGCTTATAAAGAACTTTTGATGTCGTTATGCTTATAAAGAACTTTTGATGTCCATATGTTGAACATGATAGCATGCTATTACATTTAACCTAGTCAGGGCCAGCTCCACATTGTGTCCAAGGTTGTCACAGGACCACTGACTTGGAAAATAAAATAATGACTATTTTCTATGACTTTTTTATTCTTAAAAAAAATTTGTGACTACCCTAAATTTTTTAGGCTCAATATAATAAAACTTTGATCAAAGTTTGGCAACAAACTTGATTGTAGTCTTATAAATTAACGTTACAACTCTATTCGATATTTTTTTTTTATTGGATATAAATTTTGACAAATCCCTACTATTGGATTACATTTTTTTTTTTTATTCTCCATACTTACAAAAATTTCAAAAAGATCAAAGATTAATAACTATGTTATCAATCAAATGTTTAAATTTCAAATTTTTGTAATTTAAAATTATAGATAAAAAATAAGTTATGGATCGAATAGTAAATAATATCCAATTGACATGAATTTTGACATGTGTTTTAAGAACATAAAGAATATGCAATTCGATGATTAGATTTTCAAAATATGTAGTCATATTAATCTGTTTAATAAGAGTTGTAACTTTTTACTACAACTAAGTTTGTAGCAAAAATTTGTTCTTAAACTTTGGTTTCCTTAACAATATATTACGTATTTACAAAAAAAAAAAAAAAAAAAAAAAAAAAAAAAAAAATACTGCCCAAGAAATTTTTTATTAAAATAAAAATCTGAAATAGATGTAGCTTGCAGCATTAATAATGAAATTATCATATAACAATTTCAAAAAAAGAAAATTCGTAGAAGGAAATTGTAAGACTTTATGTATTTGCATTTTTTTTTAATCAATATATGAAGTTCTCTTTTTATTAGATTTTATATAATTTAAGCTTTTTTAATGACCACTTTGGAAAAAAATATTGGAACCGCCACTGAACCTAGTTAATATATTTTGGATACTACAAATTATTTAGTTTTTGTTTGTTGAAAGTATATGGTTTATGATTAAAAGAGGGATTAGTTCCCTAGGATCGCTTCTTTGCCTACTTCAAGGTCACTTGTGTTTATTACCTCGGAGTTTCAATGTTGGTGGCATACCTAGAACTTTGCGGGAATTGTTTGGGGTGACATTTCCCCTTATGACCCACAAAGATGGGCCTAACCCATTCTTTCAATTATGAGCTTTCAAGCCCTTTGGACCTTGACCCAGAATTGAACTCAAGCGCCCACACATATACTATATATAAAAGGATTCCCCTTTTTCAACTAGACTTTTATGTGGTCCAAAAATATCATCTTTAGGATAACTTCATTTAGAAATAGAGTCATAAATGTCAAATAACAAATTTCATTTTGAATTCAAAAAGTAAACCCATAAAATTTAGGATTTTTTTTTCCTTCACGTTTAAAAAAAAAAAAATTACAGTTACTACTTATATCTAAAGTTTATCCGTTTTATTTGTTTGAAAAAAAAATATATATATATATTTATAAATTATAATAGATGCAAATTATTAATCTTTACCTAAAAAAATAGAAGAGCATATGAGTAAAATCAAGTCATCACTAGATCTCATATAACATGTTTTTCTTTTAAAAGAAAATATCTGAAATGAAAACATACGTAGTGGCAACTTTCTCACTTCTCAGTAAAATCCTTGAAGATGAAAGACTTCTATGAAGTAACATGAGTAGTTAAGGGTACGCTTAAAATGACAAAATTTGACTACAAAATTAGTTGTAGTCTAACACATGGCATACTATGATTGGTGAAGAATAAAGAAGAATACAAAAAGTAGAACAAAAGTTTTTTGTATTCAATTTGAATTAACTTCTTAAGGCTATGTGTTGCAAGAAATTTAAAATGCATATAATAATTGTTGAAAAACAAAGTTGAACATGCTGTTAGGTTCTAAATGTTTAGAACAATTGGCAAATCATGAACACAAACTTATCTAGATATAAATCTTAGAGTCTATATGTTTTATTAGACAATGCTCAAGGTGATTCAAGTCAAGATTCAAGAACATACAAGCTGTAGGAAGAAGACTTCATTTTCTGCCTGGTTCAATCAATCGAAGAACAGGCTCGATCAATCGAAAATCGTATCTGCAGAATTTTAAGTTAGACCAAACAACAGCTTAAGCCCATTAAGGATAAGGGTTTTAGATCTACTTCTCCCACTATATAAAGGAAACCTTAAGCCACGTTTTTTAGACTGAAGAGAGATAGAAGAGAGTGCCTCTTTTGTATCTAGGGTTTTATACCAAAACCTCTTTGTTGCTCTTGTTGCTCATATTGCTGTTTATGTGAATCTCTTATGAGATCTTTGAGTAGCTTTCCTTCACATAGACTTAGGGTTATCAAGTAGGAGATTACTTCAACATCTTGATGATCATTCAGTTGCTGCTATAAGAGCTTAAAGAAACACAAGCGAGAGTGCTTATACTTGTGGAGAATCTAAGAAAGAAGGAGTCCGTAGATTTGGAGTTTGCACGTGGTCGTGTCAGTAAGTTCTACTAGTGGGTAGCAATAAGAAGTTGAGCGTAGGGGCTTGTAAGTCTTATTGTATGAACTTCGATTCTTTCATATAGTGGATTTAAGTTTACCTTAAGAATAGCTAGGTCAAATCCTCCCTAGGTTTTTTACCGGTTTAGTTTTCCTGGGTCATCATATCATTATGTTATATATATTTCTGCTTCTTTGCATGATATGATTGTTTAAATGTGATAACCTAGATTTGAAATTTGGACTAAGTAATAACTTGGCTTGTTAACTAGGTTAATCCAATTATTATTTAAGAGGTCTAAATTCCTAACAAATGGTCTCAGAGTGGGTAGCTCTTTTGTTTTAGATCTTTTGATCTAAGAGCTGATCCTTGACCCCTGTTGTCATGGATAATTTGAAGTGTCTTTCTGATCATGTTTCTGTTCATGCTTTTGTTGATTTTATTGATGCTTGTGAAACCCTTCGTAAGGAATTATTGAAATCTATGAAAATTGCTAAGAAATTCAAGGAATAGTTAAAATTGGCTAATCTTGAAAAAGAGGATTTGATTGTGAGATTAGATGAGTCTAATAAAAAGAATGAATTTTTCAGAAATCAAATTTCCTCTCAAGATGAGAAGATGAAACGCTTGGAACAAGAGTTAGTTGAATCTAAAGCTAAAATTGAAAATTTGACTAATACCAAGCCTGCTGATGATAACAAATGTGTTTCTGTTTCTCTTAAGTCTAAAGCTGAAAAAGTTTATATCCCTCCTTTCAAGAGGAATAATAAAGAAGATGCTTATTTTGCTAGGCTAGATAAAGGTAAAAGTTCTGATGTAGACGCTGAAGTTTTTAAACCTATGTCTAAACCTACTGTTAGAGAGCATAATAAATCTGTTTTTGTGCCTACCTGTCACCTTTATGGTGTTGTTGGTCATATTAGACCAAATTGTTCTTTGTTGAGGCAAAAACCAAAATCTGAGAGTAGATTTGTTGTTAGGAATACTGATGTTCCTAAATTTGTTCCTGTTTGTCACTTTTGTGGTGTCTCCGGTCACATTCGTCCTAATTGTCATAAGTTGAAATTTAAGCATTCTGTATTTCAATCTAGGATATGTGATGATATTTCTCCTGCCATAAGTCCATATAAATTGTTTCATATGCTTTTGAAAAATTTAAGCTTGTTGGCTTGTGAAAGGAATTTGTAGGATTTCAGTCTTTTTCAAAAGATTGGTGTAATCCCTTAAATACGCTATGCTTCTCATGGATTTTCACATACAAAGCCGAAGTCTCGTGCTATATGGGTGAGAAAAGATTCTCTAAGGTGAGTGTTGCTGACTTGTCCTTGTTTTAATTCTTTCTATTGTTTGTGGACATGTTTTGTTTCTGTTTTTGGTTGTTTTGTTTTTTTAAGTTGTTTTAAAAAAAAAAAATCCAAAAACATTGAAAATTTTCAAAAAGACAAAAATATTTTATTTTGTCTTGTTTTATTTTTTTTGAGGATTACATGAATTATGATATCTCTCTTGATTTAGAACATGCTTGACATTGTGGTGAAACTTAAATAGTATGCTAAGCTATTTCTGATTTTGTGTGAGTATGTACTAGTTTGTACACGTACTCAAGGGTTAATTAAGAAATTGATATTTCTTGTTTGTGTACCCTCTATAGCTTAGTTAAGCATTGTCATACATTGCTTTTGCATTGTTCATTTAGCATAATATGTGCTTTTTTGTTTTTGTTCATAAATTTTTTTTAAAACCAAAAAGATTTTTGTGTTTTGTATTATATCTTGGATTTATAATCAAGGATTGGCCATATTATCTTTACATAACAAGTTTATGTACCTTGTTTGGTTTAAATGAGCTTATTTGTTGCACTTTACTAGTTTGAGCTTTGTAGTGCATGTTGTGTGGGAAAGATATTTATAGTTTTTGATCACTTTGTCTTGATCTTGAAATCACATGCCTTTGATTGTCAGACTTGATCCTTTTGAGAAAGACATAAATAACCATCTCACCACTGTTCACTAGCCAATCATGAACACCTTAGTGCATAGCGTAAGATTTTGTGCTCGAGAAAGTGTAGCACATGCACAAAAAGAACATAAGGTATAGCCTCGATTTACTTGCTTAAAATTGGTGTGTACATTATTGGGCTTAAAGCTAAATCAAATAAATAAAATTGGTGTGTACATTATCCCGGCTATTTAATAAGTTTCTGAACAACTAAAATTGGTGTGTATATTATGAGGCAAATCAAGAAACTTACATGATTGCAAGCTTATGATCTAGGAAATGCGAGAGTTATATGATGTAACTCTTTAGGTGATAGTCTCTTTCAAATTCTATGTGATGAATTTTGTAGACTTTGTGTTTGATTTCTATTCACGTATCACCTCACATGTATCTCAAGCTTTTGCTAGTTGCACACACTACACAAGTTACTCTTTACTAAACTTGGTACATTGTATTGTGTGATCTTGTTGTGGCCATCCAAGATTAAAAGTTCCTTTATTTTGATGCAAAATGTGTTCAGTTTTTAAGTTTTTGACCAAATTTTTTTTCATGCATCATTTTTGTGTTTAGAATTCACATGCATTGCATTGTTTTTGTGTCCATTTCGCAGTTTTGCAGTCATATCTCTCATTATTTTCATACATAGCATACACTTTGCTAAATTGGGTACTCAACTTGATTTAAAAATTGATTGATTAATTTTTGAGTTTTGTACATTCTAGTATATGCTATTTTAATGTGTGAATTGCAGAAAATATTTTTCTTTAGAGATATGATGGATAATCAATGTGCAAATATTTTCTCTACTCATGCAACTGTTTATGGGTCATCTAGTGTCAAGTTTGCATTTATTGAAAGAGAGAATATTTTTTTTTCATGTGTATCCTCACCTTATCAACTTATTTTTTAAGTTTGGTTTGTGTGTCTTTATTTTCCCCACCTCCTAATTTTTCCCCAAAATTGTTTTTCCTAAAACTTGTTTTGTTTTTCCTATTTTTATAGGGGGAATTGTTGCTCTTCATAGGGGGAGTTGTCTCTATTTTCTATAGAGTTGAATTATTTTGTCCCTTTGATTCTCTATTTTCTCTTATCCTCTGTCATGTATGTTTGAGTTGTCTTTGTCAACACGTGACAAAAAGGGGGGAGAAATAGTTGAAATGTGGGAATCATGTTTGTTTTGTTTAGGGGGAGTTGAATTTGTTTTTGATAGGGGGAGAAAATAAATTTTTTATGTATCTAACTTAGGGGGAGAGTTAGTTTGCATATTTGTTGATTTACTATTTTGCTGTCACACATGCGTTTATGTGTTTTGTTTAGTGTTTTATGAAATATACATGTTGATTCAGTTGAGCTGCTGTCTACACTTGCAACTGATGGATAGTAGTTAGGTTGAATTTGTTGAAATGAGCATTTTATTGTATTGGGTTGTTCTTGTATTTGAGCATTTCATTTTGTATGAAAGTTTTGTTACGAATTGCCAAAGGGGGAGTTTGTTAGGTTCTAAATGTTTAGAACAATTGGCAAATCGTGAACACAAACTTGTCTAGATATAGATCTTAGAGTCTATAGGTTTTATTAGACAATGCTCAAGGTGATTCAAGTCAAGATTCAAGAACATACAAGCTGTAGGAAGAAGACTTCATATTCTGCCTAGTTCGATCGATCGAAGAACAAGCTCGATCAATCGAAAATCATATCTGCAAAATTTTAAGTCGACCCAAACAACAACTTAAGCTCATTAAGGATTAGGGTTTCAAATCTACTTCTCCCACTATATAAAGGAAACCCTAAGCCACGTTTTTGAGACTGAAAAGAGAGAGAAGAGATTGCCTCTTTTGTATTTAGGGTTTTGTACCCAAACATCTCTGTTGCTCTTATTGCTCATATTGCTGTTTATGTGAATCTCTTGTGAGATCTTTGAGGAGTTTTTCTTCATATAGACTTAGGGTTATCAAGTAGGAGATTACTTCAGCATCTTGATGATCATTCAGTTGCTACTATTGGAGCTTCAAGAAACACAAGCGGGAGTGCTTGTACTTGGGGAGAATCTAAGAAAGAAGGAGTCCGTAGATTGGGAGCTTGCACGTGGTCGTGTCAGTAAGTTCTACTGCTGGGAAGCAATATGAAGTCGAGCGTGGGGGCTTGTAAGTCTTATTGTATGAACTTTGATTCTTTCACATAGTGGATTCAAGTTTACCTTGAGGATAGCTAAATCAAATTCTCCCCAGGTTTTTTACCAGTTTGGTTTTCCTGGATTATCATATCATTATGTTACTTATATTTTCGCTGCTTTACATGATATGATTTTTTGATTGTGATAACCTAGATTTAGAATT
This sequence comes from Quercus gilva, assembly GCA_023621385.1. Lineage (NCBI taxonomy): Eukaryota > Viridiplantae > Streptophyta > Magnoliopsida > Fagales > Fagaceae > Quercus > Quercus gilva. The sequence continues at coordinate 55,091,951 of CM042480.1, read as the reverse complement.
TGGACTAAGTAATAACTTGACTTGTTAACTAGGTTAATCCAATTGTTGTTTAAGGGGGTCTAAATTCCTAACACATGCAACTTTGCTTATTCTATTAATGTCAATGTTCTTAGATGTGATCTTTTAACCCTTAATCATTCCTGGGTAATATGGACACACAAAAAGGCCATATGTGCAATTTTAAATTAGATTTATACGAATGAATTGACCTTATATGCCTTCTGAGTTATCTAAAACCAAACGTCGTGCTAAATGCTGATTCCATGATTGTTGGTATCCTAGTATAGCATCCATCCCTGGATCTTGTTACCTATATGCTAAATTCCCTGTATCGATAATAATGCGATAGTTGAAATCAGATCTGTTAGTTATTAGCTAAACAATTTACTTATTTTTTAAAAATGGTAAGTCTATAGATATGTGAGACAGAAAACTTTCAAATTAAATTAGAAAAAACCAAGATTTCAGATTAATTTGTCACACCATTTTGTTATATTTATAAATTTGATAGTTACAATAAGGGATTTGAAAAGTGGATATTTCTGTTGAAAATACAAGAAAATATTAGTTGAACAACAAGACTTTTGCTACGCACAAGTTATTGCATCCTTAAATGATAGGATTTAAAATATAATCTCCTTTTTTAACTATGTATGTACTCTTGTAAAATACTCTAGCACTAACTATGTTGTTTAGTAAAAAAAACTGTGTGGTTGAGTACGGAATAGAGGAGAAAATTTGAATAATAATTCTCCTCAAGAAGAAGATTAGACAATACCACTAAATTACAAGATTATGAATTCATTTAATTCTTAAATGAGTTCTTGACATATAAAACATTTGCTTCTGGTGGATATTAATAAATATATATATATATATATATATATTTTATAGAAACAATAAATACTTATTAATTAGTTCAATTTCCTAATTCTGGATTAGATGCTTACATAATAACATGTTACAAGCATTATTCAAATAATAAAACGCAAGTGACAAGCATTCCAATCAGATCACTAAAATCACATTCTAGTAACGCGTCAAAGATATTGTTTAGGACATTATTGTTGTACCGAATCTGATCCAAATCATTCTTTAGTGGGACTCGTAACAAGTCAACTTTTGTGACACCAATTTGATTTTCTATTGGTGAAGGCCTATATATATATATATATATATATTTAAATAAAAGGTTCGTTGTTATTATTTAGAGTTGAATTGTAGTTTGTACGCTAAAGGGATAAAATATTTTGTTCTATGAAGTGGTTAAGATGAAGGAGCGCGAGTCTTTTTCACGTTATCACGTATGGTTGTAAATTTATAATAATATTTGGGCTTGGCACATAAATCTCTTTTATTATTATTATTATTAGTCGCTAACCCCGTGCATCGATATTGAAAAATAGATTTAATCTTTCTTTTATTCTATTATATGTCATGTATATATAAGTGTGTTTAGGTCTATTGATAGAGAGCAATCATATAAACAATCGCAGTAGAAAATTTTCTATTAATAGTAAAATTTGTGTATACATAAATTACAGTTTCATGTAAAGTGTACATACACATGCTCTATGCTTCTAAGGAAGGAAACATCACAAACCCTTTACATATGTGGGTTAGATTTAAAACAAACTACATATATTCCAAGTTTGATAAGCCAACTCAATGGTAGAAAAATGTTCCTTATAAAATTAGATAGTAACATATTTTACAAAAGGAGGCAATTCTTTGTAACTCTATCTTGCTGCTCATATTTTGCAATATGCAACAAAGTGATTTATCTATCTAGGTACAATGGGCAATAGCATTGGCTATTCTTAAGCACAATTCAATACTGACAAATGAGATAGAAAAGAAAAGAAAAAGTAACATAACAAATACAAAAAATACCACTGTTCCAGCCCTCCAAAACTCCATAAACAAAACTCTTTCCTAGCCCAAAAATATAAAAAGTTCCCATCTTTCCCACAAATCGAAGAGGGCTGAGACCACCAACAACTCCCCATAGCAGTCAGACAAACCTCTCAAAGAAACCCGAAGAAAGCATGACCAAAAACATATAAAGCTTCCTCCTTTTTCTTATTGAACCAAAAAACCTAGCAAAGGCAGTTCCTTTTCAAATTCACTCTCAAAAACCAACAGAACAAAATAGCAAGAACATATACAACAAAGCAAGCAGCAAGGCATGGGAGCAAAAGTAAAAAAGGAGATATGAACAAAAAGCAGGGTAAAGAAAAGAAAAGAGAAAGAAGCAGAGATGAATCAATAACATTCCCCCACTTCATTCTCACTTTCTTTTGTTTCTTCTCTATATTTAGTTATTGATGATTTAGGAACTAATTTATGTGGGAAAACAAATCATGCCATATGAACACTATTTAGGAATTCTATCAAACTCTTGTGAGAAGCCAATAACAAATCCGGAAAAGACTTCCAGTTTGAATTCTTTCAAACTCAGGTTTATTTGCCTCCATCTAAAACAACATTTCTAACAAAAACTTAGCAGTCTCAATTTTCAAAAGAGAAACGAATACTTATCCCAATGAAGAAAAAATTGGAAACAACTAGAGCTTCAGTTTCATAGGAGTATATTGTTCTCAACAAAAAATATTTTGCCAAAAAAAAATGGAATCCAAAATATTTTGAGGTTTATGTGATTTGTGACTGCTTGAAACCAAAACAATATGAGCCACACTATAGTATTTCCAACTACCATAGTGACTTGTTTTGTGGAAGGTACTTATTGTTGCACCAAGCCTGACCTCTAAATCCTAACCTTATGTTCAATTATAAACTACATCTAATCCTAATTGGCTTTTATGTTTAGAATTATATGCAAAACTAAATCAATTAGGCTCTAGAAATAGATATATAAATTCTAATATAAAGTTAAAATTTTATAAAACAAACATGAATTCTAATATCAAACTCCAAACAAATTATATAACATGCAACAAAGAAACCCAAAAAAGAAAAGAAACTATAGTAGCTAAATATACAAATAAAATAGTAATTAAAAGACATTGACACGCAAAAATTAATATCTAAAACTAAAGAAGCATACCTTTCTCAAAAACTTTTTTATTTCGATAAGATCAAACCTGGCTCAGAAAACCTTAAATTAAAAGAACACAATTTAAATAGATTAGTAAACCCAATGGCCAAATAAAGAAAACATGTAAGAGGGAAAATCCTAAAATTATATTAGAAACATCACTAATTATTTTAAAAACTCCAAGCGACGAAAAATGGCAACCCCCCCACTCAACAACATCTTTGCCAAAGAATGCGTACTATGACACATCTCCAAACCTACAATTTAAAAAAAATTACCTCCATATATAAGAAAGACATTTAACGAAATTAATTATTCCCAATGAGAAAAATACACACACAGCCTTGCATGCTTATATACATATAGGGCACTACAATAGCTAATCATAGCCTCACTCTCAAGCCATTTTTGAATTCAAACATGTTCCAAATTTCTCTAACAAAATTAAAAATATTTTGCTCAAATCCACATCATAAAACACAAATAAGTCATTCTATCCACTTCAGTGACAATTTGTGAATGCAGTATTATACAAAATATGAATGGTTTTGATTCATGGGCAACTAAACAGGCCTAAGAGATGTGCCTAATGAGGGAAACGTGCAAAGAAGAATCCATTATCAGGTCTAATGCTATTTGCCTTAGTCAAATAGTTCAATAGTCAATAGATTCATAATTTCTCTACAACTAAAAGTGCTTATAGGTATTTATCATGACCAACTCTAGAACGTGATAGAGACTAATTTTACAACAAAAGGCTTGCATTTCTTCACAGTGTCAATACAAAGGTTATTGTTTCAAATTTGTTGTTAATATAACACCATGGTATCATCCAAACTCACTCAAGCCCCTAACAGGTGGATTTCACACAAGTTAGGAGAAGTGTTCAGTTGGTGAATGGTTTATATGTAGGCTCTATAAAGTTAGAGGAAGCACTAAACATCATATACCTGTATTCATAAAAAGCAAGGACTTCACATAGCGTGAAAATACCAGAATTGTTATTTTCAAGAGAAATACCTGTTGCGAAATGAGTTGTGGGCAACTCATTCCCTTCGCGGCCTAAACAAAACCTGAAAACTCCTGAATAACAATCAAATATTAAGCTATAATCAAATTAAGTAATAGAACTTTGACTAAAACAATCAAATCAGGGAGGAGTAAAATAAAAATCGGATAATGATTCATAGATATAAAACCTAGATCGCCTAGATTATAAACCAACCAATCAAATCTTCATTAATTTTGACCCTTTTTTCAAGTAGAAAAACCCCCTGATAGGATTAAAATCAAAAGCACATTAAATTATCAAGTAGATTATAAAGTTAGCCTAAAAAAACACAAAGCCCCTTAGTAACAATCGGAAATTAAGTGAAAATTGAAATTAGTAAATATATCTTTGACTAAAAAAATCAAAATAGGAAGGAGGAAAACAAAAATCAGATAATAAGTCATAGATTAAAACCCAAATTGCCCATTTTTTAGATAATAATGAAATTTCCCATTTTTTAATCAAATGAAAGCAAACCCAGATTATAAATCAGTCAGGACCGCCCAAATTTTGATCGCATAAACACAATAAACCTAAAAACCCTAGAATATGAAACTAAGATCAAAAATCGAAAAACAGAAGGCAAATAATAGAAAGATTCAGAGAGAGAGAGAGTAGAAACATTGTGGATTTAAAATATCTTTTCCCTTCGTGGCCTGTGTTTGCTCCACTACCTTCTTGTCTAATAACCCAGATATCAAGCCAAATAAATAAAAATAAAAAACAAAATAGAATAGAACAGAACATGAAACTGAAACTTACCAACAAATGTGTGGAACCAAAAGATAGAGGGAGATCGGTCTAACAGTAGTGAAGAGGCCTCCCACAGGTTTCTCTCTCCACAACTCTCTGCATCTTCTCAGATTTCTGTGCGTTTCATGGTCACAAAAGCTCTCCGTTCTTTATATATCTCTCTCTCTAGTCGTTTTTTATTTTATATAGAGAAGCAGAGCATCGGGTTTAGGGTTTAGAAAATTTTTATTATTATTATTATTATTATTATTATGCTGACGTGAAAAATTGTAGAAGCTCTAAAAGCTTCGGTTTTATATATATATATATATATAGATAGATAATATTATTTATTGTCACTTACATCAATATTTGAACTCTAAACCTCTTATTAAAGATATTTTTTTAATTAAATTAATTGGAACTCACGATAATGTCCTTTTCAAGTCAAATGAAATGGAAATATACTTGCTATGTGCAAATTTGGAATTTTTAAATTAGCCTAAAAGTTCTGAAGAATATCTGCCTTTCACATGAAATGATTTTGTTGAGGTTGCTGGAGTGGACCCCCTATTTCTCTTATGTTTTGTTGTGCTAAGTCTAGTCCATCGAACAAAACAAAACTTAATCAAACCTAATTACTTTTAGGAGCATCAAAATTGAAAGTTGGGTTATTTGAAAATTTTGGTTCAAAAGCAATTTTTGAAAAACTTTTTCAATAGTCTAGATTTAGATAACATAAACAAGCTCAAGAAATTATGCAAAATAGAAATGACACTGAGATGGTCAAAACTGACAAAAATGCACCGAATGCACCAAATGGACTGAAGTAAACCAAAAAAGATCAAAGTAGACTAAATGGACCAAGTGGACTAAATATGACCGAATAGGACTAAAGTGGACCGAATAGGACCGAGTTTGACCGAATAAGATCAAAGTGCACCAAATAAGACCGAAATAAGACTAAAGTGGACTGAATGGATCGAATAGGAATAAAATGGACAGAATTGACTGAATAGGACTGAAGTAGACCGAATATGATCGAAGGGGACCAAAAAAGACCAAAGTGAACCGATTAGGACCAATGTGGATCGAAAGAATCAAAGTGGACCAAAGTAAACAATTATAGCACTTTTTTTTAGCTATGCTACTCTTTATATATATATATATATATACTAGTCGCTAACCCGTGCGATGCACGGGATAGTTAAATAAAAGGACAATTAACCAACATCACGTTAAGGTAAAAGAATTAGTGAGAGACTGATTTGCCCACCAAGAATTTAAAAGAAAAAAAGATTGATATAATAAAATCTAAGAAATTTAGAAATAGAAAATTTGGTTAATAATATGCATATTATAGACATTTTGCTAGTTAGCGTTTAAAAAAAAAAATGGATCTGTCATAATTAAATAAAATACAATGGGAATAAATATTTAACTTCTATGCTTTTCATTAGTTTAGAAGTGCTGTCTAACATAGAATGTTATTAGGTTGTAAGAAAGATTTTTATAAAATGTTAATACCATATATATATACTTATATTGTCAATGTCTCACTGCAGGTACATAGTTACTGAAACCTACAAAGTAATTTACAATTCTTAAATTAATAAAGAAATATTCCCAAAAGTTATATATATACACACACTCAAAACTGATATAAACTACAAAGATAAAAACAAATCTTATTTAGTCATATTAATAATAATATAAACAATTCAAAACATGGAATATTATCAAATTTATAACACATAATTCCATTATCTTTTACGTTGAATCCAAACAAATAATTAATTGAAATTAATCCAAACAAATAATTAATCAACCAAAAATCAAAGCTTTAATTAAGAAAACAAAAAATCACATGAACCCAAAATAAAAATTCTCAATAAAGAAAAGACATATAAGGTAAAGAATTAAGATCAACCTACTACGACGCAAATACCAAAAACCCCAAAACTTAAACCTTCCAAATTTTATAGAATCCCCAAATTCTACTTCAAAACCAAACAAAACCCTTCAAATTCAAAAAATTCATATATAATATACCAAATAAAAATTTACCACACCTTGGGTTGGAAGAAATAGGTTGGAGTTTTGATTTTCCTCTAAAAAATAGAGATGCTTCATCTGCTGTATACAATATAAAATAATTATTAGAAATTTCAACCCAAAAATCAAACCCACAAAAACACTATCAAAATATAGAAATTAACCAAAATACTTAGAAGAAAATAAATTCTAAACATAACAAAACAATAAGATAGAATGAAAATTTCAGGCACATATGAAAGCAAATAAAAAAGACAAAACCTACGTTTTTTTTTTTTTTTTAGTTGATTCTCTCTCCTTCTTATTTTTTTAATTTTAAAGTGAAGTTAAGTTTAGGGTTTTGAGATAGTAATTGCTAGGGTTTTAAGGAGAGAAAAGAGAGTCCTACCAGGAGTCTAAATAATATAAACAATTCAAAACATGGAACATTATCAAATTTATAACACCTAATTCCATTATCTTTTACGTTGAATCCAAACAAATAATTAATTGAAATTAATCCAAACAAATAATTAATCAACCAAAAATCAAAATTTTAATAAAAAAACAAAAAATCACATGAACCCAAATAAAAATTCTCAATAAAGTAAGAACATATAAAAATTTACCACACCTTGGGCTGGAAGACATAGGTTGCAATTTTGATTTTTCTCCAAAAAATAGAGATGTTTCATCTGCCATATACAATATAAAATAATTATTAGAATTTCAACCCAAAAACCAAACCCGTAAAAACACTATCAAAATATAGAGATTAACCAAAATACTTATAAGAAAATCAATTCTAAACATAATAAAACAATAAGATAGAATGAAAATTTCAGGCACATATGAAAGCAAATAAAAAAAATACAAAACCTACGTTTTTTTTTTTTTTTTTTTTTTTTTACGTGAGTCTCTCTCCTTTTTTTTTTTTTTAATCTTAAAGTGAAGTTGAGTTTAGGGTTTTCAGATGGTAATTGCTAGGGTTTTAAGGAGAGAAGAGATTTTGGTATTTTTATGCAAAAAACGTTATTTTAGGTCTAGGTGATTTATTTCCTTGTTTTTAGGCTCTTTTAATGTTTTTTTAGGTCAAATTTGGTTCCTATTATGGTTAGGTATTAATTAGGGCTTATTTTAGAATATATTTTATTGTCCATCAAGTTTTATGGAGCCCTTAAATAGGCCTCCAAGTTTGTATACGTTTTTCAATATTATTGTTATAAGATATAAAACCTAAAATAAAAAGAATCAAAAATAAAAATAAAAATAAAATAGCGATGATGTGAAAAATTGTGAGAGTTTCAAAAGTTTCAGTTTTATATATATATAGATGATATGCGCATGACTCCATTTCAATATGCGGAATTTTTATTAATAAGTAAAAAAATTTAATCTATAGTTTACTTATTCAATATTTTGAAACTAAATGGGTTGAAAAAGAACCCCTCAACTTTGTCAATAGCCTTTTGTATTAAATTTTAGTTCTATAATAAATTATTTAGAAATAAGATTTCTATCAACATAATTTAAATTTTGTGACTTTCATATGACAGAATATTTTGTCAACACTTCTAAAATACTTGAATCTACAAAAGGAGCCCTTAAAAATTAGAAAGGGAAAAAAAAGAGCTATTAATAATCAATCATTGCATCAACCATCAAACAACTTTAATAAATTTTATGGGAAATATTCACTGTGGGGCCCTAAATGTTAACATCCAAGGCCCACTCCATATCCGGCCCAAGGCCCGCGCCAAGGAGAATACAGAGGTTGAAGACAGAAAGGAAAGGCCCAGATCCTCAAAGGGCCTCACCGAAGACGCCCATGTCCTCGGCAAACCGACGTTAATGAGGGGAAAATATCCCTCATCCATTAAAATGTATTCCACCAACATTCTAGCCGCCTTAATGACGAAGTGACTAACAAACCCAGATGCCTTAGTCACTTCAACTTTTAAAGTCTGCTAATACGGCTGAGAACTAACATAAAACCTGCAAAAACAGATGATGGGACAGATCCTTATGCAGAGAGTTCAAATAACCGACAAATGGACGGCTAAGATTAGCTAAAACAATGCTATATAATCAAAAGTATTCCCATGAATGGAAAAAAAAAAAGGGACCCTGATTTTGGGCCAGTTCAAAGGAACAGAGTCCTCGGACTGAGTCGAGGACGAGGAAATACTCATAAACACTTAATTAAAGATCTTCACTGATATACTTAATCAAAGGGATTACTGAGACCCTCGGGGGATCATGGCCTTTGTTAAGATTCCTAGGAATTTTAATATCACCTTTTCATTGCTTTGTTAGTGCCTAGCCTTTCCACCCATGCTCTACAAATTTTATTGTCTAGGGTCCACCACAAAATTGGTCCCTACAATTGGCGCTGTCTGTGGGAAAGGGATTTGTGCGCTAGCAAGTGCGGTGGTCGGTGTAAAGAAATCAAGAGCAATGCTTTCAAAAATAAAACACCAAAACAGTACAATCTACAGCAACAACATTCGTTCAGAGGTCTACAATCACAAGAAACAAGAGTATGCAAAAAGTAAAAAGAAAAGAAAAAATAATACAAAACAAGTCTACTTCTTTATTAATATATGAAGAAAAAGTTACATCTCTTACAAGTGATGTCCATGGGGCTTGTTCTAAAGCTAACTACAAAGGCGGACGCTTAACAAAGCTGGCAGAGGAACAAAAGATAGAAGAGAAGGCTCGTTGAGGAACAAAAGAAAGAAGTGAAGGAAGAGAGGAGGAAAGATAGGAAACAAAGCTAGCAAAGGAACAAAAGGTAGAAAGAAGAGAAGCAAGAGAAGAGGAAATGAAGAAGGGGACTCTGGTTGGGAGATGGAAATAGAAGAGATAAAAGGGAAAGAGAAAAAAGAGGGCAGCATGGAAGGCGGAAGAGGCCACGGCACAGGACAGCTCCACTTTTGGATTTCGCCTGATTTCTCTCCCACCCCCATCGCTGTCGGCTTGGAGGGTCAACGGCCCATGCCCAAAGGAAGGAGGTTATATTCTTTCCGAATCCTCCTCCAAACAGCGAGGAGGGCTCCACCTCTGATTAGGTTGAAAAGAAGGAGGATTTTCGGACCTCTCCTACCCCAACCCCAACGTGACGTCCAGGGTCGGAGTGCCATCCTCGGCTCCTGACAGGGGCTTAGCATCCTCGAGAATGCCCTTTCTAAGGGCCAATTCATTGGAAGGGGCTCAAACTGTCATTTTCTTGCAGAACCTCTGGGCAATATTATTAGGGAAAGTTTTCGAAGGATGTTTGTCAAGTGTGAAGGAAAAGGTGGCCCCAAGAACGCCTTTTATAGAGGGCGAAAAGTTGGTGAGAGCCAATCCACATTAATTCCAAGGGAGAGATTTCCGGAGGCAATAATTCCGCCCAAATTCCCAGGGGGCTTATCCACCGTTAGATCCTCGTAAGTCCACGGCTGACATCAAAGGTAAGGCGCCTCATTAATGCGGAGGCACCGAAGCGTCAAAACGCGTTACTCAGTCAACCCAAGAAACGCCTCGTAAACAGAAGAGTCACGTCAAACGAAGAGGCAGAACAGGGTAAGGTCTTCTCGTGCTCCAACTCTAGCATTGCATTTGTGATTATTTTGCTTGAAAAGCGTATTCATTTAATGTTTATTATAGATTGTAGCAATGTAAAATTAAAATGGCTACGGATAAATAGATAAGCTAGCAAATGAATGAAAGAACTGGGTACTGGACAGAACCTAGGCATTGCATGTTCTTCGGACTCAAGCCTCTGGGAAAACCAGCTACTTCGGACTGTGAATGAAGAGTTGGACAGAACCTAGGCATTGCATGGTCTTCGGACTCAAGCCTCTGGGGAAACCAGCTACTTCGGACTGTGAATGAAGAGTTGGACAGAACCTAGGCATTGCATGGTCTTCGGACTTAAGCCTCTGGGGAAACCAGCTACTTCGAACTGTGAATGGAGAGTTGGACAGAACCTAGGCATTGCATGGTCTTCGGACTCAAGCCTCTGGGGAAACCAGCTACTTCGGACTGTGAATGGAGAGTTGGACAGAACCTAGGCATTGCATGGTCTTCGGACTCAAGCCTCTGGGGAAACCAGCTACTTCGGACTGTGAATGGAGAGTTGGACAGAACCTAAGCATTGCATGGTCTTCGGACTCAAGCCTCTAGGGAAACCAGCTACTTCAGACTGTGAATGAAGAGTTGGACAGAACCTAGGCATTGCATGGTTTTCGGACTCAAGCCTTTGGGGAAACCAGCTACTTCGGACTGTGAATGGAGAGTTGGACAGAACCTAGGCATTGCATGGTCTTCGGACTCAAGCCTCTGGGGAAACCAGCTACTTCAGACTGTGAATGGAGAGTTGGACAGAACCTAGGCATTGCATGGTCTTCGGACTCAAGCCTCTGGGGAAACCAGCTACTTCGGACTATGAATGAAAAGTTAGACAGAATCTAGGCATTGCATGGTCTTCGGACTCAAGCCTCTGGGGAAACCAGCTACTTCGGACTGTAAATTAAGTGTTAGACAGAACCAAGGCATTGTATGGTCCTCGGACACTAGCCTCTGGGGAAACAAACAACTTAAAATAAGAGAACTGGGTACTGGACGGAATCAAGGCATTGCATGGTCCTCGAACCCAAGCCTCAGGGGAAACCAGCTATTCCAGAAGAAAAAATTAAGTGTTATACAGAACCAAGGCATTGTATGGTCCGCGGACACTAGCCTTTGGGGAAACAAACAACTTAAAATAAGAGAACTGGGTACTGGACGGAACCAAGGCATTGCATGGTCCTCGGACCCAAGCCTCAGGGGAAACGAGCTACTCCAGATGAAAAAATTAAGTGTTATACAGAACCAAGGTATTGTATGGTCCTTGGACACCAGCCTCTAGGGAAACTAACAAACTTAAAATAAGAAAACTAGGTACTGGACGGAACCAAGGCATTGCATGGTCCTCAGACTCAAGCCTCTGGTGAAACCAGATACTTCAGAAGAGAAAATTAAGTGTTAGACAAATTTTGTGCACCGCATGGTCTAAGGACTCAGGCCGACGGGAGGACCACTCCACTAAATACTGTGTTAGAAAAGCTAAGGTCTTGTATGGTCTTCGGACCCAAACCTATACGAAAACTAGTCACTATAGGGCGATATAAGCGCAGGGCAGAACCAAGGTCTTTGAATTGACCACGAACTCAAATCTACGGCTACGCCCACCCCTTTGATGCTAAGTAACGAGCCCTACTAGCGACAAAAATCACAAGAAACTGAGTGCCAAAAGAAAAATTACAAAAGCCGCTGAAATAACGATAACACTAACGGAGAGGTAACGCCCAACAGGGCACGAAAATACGCCGGGATAGTCAAAATCCTCCTCCCCGTCCGAGGGGACGGGCAGTAGAATTTTGAAGGGCTATTGTGGGGCCTTAAATGTTAACATCTAAGGCCCACTCCATATCCGGCCCAAGGCCAGCGCCGAGGAGAATATAGAGGCTGAAGACAGAAAGGAAAGGCCCAGATCCTCAAAGGGCCTCGCCGAAGACGCCCATGTCCTCGGCGAACCGACGTTAATGAGGGGAAAATATCCCTCACCCATTAAAATGTATTCCACCAACATTCTGGCCGCCTTAATGACGAAGTGACTAACAAACCCAGATGCCTCAGTCACTTTAACTTTTAAAGTCTGCTAATACGGCTGAGAACTAACATAAAACCTGCAAAAACAGATGATGGGACAGATCCTTATGCAGAGAGTTCAAATAACCGACAAATTAACGGCTAAGATTAGCTAAAACAAGGCTATATAATCAAAAGTATTCCCATGAACGGAAAAAAAAAGGGACCTTGATTTTGGGCCAGTTCGAAGGAACAGAGTCCTCGGACTGAGCCGAGGACGAGGAAATACTCATAAACACTTAATTAAAGAACTTCACTGATATACTTAATCAAAGGGATTACCGAGACCCTCGAGGGATCATGGCCTTTGTTAAGATTCCTAGGAATTTTAATATCACATTCTCATTGCTTTGTTAGTGCCTAGCCTTTCCACCCATGCTCTAAAAATTTTATTGTCTAAGGTCCACCACAAAATTGATCCCTACATTCACCAAAAAATCGGAAAATATTATATCAGGACCAATAAATTTTATCTACTTGTAAATATTATATGTAGATATAGTTTAATAGTACTATTTATTATTATACAGAGTTTTATATTATTACTATTATTTTTTTTGTTCTATTTTAGGCTGAAATTTGTTAGAAAGTTTTTTTTTTTTTCTTATAGGTAAAATTTGTTAGAAATTTTTATCCCATTTGAAATGATAAGTTGTAAATATCATAATGCGAAAAACAATTAGGTGCACATAAGGACTAAGCAATGTTTAATGATTTTTCCACTCAATAGTATGATACAAAGTACTCAATACTATACTAAAGACCGTTGCGGTTTGGCAAAGAAATAAAATAATTTGATATATACTAGTATATATTGGTATATCTGTAAAAGAAAAATATTGTTAAAGTTTATTTTAATTTATTTTAAGTTTAGTTAATGACATTGAATAGTTAATATAACTCATATCATCATTTAATTGGTTCAACTAGCAAATGAAATAGTATGATGTGGACATGTCAGCAAACCACTAACGGTGGGGTTGCTTTTGCTAACGAAAGTAAACTTCAAGATTTAAAATCTAAGTAACCTCAAACTTTAAGAGTTTACTTTATAATTTACCCTAAATTTAAAAATAACATAATATTGGTTGAGAAACAAGGTGGCCAAGCAACCGTGTTTATTCGTGTGGGGGTAGGATCCCAAAATTGTATACTGGGCCTCGGGCCCTGTTCATGGATACATCCGAGGAGCAATGAATAATTAGAAGAGACCACGAAATGAAGGATCACGCAAGGAGAGGAGAGAGGAATATAGTCCGAGGAGGTTGTCCTTCTCGGATAGGATGAGTCTTGCTCAAGCAAGTGCTCGGATGACAGGCAACTGATCAGGAAGTTAGAATGATAAGGATGGATTTCAGGCACATACAAAGGAGATGATAATATGGAAATATCTCAAAGAAAAGCTGCCACCACCGCATTAAATGCACTGCACCAACTCTTCTGGCCGCATTTATGGGGAGGAGACCGTTGAACAGTACAACCTTTAGCTACTATTACTAACAGATAACAAAAGAAGATATTTGATGGGACATGTACTCAAGTGAGAATCTAGATGGGCAACAAGTGTAAGATCAGGATGGCCTAAAATGACCTATATAAATGTAAAAGATCTCCCATAATAGGGGGACGGAAAAAATAGGAAGAAGAGGGGAAGATAGAATTACTGTAGCACTTAGGCTGGTATGAAAGTTCATAATTCTTGTATTGAATCCTATCCGGTCTCCTTGGATAGTCATTTTGTGAGGCTTTATGTGCTACTCACTTTCAATTATCTTCGAATTCTTACCTAGCCGTTAACACAAATCATTAAAATCTAGCTCTTAGGCCCACTCTCTACAAATTCATCGTCTTGGGCTCACTAAATCATAGTCCAAACAAAATTTTGGGCCTGGATCAACAATTCGTGACCCTACAATTCGTATAATGTCAATGCTCTTAGATGCAACAGTGTTTGTTATAGTAACGTCAATGCTAATTACTAGATGCGATATTTTAGCCCCTAGGAATTCCTGGGCAATTTGGACGAACAGAAACAAAGTGATATGTGAAACTAGATGTACAAAAATATACATGTTAAGATTTATGATTGCAGAAGTTTTTTTAGAATAATAAATTAAACACTCAAGTAGAAAATAACAAATACATTGTCACCTCACTCAAGTAGAATGCACAAAATTTCTCGATATAGTTTATTTACTGATACTTAAAACATATATTATAGACATTTTGCTGCACACGCTACTCTTCTATTTCACTCTTTAATTTTTTTTTTTGAAAGTGCTTATACGTACTTACTGGATCGATACTACTACACTTATTAGATACACTTTCATGCATACGGTAGAATAATTGAGCTATATGCCTATATCTAGAACTCGTGAAGGACAAACCTATACTACACAAAAAGTTACAAAGAAGAATAGAGACAATTCAAACAAGACATTAAATACATATGTTTAAATACATATTTTCAATTTTTAAATGGCGTAAATACACTTTTGGTCCCTACATTTTGGGCCGGTTCTCGATTTGGTCCCTAGATTGATTTAGCTCCTAGGTCAGTCCCTGATTTCAGAAAATTGTTTTTATTTTAGTCCCTGCCGTCAACCTGGTAACAGAAAATGCTGAGGTGGTAAACGCAGTGCACTGTGTGCACAGTAAATGCTGACGTGGCTATTAAAATAATATTAAAAAATTTGATTAGGCATTTTTGAAATGCCACGTCAGCATTTAAAATGCCACATCAGCATATAAATTAATAAAAAAAATTCAATTTCTTGATTTTAATTTAAACTGAAAAAATTAAAAACAAAAAAAGCTTATTATAAAAAAAATTAAAAAAAAAAAAAAAAAAACCAAACTCACAAACCTAACCCAAATATCTCTCTCTGCCCCTTGAATTCTCTCACTCTCCGTCTCTCTCTTTGATTTGCTCCACTCCAACCCTCTGCTCCAAACTGAGAGACCCATGGCAAAAGACACCAAGCTCCAAACCAAAAACCCATGGCCAAATAAAACAACAATCTTTCTTTGGTCTACCCAGAAACCCACCTTGTTCTTCCTCATCGAGTTCATGAATTCCTTGGGGACTCTCTTCATGTCGTCGTGCACATCGTAGCACTCGAAGTAGATCGGCAAGTGCATCGCCTCCATCGCCTCCATCGCACGAGACCAGCGTCACCGCAATGGAGCTCCGTCGCCAGGTCGAGGCATGTGGGTCACAGATCGGGTCTGGTAAAGGGTTACGAAATTGAAGGAGATGACGATTTTTTGTGTGTGTTTGGCTGCTAAAAGAGTGGGGAAAGAACCAATCAGATCACTCTCTCTCTGAACTGGGTTTGTTTTTCCCTGTGGGTGTTGATTTGTTTGAAATTTCTGGGTTTGGTTTTTTCATGTGGGTTTGATGATTTTCTGGGTTAGAGGTTTTGGTTTCTGGGTTGGAGGTTTCGGGGTTTGATGATTTTTCTAGGTTGGAGTTTTGATGATTTTTCTTGGTTGGAGGTTTCGGGGTTTGATAATTTTTCTGGGTTGGAGGTTTGTTGATTTATCTGGGTTGGCTTTTTCATGTCGGTTTGATGATTTCTTCATGTTGGAGGTTTCAGTGGAGGATGAGAATTTTGTATGAATTTGTGCATGTTTATTTGCAAAGAAAATATAAGAAAAGAGAAGAAAATCTTAGATTATTTTAATTTCTGGGCAACCCGAAGAACATGAAGAACATCCTACCCTTGTTCTTTCGAAAATAATAAAAAGAAAATTAGCTTTTTTGTTTTAATTTTTTCAGTTTAAATTAAAATCAAGAAATTGAATTTTTTTTTTATTTTTTATTTTTTATTAATTTATATGCTGATGTGGCTTTTTAAATGCTGACATGGCATTTAAAAAATGCCTAATCAAATTTTTTAATATTATTATAATAGCCACGTCAGCATTTACTGTGCACATAGTGTACTCTGTTTGCCACCTCAGCATTTTCTGTTACCAGGTTGACGGCAGGGACTAAAATAAAAACGATTTTCTGAAATCAGGGACTGACCTAGGAGCTAAATCAATCTAGGGACCAAATCGAGAATCGGTCCAAAATGTAGGGACCAAAAGTGTATTTACGCCTTTTTAAATGATATTACACGTACTTCTATATACTTTTTCACTTACACGTATTTCTAAAAAATACAAACAACGTTACTAGAACAACATTACCAAATAGCCCCTCAATTTTTGTTCATTTTGAACTCTTCCATCTCCGCTTGTTAGATTTCTTCACAATTTGAATGTGAAAGATAAGTTACTACTATGCAAAAAAAAAACACATGCAATTTTTTTAAAAGAAAATTACAGTCCAATTGTAGATGTCGGTAATGACTAATAAGTAATGACTTAATATACCTTTAACCAAACTTTGTGCCAAACTCCAAGCTATAGTTGGATACAAATCCTTTTGTTTTCGTTTATTGAAAGTATATGGTTTATGATTTCGTTAATATTTGTGAACTAGCTAGTAAACATGGGTGTCTTTCTCTTAAGAAAAAAAATTAGGGGAGATACTTTAGTTGGCTTATATTTTTATTGTAAATAAAAATTGTTTATATATATATATATATAAATTTGCAATATCATTTCCTAGATCGTAGACAAAACCAAAACGCAAGTCATTCTCACATAACACGATTTCCTTCTAAAGAAAATATCTGGCATGAAAACAAAGTATTGGTAACTTTCTCAGTTCTTAGTAAATTCCTTGAAGATGAAAGACTTGGTACACTTAAAAAGACAGGAACGTCTAGTTAAGCCCTGTGATTGTTAAGCAACTTGCAAACATCAAGAAATTATTATGCCCCTGAGGACCATGGTGTACACAATAATTTTCGCAACAAAAATATTAAAGTTATTTCAAATATTAGTACAAAAAATTTACTCCCTATGTCTCACTTTTTTTGTCCTATTTGAAAAGTCAAATTTTTTAAGGGAACATCATTTATTGTCTTGTCTACTTTATAAAAATTTGGCGAAACTATACTATTGATCCCTAAAGTTTACTTTGTGTGCGCAATTAGTCCCTCAAGTTTGAAGTGAGCACAATTAGTCCCTTAAGTTTCAAAATTGAGTTGTGTTGGTCCTTTTGCTAACTGTTGTTAACAGTGTTACTTACGTGACTAATGGAATAGTGACTTGGCATTTTTTTAATGATGTGTCATGTTTTTAATTAAAAAATTAAAAAAAAATAGTTTCCACGTTAGATGAAATTGAAAAATCATATTGACGGCAACGCCCACCTCCACCCCAACCACCACGACGGCAACCCACACCTCCAACACCATGAACCCACAAAAAAATCCAATCCAAAATCAACATCTACCTTGCATTTGATCTAGCCAATCAGAATTCAAAGCCGAAAATCAAGCCAAAAAAAAAAACCAATCAACAAGTGCAATTTACATGACCAAAAAAAAAAAAAAAAAACCCAAATGAAATCACAAAGAGAAAACCTAGATGAAAACCCAGATGAAGACCCAGATGAAACCCAGCGATTGCCCCATCGGAACCCACCCTTCATTAGAGAGGGCGATTAGACAAAGAGGGAGGAGAGAGGGAGGCGATTAGACAGGTCCATACCCATATTGTTTTCACTCTCAGTCTCCCTCTCTCATCTCTCCCTCCGTTTGTGGCTTGGTGCTTCTCCACCTCCCCTTATTGAAAACCCTCTCAAGTATTTCTAATTTTTGTCTTTACTGGTGTAATATCTAAGATGGGAGGACGAACGCAGCTCAGTGATTGTGCGAGGGGAGGAGGGAGGCGGGTTAGTGGCTGTCGTCGGTGGCTACTAGGGCTTGTGCTGCCGTCGACGGCAACTACGGCTTGGGCTATTGCCGATGGTGGCTAGGGCATGGAATTTCAGGCGGGCTAGGGTTTGATTTCTTCCCTCTCTCCCTTTTTCTCTCGTTGTGGGTTTTTACAACAGGTAGAAAATAAACTTTTTAATTTGGTACCAATGATTTTTTTTTCTTAGGTGTAAATTTAGTTCCTAAGTTTTTAATTAAAAACATGCCACATCAGTAAAAAAAATGCCAAGTCATTGTTCCGTTAGCCACGTAAGTAATATCGGTAACAACAGTTAGTAAAAGGACCAACACAACTCAGTTTTAAAACTTAAGGGACTAATTGTGCTCGCTTCAAACTTGAGGGACCAATTACGCACATAGAGTAAATTTCAGGAACCAATAGTATAGTTTCGCCTAAAAATTTATAAGTTTACAAAACTATCTTTAAATAAATCTATCAGTTTCTTTTATAAAAGAGTTATTCTTAATGAGACAACTAAAATATGTCCCAATTAGATAGATTTTTTTAAATATTTGTTAGTTTTCTTTTCAAATAGTTTTGAAAATAAAGTAGGGGCATAATAGGAACATTAGTAAATTAATGACTCTTATTTTTAGAAATAGAACAATATTTTGGGACATCCCAAAATGGAATAGTAGACAAATAAACTGGGACGGAGAGAGTACAATCTAATGTGGTATCGGTAAGAATATATTGTTACTATAGTTTCGCCTAAAAATTTATAAGTTTACAAAATTATCTTTAAATAAATTTATTAGTTTCTTTTATAAAAGAGTTATTCTTAATGAGGCAACTAAAAATGTGTCCCAATTAGATAGATTTTTTTAAATATTTGTTAGTTTTCTTTTCTAATAGTTTTGAAAATAAAGTAGGGGCATAATAGGAATATTAGTAAATTAATAACTCTTATTTTTAGAAACAGAATAATTTTTTAGGACATCCCAAAATGAAATAGTAGACAAATAAACTAGGACGAAGGGAGTACAATCTAATGTGGTACCGGTAAGAATATATTGTTACTACTTAAACAACATAATAAATGACTATTTGAGATTTCTTTATTTATTTTACTTTTTTAGTGATTGGTAATTAGTCAGTTTAAGGCTTAAGTATTAAATCCTTAGAAAATTCTTACTTCCACCGGTTGGATTCCTCTACCTCTCATAGGAGGATAAGGGTAATCCTCTTAAGCATGATATGTGGTCCAATAAGACTCCAAACGCTGGCCTTTGAGAAAGTATAAAACTATTGCTGTCTAATTGTTAGTGTACACACCAGCTCTAGGCCCACTATGGTTTATTTGTCCACCACATATATGTCTTGTACTACACATATATGCTCTGTTTGTTTTGTTAGAAAACCTTTTGTAAAGATAATTTTCCATATTTTGCAATGTTTGGTAGCCAAAAAAAAAACTAATCAATGGAAAACTATCTTTGATCAACGGAAAACCTAAATAAAAATAAGGCTTATACTTTATAGATTGTTTTCCAAAAAAAAAAAAAATTGGAAAACAATCTCTCTCTCATGTGTTGCATCTCTTATAAATATTATCTTCGTCTGTAGCCATGGGAAACATAATTTTTTGGTGCATTCTCTCTCTCATGGTAAGCTTTCTCACTTTTTTTCTCTTCCCTTTGCTTTTTCTATCCTCACACCCTCACTGTCATTAACTTTGGTCTCTTCTCTTCCTATAGATCTCACTGTCTCTCTCCTCTCTTTTCTCCATGTTTCTCTTCCCCTTTATAATACAATTCTTTGATTAGATTTTTTTTTTTCCTTCACTAATCGGTCAATAGCTCCGACTTGCAAAGGAGAACAAATTTGCAACGGTAATTATTTCATTCCTCTCTACCAAAATCCCAATTCTTTGCTTTGAATTTCATGCTTGATTTTATTTTTCCTCTAAGAAATTTTACGTTTGATGGATTCAAGGCAGAAGTTACTTTTGAACATAAAGTGCAAAAAAATATTTTTTTTAAAAAAAGAATAAGAAGAAAGAATGAATGAAGTAAAAGATGAAAATTTTAAACATAGTACCTATATTGTTCTAAATTGCTTTTACAATAGATAATCTTTACCGTGGACTAATAATATTGTTATATGATGAATGATAATTGTTTAGGGGAATTGCATTTGTTGGCAGATACTATGCAGTGATGATATATTATACAGATACATTATGTAAATACATAATTTAGAGTAATATTGAATACTTGTGGTTGACCATAGTATACAATTAGTATACTAACAAAAAGAGTAGACAACTAAAAGTTATTGTTATTTATACTTATTGAAAATATATTCCTCTATCAAATATATATATATATATATAGACAAATGGTTGATATGTGTGTGTGTGTGTGTGTGTGTGTGTACGTACATATGTACGTACATTACTGTCCATATAAATATAAGCAAAATGAGTGGTAGAAATCATGAAAATTTGACAATTAATTAATTTTGATTGTATCTATTGTCAATATTTTAGTATGAAAACCAAATTCATTATTGGTTTTTTTATTTATAATGATTACATTAGTTAGTTTACATAATACACATGTTTTAAATTATACAAGAAATATTTTTAAAAAAAATTGCATACCAAATACCAGAAAACATTCTCAAGGTCTTTACCAAACACTGGAAAATGAGATAGTTTTTTAGAAAATACTCTTTAGAAAATGAATAATTTTCCAGAAAACGATAATGCTGAAACAAACAGAGTGATACAACTCAAATTTACTGCCCTCATATCTTGTTTATGTACTACACATACAACAACATTCATATTAATTTATAAGAGAAATGTTATGTTTATAGCATTTTACAACAAATTATAAGTGGCAAATTATTATTAGTTGTTTTTTATGAGCAAAATAAGTAATTTTAGCCATTGGTAGCAAAAAGATAATTTCAATAAAAGATTCAAATTAAAACAAGTAACAACTTACCATTGAAAAAAATGTTTTGGAGCCCTTCAAAATTCCCTTTACTAGTTTTACGCATGTACAAATACAATAAAATGATTTCACAATTCTAAGCCTGATCTTTTACCCATTGCTTTCTTATATCTCACAAGGTACAAAGACAAGAAAAACAAAGCAAATTCGAGTTAATGGACCACCAAGCATTTTGGATGATACTTCCCATCGTGTGTGCATGCATTGCTGTGCTCACCTCCGCTTTAATAGACCGGAAGTCTGGCTCTTCCAGACTTCCCCCTGGTCCCCACCCTTATCCGATCATCGGAAACATCCTGGAGTTGAGCAACAAACCCCATCAAGATGTTGCCAAGCTCTCCAAAACCTATGGACCCCTTATGACTCTCAAGCTTGGGAGCATAACAACCATAGTCATTTCCTCTCCAGACATTGCCAAAGAAGCACTCCAAAAAAATGACCAAGCCTTCTCCGGCCGAACTATCCCGGACACCGGCCGTGTATTTGACCACCACAAAGTTTCAATAGTGTGGTTGCCTGCATTGGCTTGTTGGAGGAACCTCAGGAAAGTTTCTGCCACACAAATATTTGCTCCACGACAACTTGATGCCACACAAGCCCTTCGACAACAAAAGGTGCAAGAATTACTTGACCATGTTAACCAATGTTGCAGCAATGGTGGGAAAGTAATTGATATTGGTCGAGCAGCCTTCATTACAGTACTTAATGTCATATCAAACACATTTTTTGCCATTGACTTGGCCCATTATAGTTCAGATTTATCGGCTCAAGATTTCCAGGAGCTTGTATGTGTTATCATGGAAATAGCTGGAAAGCCTAATATTGCAGACTATTTCCCAGTACTTCGTTTAGTTGACCCACAAGGTGCCCGGCGAAGGATGACGATTTATTATGGCAAATTGATCGAGATTTTTGACGGAATCATCAATGAACGAGTACAATTAAGAGCTTCAAAGGGTTCTAAGGCAAGAAACGATTTACTAGATTCCTTCCTCAATCTTGCTGAAGATGATAATTCAGAATTAAGCCGCGACGATTTCAAACATTTGCTTCTGGTATTGACTAACTTCCTTATAGCTTTGCTTTTGGTATTGAATTCCATAATATAAGCCTTTTAAACTCGTCTCTTGAGACTATGTACCAAGATATACTCTTTAGGCATTTATAAGCCATCATTTATTTATTTATTTATTTTTTTTTTTGGAGCCGGTATAAGCCATCCTGAATATTATTTCTTTTCAACCATAAAAAAGTTGTGGTATCAACAGTAATGAACCTGTATAACATTTTTCCTTCAGCAGTGGTATGACTTTAAATTTTAAGAGATTTCATACTTTTTTGACAAAAAGAGATTTCATACTTAATTCCATATGCCTTGATGCTATAAATAAATGGTTCGTTTGGATACAGTTTATTTTGCAGAAAACTGAAAATACTGTAGCAAAATAATTTTTAAATGTGTAAATAATACCATGAGATCCATTTTTAATGCAAAAGTTGCTGAAAAGTGAGATTTGTGAGTCTCGTGAACAATGTATGGGATCACTGGTGTGCTGAAAAGTTGTTGAAAAGTCAAATACTACGGCTACTGTTCATAACTGTGAAATCTGTCTCTTGAAACGCGTGCCAAAAGAAAAAGTAAAACGCTGAAAACGCAAACGTGGATAGAAATAATTTCTACCCAAATGCACACAAATTATCACTTATCTAAAAATCATAAACTGTTAGAAACTAATAAATTAAATCATTCAATCATAATTCTTAATTGCTCTTTCTGAAATCCAATTGCAAGGAGGGGGGAGAATATTTTCCAAGGAATGACGGAAAAGCAACAGTTTTTTCACTAGTTTTATTGTAGTCGCGTACTCCTAATTCTTTGTTAGAATTACTTTCTGTCTTTATTAGTTTAGAGGAAACTTAATCAAGTGTTGTTAACTAGCTCTCACACTATTTTGTACCAGGATTTATTTGTTGCAGGGGTTGACACAACATCAAGCACAATTGAATGGGCAATGGCAGAGTTACTTCACAACCCTGAAAAAATGGCAAAGGCCCGAGATGAGCTAGAAAAAGTCCTAGGCAAGGATGGGCTTGTTCAAGAATTGGACATCTCTAAGTTCCCTTTTTTACAAGCAATAGTGAAAGAAACCTTTCGTTTGCACCCCCCAGCACCTTTCCTAGTTCCCCACAAGGCAGAAACCGTTGTAGAAATGTGTGGCTTCACTGTTCCCAAAAATGCGCAAATTCTAGTCAATGTGTGGGCAATGGGGCGAGATCCAAGCATATGGACAGACCCTAATATATTTTTGCCTGAAAGGTTCTTAGAGCACACCACTGACTTTAAAGGTCAAGATTTTGAGTTAATTCCATTTGGAGCTGGAAGAAGGATTTGTCCTGGATTACCATTAGCTAACAAGATGGTACACTTGATGTTGGCATCTCTTGTTCATTGCTTTCATTGGAGACTTGCGGATGAGATGAAGCCAGAAGATATAAACATGAGTGAGACCTTTGGAATCACCTTACACAGGTCTCAGCCTCTCAGGGCTATTCCCATCAGGTTATAACTTCTATTATTTGCGTAGCCAATTATATTTGCCTGTGTGTAGAATCGTTTAATATATGTTAGGATTTTCTGTAAGCAATAAGCATGACAAAGATCACTGTATGCATGGTATCGTACTTCATTGGTAGTTTTAAACTTCTTGACGCTGTGTGACAAGAAATTTAAAGATAATATAATAATTGTTCAAAAACAAGGGTGGACATGCGACTATGTTTATTCTATTAAAGTCAATTTTCTTGTATGTGAATCATGTGATCTTTTAGCCCTCAATCATTTCTGGGCCATATGGACAGACAGAAACAAAGCCATGTGTGAAATTTTAAATTAGACTCATAAGAATATGTTGACCTTACATACCTTAAGTTCTAACCAAACGCCGTGCTATCTCAATGATTGTTGGCTAACTTGGCTTCCTAGCGTAACATCAATGCCAGGATCTTGTTTCCTATATGTATGCTGTGTACTGGCTTCCTTAAATCCCCCGTATCGATAATAATGCGATAGTTGAAAGTTCATCAGATCTGTTAGCTACTAGCTAAACAAGACAAAAGGTAAGTCTATAGATATGTGAGACACTATAAACTTTCAATTTCGGATTGGAGGAATCTCGTTCAAAACCTATTCATAAAACCATTCAAGTGTATCACTTAAATAAGTTAAATGTCTTATCAAATATGTTATGTGACTAAAAGTATATACATGGATGATTTTATTAATCACCACATAGTGTGTTGATGGAATTTTCCTTCAAACCATTTTGGAGGTAAACAATTTCCAATTAAAAAAATGGTGTAGTTGCCATCTGATATAAATAAGGAAAAATTTTCAAGTTCTAACCAATTGGAACCAAATTTTGTCAAACCCATTATGTAGCATTTTTTTTTTTTTTTTTTTGAACAAGTTACTACCTGACAATTGGTGAAACGATCCATGTGTACTTTTAGTCACATGATCTATCTAATGATTCATATGATTTTTTTCAATAATACACGTTAATGTGTTTATGAATGATCATGTAATAGATTAGAGGAGATTCCTCCAATCTAGTTTAGAGGAAAAACTTTGTTAGATAAAATAAAAGTATTAGCAGAGGGCTAAAGAAAACAAGTTTGTAATTAGTATGGTATATTATTTGTATGGTGAAGAAAGTTTGTGAGAGAGTGAGAAAAGCAAATGCACAAAAGAAAACTCCTGCAAAAGAGACCAATTTAGGAATAAGCATATGATTGTTACACTATCATGGGGATTTTTCTTTTTTGGGATAATACCAAGACTCTTGACTCAACATAGGAGACTTCTAAAGAAGCAAGTGTTACTGTTAGCTCCAAAGCTAAGGTTATTCTAGGAAAAGATGTTAATAAAGGTAAACATAGGAGGAAAGGAAGCAATAAGTTTTTTTATTTATTATTATAATAAATTGATAATTACAATGGAAGTAGGAGATTTAAATCCTAGATATTTTCATTAGAAATAATAGAAGATGCCAACCAGGTTTAGCTATAAGCCTCTTGGTCAACAATATGTTGTTTGTGTAGGGATTCTAGGGTGTTTTTTGGGTTTGGGGGGGGGGGGGGGGGTCTTGATGGTAACTCATGTGATTTGTACTTAAAAACTCAAGTGGATATCTATAAACCTAATGAGAATGGTGGGCTTGGGTAAGAAGATTATAGGATGTGAACAAAGAGGATAAATTCAATAATGATGTAGTGTAAAAGTCCATAATTACACTATTTAATAAGATAATATAATTTCAAAAATGTTTAATTAAAAGTATAAAACCTGAAACACAGGATTACAATTTACAATCTCATTAAGTCATACAAATATTTGTAAAAAAAATAAAAAAATAAAAAAATAGAAACTACTAAAGCATAGGAGTCACAAGCCACATCGGCGAACAAAGGCACCAAATCATGAGTTCTTCCATAGAAACGCATTTTGCTACACACTTTGATACAACTTACACATTTGTCAATGTCTAATTGGATTTCATCATTTACACATGAGACCACTATTGGTTCTTGTGAAAATTAATTCAATCGTAACATGACATGTGTATTAGTTGTGGCAAAGTATGTGCAATACTCACTTTTCAAAATATTCCGCATTAAATTATCTATTTTACACTACATTTCATTAAAATAACAATTTCTATTGGTTTTTTTAATTGTTTCTCTTTCTTCACACAAAACAACCATCATCCACTCTTTTTTTTTTTTTCATTCTAACATACGTAAAGAAAGAATAAACAATTAAATGCAAATGAATAGTGTCTATCTAAATTTACACGATTACTGTAACAAATTTGTAAATTTATATAGTTATACACAGACTGATGTGGATCATTTTTAGAAAAAATTGTGTAAATTTTATATTTTTTTTTATTATACACGGACTAATGTGAATGCTGAACTTGCAGAAAAAAAACTTGATTTGTGATATCTTTTATTCTTCAACTTCTACCAAAGTTATGACAATTTTAAGTATTTTCCTTTTCATTCGGTCTTATTATCCTTCAATATGAAGTGAGACAACTTAATTTCTCAAGTTCAAGACACAAAGGTGGTTTCTTTTAAATACAATTATAGAACCCTACCAAATTTTAGTCAGTTTTAATGACACATGCTATGGATGAAACCAATCTATTAGGGATGAATTTTATAGCATGAAACAACTCTATAAGAGCATTCTCATCAAGTGTGTCAAATGCCAAATATTTGGCATATGACACACCAAACTCTAAAAACCCATCTCCATCAAGTGTTTTAAATGCCATAATATTTGGCATTGATGAACAGTGCAATCTCATATTTGAGACCGCACTGTTCACCAGTATTAAAACTTAAATTATTTTTTTATTCAGTGTTCTTCTCCCTCTTTGGGTTCATGGTCGACATTCTTGAGTTGGCGTCGGCCTTTTTTAGCTGGAGTTAAGGTTGGAGAGGTTGGGCCACTGGGGTGGTGGTTATTTTTGTGGCTAGGTTGGGTTTTGGCTAGGGTTTTTTGGTGGGTTTTGGCTGTAGAAAACTAATTTGAAGAATGGAAGAACAAGGGAATGGCAGTGGGTGGTGTTGCTCAATGAGTCTTGCTGGGTTACTAATGGTTTTTTTTTTTTTTTTTTTTTTTTAACTTAGGTTGCTGGTTAACGATGATGGGTTTGTGGTTGGTGTGCCGTGGGTTGAGGCAGAGAGAGGATGAGAGGGAAAAGTAGGTTGGTGTGCCGTGGTTGTGCTGTGGGTAGTGTTGTGGGTTGAGGTCGATGGGTGGTGTTGTGAGTTGAGGGCCGGTGGGTTGTGCCGTGGGTGGTGCTGTGGATGACGCTGTGGGTTGTGTCGTGGTGGTGTCGTGGGTTTGTGGTGGCTTGGGTGATGAGAATAAAAAAGAATAAAAAATGATAAATAAATAATATTTTAATGAAGTTGTAAAAAAAAAAATATATATATATATATATATATATATAGAAGTTTTGATGTTCGGTGTATTGAAAAGTAATGTGTTAAATGGTATAAAGTTGGGTTTTTAGATGCTAAATGTTAAAAATTTTAAAACTCTTGATGGGAATGCTCTAAGCGATGAATGTTAACCATTAAAAAGCAACTTCAAACAACCGAGTGAACATAACTGAATTTTCTCCAATGAGTCGCATAATGCAATAATGAGGCTCGATTTTCAACAAATACAAAATTCTGAAGTAAGCTGAATTGTAAATTTTGCTTCAATATAGCATTTGAATTTGTTTTTGTTATTTAAATAGTTAATAAAGGGCATAGATGCATAAAATCCCATCAAATTGTATAAATTATATGTTGTGATGTACCAATGAATTGCCTAAACCTAAAGGGTGTCCAAACTAAACTATGTTTAGGACACTAAAAATTAAAGGATTGAAAATTTAAATTAAAATAAAACTAGTCTCTTCACACGTGCTCTACGCATGTTCAAAGGGTTTTTCTTTTGTGGGCATATGTCAAAATTTGTCATTCATCCAAATTTGAGGGTTTTACATTTATGCAGTAGTGTTACGCATTTGCCAACTATTAATATAGTCAGGAGTGTGATGAGGCTAGAACAAAAAATAAAGACTAAAATCTATTAGCTATATAAAAAACACCAATGCCCCTAAATTACACATTTGGTTTATTGAGTCCCTTTATCTTCTTTCTTTCTTTCTTTCTTTCTTTCTTTCTTTTTTTTTTTTTTTCTTTTTTTAAAGTTTTGAACAGTTGCTACAGTGCTTTGGTTTCAACCTATGCACTGTTGCTACTTTCTTTTCCTTTTTTTTTCCTTGTTGCTTTCTTTCTTCTTCTTCTTTTTCTCTGCTTTTTTTTTTTTTGGACGTAATATTGTCCTGTCCACTCTTTTTTTTTTAATTTTTTTTATTATAATATATAAAGATGTTAGTTAACACAATAAATAGTCACAATATTTTTGCAATTGTTGATATGTTAATTCCTTATAGGTTAAAATAAAATATCATACTAGAATCATCCACAACTAAAACTAAAGGTATTATGAAAAAAGAAGTGTTACATCTACAACATTTTTTGCAACACTTTCACAACATTGTTCATTAGGCTTTTTTTTTTTTTCCACAAACCATAGGACGCTAGGTTTGGTTGTGCTGTTTTTGTCTTTTCTTTTAAATATTTATATGTGTATATACAGTTACACTGACTTAACAAATTCTTACAATATTTTTACAATTATTGACAATTTGCATTGTTTATTGGGCCTTTTTTTTTTTTTTTCACAATACGCTGGTTTTCTTGTGCTTTTAAATATTATATGTTAATACACAATTACACTAACGCAACAAATTTTTACAATATTTTTATCATTATTGAGGTGTCAATTTTTTAAAGGTCAAAATAAAATAATAAAATAAGAGACTGAGACTAATCACAACTAAAAATAAAGGTATTATGAAATGTTATAACATTTTCTTCTTGTCACAATATTTTCACAATTGTGATATCTTAGTTCCTTATAGATCAAAATAAAAAGAAATGTTATGTACACAACATTTTCACAATAATTTTGTAACAAATTTTATGCGGCAAGGTATTTTTGAAGGATAAAAAAGTGCTATTAGTAGTGAGTTCAATTTAAAACCAATAACAACTCGTCATTTATAATTTGTTCTAAAAATGTTATGGACGTTGCATTTCTCTCAAACAAAATAAAATATATTTATTCGGATCCTAAAAATAAAAGTATTGTGAAAATTTTTTAATATTTTATTGTATTCTTAGACTTCTTTTTTAGTATATATAGTCAAATTGGGTGAGCCAAAATTCACTGTACGTTTTATGCACAATTTTCTTGTATTGTCTATTTGTTTTTTTTTTTTTTTTAATGCATAATTTTAAAACCAGTAGTAATTTTTTACCTAAAATTTTTTATGAAAATGCTGTAAACGTAAAAATTAAATAATAAAATATCAAACTGGGACCTACCACAGCTGGAAATAAAAAATATTACGAAAATGTTATGACATTTTGTTATATTCCTAAACTTCTTTTTTGTGTGACATTTTATTGTGTTTCTAGGCTTTTTTTTTTGTTTAGTCAAATTTAGTAGGCCAAAACTCATTGTTTTAGGCACAATTTTCTTCAGTTGGCTTTTTATTTTATTTTTAAATGCACGGTTAAAAGTTGTTAGCCCAATTTAAAACCAGTAACAATTTACCACCTAAGATTTATTAAGAAAATATTGTGGACGTAATATTACTTTAAAATAAAATAATAAAATATCATACTAGGACCTACCATAGCTAAAAATAAAGATATTGTAAAAATATCGTGACTTTTTGTTGTGTTTCTAGACTTCTTTTTTGATTTATTCAATTTGTTGAACTAAAATTCATTGTTTAATGCATAATTTTTTTAGGTTGATTTTTTTTTACACATTGTTTCAAGTTTTTTTTTTTTTTTAAAATAAAAATAAAAACACACGCACACATATTGTTTTACACACACATAACACACTCACAAATTGACGAAGTAACACTTTCCTCCTTTATGTTCGGGTTAGTTGCATTCCCCCTTTAAACTAAAGTTGAATAATTTCATCATTTATATTTTGTAAATGAGCATATACCCCTATTGTTTCTCTCTTATAGTTAAACTCTAACAAAATCTTGTAATTCCTAAAATATTCCATTATGCAATGTCTAATATACTCCTACTAAATTTTAATGTCCCAAAAAATTTCTTTGTGTATTTTGAATTTTATGTGGTAGACTGGTAGTCATACTTGAAAAGTTAAAATAATGATATAGGGTGTTCTATTTGTTACCTACAGAACACTAATTTATTAGGTTTAAATTTTCTATACTTATAATTTTATCTAATAGAAACTTTGACGACATATGTCTTTTGTTATTTTGTTCTTTTTTTAATTTATTTTCCTGCTTAAAAGGGTATTCATTAAAAATAAGTAAGCTAAACATCATAGTTAGACTTATAAAATAAGATAATAAAGAATGAAATATGAATAATAAAATCTTCATTGTAGATGATTGCAAATATTTAATTTAATGAAGATCTTCAAAAAAATTGTAGCATATATTATCATTCATTGCGAAAATTTAAATATTATAGAAAGATGATGACATTCATTATTATTCTTTGTAGCATTTTTTGGTGAGTAGATACTACATTTAGTAAATAAGTTCTAAGAAATTGTCATAGTACATAGATATTCAAATAACTATTTTAAATTTAAGCACATGGTTTCATATTTCTTAAAAAAAAAAAAAAAAATCTATATTAATTTTATCACTAAAAGGCCAGCACGTGACTTGCACAGCTGCACGTGCGACACACACCAGTAATACTAAAACCATCCATTTGTGTGTGGACATGTTCATTTTTTTGCGCTAGCCTCACTGTCCAATTGCCAAAAAAATTACCAACCAATTGGTTGAGAATTTCAGTTTTGGGCCTAACCGTAGGTCCAACCCTCTAGCACCAGCCCATCAGCTCTCAATCTTGGGCCCATCAGCTCTTATAGTCTAGCCTAAATCCGAAACATACACTTAGCCTAGGTCCTCATTGGATATAAAGATAAAAACCCACACACACATGTTCAGCCCACATACACATAAAAAGGGGTCCATCAGCTAGCCTTTTTTCCTTTAATTGCATTATGTCATCATATTTGCATTTTAATTTAGCAAAATATGGGTTAATTCTATACTAAAGTACTAAACAAAGTTAAAATTTTTTTATCATATAACTCAGCACGAAGAGCAAACAAATTGACAGGATGAAAAGAGTGCATGATCAGTTAATTACCAAAAACATGAATTTATTAACAAAAAATTAAATGGCTGCTACATATTATATATCTTACTAATAATAGGGCAAATTACATTCTTCCACTTTTTTTATTATTATTATTATTATTATTATTATTATTATATATATATATATACATATCTATATATACAAGTTAAAAATTATACTCTAATCTAATTTAAATATATATGTGTGAAACTCTCTCCTAGAGACTTAAACCCCTCAACGGCTCATAGACACTTATACTTCTTTGGACTGCACGACCCACATGGTCCACACTCCACAGACCGGAAGCACACCACCCATCTTCCCTGTAGCATTGAGTTATTGACTTACCTGTGAGGCTGTGACACATTATTCAACTCTTTTAATTAACAAACCACTATAAAAAAAAAAAATTGTTGCAGCAGAACTCTTTCAAGAAAGCCCATAAAGAACACACAGCTAAACAGGTACAGCTTAACAACCCCAATTGAACTCTCAAATCGAAAAAAAAAAAGTCGTCAGACCCAATGGCCATGGCGACATCGACCGTGGCGAATCTAACGGTCATGATTGCACTACTGATCGCCGCCGCTACAGCTGCATCAAACGCTCCTGCTCCTGCTCCAGTCAACGGTTACACCAACCACACAGTGGGCGGCACCGCCGGGTGGTTCTTCAATTCCACCACCAACACTTCCGCCACTAATTACTCCGCTTGGGCCGCCACCCAGACCTTCAATCTCGGAGACTATCTCAGTAAGCAACTAAAGCATTTTATTTCTTTTTGACGGATCGAGACGATGTCGTTTTCACTGAGCTTTCGCTGCTTTCACATTCTGAGCATCCAAGCTACATTCTTCTTCTTTTCTTTTTTTTTTTTTTAATTTCTCTGTTACTTTTTTTAGTTCTTAGTTAAATAATTTAATCTTGTCGTTTTGTTAAATTTTTCTGTAGTTTTCATTTCGATTTCGAACACGACGGTGATCCAGACCTACAACGAAACCGTATACCAGAACTGCACCATGGACGAATCTGAGGACGGTGATACGTACCAGTACGACGGCGGCCAGAACCAGTTCGAGAAATCGTTGACCGTGGCGGTGCCGTTGACAATCGTGGGTCCCAACTACTACTTCTCCGACGCCGACGACGGTGCTCAATGCCAGAGCGGCATGGCCTTCGAGATCCAAGTCAATCACGGCCTCGGTTTGCCTCCATACCTCAACCAGCCACCTCCGCCGCCGTACATCGAGCCACCTGGTCCCGACTCGGCTCAGTTTCCGCCGATCACTTTCCCCCCGTCGCCGGCGAACTCTGGCTTCAGAGCCGGCGCTAGTCTGACCGGCGTGTTGTGTGTTAGTTTTTTTATTCTTTTTGAATTGCTGTCTGTTTTTTGAATTTAAATTGTATATTTTTTTAAGGTGGGGCCCGTTGGGGGTAGAGATGGTATTTTGATTGTTGTTGTAGGATATTTTAGTAATTGCATCATACGTCGGCCAGCTGGAGATAGTAGAGTTGAAAAATACTTGGGAATTTCTCATTTGTTCAGTTCTGAGATGTGTTTGGGTGCGGGTATGAGCATGGCCTTTTAGAGTGGATTACATTCTTTCTTTCTATATGGATTAAGGATTAGAAAACAAACTTCTGGATCACTGCTTAGCATTGTATTTCTCATTTCTTGTTGATTTTAATTATAAAATACATGAAATACATTGAGTTTTTTTTTTTTTTTTTCTTTTCCTTTCTGTGAAATTTGGTTACTTATTATATATGTCACAATCACAATTTTCCTGTACCTACGTTACTTGAAATCTGTGGCAAGGATTGCCTTGGGCTCAAGGCAAGTTTACAGTTGACCAGATGGTAGGAATGGAAGTTAAAAGGCCTTTTGAAGAATTGCAATATAAGATTGTGTTTTATATATATATATATATATAAATAAATAAATAAAAAGCTGAAAAACAGAACTACAAGAACAAAGCAAAGAAGTTCAATGATAAATATATGTAACGGAAGGATCCCACAAAAGTTAGAACGCCTTTTGACGAATTGCAACATCAAAATATCTAATTGAAAATGTGTTGCACATCACTGTAGTTTGTGCATGATTGATGTTAAATAAGTTGGTGTAAGTACTAGTATTCAAGAGTCAATACTCGAGTATAGAAAACGTGGCTACAAATAAGTAAATGTTGAAAATTCAGGCCAAAAAAAGAGAGAAAGAAAGAAAGAAAGAAACGAAGCAAACAAGTAGCCATAGGCAATTTGGCAACAAAGTAGGCATACTATACTTGTCATTGATAATTTGATATTAATTAAAAATGAAGAAGAGCAAACGACATTGCTCTATGCCCGGTTTCTGTGGATCCTAAAAAACGCGTAAAGCGGCACATGTGTACACATGACTAAACTTGGTCAATCATAAACTCTGCTACTTCCACCTTCTTTTGGATCAAATATTGTATACTCGAATCTCACTGCCAAAAACTAAAAGAAATGGGAAAATAATACTAGTAATAAAATTTACCCAAAAAGGAACTGTTTGATCATTTTTCACTTAACAATGCCAACCAATACACGTTATATTAAAATTCTTTGAAAAAACAAAAATATATATATTCTTCCTCTAATGGAGGGGCAGCGAATCTTGACTGGAACAAACAAAAGGGTTAAAAAGCTGTTTGGATTGCGAAATTGAGATTTGATGTCAAGTCGTCGGTAACACAAACACACGGGACTCCCACGCACTGGAGATGAATAGTAGAAACACCCAAAAAAAAGAAAAGTTTGTATACTTTTATAGTATTTATAAACTATTATCCTATTTTATCCCTCGCATATTTGGCTTTCTCTTTGATATTGCCACAAAGTAAAAGAACCCAACGGGCCAAAAATGTAATTGCAAATTACAAATTACAAATTAATACATACTAGACATTTATATATTCTAACGTGTCGGTTGAAAATACTCTTTGTAAGTATCAAACCGAAGAGACTGAAAGAGAAGACAGAGGCTATTCTCTTCTCTTCTCTATGGTATGGCCTACAGGCCTTGAAATTGAATGCAAATGCTTCGTAATATATATATATATATAAATTGTATTTTTTTTTTCCAAAATTGTGGAAGTAGTAATAATAATAAAAGCTTTACAATGAATTCCCACAGCTCTCTGAGATTGCGACGTTTGGAACCAGCCAGTGCCAGACACTAAAAAAGAAAACCGATACTTTCTAGAGTGAGAAAAACTTCACAATTATTTCTCTCTCTCCCTCATCCATTCTCTCTCCTTTTCGTCAGTTACTCTCTCTGTAAGTCTACGACTCTCTCTCTTTCGCTCTCACTCATGTATGTGTTTGTTAATTTGTGCTTTTTGTTTCTTTTTTTTTTTTGAAATTCGGTTATGAATTTTTGGTGATTTAGTTGTTTTTTTGTAGAGGAATTTGTGATTGGAATCTGAGAAAAAAAAAAAAAGAAGAAGGAAAATGGGGTTGATTTCGGGGGTTTTCATGGGGATGGTGTTCGGGATTGCGTTGATGGCTGGATGGAAACACATGATGCGTTACCGAAGCACCAAGCGAATTGCTAAGGTATGTCAATTTTTACGATAATTCGGATCGTCCTAAGCTTCGTTTCGTTCTAATTTGCTGTTGTCGTTGAATTCCTTTTGTTGTTAAACAATTTGCGGTGTAGGAGTGATTATTGTTTTGATAGGTTAGAGATATCTTGAGGGCTTGTATGAGAGAATTGGTTTGTAAAGACTTCGAGTTTAGCATTATTCTGTGATGGTTCAATTTCGGCGAAATATGCCAATTTCTGTTAGTTCTGGTATCAAATGCATTTTCAGGTGTATTTTTATCGTTTGGTAAACAACAAGAATATGTAGTGGAACAATACATAATAGAGTGACTAAATTTTACGTTGGCTGTCAATTCTGGGTTGTGAACAAAATATATGACACTAAGCACGTACACTGGTGTTTGGGGTAGCCTTAGTAAATGATTGCTAAAGGTTTTTAAGCCGAAGTCAGATTACTTGCATAGAAGATGTGCACAATAAGGCAATTATCTTGTTAGACCTGTTTCTTGGAGCCAACTAGTTACCTATTTGGACCCTTCTGCTCATCTGGGGCCTTTGTTGCTTGCTGATGCTAGTGGGTTTCTTTTCAGCAGCTTTAGCTGAGCTGATATTTCAATTAGAACCAAGAATAATTAGAAAGAAAAAAGAAGAAGGAAGTGAGGTACAAGATCTGCAAACATTAGATCTTTTTAGTTTTAAGTAGTTTTCAGTAGCCTTGTAATTCAATGGCATTGATTGGTCTCCTTTATGAGGGGAACTAGGGTTCAAATCCCTCCTCTCCCGCTGGTAACAATTTATCAACAACAAAAAAATGTTGTTGTTTTACCTTTAACTTATTAGGAAAGAAAGAGGGATAAAATGCACTTAATGAGTAGCAGCAAAAAAGAATGTAATATTGTTGAAATGCAAAAAACTTAAGATTGGGCGTGTATATCTAAAGATTGACTTCATATTTCAGGCGGAATTCATTCACTTGGTGCAAAATATCCAGTATGATTCTTTTCTTTTGTAGGCTGTTGATATAAAACTTCTTGCGTCCCTTGATCGAGAAGATTTGAAGAAAATTTGCGGTGAAAATTTTCCTGAATGGATATCTTTCCCTGTCTTTGAACAGGTTGGTTCTTGTTTTATTTTTTTTATGGTTGCTATTATTTGATTGTCTGATAAGGTTTTAATAATTTTTTCCAACCTTTTGAGCAGAACTTGCCTCTGTTTTGTAAATTATGAAAATTCTCCCCCCTTATGTCATGGGTTTGACCTGCCTCCACCTCCCCTCCCAATATTATTTTTTATGATGAACAGAAAGGAAACAATACATAATTTGATTTGCTTTTAATTGCAATGTGTTTTAAATATCTCTAGGATTTTAGAAACGTGATCAGTTTTATACTTTCAAGTTTCCAAAAACTCAACTTAGATCCTATCAACATTAAAAAGAAGAGAGAGAGAGAGAGAGAGAGAGTGAGATTGAAATGGCAAAAAGTTCATTTGATTATTGAACAAATTATTTGGCTTTGCAATACCTGTGGCAGTCTGAGTTAAGGTCTTCATTTCCAGTTCCGAGGTTTAAAGCTAATCATGCTTGGCGATGTTTCAAAAAAGTTTGTTCTTTTGTGAAATTATTTTGATGGGGCTTGATGTTGTTGGTCCACTTTATGACATACTTTGGTTGGTATTTTCAGGTGAAATGGCTGAACAAGCAACTAAGCAAAATGTGGCCATATGTTGCAGATGTAAGCCTTTTCACTTGCTGCCCCTGTCAGATAATATGCATATTGTTGTTGTATACCAAATTGTTGTAAGATATTTTTCTCAGTTAGAATGTAACAATTATGCAGTCATTAAGTTTGGCATCCTTGCTCACTTTCGGCCCTTAATTGTTGTAAATAGTACTAATCAAGGTGGCAGTCAATTGTCTTTTAATTATTGAAGAACATATCACTAAGCTTCCAGTTATCTTGACTGAAAAATGAAAATTGACTTTTAATTATTGTGTTGTCTGTGGAACCACAGGGCCATCCATGGACGAAGAATAAATAATCTTGTAATTGAAGAAATATTAGGGGCTGATATAAGATAAAAGAATTTGGTCGTGAAAGCTTATGTGGGCCTCATGCATTTTTATGCGGTCTCATGATGCAAAATAGAATTTCTGAGATAGCTTATTGGTTTTCAAGCAACCTTTTTTTCAAGTGATTGTAGTGGGTACTTGTCCTTCTATTCCCTTCTACTCATTTATTATATATGAAAGACTGTCTTCTTCTATCTATTACTTTACAGATATGAAAATATCAGTTGTAGATCCCAGGACCAAGTTTGGCTATCCTAAACTTTATTGGAGTTAGGACTTAGTTTTGAAATGTGTATGTGTGTGTATGAGTGTTTAATTATTTCTGTTCATAGAGGATGAGGCAGACATGAAGGGGGAGGAGGGGGAAAATTATGTATGGTAGAAGAATAGAGAACGAAGAAATTTAAGCAACCGTGCTGGAACCATATGTGTAATTTATTTATGAAATATTTAAATCAAAGTTGTTGGATGTGTTTATTCTCAGGCAGCAGAAATGGTTATAAAAGAATCTGTTGAACCTCTTCTTGAAGAATACCGACCACCTGGAATTACAGCTTTAAAATTCAACAAATTGTCCCTTGGTAATGTAGCTCCCAAAATTGAAGGTATGAATCATTAATTACTTTTAGATCTCTCTCTCTCACTCTCAATGTGTATGTGTGTGTACCTTTTTGTTTGACTGCTGTAGTTTTATGTCATAGAGATACCCTAGACATTTCTTAATTCTTAGTTCTTACTGAATTTTACTGCATTTCTTTAAGAATGTATTGCACGCAAGAAGTTTTGGAATTTTTATGGAAGGAGGTTAATAAGTCTGTTAAGTCCTTAAATGTTTTTATAAGTAGGGTTGAAGTGTACATCACCACCGCCTTAGGAGTATGTTTGCTTGCCCCATTTTCAGGTGAATGAAAATTTGCTTCTTTATTAGCTAATCAGCTTTTAAGATGGTAGAGGAAAGCCAATTTCCTGTTTGTCTCTTTCTCCCACCTCTCTTGTTGTTCAGATCTTCTCTTCCATTTGTTTCCTATTTGCTTAAAACCTATTTAGGTTGTTTGTTAACTCAGCCTCGATATGATAAAAGAAAAGGATCCATACTTGCATGTCCTTATCTCTTCTTCAACTGTACGGTAGAAAACTAAAAAGATTAATATATAACGCTCTGTCCACTTTGGTGTAAGATATATTAATTTTTTTGGACTGGAAATATTTTCAAGGAAAATGATTTGTTTTCCTATAATTGGTTGCATCCGAATGTTCCTGAAAGTGCACATTATTATCTCACATTGAAAATCATTAACGTTTCATGTAATTCCATATAATTATATAAAAAAATTTCATTGAAATAATGAATAGTACATAGAGCAACTAGAAAAATCAACCTAAAAATTAATTTTTAGAAACACACATATTCGTTAGTTCACAAGCATAAAAAATCATCAACCTTTTGCTCCAAATAAACAAAATGATCTCAACTGTCTGGTCTCTCTCTTTTTGGGAGCCATCTACTAAAATTGCATACTCCAGATTTTATTTATATGGTTGTGAGCTGAACCTGTAATATGACAATATCCTGATTTTGGTTTATCTAGTTGGTTTTTCTGTTTTGATATTTTTAGTTGTAGGGTAGACTGTGAGCTTTCATTAGTTGCTTATTTCTTCTTCAATTATATTGTTCATAATTCTTATTCTTCTTCTTCTTCTTCTTTTTGTTTCTTTTTTTCCTAAATGCAGAGCTTTCATTAGTTGCTTATTTCTTTTTCAATTATATTGTTCATAATTCTTATTCTTCTTTTGTTTTTTTTGTTTTTTGTTTTTTGTTTTTTTTTTTTTTTGTTTTTTTTGTTTTTTTTTTTTCCCCTAAATGCATTTTAGTAAATCCACCTGTAGGTGTGTGTTGTTGTATTTAATCGTGAGGAGAATTGCAAATGCTATTTTTTACCATTTTTAATACATCTATTCAAGATTGATTCCAATCAGCTTCATTTCAACTTATTATTTACCAAAATCAACTTTTCTTTTCTTTTTGTTTAAATATGTTTATGGTCAACCATTATTTCTTACTTCTGCTAAGATTACTATCAATGTAGAGAGTGGCAAGAGAGGAACCAATGATTAGGTTTAAGAAAAAATAAATTTGACGGTCAATCCAATCTGCGGTATTGGAAAATTCAAAAGAAGAGAAATAATAATAATCTTGATCACGACTGATTACTCTGGCTTTGTTTCTGATTGTTGATTTGATCACATTGGCTTCGTTCAATGGATGTGGGTAGATGGCAAATTGGTGGTTATGGGGTGTGTGTGTGTGTGTGTGAGAGAGAGAGAGAGAGAGAGAGAGGCTTACTAATGATACACAAAGCGATTTCAAAGGTGACAATGTGGGGAATGGATAAAAGAAGAAGAACAACGCAAAAAGATGAAACTTGGGAGTCAGCACTAGGGTTGCTTGGAGTTAGCACCAAGTGGTGAAAAGAAAGATAAAAGTCCTAGGAATCAAATACCTAATGTCGTCTGGAGCCAGCTCTAAGCCATTGGAGGAAAATTCCAAAGCTAGTTTTGTTAATAAAATGAAAACTTGGTAACTCACCAACACTAAGTTATGTGGCCTTCGAATAGAGTTATGAAGTTACATCAAGGAAAGGAAATAAATAGTAACCAATTTTTTTTTTTTTTTGATAGGTAAGAAAAAGTATTATTAAAGCTGGAAAAGCATGAAAAAAATACCAATTGTATTAAATACTTGAATAAAATCAATAACATTAATTCCCAAAAATAATCCAGAATATCTTAGCATCCATTAGCATCAATCAACATTAATTAGGTCCAAAGAGGATTAGGCCTCCATCATCAATCAAAAGATCTTAACATTAATTCTCTCTCTCTCTCTCTCTGTGAAAAGAGCATAGCTTCAGTTCCAATCTTGAAAACATTAGAAAAAGTTGGCAATAAGGGAGAAGTGCTTGAAGTTTGTTCTGTTATCAAGAAGTCAGATTATTTGCTAGTTAAAACTGAGATCAGGCCATAATAACAAGTAAGCCCCATCACAAGCCAAGTGTTCTTATAAAAAAAAGGGGAATTATGGAGTCTGATCAACTATTTGCTCAAGGAATCACCGCACACCCTTGGTGTGATGGTCGCTTCACAAATATAAGTGTTTGTAGGGTGTGGGGGATAAGGCCGGGGTTCAAGTCTCCAGGAGGGAGCTTCACACACATACACTTAGATTAAGCTAGATTAGAATTTTTATCTTGTATGAAATAAATATAAAAAAAAAACCATTTGCTCAGGCAGTCAAAACAAGAAAGGACAAAAATGTTCTACATGAAGAAAAGATTTTCTGATTAAATGAGACTTTAATAGGCAAAATTAAATGTGCCTATTTTATTCAATTGAAGAATCAGAGTAATCTCTTCTTTTCCTTAACATCTTTAATTTCCCAAGAATGCTGTACCCTGTAAGGTACACTTTAACTTCAATGTAGGCAAGTTTGCCTCAATGATCTATAGTCTTTGAAATATATTGCTCTTTAAGATACATTTACAGCTTATAGAGTCATGTTGTGCTTGTTTTTTCTTTCTTATGATCAATGGTGGGGCATCTATATATTTTTTAATTAATGAGTAAATTTTCATTTTTCAAGTGTTATCAAGTTTCTGAATTTTTTTCCCTATATATTTCCCGTTTCCCCTTAAATATGTGATGTAACTGTTATACTTTATTGTCCATTGAATTTCAATGCAGGTATACGTGTTCAGAGTCTTAAGGAAGGTCAGATTATAATGGATATTGATTTCAGGTGGGGTGGTGATCCAAGCATCATTTTAGGCGTTGAAGCTGCTCTTGTTGCTTCAATACCCATCCAGGTTGGTGCATCATCAACTTTGAAAAATATCATTTGTATTGGATGTAAGTTTATGTTAATTTCTCCTCCTTAACAATTCAAGTTATGGTATATAGTATTGAATTAAATACTGTTATGGTGCCATCTGCCTCAGTTGAAGGATCTTCAAGTCTTCACTGTTGCTCGTGTTATTTTCCAACTTGCTGAAGAGATCCCTTGTATTTCTGCTGTTGTTGTTGCCCTACTTTCTGAGGTATGTCAGAGAAGATTTTTGAACTACTTGCAAATGTATAATAAGGTTTTATTTACCTGTCCTCCATTTGTTGAATAAGTTCTTTTCCAGAACTCTAGTACAGGTTGTACTACTGTTGAACCTGGTACAGATCTAATAGGAAGTGGGGTTCATGTATCTGTAGCATACATGTTATTTCCAAATTAGTGTTTATGCATAGAAATTATCATGTTACCAGAAAATGTAAATAGCTTCGTCATGTAAGTGAGATTTAAGTTTGATGGAGTAGAAATTGGAAATAGAGAAGGTATGATGCGTGCATAGAGTTAATAAACTCTCTGGAGTTATAAATCAATTTTTTTTTTCCTTTCCCACCTTTTTCTCCCTAAGGAATGGTTTGGTAGAATACTTTTGAGGGAGGATTGATATTGATAAGTGGAAAAGGGGGAGGAGAGTTTTCTACCGCATGGTAGATATGAATAAAGATGGAAAAAGGGATGACAAATTCATTTTTCCCTCTATCCTCTCGCTTTCCAACATTGTATTTCCAATTTTCCCCCAATTTTCAAATTCTCTTTTCTTATTTCACTTTTTTTTTTTGCCAATATTTCAACTTTTATCAAATGTGAAAAATACAATTTGCATGATTTTGTTGTTATTTATAAAATATTAAGTGGGATCTGAAAATAAAATAAAATGACAATAATAGTACTACACATTACACAATGAACTACAGTAAGGCAATAATGAACTAAGATAAGGTTTTCAAATTTTATACTTAATACCATATGGTATTACATGATTAATTATTATTATTATTATTATAAAACTTCATGTTGTAAAATAAAATTTTAAAAACTTTTATTTAAAAACTTCTTTCCTCCTATTCTTTTTCTCAAGCAAACAGAGGAAATTGACATCAACATTCCATCTTCACTCTCTTCCATCCCTACAACCAAATGCATATGGGGAAAATGGCTATCTTATTATCCTCCCACTTTTCTATCAAATTCAGTCTAAGCAATCAAGTTATTACATCTTATGCTTTTAGTGAGATTATATCTAATAAAATAATGAGCATAGTTACTATTTCGCTTCTTCTTCTTCTTCTTCAAATTAGTTACTGTTGTTTTAAAATTGTCTAATGCTTATTTACATTTAATCAGCCGAAGCCTAGAATTGATTATACTCTGAAGGCTGTTGGTGGTAGCTTAACAGCCATCCCTGGAATTTCAGATATGATTGATGTAAGTTTTATTTTCATATGTAGCCCTCCTGGTTGATTTTGTATTCTTACTTAGACTCATTATGCAGTTTACACTATATTTGGTAGGATACTGTCAATACGATTGTCACAGATATGCTCCAGTGGCCCCATAGGATTATTGTTCCAATTGGCGGTATACCTGTTGATACGAGGTAACCATGAATCATATATTTTTTGTTCCTTCCTGTCTGCTTGGTTTTATTTTGAGGTTTCAAATT
Organism: Quercus gilva; assembly: GCA_023621385.1. NCBI lineage: Eukaryota > Viridiplantae > Streptophyta > Magnoliopsida > Fagales > Fagaceae > Quercus > Quercus gilva. The sequence goes on along the minus strand of CM042480.1, from coordinate 55,049,538 downwards.
GCTGCAAAACTACTCAAGTGATTATCTTAAGAGAGCCAGAGAGTTCAAAATTGGTTAATGGGATTCTCCTGTGGATATCTCCTCCTTTTCACTCGTTTATGTTCAAATATATGCTGTCTTTAAATCGGTTGTATTTAGATGATTCTTTTCTGTGTTCAGTTCATCACAAATGTTAAGCTAGTTAAGTGTGCCTTTTTTTTCTTTTTTCCTTTTTTATGCAGTGAATTAGAGCTTAAACCACAGGGAAAGATTACCTTGACAATCGTAAAAGCAAATGATTTGAAGAACATGGAAATGATTGGAAAATCTGATCCTTATGTTGTTGTGTATATTCGGCCACTATTCAAGGTCAAAACGAAGGTTGTTGATAACAATCTGAATCCTGTTTGGAATCAAACATTTGACTTGATTGCAGAAGACAAGGAGACACAGTCCCTTATACTTGAGGTTTTGATCCACTAATACTCCTTTTTCTGCCTTGCTATACTCTTCTGCCGTTTCTCTTAGCATTGTACTTCTGCTAGAATCTAAAAATTCTTGGTTAGTAGGATTCATTTTTAGTGCACAGTGTTTATTTAATTTAACTTGTATGAAAGAGTGCAGATGTTTTTTTAAGAAATTTTCAAACTTGTCTGAGTTGTTTATGTTTTAATGGTAGAAATGTGGTTTAGAAAGTCCAGGCAATTATATGTAAGGAAGGATAAGGCAATCACACTCATAAAAGTTAAAAAGGTTTAATAAAAGCTGCTGGAATTTTGATAGATTATATAAAGGCTTTTATATAGGCTATTGGCATTCTTTTTCCTAGAAACTCTAAATCTCTTGAATAATTAAAAAGAACCACTAAAACAAGTAGGAAACACTTGAAAAAAATTATAAAAAGACTCATAAGGCTCTTGTGTATGCATACAACTTATTATATAAAATATTGAATTTGCCAAATTACCCCTACTTTAATTAAACTCAAGGCCCAACTATTATTTTGCTTCCTAAACTCTATATCAGTGTCCAATTTAGCCCCTTCCCCACTTCCTTTTTTTGTTAAGTTTTGTCCTTGAAGTTTTGAGAACGGTTCAATGCTACCCTTGCCTCCATGAATAGTATCACAAGAAAGAGAAGAGGAAAAGAGAGTAGAGAAAGGGAGAAAATAGAAGATAAAGGGAAGAAAAGGTTTAGGATCTACTAGAAAATTCTAAACTCGAGCAAACTACCAAAACCCTTAATTTGCAGGGATTTCAAAATTTACATGTTCGCCCCTTGATATAAAATTGACCATAACTTGTTAAATAAAAACCCAAATTTAAAGATTTGTCAAGCCTAGGACACATATAACTAGATCTTTAAAACTACACTTCCAATTGTGTATATTAATAGGATTAAACTTAGTCATGGTTCCCCAAACAATTTTTTTTTTTTTTTTGTCTCAGCCATTAGCTGGGAGCTGAGGCGTATTAGGATTGATGGTGGGAACTTGGTAGAGATAAAAAGAACAGGTCAATAAATTGGACTTTTGAGCTCCTGAAATTTAGCATTTTGGATGAGGGTTGGGAGTGGATTGTGGATATCTTATAAGAACTAGGAAAGCATGGGATAGCTAAATCAAGTTTCAAGAAATGTTTGAACCTATTACAAGGCTAGCCATGGTACCAATGGAAATTATTTCCCTTGGAAGAATGTATGGAGGGGTTAAGTCCCCTATGAGAGTGGCTTTATTTTTTTGGACAGCATTGTGGTGTAAAATTCTCACTATTGACAACTTCAACAGGAGGGGTTTTTCATTAGTGGGCTGGCATTGCTTATTTTGTTGTAGCAGAGAAACAGTGGACCATTTACTGCTCCATTGTGATGTTGTATTTGCATTGCGGAATGAAGTCTTTTGGATGTTTGGGGTTCAATGGGTGATGCCTCCATCAGTATTGTCCCTTCTTTGTGGTCAGAGGAATGGATTTGGAAAACATTCTTTGGGTGTCTGGAATATGGTGCCATCATGTACTCATGTTGATGTGGCTAGTGTGGAAGGAGCAGAATTCTCACATGTTTAATGACACTGAGAAATCTTTAGAGCAATTGAAATTCTTTTCCTATGCACCTTTTTTGCATGGGCGTGGGGTTGCGCACATTGTGCTTCCAAGAGATGTAATGGTCATGCAAATATAATGCACACTATATTGTAGGATCTTTTGAGCTCATGGATGTAAGTTTTGGTCATATCTGGTGGAAGTTCTGTTGTTACATACACAGAGACTCATGCTTGCACAGTCACACATAAATTTTAGAGGGGAAAATGCATTACCTGTTACCAGCTTACCATCATAGATACAATTTTATGTGTACCTACTTTGATTTATAAGTGCCTAATTTGAATTATAACAGTTCCTACTACAGGAACTCTGCTATTTTCATGTTATGGTCTGGCCATATATCTCTATATGTAGCTGAGTTGCCCAATATGTATCCCCCCCACCTCCTCCCTCCCTAATTATCTTCTGCCTATAACCTGTAAATCTCATGCCTCTGTTACTAGTAATGCAACTAATGTTCATGAACTCTTCCAACAGGTTTTTGATGAGGACATTGGGCAAGACAAGAGATTGGGAATAGCAAAGCTAACTTTGAATGACCTAGAAGTTGAAACCGAGAAAGAGCTTGATTTGAGACTGCAACCATCACTTGACATGCTGAAAATAAAAGATAAAAAGGATAGAGGGACTCTTACAATTAAGGTAGAAATTGCTTCTCATTTTTATTAGTGATGTGTCTTTTATTGTATGTTAAAGAAAGGCCTGCAATATAATTATAAAAAATTTCTCATTCACATCATATGTATTCTATGCAGGGGGTTGTGTCCCTTCTTTTCATAAAATTTTATTTTTATTTTTATTTTTTTAATTTAAGGGTATTGTTATTTTTTTAATTTTAGGTCTTATACCACGAATTTAACAAGGAAGAGCAGTTGGCTGCTCTAGAAGAAGAGAAGATGATCCTAGAAGCAAGAAAGAAACTGAAAGAAGCGGGAGTTATAGGGAGTACAATGGACGCAATTGACGGAGCTGCAACACTGGTTGGGTCTGGTGTTGGATTTGTTGGTACTGGTGTTGGTGCTGGGGTTGGGCTTGTGGGAAGTGGTGTTGGTGCTGGAGTTGGGCTTGTGGGAACTGGCCTTGGAGCTGTAGGCACTGGACTGAGCAAAGCAGGAAAGTTCATGGGCCGAACCATTACAGGGCAATCAAGGAAGAGTGGCTCCACAACTCCAGTGACTAGTGTCCAAGAAAATGGTGATGCCAAGCTGCAGTAGGCTTCCTGCAGAATTGCTGCTGGAGTATGTGGTCTGACCTCTTGTATATGCTTTAATGACTGGATAGAGATAAATTATTTTGCTTATTTTGCGATAGATTTCGATCCTGTTTTATATGCTGGTGTGGAAAATAACATATTGTTTATATTCTTGGTTTCAGCTGTATCATCCTGTAATCATAATCATGTTCTGCCTTCCTTACTAATAATTTTTCAAACGTTATACACGTCTCTATGTTTAATCGACTTTTGGCTTCCACCTTAGTTCACTTTAATTGAATTTGTCAGAATGAAATTATTTATGGATAATTCTTGAATTTTTTTTGGCAACATTTGCTACTTAATCCAAATAATTCAAGAAAAAAAAAACGCATTTAGAACTGTAGGCAAAAACAAATGTCCATTACAACTTGCATTGAGATTTCTCATTTTAACTCACTGCTTATCTATTAGTTCTGGTACTTTTCAAGGATTTCACGTGTTCTATTGGTTTGGTTGCTAGCCCACTGGTTCCTAAGGCATATATTGAGTTTGTTGCTATGCTTCTTTTCAAGTTTGCAATTAGTCTCCCTCATTAAAGGCCTTGTGTGTTTTCTACTGAAATTATGATTTTTTTTTTTTTTTCTCCTTTAGTATTTAAGCAGCCAGAGACGGAGATTGAATGGCAAAAGGTGTGGCTGTTTGAAGTTCTCACATGTACTCATGCTGAGGTAAGCTGAAGTGTACCAAAGAATGTTTTGAGAGATTGTAATCAGATAATTAGGACTTCTGTTGGATGATGTGATGGAATTTCAGCAATTTAGATTAAGTAAGAGCAATGTTGTTATGGTTGTTATAAAAGTACTGCATCAGTGGGAAGAAGAGATTTATCTGCCTTGATGTTTTTTATATTCTTTTTGCTACAATACACATCATAAATACAAACTTACATTGGTAGGAATATTAAAATGTGTTTTTTTTGTCGAATTGAATTTAATAGTTCAACATAGGATAAGTTTCTCTTATTGCCGTTAATATGAAAAAGTTTTTTAACAATGAAGTTGGCATAGCAAAGATAAACTTTAGGAATACCACAAAATTTTCACAAAAAGGCATATTTCAGGGGATTAAAGTATTGATGAGCTCAATTACTATTTACTACTAGGCCCAAAGATTTATACACCCTCGTGATTTTTAGTCCATTCCTATATCTCCCGTGAAATCGAGTGAGTCCATAAATGAAAAGCCTGTTGTCTGCCTCTGCCAGCTCAAAGTTTAAATGCATAAGATAAGATACCAAACCCATTGCCTCAACCATAAATAAATCCTAATAATCCAGCCAAATTTGTCATCAACCATCTATAACTATAAGTACTACTAGTCTACTAGTATTGAATATTCATAACTAAAGGCCAAAATAGATGAGAGAAATTTCCAAACACATGAAACGTGGTACGTATCGTAGACAATCCCGCAGGGAATATTTCCATGTGATGTGTGAGTGTGTATCTGGGTGGGTGGGTGGGTCATGGGTGTGAGAAACAGGGTGGGACTTGAGGAGATAATATCAATATGACAATGTATCAGATAATAATAAGGCCACCAATAACCAAATTGTTCAACAAAGAAAATAATATCTTAGAGTGAGCAAATTCTTGGAGAACATCATCACAAATTAACAAAAAGCTGGTTTGGGACCGAGGTGTGACTCGATGGTGGGAGTTTTAGAATTGCTTCACTTGATGAGTGATTCGAGCAATAACCTCAACTAGACTGGTAGTACTCATAGTATTATTTATTGTCGTCACATAACGTTGACGAGTGTGATGAGTACACACTAAAAACCCAGTTTTTTGGTTCAGCAAAAAAAAAAAAAAAAACAAAGCGAGTCTGGGAAATATCACTCTCGCTCTCAGGGAGTCAGCCCCCGACAAGCGTGGGTTCCAACTTTTAGATAGTGAAAAAGGTTGGAGGAGTAGTAGTAATGGAGTGGGACTCACATGATCTCAGTTTCAATTCATTACTCTTAACTCTTCTCACCTTTTTTTGTTTGTTTTTTTGCTCTCTTCTTTGACCTTTTCCTCTCGTTTAAGCTGCAAAGCTACTCTTTCTTTTTTGCTTCGTATCTACTATACTATTATTAGACTCTTTAGATTCCTTCAACGAAGCTATATATAAGTCAAAACCCATCTCACAATTACCAACTCACCCTTTCTTTTTATTTTTGTTAACTTTTTTAGTTTTTAATTATTCTTGAATTTGGATAACCGATGGCATTTTGTGGATTAGATTTACTTTTTGAACTAAAGGGGGCGTGTTAATATTCCTTAAGTCTTATTTTGTTAACTGTGAATAGAAGAATCTAACCTTTTAAGAAAAAATGGTTCAAAGCGTGGGTTCTTATTCAGATGGGCCTTACACATTCAACAAAGTTTTTTATAACAAATTAAGATATCATAAAGTCGCAACACAAAATAAAATAAAATAAGAGAAAAAACAAATTATAACTCACAATACATGCTTGAAAGAATGTAGTAAGGTTTTTTTGGTGTGTCTATAGGGTTTTTGTTAATAAATTACCTTTTAAATAAAACAAAAGTCATGAGTTTTCCAACATGTTTCTTTTTATTAACTTTTTAAATAAAGTATCAACTAGCTAATAAATTAAGGAAGTTATAAATATTATATTCATTGGATTTTGAAAACTCCATATTTCTAGAACATTCTAAAATAAAATAGAGAATAAAACAAAGGGTACTGTTAACGGTTAACGGGTGCCGTACAACATTCGTTGATGTGATAAAATTTAAAATAAATTATTTACATTTTTTTAGGGATATGAAAAAAATTAAATATGTATTAAATGTGTGTCAGTTTAGATGGAGTATTGGAGAAATTAAAATACACGTCTAACATAAATCATAACTAAAAAGTAAAATTTTACCAATTTCCAATGCAAGTGGGATTTATAATATATCATAAATGAATCATAGCTAGTTCATTAACAAGTGTTGGCTGGCACCTGTTAACAAAGTCCTAAAACAAAAGGGATTGAGTATTATTTTCCCATAAACAGGTGTGTAAAAATTTTATTATTATTATTCAATAGTAGAGAGAGGGTAGATTTGAACATTAAATGTCTTTATTAGAAATACAAATACTAGAAGTGCCAACCTGTTCAAATAAGATGCTCATGGAAAATAGATGTGTAAACTAAGCATGCATTTATTTCTTGCTAGACTTTTTTTTTTTCATCTAGTCACTATTTTAATTTTCTATTTTCTAATTTGTCTCCAAGAACATCTTTCACATTTTCAATTTCATAATTGGTTAATGTTCAATTTATTTGGACATTCTGTAGGAGAAATTACCAAGAAAATGATATTTTGGTTACAATACAAATAGAAATATTAACGAACTATGTCGAATTGAGGCACGGAAATCTCGCTTTCTTTAAGGAGATTCAAGCTCTTTGTAGTTGGAAAAGCCTAAAAACGGATGCAGCAGAAATTCACTTTTGACTTGTCCCCTCTATGATACAACAGCCCAACAATTCATTATGTAGCTTGAACCAACTATGCATAAGTGGTTGAGCTCAAAACTCTTCCAGAAGAAACACCTTTCTTTGGCCCAAAATCTCTTTCAAGTGTTTAAAAAAAATTGTTGAATTCACTCACTCTCACACACTACTCACAAATATTATAGAAAAAGAAGAGAGAGCTCTTTGCTTTAACTTTTTATCTTCCTTCACTCTTGATATGAAATTAGTCCATAGCATAATTATATATATATATATATATATATAGTCTTCCAATCCTTCTCATGACCTACATGTTATTTATTAGTTTAGATAACTCCTCTTAATTAATTTAATTTAACTTGCGTACATGCTAAACTTTTTCTTTAACAAATTCCACTATAACTCACCTCTTTATTAATATTCAATTAATTTAAGTTTTAACGTAATTTAATTTAAAATGCACTATCACAATCTTACTCACATTTTTACATTGTGCAACATTTATAACCAGTATTTTCATTGTTATCTTGTTACATCTTAAAACAATTGTAGGTTATTTTATACAAAGCAAAAGTTTCAGATTAATTAATTATTATAGTTTTTTAATCAAGTTATTTTTTTTAATATAGGGAATGTTTGGATACTGTTTATTATTGAAAACTGAAAACACTGTAGCAAAATAATTTTTAAATGTATAAATAATAGGTGGAACCCAGATTTAATGAAAATTTTACTAAATTAGACAATTTGTGAGTCCCGTAAACAATGCACGGGACCCATTGACAAAGATGCAAACGCGCTAAAACAATGCACGGGACCCAATGATAGAGATGCAAACGCGCTAAAATGAAATTTCAGTACAATCCAAACTTACACATAGAAGTGCCTTTAGAAAAATTATATTCGTAGGCCACTCTTTTACTGTTTTTCATGCCAATTCAAAATAGGAGATTAGGATGTTTTGTCTCTATGCAAATCGTTTTGGATTACTTCTCCAAATCTCTGCTCTCTAGTTTAAACTGCGTTTTTTTAAATATAAAATTTTTAAATAAACTGTACATGTCACATGATAGTAAAAAAAAGGCTTTTAACCAAGATTTTGACATATATCTTTCAGGCGGTGGACCAATCTTTTTTTTCTAAGCCCCAAAAGTCAGCCCTAATGTTGTTTTCTGTTAACCATAGACCTATTATTATTAATTTTTATTGGGGTTAACAATATTTAATAGGATTGACTGTTTTCCTACAGTAACTAATTTTTAAAAAATAAAAAAGAGAGTTTTTTTTTTTTTTTTTTTTTGATACGATAAAAAAGAGAGTTGAGAAATGAAGAATCCTAGAACGAAGCTAGTGATAGCTACAGTGGGTAAGTGTGTTAGACCAAAAAAAAAACAGTGGGTAAGTGTGTAGTCTGTCCCATTCAAAAACACTTTACGAAAAAGGAATTACTTAATTGTTATTTGTTAGTGCTTTTTATAGATAAAAAAAAAAAAAAAAAAGGTCAAACTCAAACATCACAAAACTCCGTATGGATAAGGGCACAACCTGGTCCTCATCCTTCAGCTAACGTAGCTGCGACTGCGAATCAAACCCAAAACCAAGAGTTTGAATATTAAATAAACAAACAAACAAAACTGTGACAAAAACAAAATACATACTCAACTCAACTCCCACGCGACCTCAAGAAGCACGTTGGATTGGTGACTGTATAGATTTGTTTTTTATAGACTTGGTGTGGACCCCACGAACGTGGCCTAGCAGGTGGACTCATAATAAAACTTCAAATAATACCTGATCCCCACGTGATTTACTTTGGCGCGTGGCCTTAACTACATCTACATACGACCAACTCTCCACCTCATTAGTAAATGACAACTACACCAACTCAAGCTCACAAGGTTTCATTTCAAAAAAAAAAAAAAAAAAAAAAATCTCACAAGGTTAAATTTGGGAATTTTATTTTATTTAAAAAAAAAATTAGAATCCACTCCAATAAGAGAGCAACACGTGGCAACTAATGAACCGCTGGCTAATACTTCCTCTGCTTTGAGCTCCGTGAGTTTTACCACTTTTTCTCATATACGAATAATTTTTGTTAATCATAGTTTATAGCTTCATAGTCGCCATTGGGTCTTAGTCATCATGACTATGTTGATTATGTTAAGAAGAGTCTTGTACATTAATTGACATTTTTTAGTATTAATAATGTTATAGATTTGAATTCCCTTTCTTCAACCATTGAATTATTATAAAAAACATTATGTTGTAATTTTGATATTTGAGGTACGTAAAGGTTTAAGTAAGACTAGCTTCTCCACTATTTATCTATTAAACAAAAACTTTTTTTTTTTTTTTAATTTAATGGATATGCTAGTGTAGGGGGCAACACAAGAAACTAGACCCAAGTCAAATAGGAATGGGCTTAAATGTAAGTCCAATGCAATTTATTTGTAGAGGTGGATTTTTAAGGTCAACCAGTTGAGCCTTAGTAGCATCAATTGGTGCATTTAAAGAAAAAGAAATATCTAAGTCAATAGTTTAAGAAGAGATTAGTAGAAAGAAAAAGCAAGGAGTTTTATTCAAGCTCCCTCCTTAGGCTGTCTAATGAACAATTGTTCTTATGATAACAAATCTTTTGATTATATAATTCCTAATTCCTCTCTCTTTTTGTGTTCTCTGTTTCTTTGGTTCCCCTTTAGGAAGATTTTTCCTGTTATATATAGTTACTAGGATTGTATCCTTACCTTCCACTTGGAGGGTCGTTGATCCTTCCTTGGATACTTATCCCATTGTTGCTTTGCTGGTAGTAGTAAAGTAGGATGCAAGGTGTGGGGACACTGTTCAGGGTTCATTATGCCATTAATATGGCTGGTTAAGTTGGTGCAGTGTATTAAATGTAGAGGTAATAAGTGCTTTATCTGGAAGCTTTCTCCTTGCGTTGTTTGCACATCTCTACTTCTTTCCTCGGTGTTTAGTCATACGGCCTTGGTAGTTTGTTTACAATCTCCTGGGGAGTGTACACTCCTTAGCTTCCTCAGGCGAGTATACTTCTTTGGTTTCACTATTTGGCTTACCCTTATTGTGCTAGGCTTGAGATAATGAGTAGTCGGGCCCAATTGCTTCATCGGTCCAAACCAATTTGGTAATATTCATTCTTTAAGCCCCCTCCTCCCACAACTAGAATTTCAACTCATGGTGTCAATTTCATGATGATTGCTCTTATCATTAGGGTAAGACACTAATCAATTTTTATTTTATTTTGTGTTGTTAGAGCTCAAACTTAGATTTTTTATTTCACAATAAGAGACTTTATCAGTTATGCTAATTAAAACTCACAAATAAAAAATATTTAAGGTATGTATTATATATTTGTTCTAGGAGATTATTTATAGTAATTTTTTGGTCAAAATGCGAAAACATCCTCCAAGGTTAGTGACAGTTGCAAAAACACAATTAAGGTTTCAAGGCATTCTCCAAAAAAAAAAAAAAAGTTTCAGAGGTCAATTTAACAGATATAGAAAACCTTTTTTTGTAATAGACAGATATAGAAAACCTTAGAAAGCTATAAGAAAGAATTGAAATTCTAGGGTGGCATTTTTGCTACTTATTCAAACCTAGGGGTTTTTTTGTATTTTTGTATTTTGGCATTTTTGTTGTTGTTGAGTTTACTTTTTAGCAATTAATATTTTTTGTTGTTGACATCTTTTAGCAATTAATTTTAAGCTCAATAAAAAAAAAGGCAATTAATTAATTTTAAGCTTTTCAACTGAAAATAATAATATTCCCATGTATAGTCTTATTAGTAATAATGAACAATAAAAAAAGTAATAATGAACAAAAGCGACCCTAATAAACAAAACAAAGCAAAACAAAAGTTTGAGTTACGGTGAAGAACTGAGCTGTGAGAGTTGTGATAGATAGCTATCGGTCAGACGGTCAGTATCATTCTTCTTCTGCTTCTTCAGTTCTTCTTCCAATCTTCCTTAGCCTTAGCCACAATCTCTCTCTCTCTCTCTCACCAAATGAAACTCTCAATTCTATAACTCCACCCACTCCATTTCCCACATATTTACAGCCATGCCATCCCGCCCATCATCACCGGAACCACCAAACAACCACCGCCACCACCACCACCACCGGCGCCTTTCCCTCCTCCCCATACTCCTCCCTATACTCCTAACTCTAACCCTCATCCTTCTCTTCCTCCTCCTCTCTCTCCTCCTCTACCGCAAACTCTCTCGCAACCGCACCACCCCATGTGACCAACAGCGCCGCCGCTTCTCCTACTCCCTTCTCCGCCGCTCCACCTCGTCATTCTCCCCTTCCACACTCCTCGGCCACGGTGGCTTCGGCTCTGTCTACAAGGCCACTCTGCCTTCTGGCCAAGCCTTAGCTCTCAAGCTCATGGACTCCCCTGGCTCTCTCCAAGGCGAGCGTGAGTTCCACAACGAGCTCTCCATCGCTTCCTCTCTCTCTTGCCCACACATCCTCTCTCTCCTCGGCTTCTCCTCTGACCGTCGTGGCCAGAAACTCATTCTGGTGTACGAGTACATGCCTAACCGTAGCTTGCAAGACGCTTTGCTTGACAAGAAATGTGCTGAGCTTATGGAATGGACGAAAAGATTCAACATTGTTGTCGATATCGCAAAGGGTCTCTCTTATCTTCACCATTTGTGTTCTCCACCGGTTGTTCATGGTGATATCAAGCCCAGTAATATTCTGTTAGATGCTGATTTCAAGGCCAAGATTGGAGATTTCGGTTTAGCGAGGTTGAAGACCGAGGATCTTGTGGAGAAGAAGGACGGAGTGGTCGAGGTTGCTGAGGATAATGGGTCTATTTTGGAGGAGACTGAGAGTGTGGCCACTGGGTTCGATGAGGTTATTGTTGATCGATCTCCGGACAGTTGTGTGGTTAGGATATTGGATTCTGACACCTCGCCGGAGAATGTGGCGGTGGTGGTTTCGCCTGAAGGTGGTGTCGATAAGGCAAGCACATCGGAGGGGTTTTTCGATAAGATTAGTCTTGATAGTGGCAAGGATTTGATTGGGAATGGAAGAAAAAATGGGGGTTCGAAGAGGGATTGGTGGTGGAAGCAAGATAATGGAGTTGGGTCTGAATCGGGTAGAGTGAAGGACTATGTGATGGAGTGGATTGGGAGTGAGATAAAGAAAGAGAGGCCTAAGAATGAATGGATTGCATCGCCGAGCTCGGTTGAGAATGATGGGTCGGCCTTGAAAATTGAGGATAAGCAGAAGCAGAAACAGAAACAGAATAAGAAGAAGCAGAGGAAAAGATTGGATTGGTGGGCGTCTTTGGATGAAGAAAGGATGAGAAGGAAAGAGAAGAATAGGAAGCCAAGGGAGTGGTGGAAGGAAGAGTTTTGTGAGGAGCTTTCAAGGAAGACAAAGAAGAAGCAAAAACGAGCACTTGGTTCAAGTAGTAATAGAGAAATGTGGTGGCAAAAGGATGATGATGATGATGAGGTTGAGGATGTGGTGGTTGTACAAGGGAGGAAGAAGAGGAAGAGTAGTAGAGGTAGCATTGATTGGTGGTTGGATGGACTAAGTGGAGAGCTTAGAAGTTGTCGAAGAAATAGCCAAGATTGGGGTAATGGAGATATACCCAAGAGTGGTGGTGTTAGTAGCACGCCGAGTATGAGAGGAACCGTGTGTTACATTGCTCCTGAATATGGTGGTGGTGGGTTGCTATCAGAGAAATGTGATGTTTATAGCTTTGGGGTTTTGCTTTTGGTTGTTGTTTCAGGGCGGAGGCCTCTACAAGTCACGGCCTCACCAATGTCAGAATTCGAGAGGGCTAATTTGATCTCGTGGGCTAGGCAACTCGCTCGCAATGGGAAGCTCTTGGACCTTATTGATTTGTCAATTCATTCATTGGATAAGGAGCAGGCATTGCTTTGCATTACAATTGCACTGCTATGTTTGCAGAAATCGCCAGCTAAACGGCCTACAATGAAAGAAATTGTGGGTATGTTATCTGGTGAGGCTGAGCCACCCCACCTGCCATTTGAGTTTTCACCTTCACCACCTTCAAAATTCCCGTTCAAGACCCAGAAGAAGGCCCGGTGAGTTATGTTAGTTTGCCAATTTCATTAACTGTAGAGTGTACTGTTGTAGGGCGTTTTCTAATTATCATGTTTTGTAGAAATTGATGCAAAAAGAATGGAAGAAAAAAAAAATTGTTTATATTGATGAATTAGTGCTGTTGTTGCTTCATTAGTTGGATAACTACTCTGGCCTACAGATTTCTTTTCGTTTTCGTTATGAACTTTTGGAGAGCTATCATTTAGGTGCAACCCACTCTTGTCCTTTGCTCCCACAAGTTGTTGAATTTTAGGAATCCCAGGTCTAACAGTAAAAAGAGGTTTGGAGACGTTTCTTTTACTTTTAGAAATGGTGAGGCCACCTTAACAAATTTTTTCAGTGCCCTGAGACTAGAATCGAATGAGCAGCTTGCCTTTTATGACTTTAGGACCTATGGGGCCCTGGGAAGATTTACCCTTTCTGGTTGTCTGCTTCCTTTTGAAAGTTGGCTGATTTTAATGCCAAAAGAGCATCAATTTCAGTTGAAGGGAACAGCTCTTTGGCCCCAGTCATCTCCTTTACAAGGTGATTTGCTGTCACTGTTGAGCGAAGTGGGAATTCCACTGCCCATGTAAATGGGAAAACGATAATGTGATTCGATTGTACTCATTTCTTTGATTAATTCATGCATATTTGCTTTCAATAAAAGTAGTGGGAGAGATCACGGGATCAATTCTGTACAGTATGTGAGTTGCATTTACCTAAATTTATTTACTTTGCCTGAAACAAATAAAGATAAACAGAGTCGAGACAAAGGTCAATGTCAATTTCGTGGGTGAAACATTATGCCTTCTGGAGTTCTAAGTTCTAATCAAAAGCTTAATATGGCCTTTTCTGATTACAAATTGCCATGTTATTACGTAAAAGGACCATAATCCATTGCCTTGTCGTGAGGTAAACATATGGTAGTTCTATTGTGCTCACCTATTTATATGCCTAAATAATTCTCTTAAATAGTGGTGGAATTAGATGTTTAATCTTAACTCTCATGTTAGCTGCCATAAAGGGCCAAACAAATTTAAACAAGACTCATGTTAGCCTCTATAATTGAGCTTCCAAATTACCTACTGCATAGTTAACCGCGGGGGCAAGTATGATATCCTTGTGTTCTCAACAGCTCAGTAGGATGCAGAAGTATACAGCCCCTACATATTAAATCAAATCACCTAGTTTCTCGATATATACAGCAAGCCTGTTTGAGTGTTTGACTATGTTGACTCATATTAGCCTGTACTTGGTGGCTAGGGTGTGTATTTAAAATTTTTAACATGGTTCTTATCCTTGTAATTAGTATGAGGAAAGGTGTAACAACGAAAGTGCATATATTCTTCTTTTCAACAGTTGAGAAGGAAGCAAGAAATTGAGTTTCAGATTAATTATTGTATTCCTTACTCTAGAATATATGTTATGCCTTATGCTATATGTAACGACTTTTAAAATCTCCTTTATCGTGGAGTTTTAATGCGCTGTGTGACTTGCATTAAATTGATTGTGAGATTCTTGACAGTGATGATAGCTCTGGTTGGAATATTTCCTTTTTAGAATCTAAAATGACTTCTGAACATCGCCTTTTGCGAATTTGTATTACAAGTCTCTGTATTGCGAGGGTGCACTGGATCACCAGATTGGGCATGTGACCAATTTTGGACACTGTTGTTATCCAATTCTCAAATAGTCAAATGCACTTGAGAGAATCCAAACCCATGTTGCAATTGATGCAACGTATAGTGTAAAGACTTGTTGCAAATTTCAGTACTAATTTTGTACTTGTTCTTTGAACCAAGTAGCTGATTTTGTGCGAAGTACAAATTGGGTTTTCCTCAATTGTTAGATGTTGAAAATTAGCATACAAAAATCTGCTGTACAGTCTAAATTACGAGTCTGCTTCTTGCTATTTGCATCCAAAATATCCGACTGTTGATGCTCAATGTATTCCAATTACACCTTGCTCTTACGTTTATTTAGCTGATATGGATTCAATGATTGATAGCAACAAATTGTGAGGATAATGGTATGGGAAGGTGGCAATAAGAAAGATTCTTTAGGTTCTGACAGTGGGACATGCCATCTGATTTCCAGGAATGGATTCAACCACATAATTGGCACAAAGTAATACTACTAAATAGTCACTGGTCTGATAATTGAGGTGTCATGGGCCTCATGTCTCATCTTTGAGCTCTGAATACTAAGCCTGGCGTGGGCATGGTTAGGCTCGAAAGCTCCTTTGCTTTATTTACTTTGGGTTTCCAACTTTCCATCATTATGAAAGGCCTTTATGGTGTAGTCGATAGTCGAGACACTTGTACAATGCACTCTTCCCATTTGTTTCCCACATGGCTATTCAAGTGCGTTGGCTTCGAGAAACACGATTGAGATCATCTCTCACAACTTAGTTTTTTTTTAAAAAAATTTCACCTAATTTATAGTTTTTTACTTCAGGTATAATTGAAATCAGCTGCACCTGATGCAACTATAATCAACGATTGAAATTGAAAGTTGAGAAAAAATAATTTTTAATCTCAACCATTAAATTAAATATTTAAAAGAAACTTAAAAAGTTAAAAATGTAAAAAGAATTTGTGAGAAAAAGTAGAGTATTGCACCTGATTCAATCCCTCCCGATATCTCTCTTTTCTATACCTACTTGAGGATGTTCTTCATAAAGGAAGTAGGTATTATGTGGCCCTCTTTGAAGGGGTCAGCTAATTAAGTGGTAGTTTATGATTGTTTTAGAAGAGTTTTTTGCTCTATTTGTTTCGACGATAATATTTTCTAAAAAATGAGTCATTTAAAAAAAAAGTATTCTTTATAAAATTATCTCATTTTTCTATATTTGGTAGTAACTTAAAATGAGTTGAAAAACAATCTCCTATCTTTTCTTATTAAGCTTGTTGTAAGATAATTTTTTTTTTTATTTTAAATTTAGTGGAAAATAAGTTTTAAAAATAAGTCATTTATTTATGTGGATTAAAGATAGGTTTTTTTTTTTTACTAATTTTTTCTGATGCTACTAAACACTAGAAAACACGGAAAACTATTTTTACACAAACTTTACCTCACAAGTTCTTTACCTTCTGAATGTTTGATAAACTACAGTGATAAATGTTTTTAATTTGTTATATTCGTTAGGTAATCAAATTGATAATAGATTTTAGATATGAAAAATGACAAAAAGAAAACAAAATAAGTGTTTTGTTATTTAATATTTAAATCTAATTAATCAAACTAATACTTTATGTTTCATTATTATTATTATTATATTATTGAAGATAATAGTCAAGATGCATTACTGCACCCACCTAATGAACACCTCACTAAAGCTCAGGCATAGGAAAACAGCAAGTATAAAACTTCATTATGTGCCTTTTGCATACCAATCTTCATCCCAACCGTCCTTATTTTTGCTTTCTTGTTAAAACTATGAATAATCTATTGGACAATCACCACATTAACGGCTATCCAGTTTTCCGGCCAAGAATTCGATTTGAGTTGGTGAGATCATTTTGTTTAAGAGGGGTCTCATTCTTGCTACTAGGATTTTTGTAATTACCTTATAGCTAACTTAGTAACATTGCACAAACTTATTAGCCTAAACTGGCCAAGATAGCTACCTTTACGGACTTGGGAGTTAAGCCTAAATTAGCGTGAGATTAAGCTCCCTAAGAGCCCTGTTTGGTGTTGATGTGGGTGAGTGTGTTTCAAACACTTTTGCTCTTTATTATTTGTCCCACATTAGTTAGGAGTGAGTTCTCTTATGTGTTTATATCTTATAATTCATTGGAAAACTTAAGAGATATCGTAAGATAGTGAGCCTAATATTAGATTTGGACTTGTCCATATCGCATGGTCATGTAAGACCCAAAAGTTTGGCTTTGAGCCTTCATTTTTTTCTCTCTCCCTTTTTAGCCTATTGATATTTAAATGTGCAGCCCGTTGGGCATTTATTGTGCCCAATGATCGTTGACTTTTTGGCCCGTTAAAAGCCCACTAATCTATTTTCTTCTACTTATTTATAACCCTAACATATCTCATTTTTCTCTCAAGCTTTCCTCTCCATTTTTTAGTCTGTTGGGCATTAAATGACTAGCCCGTTGGGCATTTATTATGCATAGTGACCATTGACCTTTTAGCCCATTGAAAGCCCATTAGTCTATTTTCTTCGACTCATTTATAACCATAACCATAATATACCTTATTTTTCTCTCAAGCTCTCCTTCCTTTTCTAGCCTATTATGCATTAAATAAGCAGTTAGGCATTTATTGTGCACAGTGTGTTAACCTTTTGGCCCATTGAAAGCCCACTAGTCTATTTTCTTTGGGTTTTTTATAACTCTAACATACATCGCTTTTCTCTTAATGCTCTTTGGTCTACTCTCACTCTCTACCTCCCTATTCTGCTTTTTTGCTATTCTTGTTCTCCCACGGATTTTTATATTTTTGTTTTTGCGTTTAAGAATTGGCAAATATAAGTTTGTTCTTGGTTCTTTGTTATTGGAAGTGCGTCCATCTCAAAGATTGTTATTATAGTATAATTTTGGAGGGTTGTTTGGTAAAAAGAGCCACTTACATCAAATTCTATTCCGAGTGGTATGAATCAATCTTTAAGAACAACTTCATTGTGTGATTCTATAGTTTTGTGAAATCTTTCTAACTTTCTCTTTTAATTTTTGTTATTGCTAATTTTTTAAGGCTTATATTGTTGAATCAAAACTTATTTTTTCATTGCTATTTTCCAACATTTGGTTCCTCCAACAACTCATATTTTGTTTTCATTTCCATTTTTTGTATCCATTTCCTAAATTTGAGAACAAAAAACACTGTGTACCCTATTTGGCACTTAATTCTTACATATATAAAAAAAAAAAAAAAAAAAAAAAAAAAAAAAAAAAAAAAACTAATTTTTTCACTAATATACTCACAATCTTTTTCCACAATCTTCAATATTTTTACAAAAATATATACTGCTGAACTCATTTTGCTGAAAATAAAAATGCCACAAAGTTGTTTTCATATTCCATTTTCATTTACACATTTTTTTGAGTATTGAAAACGAAAACGAAAACAAAAAATAAACCAAAACAAAGTTTTTCCTGTGTGAATCCCAAGAAAATAGAAAATAAAAACAGAATACGTACTGTTTTCAAAGTTACCATAAATGGTCATCCAACCTTCTAACAAATACTGGGTCACTTCAATAAAATGTTCACATAATGCGGGTAGAAAATTCCTAACATGTCTGGCCTGGAGTTTTGAGAGCCAACAAATAAAAACACTTCTGACATCTTTATTTCCTGAGCTGATGGAATTTCTCCATAACTCTACATTATCTTCCTGAGTAATACATGCTAGGAAGCACGGCTGCTCTGATCTAAATAGATCATCAAATTTTTGAATGAAGAAGTAAATTTTCCATGGCTTTCCTGTCCCTTTAACCAACCAACTTTCAACTATGCTAGTGAGCCACTTTTTACCGGGACGGATTGTCAGCTTTGTTGGGTGAAATTGCACATTGGAACTTGGAGCTCGAAAGAGGTTGATAATGAGTAATGACGATTCCAGTTGCAATCATTATTTTCTTTATGCATCAGAGAGAGGATCCAGCAAGATATTGTCATCGTAATTGGCTCAGACACTTCAACATATTTGGAGATTACATCATTAGGAAACACAGACATAGGAACAAAATAATTAAAAGAAGAATAACGTCATAATGATTTTTCTTTTAGGGATTAAATTCAGTCCGGAGCTGGCGTAAAACTCTACTTTTACGCCGGCCAATGAAAACATGTCACGTGATTCTCTTCGTTCCCTCTGTCTGTAAAACACTGCTTTTTAATTCGTTCTCTCTCCGTTTCCTCTGTAACTCTCTCTACTTTACCCTTTGAATTTTCAGAGACAAAACTTTTACTATCTATCTGTGACCGATTCTCTCTCACACACAAAAAGTCAGCCAACCCAGAGCAGAGTTTGTGTTCATAATCATCATCATCAAAGATCATCAAACACTCAAAAAGTCTCAAACTTTCCCCTTCATTGATTCATCCACCTCCATTCTGTGCTCAATAAAAGCAAATAATCACATCTTTTCCTCCACATTTATCCCCTGCTTCTCAACCCCACCAAAACCAAACATGCTTCATGGACGGCCGTGGCAGAGTTAAGTGCACCGAAGCCAGTTGGGTTCAAAAGGAGGCCGGTGGTTCAGTGCATCAGCACAGCCCTGTAATGTGTTACAAAACCCCTTTTCCCATTTTTTTTTATTGTGAAATTTTAGTTTGGAAAAGATAGTCTTTGTAGAATTTGTGATTTCTCTTTTAGATGTAAATTTTCTTTTAATTATGATGTCAAATGTGGCGTGTTTATGTAAAAAGTTGCAAATTTGAGATATGGGTTTCTGTCATTGTTGGATTAGTTTAAGGAATATTGTGAAAGACTTGCAAAAGACCCAAGTTGAATATTGTTGGATTAGGCCGAAGCTTGCATTTTGGTGTTATTTTTCTTTTCCTTCAATTTGAAGCATTGTTTGTCTCTGAAACTTTCAGATTTAATGCCCACTGTGTTGATGCACAGATCAGTAGGGAAGATAAGTACCACAAGAGAAGGAAAGCAATGGATTTGATGGTATGGAAAAAAAAAAAAAAAAGTTACAAAGGGAACGGAGAGAGAGAGAGAGAGAGAGAATTAAAGAAGAAGAGACCAGAGGAATGTTATATAATTTGAAGGAGAACCACGTGGCATGTTTTCATTGATTGGCGTAAAAGCAGTGTTTTACGCCAGCTCCGGACCGAAATACGTATGCAATATTATACTCATCCTAGTCATTGTTTACTACATTTTTGCTAAACTGATTGTTTACTACATAGATACTGGCATATTGCCACTTTTTCTGGATATGATATGACTAAAGGTGCACCCCTTGTTTATTGAGCTGACTATACTTTCTGTATATTAAAATGGATTTCTTATTGTAAAGATTGTTGTTTTCATGGGATCCTAGTATCGTACTCCTTTTCCAGAGTCTATTAAACTGAACAATTAATTTGGGGAGATTTTGAGGTCAAAGAAACCTACTAATATTCTTTTTTTTTTTTTGGGTAAAAACCTACTAATATTCATGTTGCTCTAGACACAACAGTCTGCCCATATTTAAGAAATTTTTTGTTGGTTAATTATGAATTTGATATGCCGTTGGTAAATGCCATACAAATTAGTATGTGATCCTGAGCATACTTTTGGGAAGAATAAATTTTGATAGTCAATTAATCAAAAATTACCAACAAGATTTGTATGACCTAAGAGCATTCTCATTAGAGCATTCCCATCAGGTGTGCCAAATGCCAAATACCAAATAGAAAAAACTGACCCCATGAGGTGTGCCAAATGCCAAAAAATTTGGCACACCGCTACAGTACCGTCTCAAATATGAGACGGTACGGACATGAATGCTATAATTTTTTTTCTTATTTTATTCACTGAATCACTTTTCTCTCTCCTCTCTGGTCTCCATCTCTCCGTTGCTCCTTCCCTTCTCACTTTCATTTTTTTTTCTCACTCTCTTCCTCTCTACGTCTGCAACAGCTCATATTCCCTTCTCACTTTCATTTTTTTTTTCTCACTCTCTTCCTCTCTCCGTCTGCAACAGCCATCACCACCACACTGCAACTTTAAGACAGAGACCGAGATCCGACCCGATTCATACCGACGAGGTAGAGATCAGCGATACCGAAGGTGGTGGGTTGATCGGGTCGTGGGTGTAAGGTTTGGCGGCGGCAACGGGTGGGTCTGCGGTGGGTGGGTGTGTGGGATGCGGTGGGTCGGAGGTGGGTTGTGTTTTTTGTTTTTGTTTTCTGTTTTGGTGGTTGTGATTCAAGTGGCTGTGGGTTGATTCGAGTGGCTGAGGCTGTGGGTGCGGCGGTTGTGGGTGCGGGTGGGTTGATTTTGGTGGTTGTGATTGTGGGTGCGGCGGTTGTGGGTTGTGATTCGAGTGGCTGTGGCTGTGGCTGTGGGTGCGGCGGTTGTGGGTTGATTTTGGTGGTTTTCTTTTTTTGTTTTTTCTGGTGGGTGCGGCGGCAGTGGTTGTTGGTGGCAGTGCTGGTTGTTGGTGGTAGTGCTGGTGCCGTTGTTTGTTGTTGTTGATTTGTTGAAAATGATGAAATATTATTTTAATGTGTTAAAAATATTATTTTAATGTATAGAATTGAAGAATAGAACATCTGATAAATGGTATGTTGTAAAATGATGTGTTAAAATGATAAAGTAGGTGTTTGGTGTGTCAAAATGGCATTTTTTATAGAACAGCTGATGAGAATGCTCTTAGGTGTGATAAATGTGCTAAATGCCAAATATTTGGCACATTTGGCACACCAAACACCAAAAACAACCTCTCATGAGGTGCGCTAAATGTCTCAAAAATATGAGACATGCTACAGTACGCTCTCGAATATGAGAGCATACGGAGAAGAATGCCATTTACGTTTACTATTATTTTATTCATCTCTCTCTCTCCTCCCGATTAAAATATTACTTCAGCTTCATGTTCAGCCACTTCTTTTCTGCTTCACCATCTCCAGATTCTCCACTCTCCCATACTCTTTTCTTCTCCCTTTTGCTCTTTTCTGCTTCACAGTGCCATCTTTCTCTCATATTCAGTCCGAATCTCTCTCATATATTCAGTCTGACTCTCTTTCTCTCACTTATCTCATATTTTCTCTCTGCATCTGAGTTCTTCTCTCTTGCCGATCTCGCCAAAGTTGCCAATCTCACCGCTAATCTCGCCGAAGTCGCCAATCTCGCCGGAGCCATAGTCGTCCTCCACAGCTCCCTCTTCACTCTCATTCTCTTCCTCTCTCATCCTCAAGCCGCCTGAAGTCGATCTCGCCTAAAGCCACCTCAAGTCGTTGAAACCGATCTCGCCTGAAGCTGCCTAAAGCCAATCTCGTCGCTGACGTCTCCCGCCTGAAGCTGATCTCGCAGCCTGAGCTGTGGGTTTGTTTGATTTGGGATGGGTTTTGAGGTTTGTGAATGTGGTGGGTTGTGGGTTAGTTGTGGTAGTGGTACTGTGGTTGTGGCGGCAGTGGTTGTTGGTGGTGGCCGTTGTTGTGGCAGTGGTGGAGTTGTTGTTGTTGTTGTTGGAGGAGTTTAATATATTATTTTAATGTGGTGTAAATATTATTTTAATGTATAGAAGGGAAGAATAAAACATCTGATAAGTTAGATGTTGTAAAATGATGTGCTAAAATGATAAAGTAGGTTTTTGGTGTGTCAAAATGGCATTTTTTTATGAGAGAGCTAATAAGAATGCTCTAATGGTTTGCACACTGAAAATGTTATTTCACCCATTGAGAGAGAGCATACCTGACCGGCAGTGTGGATGAGGACTGTACAGCGGTGTGGAGGATGAGCATGATGGTGTATGGAGGGCGATGTTTGGCCGACGATGTGGAGGTGGTTACTGGTTGCTTTGGGTGTGTATAGTGTGAGAGTGAGTGTGAGAGCTTTGGCTGAAAATAAAATGCTGTAAAATAAAAGTGTAATACATTTCACACCAAAATCAGGTCTATTTTATAGTCAAAGAGAAAATGTTTTCGAATTGACCAGATTTTCAGTCCAACCAAACACTCGTAAATGTATAAAATGTTTTTTTGTAAAACTTTTTCAATAAAACAAACACATCCTAAATAAGTAAATCAAATGAGTGTGCCTTGATAATTCTCTCCTCAAACTTGAACATCTTAGAATTCTTTTGATCTTTACAATGAATTTTAGTCAAAACCAATTTTCCAAAACTAAATAATTTTTATTTTTGACAATACCATTGCCATATGGTCACCATTAGAGAGTGTCTCAAATGGCTTTTAGAAAAAGGTGTTCGGTGCAGTGGCGGCTCCATGATATATTTTTAAGGGGGGTTAGTAAGAAGATGTGTTTTAGGTAAAAAAATAATTAATCTTGCGGTCTACGTAATTTCTTTATTACAAATTTGTCCATAGTATGTGCAAGCAAGAGAATAAAAGATGAGAATTGTTATGTCCACAATATTTTCACAACACTTTCCCAATAAATTTTTGGTGATAAGTTGTTATTAGTTCTAATTTAAACTCATTACTAAAATTACTATTTTTCCAACATATAACAGATAGTAACAATTTGTCACTTAGGATTTGTTATGAAAGTGTTGTGAATATATCATTTCTCATATAAGATAAAATATAAGTTCATTGCATATTGTTTATTAATACAATGAAGATACTAATTATTGTTGCTAAGCTTAAATCTTGGAAATCATCTATTGATTTTAAATACAATAAACATATTGATTATTGTTATAAAGTGAACTCCAAGAAAGATCTAAATACAATAAAATTTTATGTATTTGTTTATTTCAAATTTGTTAACATCTAAATGGCTTTTTTTTTTTTTTTTTTTTTTTTTTAAGATTTAAGATGAACAAATTTATAATTTTGTTGTTAGGATTACTATTTTCACCCCCTTCCTCCCCCCCCCCCCCCCCCCCAATATTTTAGATCAAATTGATTTGTTATGAGTTTTTTTTTTTTTTTTTAAAGACCAAGATATTGTCAAGATGATCATATTCAAGTTTATTTTAGTTGGGTTTAAAAAAATTAAATCTAGGGTGTTCAAAATTTTATTTTAAGAGGGTTCAAATGAAAAAAAAAATTAGAAAATTATATATAAAATTATTTTTTGGTCCAGCTCAGGGGTTCATTTGAACCCCCTGGGCTGTACTTAGAGCTACCCATGGGCCAGTGTACGAAAAAGGTAGATTATGAGTGATTTTTTTTAACCTTACAATAAATAAGCAACTTTAAATTTCTAATAGTAACTTTATTATAAAGTCTATACATTTTTAAATAAGTGAATTATATTTTATCACATTATTGTCAAGCTAATTGGCAATTCTGATATTTATTATCATATCAGTTTGTATAAGTTATATAGTAAAATTTGTAGTATGTTTAGAATTTTCCTAATTACATGCATATCAAAATCATGATAGTTCCCATAAAAAAAAAAATCATGATAGTTAACTTTTTTTTTTTTTTTTTTTTGAGTTAGTTACAATAAGTTATATAGTAAAATTTGTAGCATGTTTAGAATTTTCCTAATTATGTGCATATCAAAACCATGATAGTTAACTTTTTTTTTTTTTTGTTAGTTACAATTTGCTATTAACCCCATATACAAAAAAAAGTACCAATTAAATTACAACAAGACTCTTGGTAGACAAGATAATTAATTACCATATTGATGTCGTTACAAATTATAATCCACTCATTTTAGAATAAATGAATAGGATTTTAAAATCGCTACATTTGAATTATCACAAGAGTTAGAGTCTCGTAAAAAAAAAAAAAAAAAAGATTTTTAGAGGATTTAATCCAACCGTGACCGTTTGAAGAGAGATTCGTTCCACACTTATTTTCCCTTCTTTGGCTCGTATTTCAAAGAAGCGGTATATCATTGACTTGAATTTATGATCGATTACGAGTTTGTTAATATATGGTTGGCAATAAATGAGGCTGGGATTGAAGTGGTTCTGGACCTGGTCCATGAATGCCCTTCTTCTTCGCTAATTAAATTGAATAAGCAGGTGGTCTATGATCCTGGTTGCAACTTGCAAAGATCATAAATATAGGGTCAATTTTCTATACACATTTATTGATGCACTATATGGCTCAATGCCAATATAATACTCTAATATTTGTTGATACCCATTTTCACGACACATTTCGTACAAGTCCGATTCAACCAAGCTCGACTTCCTTATGGACTCGATTCATGTATTATATTTTATTTATGCTTTTAAGCATGGCCCAAGCCCATGTGACATATCGGGGAAATTGAGGAAGTGTGGTTTGGAGGGTATGGGTTGGTTCCTTTCGGACCTTTTGCATGAGCCCAGCCCATGCGTGCTACCAAGTGGGCAAGGGACACTGGTAGCACCTCAGGCTCATGGAGGAGGTCTTGTATCCAAAATTTCCACCCCAAAACAGCTTTTATGCTCTGTGTGACTGTGGCCCAAAGTTTCTGTCCGAACCTTCTTTTTCCTTTAAAAATGGTTGGCTCTCATTGGCCAACTTCAGCTGCTAGCTCTCATCTAGTTAAGCTTCCCAAAAGTCTGAAACAACTGAAAATGAGGAGCCAATGAGGGTTTAGTCAAGTTTTCCCTTAATGATGATAAAAGTAATCCTTCCTTTTATCCAAACAAAAGCAAACCTGAAAATCACTCATTGCTTAACACCTTGGGGTCCAAAGCCTTTTCTATTAGCCAAAAACCAGTCACTTAGAGCACCCCAAACTCAATATAAATTCCACAATCAGATTCAAAACAAAGGGGAGGACATTTTTACTCTGAGAGCAAACACCCAAAGCTCAATACAAGAGTCTTTCTTCAACTAAAAAACAACAAGCCACGTTCTACCTAGAGAGCTGAAACTTTAGAGCAAAACCCCGTTAAGCCAGTCAACAATCTCACAAATCCGAACCTTAGGGGTGGAAATATGGGTACAGGGGAGCCTTCCCTCTCTTCCTCACGACCTCCCTCAATTTCCTCTTCTGTGTGACTGCGGGTCGAAGTTGCAGACCTGTTAAGCCACGTTTTACTCACAGACCTGAAACTTCAGAGCAAAATCCCATTCAGCCAGTCAACAATCTCACAAATCCGAACCTCAGGGGTGGAAATATGGGTATAGGGGAGCCTTCCCTCTCTTCCTCACGACCTCTCTCAATTCTCTCTTCTGTGTGACTGTGGGTCGAAGTTTCGAATCTGTTATGTTTTTATACTTTTTCTGAACTTTTGTCTTTAGCATTTTGATTCTCTCTTGTCAAAGCACCATTAGCCTTTGTTTTTTATACATTGTGAATTTTGGGCTTGATTCTCCATAAACAAACACTTCTAAAGAACCCAAGGGGAGATTTGGGCCGTTTTCGCATTTTTGGCCCTTGTCGCAAAACGTCCCCGACAATCTTTAAGGGCTGAGTGGGGTGGTAGTACATTTTAATTATTTCACACCAAAAAAAAAAAAAAAAAGTCTTCAACTTTATTAGTCATATAACCTTTTTCCATGGTTTTCAAATCCGGACAGTTCATTGAATCGTAAAAAGGAGAGGTTCAAGATTTTTAAGGTCGAACCGAGATTGAACCGGGATCGAACAGTGATGACGTCATAATTAATTTAATAATTATTTAAATATAAATAAATATATTAAAATAGTATAAATAGAAAAATTAAATTAAATTACCCAATTATATATAGAAATCTATCTTTCAAATATATTTTTTCATATCATAATTTTCACATGACAAATAAGAAATATCATATCCTCAGCACACATAGATATAATATTTCTTTATTTGTTTATATGTGGATTAGTTAAACTCATGATAGTAATATTGTAACAATATAGGAATTAGAATGATTCAAACTTTTTTTTTTAGTAAACAGTAATACT
Source organism: Quercus gilva (assembly GCA_023621385.1). Taxonomy (NCBI): domain Eukaryota; kingdom Viridiplantae; phylum Streptophyta; class Magnoliopsida; order Fagales; family Fagaceae; genus Quercus; species Quercus gilva. The sequence goes on along the minus strand of CM042480.1, from coordinate 55,023,170 downwards.
TATTAGAACACATATGAAAAATTTAACAAATAAAATATTATAAGTAATTTTAATTAATATTTACAATTCTTTTTTATACCTAGAAAATTTAATGTTACAAAATATTTCACAACTTTTTTGTCACAATTATGATGTAGCAAAGTTTGAATGGTCTTTTAATTATTATTATTAATAACACAGTTTTTTTAGATGACACATGTTAGTAAGTTTTGTTAATTATTATTATAATAAATCCATTAGAAATTGATATATTTGGGAATTGGTGTACCGTAGTTGAAGTTAAAAATAAAATAAATAAAACTTAATCAAAGGAAGTTACATCTTCACGTGAGTGTGTCAGTTAGACACGCAAAACAACAAAAAAACATATAAATTATTTTATTCAAATAAATTAATAATGATAGAGGGGCTGAACGGCTGAAGTTTTTTATTTTTATTTTTTTGAAAAGGGGCTGAACGGCTGAAGTTAGAGCTTTGAAATAGTGGGGTAAAGCTGTCAAGCACGTAAAACAAAAAGCACAAAACAAAAGGAACTCAAAAGCCAAACTAAAACAAAACAAAAGCTAAGAACTGAAGAAAGAGGGTCTGGGTATTTAACGAAGAAGCCCGGAGAAGAAGATTGGCAAAATGAGATTCCGGCAACGTGGAGGTGAGTCGGCGACTTTCTGGCGGCGACAGCAAAATAGTGAGAGACTGTAAGTTAAATAGTGAGAGACTAAAAGAGGAGAGAGATCTTTTGGTTCCAGATCTAAAAAGATCCTACTCTGTCATCTTCTTCTTCTTTTTCTCAGTTTGTTTTTTTTTCCCACACAAATCTTTTGGTTCCAGATCTGAAAAGTCCAAAGTGCATAAAGATTTTAACCACTATTTGCTGAAAAAGAAGGGAACCGTGAGAACCGTTCACGGTTCTCAGAATCGTGAGGTTCGACCGTGGTTCACACGGGTCCTTGCTTTTTTCTCATAGAGCGGTTCTTGATGCTAAAAGAACTGCAAAAATGAACGGTTCAAGGTTTTTCCGGTCGGACCGTACGGTCCGGTCCGGGTTTCAAAACTATGCCTTTTTCAACTCCGAAGCTTATACTTCGTATATTCTTTGGACATTTTTCGACAACTCGGAAATTTTTTTTTTTTTTTGGACAAAACTAGATGCATTTTTCAAATAAATTCAATCGTTTAACTGCAGTGCAACATAAAAATTATTATAATTTTTTAAAAATAATTAAATTAAATATTCTATGATTTATTGGTTAACGAAACTATATAGTTTTATCCTATTTTTAGATGTTGTATCTTATTTTCTTAAATTAAAATCAACTATATAGTTATATTAATTAACCAATAGATAATAATTTTTATTTTAATTAATTAATTATTTTAAAAAATGTATAATAATTTATGATTATATATGGTGAAATATATGAAGCAAAAACAATACCTTAAAATTATATTATTTGAGTTAATTAGATAAAATGATTTTTATTTATGAATATATAAAAATTAGATTCAAAAACATTGTATGGTTTAATTTTTTACAATAAAATATGCTATTTATATTAGGGAAAAGTTAACAGATACCCTATGAACATTAGTTTATAATCTTTTTTTTTCAAAAAAAATTTATGAGAAAATAAAAATTTAACTTCTTAAAAAAAAAAAAAAAAAAAACTGTTTTGACATTTTTTATATTTTCTATTAAAGTGGTATCAATTTTTTTTTCCTTCTAAAATAGTCAATTAACAAATGCTCTAATGACACCCGTTAAGAAGACCTTTTATATTATTAATAAATCTCAAATAATAATTTCAAAAATAAATACAAATAAAGTGTGCATTAAATGAAATTAAATAAATACAATTAAATAATACTAATATACAAAAAGCCAAATATAGAAATACTTAAAAGAGGTCTTCTTGTAAGAAAAAATGATAGTTTTTTGGACCTCTATGAAAAAAAGAAAGCTTTAAATTCAGAAAGAGAATTTGAACCTCATCATAGATCAACTTTAGCAAAAACCATGGCAGATAATTGGCATATAATAGTAGAAAAAATGATAGAGAACTAAAAGCAACCGACAGACCTATAGCTATAACATATAAAGACAATAAAAAAGACTTTGGAAAAGATGACTTGAAGAAAGAAAGCTTAAGAATGATTCTGATAGAAAAGAAACAAAATAGCTCTATAGGAATAAAGCAATGTAAAGAAGACAACAAGAAAGACTTTGATGAAAAAAAAGACTATAGTCACGTAGTGAAAGTAAGAAGTTCTATAGAAAGACAAGAAGATAATAATAGGAAAGATGATATAATAGAAACAATACAAAAGAATCCTAGTGCTATAATACAAAAGAAGAAGCTAGATATAATTGATGAAGACAAAGGAAAAAGAATGATACGGAAAGATGTAGTAAAAGAGATGTTAGAAAGAATAGAAAGACAACAAGGCAATAGTACTTTGCGTAAAGAAATAGATATAGAGAAAGAGATAGGAAAAGAAAGAAACATGATAAGGAAAGAGAAAGAAGATAATAGTTTAGTCAACAAAGAAAGGACAAATAATAGTCCTAGGAATAATGATAATTTAAAAGAAAAAATTGATGAAAAACTAAAAAGAATTGAAAGATCTATGATATATACCCAAGATAATGGTTTAGCAAAATTAGCTAAAAAGATAGAAATTTTAAATTCATCTTTAGATATAGACAGAAAAAGAGACATAACAGTTTTAAATAATAGCGAGTCATCTGATAATGAGAAAACTAATAGACATATAAGAAATATTATTTGTCATAAATGTAAAGAATATGGATATACTAAGAAACAATATGACAGACATAATAAAATTGTTAGACATATCATTAAATTAGAATTTGAGAAAGATGTAATAAATGAATTAATGGAAATGTTTGATGTTAAATAGAAAGAGATAGACCAAGTAAAGAAAAAGAAAGAACTAAAATCAACCAACCCACTTAAAGTCAATAAAAGAAAAAGAAACCAAAAAGACATAATAATGAAATTGATAGATAATCTACCCAATCACCTAAAAGACAAAAAAGACTATTTACTAAATTTGAAAGATTCTATAGATATACATATTGTTTGTATTAAGTGTAGGAAATATGGACACCATGCTATAGAATGTGAAAAAGGAGAAAAAACTAAGAAATGAAAAAATAAGAAAGAAAAGACAAAAAAGAAACAAGATGGTGTAGAGATAAAACCAGTAGCTTTACAAGACTTAATGACAGAAGCAAAAATAGTAAAACAAGAAATAAAAGAAATAAAAAAAGATAATTTCACAGACATAAATGAACAAAATATTGCAGAAATAATAAATTTAAAATAATTTTCTAATCCTATGATAGACCCCCCTTCATTAGAAAAAGATGCTCATAATAGACATAATTTCTTGAGTTTAATTGACAGAGTAATTTTTCAAAAATGGCATACAGAAATCACTCTAGTAATTAATAAAGAGTTTTCTTTGATAGAAATTGCTTTAATAGACTCAAGTGCTAACATGAATTGTATACAATAAGGATTAATATCTTTAAAGTATTATGAGAAATCATCTGAAAGATTAACTCAGGTTAATGGAGAAAATCTCATAACTAATTACAAAATACCTAATGTTCATATATGTAACGATGAAGTATGCTTTGAAACTATTTTTGTTTTAATTTAAGACCTTTCTTCTAAAATTATTTTAGGGAATCCCATTATGGCCTTACTTTATCCCTTCTCAACAACAGCTGAAGGAATTAAAACTAATGTGTTAGGAAAAGACATACTTTTTAAATTTATTTTACCACCTATTCCGAAAGAAATCTATTCACTAGATAATATTTCTATAAAAAAAGAAATTGATAAAGAAAGAATTTATAGGAAAAACAGACATTTGTTATCCTTAAAGTCAGAAATAATATATGAAAGAATTGTTGATCAATTGACAGATCCTATATTAAATCATAAAATAGAAGTATTTAGACAACAGATTGAGACAGAAATTTGTTGACTAGACTATCATCTTCTTCCTTTTTCCTTATCATGTTTCTTTCTTTTCCTATCTCTTTCTCTATATCTATTTCCTTACGTAGAGCACAATTGCCTTGTTGTCTTTCTATTCTT